>CM038671.1:465015782-466215782 GCA_021605145.1 Aegilops bicornis
GTAGTCCGCTATCCGGACACCCCTAATCCAGACTCCCTCACCATCATCACCGGAGGCCATGGAGGAGGATCCCAGAGGGGCCATCATCGCCATGAAGGCCAAGGACTGAGGAAGAACCTCTCCCCATCTAGGGGAGGCCATGGAGGAGGAAGCACAAGGGGAGAACCTCTCCTCCTCTCTCTCTCTGGCGCCGGAGTGCCATCGGGAGGGAATCATCGCCGCGGCGATCGTCTTCATCAACATCACCATCATCATCACCATCCTCATATCTTTTACGCGGTCCACTCTCCCGCACCCCGCTGTAATCCCTACTTGAATATGGTGCTTTATGCCACATATTATGATCCAATTATGTGTTGCCATCCTATGACGTTTTGAGTGGATATCCTTTGTCTTTGGGTTGATTGATGATCTAGATTGGTACGAGTTGTATGTTTTATTTTGGTGTTGTCCTATTGTGCCCTCCGTGTCGCGCAAGCGTGAGGGATTCCCGCTGTAGGGTGTTGCAATACGTTCATGATTCGCTTATAGTGGGTTGTTTGAGTGACAGAAGCATAAACCTAAGTAAGGGGGTTGTCGTATGGGATAAAAGGGACTTGATGCTTTAATGTTATGGTTGGGTTTTACCTTAATGATCTTTAGTAGTTGCGGATGCTTGCTAGAGTTCCAATCATAAGTGCATATGATCCAAGAAGAGAAAGTATGTTAGCTTATGTCTCTCCCTCATATGAAATTGCAATGACGACTATCGGTCTTGTTAACAATTGCCTAGGATAACTCCGCACACCGACCCATCATTATTCCACAATCGCTATTTATAATATTTAGTAATATATTCTAACTTTATGATAACAGCACCTAATTTTATGTTTTAGCTCTCCGATATCATGCAAAGTTATCCTCTTCATACCCACAACATAGTTTTATTTCTTGTTTCTAGTTGGAAGCATTCGGTGTACGTAGAGTCGTACCAGTGGTAGATAGGACTTGAGAGAATATTGATCTTACCTTTAGCTCCTTGTGGGTTCAACACTCCATACTTATCACTTCCACCATTGGGAATTGCTGCGATGACTCCCTGCACTTGGGGATTATCAATGAGCATGTTGCACAATCTTGGGTAAGGATGAAAATGATGCGAATGAATTGCCCAACTCATGGGTTAAATCTTTGGATGATCATACAATATTTTTATGCGGGATTGAATTTTGTTTCTCGTAATCTTTTAGATTCCGCCGCGAGTGGTACTTTTATGGAAATTACTTTGGGTGAAGCCACCAAATTGCTTGATAATATCATGGCAAATTATTCGCAATGGCATACCGAAAGAGCTCCTACTAGTAAAAAGGTTAATTCGGTTGAAGAAATTTCTTCTTTGAGTGAAAAATGTTGATGCTCTTATGAAATTGGTTGCTAGTAAAAGTGCTCCTATTGATTTTAATGATATGCTTTTGTCTACTTTTATTGAGCAAAATAGTGATGTCGTAGATGTGAATTTTATCTCTCGAAATAATTTCAACAATAATGCTTATAGAGGTAATTTTAATCCTAGGCCTTTTCCTAGTAATTCCTCTAATAATTCTGGTAATTCCTATGGAAATCCTTCTTATAATAATAATAGGAACACCTCTGATCTTGAGAATAATATTAAAGAATTTATCAACACACAAAAAGTTTTCAACACTTCCATAGAAGAAAAGTTGAATAAAATTGATGATTTGTCTAGAAGTGTTGATAGAATTTCTCATGATGTGGAAACCTCAAGATGACAAAAAATTTGTGCCTAAGGTAGAAGAATCAATTAAAGCTCTTTATGTTTCTATGGATGAAAGTAAGAAAACAACCGCTATGCTTAGAGCTAAAAGAGAAATTTTAGAAAAAGCGTTTTCTAGTGATTACTTTCGCAAAAGTGATGAAGATCTTAAAATGATTGGTGTTTCTTCTATTGATTCCTTGTTTCGTAAAATTAAGATTGATGAAAAAGGGACTGGAGAAGAGTCAACTTTAGCTAGAAGGCATCCCGACAATTCGGAGGGTGAAAATCTTATTGAGAAAATTGATGAAAGTGGGTTTGAAGAGGTCAAAACTTTAACTAGTGATGTGCCCACTCTTTTGGATTACAAAGACTTTAATTATGATAGTTGCTCTTTGATTGATTGTATTTCTTTGTTGCAATCCATGATAAATTCACCCCATGCTTATGAACAAAATAAAGCTTTTACTAAACATATTGTGGATGCTATGAGAAAGCTTTAGAAGAAAAGTTGGTATTAGAAGTTTCTATTCCTAGAAAATTGCATGATGAATGGGAACCTACTATCAAAGTCAAGATTAAAAATTATGAGTGTTTTGCTTTGTGTGACTTGGGTGCTAGTGTTTCGACAATTCTGAAATCTTTATGATTGCTTATAGCCTCGTATTTCTTCTCCGATATTTAGGTTTTGTTTGGCCGACTTGATCTATTTATCTTGCAATGGGAAGCGGTGCTTTGTAGCGGGTTCGATCTTACAATGCTTGATCCTAGTGACAGAAGGGGAACTGACACGTATGTATTGTTGCTACTAAGGATAAAACGATGGGGTCTATCTCTACATAGATAGATGTTGTCTACATCATGTCATCGTTCTTATTGCATTGCTCTGTTTCCCCATAAAATTAATACACCAGATGCATGCTGGATAACGGTCGATGTGTGGAGTAATAGTAGTAGATGCAGGCAGGAATCGGTCTACTAATCTTGGACGTGATGCCTATGTAATGATCATTGCCTGGATATCGTCATGATTATTTGAAGTTCTATCAATTGCCCAACAGTAATTTGTTTACCCACCGTTTGCTATTTTTCTCGAGAGAAGCCACTAGTGAAACCTACGGCCCCCGGGTCTCTTTCTAATATTATTTGCCTTTGCGATCTACCTTTCCTTTGATTTTATTTTCAGATCTATTAAACTAAAAATACAAAAATACCTTGCCGCGTTTTATTCTTATTTATTTTATTTGGCCTTTAATCTATCAATCTACTACAATTTTATTCACGTTCTTTTGCCTATCTTGAGGCGTCGCTACCCAAAAGGGATTGACAACTCCTTTTACACGTCGGGTTCCGAGTAGTTGTTATTTGTGTGCAGGGGCTGTTTATGTCGTGTTGCTAGGTTCTCCTACTGGTTCGATAACCTTGATCTCATAACTGAGAGAAATAACTACTCATCGGCCATCTTTGCATCATCCCTTCCTCTTTGGGGGAAATACCGACGTAGCTTCAAGCGCATCAACGGAGTGTGTGCGCTTCGGCCACAGGTATGACCTCGGTGCGCACTCTAGCATGGCAATGCATAGGCGTCACATGGGAATGGGGCGAAAGTAGAACGACGCTTGGACGGCGGTGGGGGCAGCAGTGCTGGTGGGGGGTTGGTGAAGAGGCAGCGAGGCGTGATACGTCTCCAACGTTTCTATAATTTTTTATTGTTCCATGCTATTATATTATCTGTTTTCGATCTTTTATATGCATTAATATGCTATTTTATATGATTTTTGGGACTAACCTATTAACCTAGAGCCTAGTGCTAGTGCCAGTTCCTGTTTTTCCTTTTTTTAGAGTTTCGCAAAAAAGGAATACCAAACGGAATAAAACTTTCGCGATGATTTTTCTTGGACCAAAAGACATCCAGAGGACTTGGAGTGCACGTCAGGGAAGCCACGAGGCGGCCATAGGGTCGGAGGGTGCTCCCAGGGGGTAGGGCGCGCCCCCACCCTTGTGGGCCCCTCGTGACTCCACCGACCTATTTCTTCCTCCTTTATATTCTCAAATATCCCAAAAACTACAAGGAGAGCCACGAAAACACTTTTCCACTGCCGCAACCTTCTGTACCCATGAGATCCCATCTAGGGGCCTTTTCCGGTGTCCTGCCGGAGGGGGAATTGATCACGAAGGGCTTCTACATCAACACCATTGCCTCTCCAATGAAGCGTGAGTAGTTTACCACAGACCTATGGCTCCATAGTTAGCTGCTAGATGGCTTCTTCTCTCTCTTTGATTCTCAATACCATGTTCTCCTCGATGTTCTTGGAGATCTATTCAATGTAATACTCTTTTACGGTGTGTTTTCCGAGATCCGATGAATTGTGGATTTATGATCATCTTATCTATGAATATTATTTGAATCTTCTCTGAATTATTTTATGCATGATTTGGTATCTTTGCAAGTCTCTTCGAACTATCGATTTGGTTTGGCTAACTATTTGGTTTTTCTTGCAATGGGATAAGTGCTTAGCTTTGGGTTCAATCTTGTGGTGCTCGATCCTAGTGACAGAAGGGGGACCGACACGTATTGTATTGTTGCCATCGAGGATAACAAGATGGGGTTTTCATCATATTGCTTGAGTTTATCCCGCTACATCATGTCATCTTACTTAATGCGTTACTCTCTTCTTATGAACTTAATACTCTAGATGCAGGCAGGAGTCGGTCGATGTGTGGAGTAATAGTAGTAGATGCAGGCACGAGTCGGTCTACTTGATACGGGCGTGATTCCTATATTCATGATCATTGCATCATAGTTATGCGCTTTTTTATCAATTGCTCGGCAGTAATTTGTTCACCCACCGTAATATTTTCTATCTTGAGAGAAGCCTCTAGTGAAACCTATGGCCCCCGGGTCTACTTTCCATAATATAAGTTTCCGATCTACAATTTTAGTTTCCTATTTACTTTCTTTGCAATCTTTTACTTTCCGTTCCATAATCCAAAAATATTACTTTATCGTTTATCCATCTATATCAGATCTCACTCTGCAAATAACCGTGAAGGGATTGACAGCCCCTTATCGCGTTGGGTGCAAGTTGGTGTTTGTTTGTGCAGGTATTCGTGACTTGTGCGTTGTCTCCTATTGGATTGATACCTTGGTTCTCAAAACTGAGGGAAATAGTTACTCTACTTTGCTGCATCACCCTTTCCTCTTCAAGGGAAAAACCAACGCAAGCTCAAGAGGTAGCACGAATAATTTCTGGCGCCGTTGCCGGAGAGATCTACGCCAAGCCAAGACATACCAAGTACCCATCATAAACTCTCATCTCTCGCATTACATTATTTGCCATTTGCCTCTCGTTTTCCTCTCCCCCACTTCTAAAATGATTTTTGAAAAGATTTGCCCTTTTCTTTCGCCCTTCTTCTGTTCGATCTTGTGTTACCATGTGCCTTCTTTTTGCTTGCATCTTTGCTTGCTAAAAGTTTATGGATCCCCATCCACTTGCTAATCTTTTTAAAGGATCCAATTATGATTAACCAATTGTTAGTGAGTTGAGTGCACTAGATTATCTTTATGAAGTTTTGCGTGAAATCCGTGAATCTGAAAATTGTGATGAAGTACTTTATGAAGTGATTCCCAATAGATCTTTGAATGAAAAACATGATTGCAATGATGTTATTATAAATCTATTAATGTCAATTATGTTAATGATATGCAAAACCCTAAGCTTGGGGATGCTAATTTTGCTATGTCTACTACTTGTTGCAATGATCATGACTGGGGTGATTCTTCTTATGATCTTGAAAATTTGTTTAAGCCCCATGATGAATATGAGATTGATAATAATGTTTGCAATAATATTGAAAGTGGGTTTGGAAGAGTGTCAACTTTAGATCCCACATATTTGGAGAATATTCGATCTTATCAATTTTTTGATAAAAGTGGGTTTGGAGAGGTCATGACTTTATTTTATGATAATCCCACTATTTCGGAAGAGTGTCAACTTTGCATGCATGTGGATCATGAAGAGAAAATTTTATGTGATAGTTACATTGTTGAATTTGATTATGATCCTACATGTAATTATTATGAGAGAGGAAAATATAGTTATAGTAATTTTCATGTTACAAAATTACCTCTCGTTATGTTCAGATTGCTATTGTTTCTTTCTTCTTCCTTGCATATGGTGGTTTTTGCTTGTCTTGATAATTTGTTTGCTTATAAAATACCTATGCATAGGAAGCATGTTAGACTTAAACTTGTTTGTCACATGTTTCATGATGCTCTCTTTGAGTTTCAATTGCTATCTTTCATGTCAACATCATTAAAATTATCAATGCCTAGCTAAGGACGTTAAACAATAGCGCTTGTTGGGAGGCAACCCAATTTTATTTTGTGTTTTTGCTTTTTAGGTTCTATTTTGCTTTAAATAATACATCTAGCCTCTGATTAGATGTGGTTTTGTGTTTTAATTAGTGTTTGGGCCAAGTAAGGCCTTTGGGATAGCTTACGGTGATAGTTGATTTGATCATGCTAAAAACGGAAACTTTTACGCTCGGGAAAATAATTTTTATTTTTAGCAAAAGGGTGCTTTTGACTTGATTATTTTTGCAAAAGATTAATAGACAAATTGCTTAGTACGTACTAATTTTTCAGAATTTTTGGAGTTACAGAAGTATTCAAAACATCCAGATTGCTACAGACTGTTCTGTTTTTGACAGATTCTATTTTCTTTGTGTTGTTTGATTATTTGGATGAATCTATGGCTAGTATCGGGGGGTATGAACCATGGAAAAGTTGGAATACAGTATATATTGCACCATTATAAATAAATAACGAGTTCACAACAGTGCCAAAAAGTGGTGATTTATTTTCTTATACTAATGGAGCTTATTAGATTATCTGTTGATTTTTGTGTTGTGAAGTTTTCAAGTTTTGGGTAAGGATTTGATGGACTATGGAATAAGGAGTGGCAAGAGCCTAAGCTTGTGGACGCCCAAGGCACCCCAAGGTAATATTCAAGGATACCAAGAGCCTAAGCTTGGGGATGCCCCGGAAGGCATCCCCTCTTTCGTCTTCGTCTATCGGTAACTTTACTTGAGGCTATATTTTTATTCACCACATGATATGTTTTTTATTGGAGCGTCTTGTATGATTTGAGTCTTTGCTTTTTAGTTTGCCACAATCATCCTTGCTTTACACACCTTTTGAGAGAGACAAGCTTGAATCATGATTTATTAGAATAATCTATGTGCTTCACTTATATCTTTTTAGCTAGACAATATTGCTCTAGTGCTTCACTTATATCTTTTAGAGCACGGCAGCGGTTTTATTTTATAGAAATTGATGAACTCTCGTACCTCACTTATATTATTTTGAGAGTCTTTAAAGACAGCATGGTAATTTGCTTTGGTTATAAATTTAGTCCTAATATGATAGGCATCCAAGAGGGATATAATAAAACTTTCATAAAAGTGCATTGAATACTATGAGAAGTTTGATTCCTTCTGATTGTTTTGAGATATAAAGATGGTGATATTAGAGTCATGCTAGTGAGTAGTTGTGAATTTGAGAAATACTTGTGTTAAAGTTTGTGATTGCTGTAGCATGCACGTTTGGTGATCAGTTATGTGATGAAGTCGGAGCATGCTTTATTTATTGGTTGTCTTCCTTATGAGTGGTGGTCGGGGACAAGCGACGGTCTTTTCCTACCAATCTATCCCCCTAGGAGCATGCGTGTAATACTTTGTTTCGATAACTAATAGATTTTTGCAATAAGTATATGAGTTCTTTATGACTAATGTTGAGTCCATGGATTATACGCACTCTCACCCTTCCACCATTGCTAGCCTCTCTTGTGTCGCGCAACTTTCGCCGGTACCATAAACCCACCATATACCTTCATCAAAACTGCCACCATACCTACCTATTATGACATTTCCATAGCCATTCCGAGATATATTGCCATGCAACTTTCCACCGTTCCGTTTATTATGACACGCTCCATCATTGTCATATTGATGCATGATCATGTAGTTGACATCGTATTTGTGGCAAAGCCACCGTTCATAATTCTTTCATACATGTCACTCTTGATTCATTGCACATCCCGGTACACCACCGGAGGCATTCACATAGAGTCATATTTTGTTCTAAGTATCGAGTTGTAATTCTTGAGTTGTAAGTAAATAAAAGTGTGATGATCTTCATTATTAGAGCATTGTCCCATGTGAGGAAAGGATGATGGAGACTATGATTCCCCCACAAGTCGGGATGAGACTCCGGACGAATAAAAAAAAGAGGCCAAAAAATGAGAGAAGGCCCAAATAAAAAATGAGAGAAAAGAGAGAAGGGGCAATGCTACTATCCTTTTACCACACTTGCGCTTCAAAGTAGCACCATGATCTTCATGATAAGAGAGTCTCCTATATTGTCACCTTCATATACTAGTTGGAATTTTTCATTATAGAACTTGGATTGTATATTCCAATGATGGGCTTCCTCAAATTGCCCTAGGTCTTCATGAGCAAGCAAGTTGGATGCACACCCACTTAGTTTCTTTTTGAGCTTTCATAAACTTATAGCTCTAGTGCATCCGTTGCATGGCAATCCCTACTCAATCACATTGATATCTATTAATGGGCATCTCAATAGCCCGTTGATACGCCTAGTTGATGTGAGACTATCTCCTTCCTTTTGTCTTCTCCACAACCACCATCTATTCCACCCATAGTTCTATGTCCATGGCTCACGCTCATGTATTGCGTGAAAGTTGAAAAAGTTTGACAACATAAAAAGTATGAAATAATTGTTTGGCTTGTCATCGGGGTTGTGCATGATTTGAATATTTTGTGTGATGGAGATGGAGCATAGCCAGATTATATGATTTTGTAGGGATAAGCTTTCTTTGGCCATGTTATTTTGAGAAGACATAATTGCCTTGTTAGTATGCTTGAAGTATTATTGTTTTATGTCAATATTAAACTTTTGTTTTGAATTATACGGTTCTGAACATTCATGCCACAATAAAGAAAATTACATGGATAAATATGTTAGGTAGCATTCCACATCAAAAATTCTGTTTTTATCATTTACCTACTCGAGGATGAGCAGGAATTAAGCTTGGGGATACTTGATACGTCTCCAACGCATCTATAATTTTTGATTGTTCCATGCTATTATATTATCTGTTTTCGATGTTTTATATGCATTAATATGTTATTTTATATGATTTTTGGGACTAACCTGTTAACCTAGAGCCCAGTGCCAGTCAGGGAAGCCACGAGGCGGCCACAAGGTCGGTGGGCGCGCCCAAGGGGGTAGGGCGCGCCCCCACCCTTGTGGGCCCCTCATGACTCCATCGACCTATTTGTTCCTCCTATATATTCTCAAATATCCCAAAACCTACGAGGAGAGCCACAAAAACACTTTTCCACAGCCGCAACCTTCTGTATCCGTCAGATCCCATCTAGGGGCCTTTTCCGGCGTCCTGCCGGAGGGGGAATCGATCATGGAGGGCTTCTACATCAACACCATTGCCTCTCCGATGAAGCGTGAGTAGTTTACCACAGACCTACAGCTCCATAGCTAGTTGCTAGATGGCTTCTTCTCTCTCTTTGATTCTCAATACCATGTTCTCCTCGATGTACTTGGAGATCTATTCAATGTAATACTCTTTTGCGGTGTGTTTGCCGAGATCCGATGAATTGTGGATTTATGATCACCTTATCTATGCATATTATTTGAATCTTCTCTAAATTATTTTATGCATGATTTGGTATCTTTGCAGGTCTCTTCAAACTATCGATTTGGTTTGGATAACTAGATTGGTTTTTCTTGCAATGGGAGAAGTGCTTAGCTTTGGGTTCAATCTTGCGGTGCTCGATCCTAGTGACAGAAGTGGAACCGACACGTATTGTATTGTTGCCATCGAGGATAACAAGATGGAGTTTTCATCATACTACTTGAGTTTACCCCGCTACATCATGTCATCTTACATAATGTGTTACTCTGTTCTTACAAACTTAATACTCTAGATGCAGGCAGGAGTCGGTCGATGTGTGGAGTAATAGTAGTAGATGCAGGCAGGAGTCAGTCTACTTGATACAGACGTGATGCCTATATTCATGATCATTTCCCTAGATATCGTCATAATTATGCGCTTTTCTATCACTTGCTCGGCAGTAATTTGTTCACCCACTGTAATATTTTCTATCTTGAGAGAAGCCTCTAGTGAAACCTATGGCCCCCGGGTCTACTTTCCATCATATAAGTTTCCGATCTATAATTTTAGTTTCCTATTTACTTTCTTTTCAATCTTTTACTTTCCGTTCCATAAACCAAAAATACCGTTTATCCATCTATATCAGATCTCACTTTGCAAAAACCATGAAGGGATTGACAACCCCTTGTCGCATTGGGTGCAAGTTGGTGTTTGTTTGTGCAGGTATTCAGTGACTTGTGCGTTGTCTCCTACTGGATTTATACCTTGGTTCTCAAAACTGAGGGAAATACTTACACTACTTCGCTGCATCACCCTTTCCTCTTCAAGGGAAAAACCATAGCGAGCTCAAGAGGTAGCAAGGCGCAGCACCAGAGTCTTTGATCTCCAGCTGGCAGACTTGTTCGGTCAGTTCTCCAAGCTGCACCACACAATGGATGCAACAGTGGGCGTGCAGCATCTAAAGCTCGTCGGGTTTGGCCCAGAGAGGGTGGGTCCGAAGATGTCCGGGATGTTGCTTTGGCCTTGTGATGTCTACTACACAACCTTCTTCTTGTAGACGTTGTTGGGCCTGCAAGTGCACAGGTTTGTAGGACAGTAGCAAATTTCCCTCAAGTGGATGACCTAAGGTTTATCAATCCGTAGGAGGCGTGGGATGAAGATGGTCTCTGTCAAACAACCCTGCAACCAAATAACAAAGAGTCTCTTGTGTCCCCAACACACCCAATACAATGGTAAATTGTATAGGTGCACTAGTTCGGCGAAGAGATGGTGATACAAGTGAAATATAGATGGTAGATATAGGTTTTTGTAATCTAAAAATATAAAAACAGCAAGGTAACTAATGGTAAAAGTGAGCGTAAACGGTATTGCAATGATAGGAAACAAGGCCTAGGGTTCATACTTTCACTAGTGCAAGTTCTCTCAACAATAATAACGTAGATAGATCATATAACAAGCCCTCAACATGCAACAAAGAGTCACTCCAAAGACACTAATAGCGGAGAACAAACGTAGAGATTATGGTAGGGTACGAAACCACCTCAAAGTTATTCTTTCGGATCGATCTATAAAAGAGTTCGTACTAGAATAACACCTTAAGACACAAATCAACCAAGACCCTAATGTCACCTAGATACTCCATTGTCACCTCAAGTATCCATGGGCATGATTATGCGATATGCATCACACAATCTCAGATTCATCCAACCAACATAAAAGTACTTCAAAGAGTGCCCCAAAGCTACTAATGGAGAGTCAAGAACGTAGCCAACCCCTATGCATAGGTTCCCAATGTCACGAAACCCGCAAGTTGATCACCAAAACATACATCAACTGGACCGCAAGACATACATCAAGTGTTCTCATAAAAGTCTCAATCCGATAAAATAACTTCAAATGGGAAACTCAATTCATCACAAGAGAGTAGAGGGGGAGAAACATCATAAGATCCAACTACAATAGCAAAGCTCAGGATACATCAAGATCGTGCCATAGAGGGAACACGAGAGAGAACACGAGAGAGACAGATCAAACACATAGCTCTTGGTACATACCCTCAGCCCGAGGGGTGAACTACTCCCTCCCTCGTCATGGAGAGCGCCGGAAGATGAAGATGGCCACGGTGATGGGTTCCCCCTCGTGAGGTCTTGAGCAGGCTCTGAGAGGTTTTGGTGGCTACAGAGGCTTGCGGCGGCGGAACTCCCGATCTATCTTCTGCTGGAAGTTTTAGTGTATGTAGGTATATATGGGTGAAAGGAATGCGTACGTGGAGCTACGGGGCCCCACAAGGCAGGGGGGCGCCTGGGGTGGGCGCGCCCACCCTCGTGAGCACCTACCGTATCTTCCGACGTGGGGTCCAAGTCCATCGTGGGTTTCCTTCCAAAATAACTTCTCCAGCTTGATTTCGTTCGTTTCGACTCCGTCGATATTCCTTTTCCTCGAAACACCGAAATAGGCATAAAAAGCTGTCAAATCAATTTGGGCCTCCGGTAAATAGGTTAGTCCCAAAAATCATATAAAAGTGGATAATAAAGCCCAATATTGCCTAAACCAGTAGATAAAGTAGCATGGAGCAATCAAAAATTATAGATACGTTGGAGACGTATCAAGCATCCCCAAGCTTAATTCCTGCTGCCCCTCGAGTAGGTAAATGATAAAAAGAATTTTTGATGCGGAGTGATACTTTGGCATAATTTCAATGTCTTCTCAATTGTGATATGAATATTCAGATCCGAAAGATTCAAGACAAAAGTTCATATTGACACAAAAATAATAATACTTCAAGCATACTAATCAAAGCAATCATGTCTTCTCAAAATAACATGGCGAAAGAAAGTTCATCCCTACAAAATCATATAGTTACGCTATGCTTCATTTTCGTCACACAAAGATGTTCCCAACTTCTATACCCCGATGACAAGCCAAGCAATTGTTTCATACTTAAATAATCTCAAACTTTTTCAACTTTCACGCAATACATGAGCGTGAGCCATGGATATAGCACTATGGGTGGAATAGAATATGACGATGGGGATTGTGTGGAGAAGACAAAAAAGGAGAAAAGTCTCACGTTGACGAGGCTAATCAACGGGCTATGGAGATGCCCATCAATTGATGTCAACATGTGGAGTAGGGATTGCCATGCAACGGATGCACTAGAGCTATGAATGCTCAACAAAAGAAAACTAGTGGGTGTGCATCAACTTGCTTGCTCACGAAGACCTAGGGCATTTGAGGAAGCCCATTGTAGGAATATACAAGCCAAGTTCTATAATGAAAAATTCCCACTAGTATAAAAAGGACAACTTATGAGTCTCACTACATGAAGAATGAGGTGCTATTTTGAAGCACAATATATGAGAATCACTACATGAAGAACAAGGTGCTACTTTGAAGCACAAGTGTGGAAAAAGAGATAGTAGCATTGCCCTTTTTTTGGGCCTTTCTTTTTTTCTTTTGGCCTTTCTCTCCCCTTTTTTTATTTGGGCAATGCTCTAATAATGATGATCATCACACTTCTATTGATTACAACACAAGGATTACAACTCGAAACTTAGAACAAGATATGACTCTATATGAATGCCTCCGGTGGTAAAGGGATGGTGCAATGAATCAAGAGTGACATGTATGAGAAATAATGCATGGTGGCTTTGCCACAAATACGATGTCAACTACATGATCATGCAATGGCAATATGACAAAAGTAATGTATGTCATGATGATGATGATGGAAGTTGCATGGCAATATATCTCGGAATGGCTATGGAAATGCCATAATAGGTAGGTATGGTGGCTGTTTTGAGGAAGATATAAGGAGGTTTATGTGTGATAGAGCCGTGTCGTATCACGGGTTTGGATGCACCGCCAAGTTTGCACCAACTCTCAAGGTGAGAAAGGGCAATGCACTGCATCAAGAGGCTAGCAATGGCGGAAAGGTAAAAGTGTGTATAATCCATGGACTCAACATTAGTCAAAAGAACTCATATACTTATTGCAAAAATTTAGAAGTCGTCAAAAATAAAGCACTACGCTCATGCTCCTAGGAGGATAGATTGGTAGGAAAAGACCATCGCTCGTCCCCGACCGCCACTCATAAGGATGCACAAGCCAGGTACACTTCATGTTTCAAATTTGTTACACAACTTTAACCATACGTGCATGCTACGGATTTGCTAACTTCAACACAAGTATTTCTCAAATTCATAATCACCCAACTAGCACGACTTTGATATTATCACCTCCATATCTCAAAACAATTATCAAGCATCAAACTTATCTTAGTATTCAACGACTCAAAAGAAAGTTTCACATATCTTGAATACCAAGTATATTAACATTAAGCAAATTACCATGCTATTAACGACTCTCAAAATAATCTAAGTGAAGCATGAGAGATCAAGTTTCTTTAAAACAAATCCACCACCGTGCTCTAAAAGATCTAAGTGAAGCACTAGAGCAAAAATTATCACGCTCAAAAGATATAAGTGAAGCACTATGAGCAAAACTATCAAGCTCAAAAGATATAAGTGAAACACATAGAGTATTCTAACAAATTCCAATTCATGTATGGCTCTCTCATTTAATAATTTCAGATCTTGGTATTGTATCCAAACAGCAAGCAAAACTAAATAAAACTACAATGCAAGGATAGCACAACTCATGTGAAGAAGCAAAACTTAGGCTCAACCGATACTAACCAATAGTTGTTGAAGAAGAAAGGTGGGATGCCTACTTGGGGCATCCCCAAGCTTAGATGCTTGAGACTTCTTGAAATGTTATCTTGGGGTGCCTTGGGCATCCCCAAGCTTGAACTTTGTGTCTCCTTAATTCCTCTCATATCATGGTTTCTCTTTTATCAAAAGCTTCATTCACAACAAACTCAACAAGAACTCGTGAGATAGGTTAGTATAAACCAATGCAAAACCTTATCATTTTCTACTGTAACAAATCACTAACATTATTATTCAACATTTCATACTAAATGCCCCTGCATATTTAATACTCCTATCCTTAAATAGAATCATTAAACAAGCAAACATATGCAAACAATGCAAACATAACAGCAATCTGCCAAAACAGTACAGTCTGTAAAGAATGCAAGATTCATCATATTTCCCTAACTCCAAAAATTATGAACTAAAATTCCCACTGTAATAAATTTATCATAGCTTTATATGCAAAAAGTTTCAACATTATACCACTCTCTGACTTTTCTAGGGAATTTTTGCAACAGCGGTAAACTTTCTGTTTTTCAAACAGCAACATGTATACTTGCAAAATAAGCATGGCAAAGGATATCCTTGACTTTTTTTATTGAAACTAAAGATGCAAAACATTATTCTAAATAACAGCAAGCAAATACTAACAAAAGAAAATGACGATCCAAGCAAAACACATATCATGTGGTGAATAAAAATATAGCTCCAAGTAAAGTTACCGATGAACGAAGACGAAAGAGGGGATGCCATCCGGGGCATCCCCAAGCTTAGGCTCTTGGTTGTCCTTGAATATTACCTTGGGGTGCCTTGGGCATCCCCAAGCTTAGGCTCTTGCCACTCCTTATTCCATAGTCCATCGAATCCTTACCCAAAACTTGAAAACTTCAACCACACAAAACTCAACACAAAACTCGTAAGCTCCGTTAGTATAAGAAAATAAAACCACCACTTAGGTACTGTAATGAACTCATTCTGAATTCATACTGGTGTAATATCTACTGTATTCTAACTTATCTATGGTTCATACCCTCCGATACTACTCACAGATTCATCAAAATAAGCAAACAACACATAGAAAACAGAATCTGTCAAAAACAGAACAGTCTGTAGTAATCTGTATAAAACGTATACTTCTGGAACCCCAAAAATTATTAAATAAATTTCTGGACCTGAGCAATTTGTCTATTGATCATCTGCAAAGAGAATCAACCTAAAAGCACTCTCCAGTAAAAAGTTCTAGCTAATCTCATGAGCGCTGAAGTTTCTGTTTTTTTACAGCATGATCATAAAAACTTCACCCAAGTCTTCCCAAAGGTTCTACTTGGCACAAATACTAATTAAAACATAAAACCACATCTAAACAGAAGCTAGATGGATTATTTATTCCTAAACAGAACCAAAAAGTAGGAAACTAAAATACAATTGGGTTGCCTCCCAACAAGCGCTTTTCTTTAATGCCTTTCTAGCTAGGCATGATGATGACAATGATGCTCACAAAAAGATAAGAATTGAAACATAAAAAGAGCATCATGAAGAATATGACTAGCACATTTAAGTCTAACCCACTTCCTATGCATAGGGATTTTGTGAGCAAACAACTTATGGGAACAATAATCAATTAGCATAGGAAGGCAAAACAAGTATAACTTCAAGATTTTAAGCACATAGAGAGGAAAATTGATATTATTGCAATTCCTACAAGCATATATTCCTCCCTCATAATAATTTTCAGTAGCATCATGAATGAATTCAACAATATAACCAGCACCTAAAGCATTCTTTTCATGATCTACAAGCATAGGAAATTTACTACTCTCCACGTAAGCAAATTTATTCTCATCAATAGTAGTAGGAGCAAACTCAACAAAATAACTATCATGTGATTGAAAATTAAGATCAAGATGACAAGTTTCATGGTTATCATTATTCTTTCTAGCATACGTGTCATCACAATAATCATCATAGATAGGAGGCATGCTTTCATCATAGTAAATTTGCTCATCAAAGCTTGGGGACAAAAATATCATCTTTATCAAACATAGCTTCCCCAAGCTTGTGGCTTTGCATATCATTAGCATCATGGATATTCAAGGAATTCATACTAACAACATTGCAATCTTGCTCATCATACAAAGATTTAGTGCCAAACATTTTATAAATTTCTTCTTCTAGCACTTTGGCACAATTTTCCTTTCCATCATACTCACGAAAGATATTAAAAAGATCAAGCGTATGAGACAAACTCAATTCCATTT
Organism: Aegilops bicornis; assembly: GCA_021605145.1. NCBI lineage: Eukaryota > Viridiplantae > Streptophyta > Magnoliopsida > Poales > Poaceae > Aegilops > Aegilops bicornis. Next base: position 465,032,224 of record CM038671.1, read on the forward strand.
TTTTAGTAGTTTTCTTTTATAAACTAAACTAGTGATAAAACAAGAAACAAAAAAGATTCGATTGCAAGATCTAAAGATATACCTTCAAGCACTCACCTCCCACAGCAGCGGCGCCAGAAAGAGCTTGATGTCTACTACACAACCTTCTTCTTGTAGACGTTGTTGGGCTGCAAGTGCACAGGTTTGTAGGACAGTAGCAAATTTCCCTCAAGTGGATGACCTAAGGTTTATCAATCCGTAGGAGGCGTGGGATGAAGATGGTCTCTCTCAAGCAACCCTGCAACCAAATAACAAAAGAGTCTCTTGTGTCCCCAACACACCCAATACAATGGTAAATTGTATAGGTGCACTAGTTCGGCGAAGAGATGGTGATACAAGTGCAATATAGATGGTAGATACAGGTTTTTGTAATCTGAAAATATAAAAACAGCAAGGTAACTAATGGTAAAAGTGAGCGTAAACGGTATTGCAATGATAGGAAACAAGGCCTAGGGTTCATACTTTCACTAGTGCAGGTTCTCTCAACAATAATAACATAGATAGATCATATAACAAGCCCTCAACATGCAACAAAGAGTCACTCCAAAGACACTAATAGCGGAGAACAAACGTAGAGATTATGGTAGGGTACGAAACCACCTCAAAGTTATTCTTTCGGATCGATCTATGAAAGAGTTCGTACTAGAATAACACCTTAAGACACAAATCAACCAAGACCCTAATGTCACCTAGATACTCCAGTGTCACCTCAAGTATCCGTGGGCATGATTATACGATATGCATCACACAATCTCAGATTCATCCAACCAACATAAAAGTACTTCAAAGAGTGCCCCAAAGCTACTACCGGAGAGTCAAGAACGTGTGCCAACCCCTATGCATAGGTTCCCAATGTCACGAAACCCGCAAGTTGATCACCAAAACATACATCAAGTGCGGTTATCCCATGCAAGACATACATCAAGTGTTCTCATAAAAGAATCAATCCGATAAAATAACTTCAAAGGGGAAACTCAATTCATCACAAGAGAGTAGAGGGGGAGAAACATCATAAGATCCAACTACAATAGCAAAGCTCGGGATACATCAAGATCGTGCCATGGAGGGAACACGAGAGAGAACACGAGAGAGAGAGATCAAACAAATAGCTCTTTGGTACATACCCTCGGTAGCCGAGGGTGAACTACTCCCTCCTCGTCATGGAGAGCGTCGGGATGATGAAGATGGCCATCGGTGATGGGTTCCCCCTCCGTGAAGTGCCGAACGGGCTCCCGAGAGGTTTTGGTGGCTACAGAGGCTTGCGGCGTGGAACTCCCGATCTATCTTCTGTTGGAAGTTTTAGGGCGTGGTTATATATGGGTTAAAGGAGCACGCTTGGAGCTACGGGGCCCCACGAGGCAGCGCGCCAGGGGCGGGCGCGCCCCACCCTCGTGAGCACCTCTCGTATCTTCGGCGTGGGGTCCAAGTCCATCGTGGGTTTCCTTCCAAAAATAACTTCTCCGATTGATTTCGTTCCGTTTTCGACTCCGTCGATATTCCTTTTCCTCGAAACACCGGAAATAGGCATAAAGCAGCAAATCTGGGGTGGGCCTCCGGTTAATAGGTTAGTCCCAAAAATAATATAAAAGTGGATAATAAAGCCCAATATTGCCTAAAACAGTAGATAAAGTAGCATGGAGCAATCAAAAATTATAGATACGTTGGAGACGTATCACCTTGTCGAAGAAGTCGAGTGGGGCCGCCAGTGTAGCCTCTAAGGAACGCTTCATCGGCGTGAGCCTGCCCCATGACATTTATTGGCCTCTTGGGGTTGGAAAGAACTGCTCGATATCGTCACCATGCATGTCGGGGGTGAGTTGGGCAGGTGGTGCATGGGTCCCCGTGTCGCGTTAGTTGGCGCTGCCCTTCTTCCATCCATGGCGCGCACCCTAACACTGTGCCTTGGAGCTGTTGGAGCGGTGTCGCGGCGGAGGGAGAGGCTGCGTTGGGCGCTCCTTGGAGGTTTCCTCGCCCTGCTCGTGGTGAGCACGACCGCGCCCCAGGAATGTGTCCTTCCAGGATCTCCTTCCGGTGCCATCGTTGTCATGGTCACGCCTGGGGCCGCCGAGGGGCATTCCCCAGCAGTCTGTGTCCTCCACCGGGGCGCAGGACTGCTGCCTGTGCCGCTCTTCGTGTTGGCCGTCTTCGACATGCAAGGTCCAGGTCCCCAGATGGATGCGCGATAGCGCGTCGTCGTCGTTGAAGCCGAAGGATAGCATGCTACTTTGCACGCACCGTGGGAGGAGTGTGGTGATCTTGGCGTCAATCTTCAATGCGATCGACATGGATGAGGAGGTCGTGCGATGCAGCGCCCGGAGGTGGAGCAACCTGCGGTCCGGCGGTGAAAAACCCTCCATCTCTTCAACGCGCCTTGGCCAGCGGGAGATTCCAGAGGTGTATCGGTGGGGATGAACGCCATGTCCCACACCTGCACCCAAAGACGCAAAGGTCTTGGTGTGGCTGTGCTCCGACATCTGTTGTCGTGGCGGTGACGCACACCTTAATCGCCAAACACCTCCTGCGCCCCTCGATGGACCAATACTGCATTGGCATGTGCTCGATGGCGCATCGGACATGCAGGTTGAAGGTGTGGCCGGCGTGGTCGCCTCGCGCCCACGGTAGGATGGTGAAGTTAGGCGTTGTCGATCTTGTGAGTGCCTTGGTGCACGGTGTTGGCATGGTGAGCCGGTAGGTGAAGATGACTAGGAAGTCCTCGGGGTAGTGCGCCGTCACCCGCAGCTGGTGGGGCGAGATGCAAAGCTGGGCCTCAAGAACACGCCCAATAGCCATGGGCGACGTGGCCGCCACTCCCTCGAAGGCGCGCAGCGTGACCTCGTGCTGCGTGAGGAAGAAGACGGCCCGTTCCACCTCTAGCGTGGAGACGCCCACCTTGTGGCTGGTGCGTGGGCGGTGTGCAGGGTCGGCCATGCTAGGTTCCACCATCGGAGGAGCAGTGAAGGCTGGAGGCGGGCGGGGCGGGAAGTGCAGACGGGAGGCAATCGGAGGGCGCGGTGCAAGCGGTCCTAATCTAGCTGCATCAAGGCCACCCGGGCCATTGCATGGATTTTGAGGACACTCGCGGCTGAAATGCTCAGGACATTCACAAATGATGCAGTGGAGCGGGTCACGGCAATCTTTCCAGCAGTAGCGTTTGCTGAGGCATCGAAACCAACGGCCTCGGAACCGGCTTAAGAAGGCTTCACGGCCATCTACCGCATTGAACGCCAGCCGGCGATCTGAACGAGGAGGTGGAGGGAGCCCGCTATGGACCGACAGATCAGGAACGTGCCCGTGGTTCTTCTTGGAGGAGACCTCCGTCCACCCATCGTCCATCCCCGAAGAGGAAAGGTTGACCACGGGGGACGGGCCTGATGCGGCTTGAACTACGTCGGTATTTCCCCAAAGAGGAAGGGATGATGCAAAGACGGCCATTGTGAGGTAATTCCCTCGATTGATGGGAACAAAGGTTATCAAACCGATGGGAGAACCACGCAACACCACGTAAACAACTCCTGCACACAAGAACAAATACTTGCAACCCGACGTAAGAGAGGGTTGTCAATCCCTCACGGGTAAAAGATAGGTAAAATTGTAGTAGATTAGATAAATAGATCTCGCGGGAACGCGAGATAAAATAAATAAATAAAAATAGCAGCAAGGTATTTTTGTATTTTTGGATTAATAGATCTAAAAATAAAAGCAAATAAAAATAGATCGCGAAGGCAAATATAATAAAGAAGAGAACCGGGGGCCGTAGATTTCACTAGTGGCTTCTCTCAAGAAAAATAGCATACGGTGGGCAAACAAATTACTGTTGGGCAATTGATAGAACTTCAAATAATCATGACGATATCTAGGCAATGATCATTATATAGGCATCACGTCCAAGATTAGTAGACCGACTCCATTTTGCATCTACTACTATTACTCCTCACATCGAACGATATCCAGCATGCATATGGTGTATTAAGTTCATGGATAAACGGAGTAATGCAATAAAAACGATGACGTGATGTAGACAAGATCTATTTATGTAGAAATAGACCCCATATTGTTATCCTTAATAGCAACAATACATACGTGTCGGTTCCCCTTCTGTCACTGGGATCAAGCACCGTATAAGATCGAACCCATCAGAAAGCACCTCTTCCCATGGCAAGAAAAATCGATCTAGTTGGCCTAATAACTAAACCAAAGATTTGAAGAAGAAATACGAGGCTATAAGTAAGCATGCATATAAGAGATCAAAAGACTCAAATAACTTTCATGGATAAAAACATAAATCTGATCATAAACTCAAAGTTCATCAGATCCCAACAAACACACCGCAAAAAGAGTTACATCAAATAGATCTCCAAGAGACCATTGTATTGAGAATCAAAAGAGAGATAGGAAGCCATCTAGCTACTAACTATGGACCCGTAGGTCTATGGTTCCGCCAAGGTTCCGCCTCGTGGCGGCGGAGTCTCGTCCCGAAAGCTTGCTTATGATTTTTCTTCGGACAAAAGACTTCATATAGCAGAAGATGGGCACCGGAGGGCCAACAGGGGGCCCACGAGGCAGGGGGGCACGCCCAGGGGGTAGGGCGCGCCCCCACCCTCATGGATAGGTGGAGGCCCCCCTGACGTATTTCTTCCGCTCAGTATTTTTTATTATTTCCAAAAATAACTTTCGTGGAGTTTCGGGACTTTTGGGTTGTGCGTAATAGCTCTCTAATATTTGCTCCTTTTCCAAATTTATAATTCCAAATTTCTAAGATTCTCCCTCCTTATGTAAACCTTGTGAAATAAGAGAGAATAGGCATAAGTATTGTGACATAATGTGTAATAACAGCCCATAATGCAATAAATATCGATATAAAAGCATGATGCAAAATGGACGATCAACTCCCCAAGCTTAGACCTCGCTTGTCCTCAAGCGGAAGCCGATAACGATAAATATGTCCACATGTTTAGAGGTAGAGATGTCGATAAAATAAAATACGGACATGAGGGCATCATGATTATTCTCATAACGAACATATAAGGATATTGTCATATGATTTCTTATGCTCAAGTAATAATCTATTCACAATGCAAAGTATGAATCGTAAACTTTATTGAGAATCAACAAACTACAATCTCAGGTCATTGAAGCAATTGCAATTTATCATAACATCGAGAAAGAGTCTATGTCGAGCTTTTCTAGCAAGTACACATACTCAACTATCATTAAGTCTTTCATAATTGCTAACACTCACACAATACTTGTGGTTACGGAGTTTTAGTCGGACACAGAGAAAGATAGGGGCTTATAGTTTCGCCTCCCAACCATTTACCTCAAGGGTAATGTCAACAATAATAGTTCATGCTAACCCACATCCAATTAATATATATATATATATATATATATATATATATATATATATATATATATATATATATATATATATATATATATATATATCGTGATCTTTCCAACATCATGTGCTTGCCAAAGGATAAAATGTAAAAAGGAAAGGTGAAGATCACCATGACTCTTGCATAAGGTAGAAGATAATAATAAAAGATAGGCCTTCGCAGAGGGAAGCAGGGGTTGCCATGCGCTTTCAGGGTCGGATGCACAAAATCTTAATGCGAAAGAACGTCACTTTATATTGCCACTTGTGATATGAACCTTTATTATCTTTGTCAAATCGCTTTTATTTCTTCCACATCACAAGATCTTATAAAGCTTATTTCCTCCACACCAATCAATCATACATATTTAGAGAGCAATTTTTATTGCTTGCACCGATGACAACTTACTTGAAGGATCTTACTCAATCCATAGGTAGATATGGTGGACTCTCATGACAAAACTGGTTTAAGGGTATTTGGAAGCACAAGTAGTATTTCTACTTGGCGCAAAGAATTTGGCTAGCATGAGGGGGAAAGGCAAGCTCAACATGTTGGATGATCCGTGACAATATACTTTATTTCAGATATAAGAAAACATAACCCATTACATTGTCTTCCTTGTCCAACATCAACTCTTTAGCATGTCATATTTTAATGAGTGCTCACAATCATAAAATAGGTCCAAGATAGTATATTTATATGTGAAACATCTCTTTCTTTATTACTTCCTATTAATTGCAACGATGACAAAAACTATGTTTGTCAACTCTTAACAACTTTTAATCATCATACTCTTTATATGTGAAGTCATTACTCTCCATAAGATCAATATGATCTCTTTGTTTCTTTGTTTCTTTTCTTTTTTTCTTTTATTCCCTCAAGATCATGGCAAAATAATCAAGCCCTTGACTCAACACTAATCTTTATTATATAACTCACGAACTCGATTACATAGAGAGATCATAAAGCAAAACTCAAAACTAGATCATACCAAAACTTTATTCTACTAGATCAAGATACTACTTAATAGGATCGAACTAAGAAAAAGGTAAAGAAAGGAGATGTGGTTGTGATACGATACCGGAGCACCTCCCCCAAGCTTGGCAGTTGCCAAGGGGAGTGCCCATACCCATGTGATTATGTCTCCTTTGTTGGTGAAGAAGGTGGAGGTGATGATGGATAGTCGCACATCAAGCATAAGAGGTCCTCCAACTTGCGGATAATGCCCTTGAGTGCAACGATATGCTCCTTCAACAAAATATTTTCACGTGTGAGATACTTGTTTTGTATACGAGCTAACTCAATCATCTTGAAAGCTTCGATCTCGGTTGGGGTAAGAAGATTGTGATCAAGTTGAAGGTTGTCTCCAGGAGCTTGGTCCTCCGTGGCATTCTTGATCCCTTCATCCTTGTTGATCTCCATGGGCTCTTCCCTCTTCAGCTCTGTCTTCATTAGCCAAGCATCGTTGTCACCATTGTTGGAGGAGGGAGACGACATGATGCCCGCCCCGATAACCTCGGCGTAAAACAGCCCGAAATAAGAACAGAGGATATTTGCGTGATACAGAAGTCAAAACCTTCGGGAGATTATATAATGAATTTTTACCGACCAAAATACGTATCGTGCAAGAAAACGGAGTCCAGAGGGCGTACGAGGTGCCCACGAGGTAAGGGGGCGTGCCCTCCACCCTTGTGGAGCCCTCGTGTCCTTTCCGGACTGCTTCTTATTTTTCTATTTTTCTAAATATTCCAAAACGGAGAAAAATTGCCATTAGAACTGTTTTGGAGTCGGTTTACTTACCGTACCACATACCTATTCCTTTTAGATCCAAACGTTAGGAAAGTGTCCCTTATGTATTCTTAGGGGTTATGGTTTTGATAACATTGGTTTCAACATTTATGGGATTACCTGAGATATAATGTTTGATTCTTTGACCGTTCACCACCTTCGGATTTGTGCCTTCAAAGTTGTTGATTTTTATGGCACCTAACGGAGACCTCCTCGATAACGTAAGGACCTTCCCATTTAGAGAGAAGTTTTCCTGCAAAAAAATCTTAAACGAGAGTTGTATAGTAATACATAATCACCTACATTAAACTCACGCTTTTGTATCCTTTTGTCATGCCATCTTTTAACCTTTTATTTAAACAACTTGGCATTTTCATAGGCTTGGGTTCTCCATTCATCAAGTGAGCTAATGTCAAATAACCTCTTCTCACCCCAAGTTTGAAATCATAATTGAGCTCTTTAGTAGCCCAATAAGCCTTACGTTCTAGTTCGAGAGGTAAGTGACATGCTTTTCGATAAACCATTTCATACGGAGACATACCCATAGGATTTTTATATGCGGTTCTGTAGGCCCATAATGCATCATCAAGTTTCTTGGACCAATTCTTTCTAGATCTATTAACAGTCTTTTGCAAAATTAATTTGAGCTCTCTATTACTCAATTCTACTTGACCACTAGACTGTGGGTGATAAGGAGATGCAATTCTATGATTAACATCATACTTAGCAAGCATTTTACAAAAAGCACCATGAATAAAATGTGAACCACCATCGGTCATTAAATATCTAGGGACTCCAAATCTCGGAAAAATAACTTCTTTAAGCATCTTAATAGAAGTATTATGATCAGCACTACTAGTTGGAATAGCTTCTACCCACTTAGTAACATAATCAACAACAACTAAAATATGTGTATATCCATTAGAGGCGGGAAAAGGTCCCATATAATCAAAGCCCCAAACATCAAATGGTTCAATAACAAGTGAATAATTCATAGGCATTTCTTGGCGTCTACTAATATTACCAATTCTTTGACATTCATCACAAGATAAGACAAACTTACGGCATCCTTGAAGAGAGTAGGCCAATAAAACCGGATTGCAATACCTTATGTGCAGTTCTATCTCCGATGGTGTCCTCCATAAGCCTCGGAGTGACACTTGCGTAGGATATATTCCTGTTCATGCTCAGGTACACAACGTCTAATAACACCATCTACTCCTTCTTTATAAAGATGTGGGTCATCCCAAATGTAATGCCTCAAATCATAGAAAAACTTTTTCTTTTGCTGGTATGTGAAACTAGGTGGTATAAATTTAGCAACAATGTAATTAGCATAATCAGCATACCATGGAGTAGTTCGAGAAGAGTTTATAACATTTAATTGTTCATCAGGAAAGCTATCATCAATAGGTAGTGGGTCATTAAGAACATTTTCTAACCTAGATAAGTTATGCGCAGCAGGGTTCTCGACTCCTTTCTATCAACAATATGCAAATAAAATTCTTGTAGAAAGAGAACCCATCTAATAAGTCTAGGTTTAGCATCTTTCTTTTCCATAAGATATTTAATAGCGGCATGATCGATTGTGAATAGTTACTTTAGAATCAACAATAAAAGGTCTGAACTTATCACAAGCAAATACAACTGCTAAGAATTCTTTTTCAGTAGTAGCATAATTACTCTGAGCATTGTCAAGAGTCTTACTAGCATATTGAATAACATTTAATTTCTTATCAACTCTTTGCCCTAGAACAGCACCTATAGCATAATCACTAGCATCACACATGATTTCAAAGGGTAAATTCCAATCAGGTGGCTGAACAATAGGTGCAGAGATCAATGCTTTCTTAAGTATTTCAAATGCTTCTACACAATCATCATCAAAAACAAATGGTATATCCTTTTGTAATAAATTAGTCGAGGTCAGAAATTTTGTAGAAGTCCTTAATGAACCTCCTATAAAAACCGGCGTGACCAAGGAAACTTCTTATACCTTTGATGTCCTTGGGACATGGCATCTTTTCAATAGCATCAACCTTGGCTTTATCAACCTCAATACCTTTTTGTAAACTTTATGCCCCAAGACAATACCTTCATTAACCATAAAGTGGCACTTTTCCCAATTCAAGACAAGATTAGTTTCTTCACATCTCTGCAAAACTCGATCAAGGTTGCTTAAGCAATCATCAAAAGAGGATCCATAAACGGAGAAATCGTCCATGAAAACCTCACATATCTTTTCACAAAAGTCAGTGAATATAGCCATCATGCATCTTTGAAAGGTAGCAGGTGCATTACATAAACCAAAAGGCATACGTCTATAAGTAAAAGTACCAAAATGGCAAGTAAAAGTGGTCTTTGATTGATCATCGGTGACACGGTATTTGAGAGAAACCGTAATAACCATCTAGAAAGCAAAAATGTGTATGTTTGGATAATCTTTCTAGCATTTGATCGATAAAAGGTAAGGGTAATGATCCTTTTTAGTAGCTTTATTTAATTTATAAATCAATTACCATCCTATAACCTGTAATAATTCTTTATGGATCAATTCATCTTTATCATTAGGAGCAGCGATAATACCTCCCTTCTTAGGGACACAATGGACATGACTTACCCACTGACTATCGACAGCGGGATAAATTATACCTGCCTCAAGGAGCTTTAGTATTTCCTTTCTTACCACTTCTTTCATCTTAGGATTCAGTAGTCATTGATGATCACGAACTGGTTTGGCATCTTTCTCCAAATTTATTTTATGTTGACATAGAGTGGGACTAATGCCCTTAAGATCATCAAGAGTATATCCAATAGTAGCGCAGTGCTTCCTCAGAGTTTTCAATAATCTCTCTTCTTCATGCTCTGAAAGGTTAGCACTAATAATAACAGGATATATCTTCTTCTCATCAAGATAAGCATATTTAAGAGTATCGAATAGCAGTTTGAGCTCAAACACGGGATCACCCTTGGGTGGAGGAGGATCCCTAGGATTTCAACAGCAAATTGTGTTTGAGGATGGGTTCCTGTTTAAAGAATACTTCATCTATTTCCCTTCTTTCATTCATAAACATATCATTTTCATGGTCTAGCAAATATTGTTCTAAAGGATCACTAGGAGGTACGACAATAGAAGCAAGACCAATAATTTCATCCTTACTAGGCAATTCCTCTTCACGGCGTTGTCTACGAAATTTATAAAAGTTAAACTCATGAGACATATCACCTAGACCAATAGTAACAACATCCTTTTCGCAATCTATCCTAGCATTAACGGTGTTTAAGAAGGGTCTACCAAATATAATAGGACAAAAGCTATCTTGTGGGGAACCAAGAACAAGAAAATCAGCAGGATATTTAGTTTTCCCACACAAGACTTCAACATCTCTAACAATTCCCATTGGTGAAATAGTATCTCTATTGGAAAGTTTAATTGTGACATCAATATCCTCTATCTTAGCAGGTGCAATATCATGCATAATTTCTTTGTATAAGTCAAAAGGTATTGCACTAGCACTAGCACCCATATCACATAAGCCATGATAACAATGATCTCCTATTTTAACAGAAATAACAGGCATGCCTACCACAGGTCTATGTTTATCTTTAGCACAAGGTTTGGCAATTCTAGCAGTTTCATCGCAGAAATAAATAACATGCCCATCAATATTATCAGACTAGTGATCTTTAACAATAGCAATATTAGGTTCAACTTTAACTTGCTCAGGAGGTGTATAAGTTCTAATATTGCTTTTACGAACCACAGTTGAAGCTTTAGCAATGATCCTTTATCCTAACAGGGAAAGGTGGTTTCTCAACATAAGCAGTAGGAACAATAGGATCATTATAAGTGATAGTCTTTTCTTCAACTTTAATAGGTGCAGCTACTTTTTACTTCTATGGGAGGATGATATTTAAACCACTTCTCCTTAGGGAGATCAATATGAGCGACAAAAGATTCACAAAAGGAAGCTACTATCTCGTAGTCAAGTCCATATTTAGTGCTAAATTTCGAAAAACATCGGTATCCATAAAAGATTTAACACAATCAAACTTAGGTGTCGTGCGACTCCTTACCTTTTTCGAGATCCCAATCTTGAGTTGCGTTTAATTCTTTCCAATAAATCCCATTTGAATTCAATAGTCTTCATCATAAAAGAGCCAAGACAAGAAGTATCGAGCATGGTGCGATTGTTATCGTAAAGTCGAGCATAAAAACTTTGAATAATTATTTCTCTTGGGAGCTCATGATTGGGGCATGAGTATAAGATTGATTTAAGCCTCCCCAAGCTTGAGCGATGCTTTCTCCTTCATGAGGCCGTAAATTATATATATAATTGCGATCACGATGAACAAGATGCATAGGATAAAACTTCTGATGAAATTCCAATCGTTTGTAGTTCCATGACCCCGTATCATCACATAGCCTATACCATGTCAATGCATCTCCCTTCAAAGATAAAGGGAAGATCTTCTTCTTAATAGCATCATCGGGCACACCTGCAAGCTTAAATAATCCACAAACTTCATCCACATATATTAGGTGTTCATCAGGATGCTTTGTTCCGTCTCCTGCAAAAGGATTAGCTAGCAATTTTTCTAACATACCCGAAGGAATTTCAAAGTAGACATTTTCATTTTCAGTAGGTTCAGTAGGTTGAGGAGCAACTCTTTGCTCTACTGGTCGGGGTGAAGATACCCCGAACAAGCCCCTCAGAGGATTAATTTCCATGGTAACAAGTGAGAGTAAATTTTAGCACACTATATAAATTTTTCCTTACCAAATTCCACCTACCAAAGGCGCTTCACTCCCCAAGAATTCACCGTAAAAGAGTCTTGATGACCCACAAGTATAGGGGATCTATTGTAGTCCTTTCGATAAGTAAGAGTGTCGAACCCAACGAGGAGCAGAAGGAAATGACAAGCGGTTTTCAGCAAGGTATTCTCTGCAAGCACCAAATTATAGGTAACAGATAGTTTTGTGATAGGATAATTTGTAACGAGCAACAAGTAACAAAAATAAATAAAGTGCAGCAAGGTGGCCCAATCCTTTTTGTAGCAAAGGACAAGCCTGGACAAACTCTTATATAGAGGAAAGCGCTCCCGAGGACACATGGGAATTATCGTCAAGCTAGTTTTCCTCACGTTCATATGATTCGCGTTCGGTACTTTGATAATTTGATATGTGGGTGGACGGTGCTTGGGTGCTGTCCTTACTTGGACAAGCATCCCACTTATGATTAACCTCTATTGCAAGCATCCGCAACTACAACAAAAGTATTAAGGTAAACCTAACCATAGCATGAAACATATGGATCCAAATCAGCCCCTTTACGGAAACAACGCATAAACTAGGGTTTAAGCTTCTATCACTCTAGCAACCCATCATCTACTTATTACTTCCCAATGCCTTCCTCTAGGCCCAAATAATGGTGAAGTGTCATGCAATGACGTTCACATAACACCACTAGAGGATAGACAACATACATCTCATCAAAATATCGAGCGGATACCAAATTCACATGACTACTAATAGCCGACTTCTCCCATGTCCTCGTGAACAAACGTAACTACTCACAAAGCATATTCATGTTCATAATCGAGGAGTATTAATATGCATAAAGGATCTGAACATATGATCTTCCACCAAATAAACCAACTAGCATCAATCGCAAGGAGTAATCAACACTACTAGCAACCTACGGTACCAATCCTGCACTTAGAGACAAGAACTGGATACAAGAGATGAACTAGGGTTTTAGATGAGATGGTGCTGGTGAAGATGTTGATGGAGATTGGCCCTCTCCCGATGAGAGGAGGCGTTGGTGATGACGATGGCGATGATTTCCCTCCCGAGGGGAAGTGTCCCTAGAGAACAGCTCTGCCGGAGCCCTAGATTGGTTACGCCAAGGTTCCGCCTCATGGCGTGAGTCTCGCCCCAAAGCTTGCTTATGATTTTTCTTGGACGAAAGACTTCATATAGCGTAAGATGGGCACCGGAGGGCCAACAGGGGGCCCACGAGGCGGGCGCCCCCACCTCGTGGGCAGTGGAAACCCCGATGTATTTCTTCCGCTCCGTATTTTTTATTATTTCCAAAAATAACTTTCGTGGAGTTTCAGGACTTTTGGAGTTGTGCAGAATAGCTCTCTAATATTTGCTCCTTTTCCAGCCCAGAATTCCAGATGCCGGGATTCTCCCTCCTTATGTAAACCTTATGAAATAAGAGAGAATAGGCATAAGTATTGTGACATAATGTGTAATAACAGCCCATAATGCAATAAATATCGATATAAAAGCATGATGCAAAATGGACGTATCAGTCTACAATGAACTACTCACACATCATCGGAGAGGCACCAATGAGGATGATGAACCCTTCAGTGATGGTGTCTAGATTGGATCTGGTGGTTCTGAAACTTGCGGCGGCTGGAATTGATCTTCGTCGACTCTCCTAGGGTTTCTGGAACATTGGGGTATTTATAGAGCAAAGAGGCGGTGCAGGAGGCCACCGAGGTGGGCACAACCCACCTGGGCGCGCCTGGGCCCCCAGGCGCGCCCTGGTGGGTTGTGCTCCCCTTGGAGCTCCCTCGGGTACTTTCTTGGCCCAATAGGTGTCTTCTGGTCCATAAAAAATCACCAAAAAGTTTCATTGCGTTTGGACTCCGTTTGGTATTGATTTTTACTGAAGTAAAAAACAAGCAAAGAACAGCAACTGGCACTAGGCACTATGTCAATAGGTTAGTCCCAAAAAATGATATAAAGTTGCTATAAAATGATTGTAAAACATCCAAGAATGATAATATAACAACATTGAACAATAAAAAATTATAGATACGTTGGAGACGCATCAGGGGCGACGATGATGGACTGGAGGCGACGGGGGGATGCTCTGGAGTATCCACCGCACCAGCTGCTGGATCTATGATGATGGATTGAAGGCGACTAGACATCTGCACCACCGGATCGACCGCACTAGCTGACGCCCCATCCTTGAGCATTCACCCCAAAGCAGCAGCTGCGGCGGGAAAAGCAAATCTGGGGAGGCTAGAGAGCGACATCCGGGGGTGGGCAGTGAGGCCCCGGACGGACCAGGGGGAGAAGCCCGTTCACCAATGCACGGCAGGATCCGTAGCGCGGGGAGCGCGGCACGCCCATGCCGCTAGGAGCTAAGGCGGAGAGGTGGCGCCATGCACCGGAGTGGCCTATGACACGGAAAGGCGGGGGGAGCTCAGGCCCGAGTTTCCGTGCCCATGACTAATGAGAAGATGATGGTGAGGTTCGCGCGGGAGCACCTGAAGTATGTCCAGTACGAGTAGGAGTGGTATTGGAAGAGAGTCATAGAGAAGAAGAAGACGAAGAACAATGACGGGGCATGACCTTCCTCTTCGAAGGTGGTGGTCAACGTCGAGTCGTCCGAAGATGACATTGATTGGAGCGACCTTGAGCGTGAGTGATGGTGAGGGTTCTGGCATCCGAGTGGGACAACAGGGACAACAAATAATGTGTATTTGATAATTTGATTAGCATGTGCAAGCTCTAGTAATTAGTTTAGTATGTGTAGTAGCAGGTGCTATGGATGTAACTATGATAGAGATGTCCTTAGCGAGAAGCCTACAACAGAAAGCAAACAGGTGTGGTCGCGACACCCCAGCTCACCAAAGCCGCCTGGCGGATCCTCCTACGACGGGTTGCGAGGCCACTTTCAGTCGTTGGGGCAGTGCTCAACCAAGCCACATCTGATTCACACCGTCTCGTTGGTGCAATCATTCTTGTGGTGGCCTTCCTTCATGCACCTGAAGAAGCATCCATACACCATGGAGGGCATGGGCGGTGACGGCGGTTGTTGGGTAAGTCTCTGTTGCTCCAAGCGTAGCCGCCGCCGGTGACACCACTTGGCCTTCCGAGAGAGTTGGGGTTGCACCCAAGGCACCTCACCCCCATCCACCTTCGGATCCGGCGAGAGAGTTGAGGTTGCTTTGGCGTTAACCGCGACGGTGGCCGAAGAGCCCGATTGGTTGGAGGGCCAGGATAGGCCATTGTCCTCGTGAGGCTCTGTTGGCGTGAGGAAAACCGAATCTGTGCTAGGAGGAGCGGTGGTGTGGACAGGAAGGACCAACCATGGCCAAAGGCGAAGTGGCGCCGATGCCAAAGAGGCAACCGTGAGGGGAGGCTGTGGACACGAGGATCGGAGTGGGCAAAAGCGTTGGGGCTCAAAAGTGAGGAGTGGTCCTAGAAGCCCGAAACAATGGTATGCAACCTAACCCGTATAAATGACAACTCTTGGGAGTGGTCATCGAACCCGTACACTTTGGTAACTCTTGAGGGCGATCACCGGAACCCGTACAAATTGCTCGGGCGATCTCCACAACCTAATTGGAGACCCTGACGCTTTCCTGGAGCTTTACACCACAATGATTGAGCTCCGAACTACCAACCGTCTAGGGCACCAAAGCACCCAAGAAGAACAAGCTCTAGGGTGCCCAAACACCCAAGAGTAATAAGCTTCTCACCTTTTCACTTTCACAAATCACCATGGAGAAATCAAACCGATGCAACTAATGCAATGGCAAGGGGCACACGGAGTGCCCAAGTTCCTCACTCTCAAATCCCACCAAAGCAACGAAAGCTATGGAAGAAAATGAGAGGAAGAACAAGAAGAAGAACACCAAGAACTCCATGATCCAGATCCAAGGGGTTCCCCTCACATAGAGGAGAAAGTGATTGGTGAAAATGCCGATCTAGATCTCCTCTCTCTTTTCCCTCAAGAAATAGCAAGAATCATTGGAGGGATTGATAGATAGCTAGCTCGAAGAAGGTTAACAATGGGGAAGAACATGAGCTCAAAAGATAAAATGCAATGGGGACGAAGACCTCCTTTTATAGGCCTATCCAAATCCAACCGTTACGCACTCAGCCACGCACAAGCGGTAGTACCGCTCTGCTCGGGCGAGCGGTACTTCCGCTGACACTATAGTTTCAGCCATAACGTGCAACTGAGAAACTTAAGGAGGCGTAGTGCCGCCGGAGCGGTACTATTGCTCCCACCAGCGGTACTACCGCTAGGTGTTGCGTGTACAGTGAAACCGCGGTAGTAGAGTAGGGCAACGTGGTACTACCGCCCACTACTGCCACTCTATTTCCGCACATAGATAAAACGTATCTAGAGGCTAAAATATAAACGAAGGTTCCTGCGGTAGTAGAAGGCCGGAAGTACCGCGCTCTACTACCGCTGACCCCCGCTGAGGTGACAAAGTATCCAGAACCCAAGAATAAGCGGAAGTGCCCGCGGAAGTACCGCGCAAGCGATACTATTCACACGAGAGCCCCCTTTGATAGTAAGACAATCAATCCTATAACCCGGTCTCCCAACTACCACACTGAAACCGGTAAAATAGAAAACCTATCAAGGGCAAACATTTGCCTTGCACATAGTCCACTTGAGCTAGATGATGACGATCTTGACTTCCTCAAGTTGGACCACCTTTCTTTACTGCATTGGCTCGGTGAAGATTAGTTGATTGCTCCCTCATAGTCCGCTATGGATGAGCCACTCTTCAGCACATCTTCACGATTCCATTGTCACCACAATGGAGGGCAAGCTTCAAGCATGATCTCTTCGTGATGCTCCACTTGAACTTGCACACTGCAATCTTGATGGCGATCACCACTTGATGTCATCCTCCATGGGTTGATCTTCCTCTTGACGCAAGCCCATAGAAACATACCTAACCCCACATAGCACTCTCACGTAGACCATGGGTTAGTACACAAAGCATAGGATAATGCTTACCATACCATGGGATCACTCGATCCATCTTGCACCTCTTGTGCGCTTTGTGTGTTGATCAACTTGATTCACTCATTGACTTAGTCTGGACCAACCTTGTATCATGTCTTCTACATGACCAATCTTTGGATAGTTCCTTGAATAGCACTTTGGTCATCACATAAACTCCTTGAAACCAACACATGGACTTCAAGAAAAACCTATGGACAAATCCTTCAAATATAACTCAAGGCAACCATTAGTCCATAGAGATTGTCATCAATTACCAAAACCAAACATGTAGGCACCGCATGTTCTTTCAACGGTCTCGTCCACGGCAGCCACGATGCCCGTGCCACCTTCCTCCCTCGCATGCCGGCCTGGAGCAACTCGCCACTCCTCGGCGAGCTGGCTTGGAGCGGCGAGTTGCTGAACCATGCGCCGGCTTGGAGCTTCTGCTCCGTGAGCTGGCTTGCTGCGGCCTAAAGTGTCAAGGAGGTGGGGTAGATAGTTGCCTGGCTTGTATCCGGCAGGCACGACGGGCCACCCAACCGGCTTTTATGCCGGAGAACTCATCTTTGTGCTCGTCGGATGCCATGGAGAGTGGAGAATCTGGTGCAAGGAGGAGATGGGAGCGGAGGTGTGGTTCGATTTTTGCCCGACACCCGGCATCATTTATACAGCGGGTGGACACCCGAAGCCAACCGACGTTGTGTTTAATGACGTCTTTGCTCGCGAATCTAACGCAGCGTGTGCGGAAGTAGGTTTATCGGCACACGCGCAAGTTTAATGGAGAAAGGCGGGCAAACTGTAGGCGTTTGAATGCGGTGATGAGGCGTGTCAGCCGGGAGTGCAGTGGGCGACGCTCTCTCGGCTGGCGCACCGCTTCAATGCCGGCAGTGAGAAGTCGCGTTCGCTCTGCGCCGCCGCCAACGCGGAGCGACCGCTCTACAACGACATGAATGTGGACAGCTGGCGTCGGGCGAAACACACATGGGCGTGGATGGATGGTTTATGGTGGGTCAGGATAGTCAGGAGCGGGTGTGGCATCGATCTGGACGCCCGCAAAACCTCCACTTTGTCTCCGTTCTGTGGGAAAAAGCATGTGGGACCCGGTCTGGCCTGGTGCAGGATTGTTAGATGGCAAAAGGCGTCCGGACCGTGCGGTCCGAACGGTTACTCGTGGTTTAAATGTCAACATTGGAGATGTCCTAATATCATAAGGTTATTTTTTTTGACATCACCTAACATCACAAGGTTCATTGCACACGCATGTTTCTTATAGTTCTTTTTTTTGAGAATCTTCTTTTACTACTACCAGGAGTAGTTTTTAAAAGGTATACTCATAGGAAAGAAAAATCCCGGAAAAGTTGGATCGGAAATGGTTATCTGGAAACCCCCAAACCCTTTTTGCGAACAACTTTATTGTTTAGATCGTCCCATCCATCCACCACTTTGCTGGCTCCGTCTATACAATAGCAACACATCAGCACCCGCCGCCCGTCCACATCTCCCCTTCGCATCCGTCGACCCAGATCTCACAGGCCGCCCAAGCCAGGTACGATGAGGCCCTCGGTGATGAGATCCGCCGCCCAGCTCCTCCGCCGCCGCAACTACTCCTCCGCGTCCGGGCAGCAGGCGCGGAAGGTGGCCATCCTCGGCGCGGCTGGCGGCATCGGGCAGCCGCTGTCTCTCCTCATGAAGCTGAACCCCCTCGTCTCCTCCCTCTCCTCTACGATATCGCGGCCACCCGGGCGTCGCTGCCGACGTTTCCCACATCAACTCCCCTGCCCTGGTACCACACGACCGACATCGCCCTCCTCGCGCTGCGCAGTTCGGTCGGATCTAACGCATGGTTTGGGCTTTCGCAGGTGAAGGGTTTCATGGCGGACGATCAGCTCGCGGAGGCGTTGGATGGGGCCGACCTGGTGATCATCCCGGCCGGTGTCCCGAGGAAGCCCGGCATGACCAGGGACGACCTCTTCAACATTAACGCCGGCATCGTTAAGAACCTCTGCACCGCCATCGCCAAGTACTGCCCGAATGTAAGATTCTCAACTCTCTTCAAATTTATATCTGTTGCTCGCGTGGTTGATTGTTCTGGCTACTCTGGGTGCGTGGTCTCGTTACAGATCTATCTAGTTCCTAGTCAAGACGTGGACATTGCGTAATTATGATTTGATGTTTGGAAATTGTAAACGGGCGTGGTTTGATTATCACCAGGATGACCAATACTTATCTGCTGAATAGGCACCAACATTTTGCTCTATCACGTGTGTCTTGTTTAGGCGCTTGCAGTTTTGTATCTCCTGTTCGATGGTGTGGTTCCTTGGTCTATTCATTTTGTTTGTTGCAATGTTACTTGCATTCGAATGTTTGTGTATTAGCCTGGACAAATGAAAACTAAGTCAGTGTTACTCTGGATTGCCTCACTGTTTTCTCTTGAAAGTTGCATTTTCTTATGTTTATAACTCTTCAGTGTAATATATATATATCATCTGTCCTACATGCTTGTCAGTTATTATCGTATCTTCTATATTTTATGCCCATTCCTCAACCTGTTGACTGAGGAGCCATATGGACTATTCCTTTAAATTTTCTAACCTGGCTGTTAGCTCCAACCTCCAATACATAATGTATCCATTTTCAGTGTATGTTGTGTTAGGAAATTGTTACATGATACATTTAAAAACTGTTGTTCCTCCTTTGTTACTTCAATTTGTTTGTATGCATCTTTCTATGAATTTGATGTGTTTCTGTATTGCAGGCTCTTGTTAACATGATCAGCAACCCTGTAAATTCAACTGTTCCGATTGCTGCTGAAGTTTTCAAGAAGGCTGGAACCTATGATGAGAAGAGATTGTTTGGTGTGACCACTCTTGATGTTGTTCGTACAGGACTTTCTATGCTGGGAAGGCTAATGTAGATGTTAATAGTAAGTGGTGACAGTATATGATCTAGCTGACTGGTAGCAAATGAAAAGAAGAGTATGGCTGCTGTATTTTGTCCTTAACTGGAGTGTTCTTTTGGCAGCTGTGGGCGTTCCTGTTGTTGGTGGTCATGCTGGTATTACCATCTTGCCACTGTTCTCACAGGTATTGACTTTTGTCACGTAATAAATGATACAGCACTATTGTAAAAACTATTCCACATTATAGCGCATAAAACCAGAAATGGGGACAGAACTGGTATGTTTGTTAGATTCTTATTCACTGTATTATGCTAGGACTTTCATGGCGAAATCATGCCGAGTAAAGAAATTAAGTTTCTCTGGTCAGATAATGTTCATCTACTTGAAATGGGAAGTGATCATGTCTATAACAAAAGATCAATCATATGCTATTATTCTTGCTCATTAGTGAATGCATTTGTGTGGACAACTGGACATATGAGTGTGTAGCTAGTTTAGTGTAATGTAAACACCATATTTACCAAAATTATGGAAGTGAATATGGTCTATCTAGGTTTATCTTTCTGGTTATTAGTAATTGTGAAGTAGTTGAATAGTGTACATTTGTGCTATCACCCTAACCCTAATAACTCAACTGAAGGAAACTCTTTTTTAACAGGCAACTCCTTCAACTAATGCATTGTCTGCTGAAGAAATCAAGGCTCTCACCAAGAGGACACAGGAGGGTGGCACAGAAGTCGTTGAGGCAAAGGCTGGAAAGGGATCTGCAACCTTGTCCATGGCGTAAGTAAAAAAAAAGATGAAAAAATCATGCTAACTGAGGATTGTGTGCCACTTCTCTAGCAACTTAGTGCCATGTTTTTACTTGTTTTGCTAATAAATTTGCTCCACCTTTGTAGATATGCTGGTGCAGTTTTTGGAGATGCATGCTTGAAGGGTCTGAACGGAGTTCCTGACATTGTTGAATGCTCCTACGTGCAATCAACTGTGACCGAGCTGCCATTCTTTGCTTCCAAGGTACATGCTTGTTTTGCTATGTGTGTTGTTTACTGCGGTTGTTATTTATATGATTTCATTATGTAAATCTAGATGGTTCCAAATTTCATTTAGTATCAAAGACAATTTTCTCTAGATTTATGCAGTGGTTGCTTGTCATGCATATGATATTATATTGCAATTTCTTTTATGATGTTATATGCCTGTTGAAAATAGGGTGGCTAAGCTTTGTTTCCTGACTGGCTGGGTTGTTAAATCCATTTTGATCGTTTGGTTTTTTGCGGTATAATTAATAGTAATTGCTGTTGGACTTTTGTGTCACTGGTATCTTTTGACATTTTTAATCTGCCTAGTTTGGATATGACCTTAGAATTGATTGCAAGTACTGCTGCAAAAAACTAGTCTTTGACACGCTTTTTATATATTAGGCAATACTCTGTTAGGCCATTTCCCCCCTTGCACATTGATCAACTTGCTATTTTTGCCATGTTATATTTTGATTGAGACAAAAACTCTTTGAAACGAGGCTCAGCATCTGCTCAAGTATTCTTACTGTGCATTGAATCTTCTAGAGTATTCTCCACGCTGAATTATGTTCAAGTGAACCTATCTCTCCTTTGTGTGATGCTTATTGCCTAAGGCAATGTGATGGACTTGTAAGCCGTGTGGTCTTGCTGTTGTTTGTTCACTTTACAAACTGTTGACGCTGGTCATAGAATGGAATTTCATGATTCACTGATGTAACACAGGTGAGGCTTGGGAAGAATGGAGTTGAGGAAGTGCTCGGTTGGGTCAGCTGACGCAGTTTGAGAAGGAAGGGTTGGAAGCTCTCAAGGGTGAGCTCAAATCTTCAATTGAGAAGGGTGTCGCGTTCGCAAATGCAAGTTAGTTAGGCCATTTTGCAGATTATAGCAAACCCAGGTCTTGTTGAGGGGTCTGTTGGTTTTGTCCAGTGCTTTTTCTGCCCATCATGTGGGCATGGAAGATTTGAGCTTTGCAATAAAATTTCCGGCGGCGTAATGCCACACATAACATAACTTGTACGAGAGAAGCTAGTTTTGTGTCGAGCTTTGAACTGATAATGAACAATTGCTGATGTGTGGAAAGTCACCTGTTCAACCTGTCAGCTCGCAAGTCTGTTGAATGCTGATGACTTTTGTTTTGCTTTCAGTTAGTTCCAGGACTTTTACTTGCCAAGATAATCTCTTGTCAGTCATTTGATGCTCTGTAATGTTGACAGTCAACTGCACTAAAATTATGGTCAACAAACATATACTTCTTTTTTGGGTAATACAAATCTGCTGGTTCACATTTAGCCAACAATGCACATGCAGATCTGTCAGGTATTTGACAACTTATTATTTTCTTTTTCCAATGTGCAGATGCACCTGACATACCGATTTTCTAGTTTCCAGTATGACAGATATACATCGCTTAGCGCCAGGGAGAGTTCATAGTGCAGCATCAACTGGAGAGGTTGGGAACATTGCACAATCTAAAATTAGGGAATGCTGCTCGATGGTCCTCCTGCCCCGTCGCTAATCGTGGAGCTGAGTCCACCTCGTTGATTTCATTAGCCTCTTCGCCCAAGGCCCTCAATATACGGAACAATATTGCTCCAGAATACATATTTTCGTACGATCACGCTACGTTTCCGGATCCGAGGCCCGTGCCCGTGCCCGTGCTGTACCTAGGATCTGGTGTACACGCAAGAGAAAAGAAAGTGCAGTAGTATGATCTTGTTTCAAGGGAGGATCGATCAGAGAGTACGCGTACGAACTGGGAAGGCGAAGTGTCCGCTGACTTGTGGGCCCCGCATTCTATCTCAGGCTCCTTGCCCGTTTGTCTGGACTCTGGACTCTGGCGACGGCAGTCCCGAAGTTTATACAAGGCAGAAAGTCGCACCCTTGCACGCCTCTTCGAACAGAAACTGGCATGGCTTCCTCTGCCTCCGTCTCCGACTCCGGGAGAGGAGGAGGCTTCCTCTTGCCGGCCGCGGTGCTGCTAGCGGTGGCGGTGGTACATGCGCAGGGGGCTCCCGCGGCGCCTTGCGTTCCGCGGGTGTTCAGCTTCGGGGACTCGCTGGCGGACACGGGCAACTTCCCCTTCCTCTACGGCAACGACTCCCGCGAGCCCGCGCTCAGGACGCCCTACGGGGAGACATTCTTCCGCCGCGCCACCGGCCGCTTCTCCGACGGCCGCCTCATCGTCGACTTCATCGGTAAGCCGCGCACCATCACACCGCCTCCACCGATCGCTCGACAGCCGCGCACGCGCAGTACTAATTTGAATTCTGAAACTCGCGTGGGCGTGTGTGCCGCAGCGGACACGATGGGGCTGCCGTTCGTGCGGCCGTACCTGAGCGGGCGAACCGCGGAGGACTTCGCGTCCGGGGCCAACTTCGCGGTCGGCGGCGCCATGGCGCTGGGCCCGGACTTCTTTCGGGGGAGAGGGGTGCCCATGGGCGACCGCATGCACCTTGGCGTCGAGATGAAATGGTTCCACGACCTGCTCGATCTGCTCTGCCCCGCCGACCGGGCTGGTAATCCCAAATTTTACTTCCTTCTCTTTCTCCTTGCCCACACAAGTTCTTTTGACCTGAATTTTCTGCTAGTACTAGGGAGAGAAAAATTCTACTGGCACCGGTGTGAGGTTGCTGCTGGGAGTAGTAATATTTGTTGCAGAAGATGTTGAAATTTGTACTGCTTGAGTTTCACTACAAACCACCATCACATTATATGTAAAAATTAGAAATTATACTCCCTCTGATCCATATTAATGTCGCTGATTTACTGCAACTTTTGTACTAAATTGGCGACAATTAATATTGATCGGAGGGAAAGTTGTATTAAATCAGCGACAATTAATATGGATCGGAGAGAAAGTTATACTAAATCAGCGACATTAATATGGATTTGGGAGAAATCGAAATTGCTCTACACACGACAAACAATGGACGATGTGTGCACGACTAAAGAATCCAGCGGCTGTTGTTCGGCGTTGGACAAGGTTCTACCGTTGGATGTAACCATCGTCCACAGATCGTCCAAATATTTGTCGTCCACGTAGCACTGCTCGAGAGAAATTTGTACTAAATCAGCGACAACAATATGGATAGGAGGGAGTAGTATATTTGGTCCCCATTAAGAGATTTACATGAGATGATTATTAAGTCCCTGGAACAGATATGGTACAACTAATCACTGGAACAGATATGATACATTAATTTCAGAAATCAAATACTCTGCAAGGGGAAACATTATTTGTAATTCTGCATTATGATGGGACTGCAAATAAATAGTAGCAAAACTTGTACTAGCAAGTTTCCTTCGGGGAATATTTTACAGCTCTACCAGAAATGAATATCTGTAAATTTAATGTGAGCCAGTGGATGTTCAAGTACTGTAGAGCGCATAAGTATGATACTTTCTTGATAGTTTTTAAACTAAGATGCCATTGTTACATATGGCTAACAACACTGTTTCTTAAACAGATTGCATGGGCATGATGAATCAATCTCTCTTCTTGGTTGGAGAAATTGGGGGCAATGATTACAACATACCTCTTCTCTCTAGGGTTCCCTTTGAGAAGATTCGCACGTTCACTCCGAGTGTTGTTGCCAAAATTTCTTCTACAGTCACTGTGAGTCATTTACTGCTGCTACAATTGTTGTCGCCATTGTTACTTGAATCGCAACTCAAGAAATTGTAAAGGATTCATAGTTAGTAATGCAGTGAGTTCATTTACAGGAGTTGATTGGTCTGGGAGCCAAAACATTGGTAGTTCCTGGTAACCTCCCCATTGGGTGCGTTCCGAACTACCTGATGATATTCAAGAGTAACAAGAAGGAAGATTATGAGCCAGAGACTGGTTGCCTACGGTGGATGAACGAATTCTCGAAGTACCACAACAGACTTCTCATTGATGAGTTGGAAAAGTTGCGCAAGCTTCATCCTGGCGTGTCAATAATCTATGCCGATTACTATGGAGCTGCTATGGAGATCTATCGTTCCCCGGAACAATTTGGTGAGTCCCTTCTACTTTGTAGTTTATAAATTAACTTGTAATCTCTCTGATCCATATTAATTTTGCTGATTTAGTACAACTTTGTACCAAATCGACGACAAGTAATATGGATCGGAGGGAGTAGGATAAATGAAATAAACATTTATACTATTTTTTTAGAGGAAAAGGGCTCACCGCCCCAGCTCCATTGTATTGACAGTGAAACCAAAATATCTGGTATACAAGGTTTAGTGAAATATACAAGCCCTCAGAGGAAAACAGCAAACACGCTGCCTCAGCAAATAAGGAAAGGACCAAATTTAAACAGTTCCGAAAACAAGGAATTCTGACCAATACAAGAACTACAGCTCTGACCAAACTCTCCCCCAACCCACACACGAGCGCCAGTGGGGATTTGGAGTAGCCATCTGCCGCAGAAGACCCAGAAGCTCATGCAGATTTCCCAGCTTCAGAGGAAAGTGGCACCAATGCTAGCACAGCGAGACAGTGCTAGCCGGTGTCTGGCCACAGCAGCAGCGGAGGGTCTCTCGCTAGCTTTTCCAGCTTCTTCACCAGAGTCACCACTCTCTCCCTGGCAGGGCCTGAGCGCAGAACCTCCCAGGCAGACAAGGTGGACGCAGTTTTGCTCCAAATAGCCTGCATGCCCGACCACAACACACGATTGAAACACATGTCATTTCGATATTTCCAGAGGGCCCAAAGAGCTGCTGCATGAAGCATAATATCAGCAGTTTTAGTGTTATTTACAGACCACCAGTTCATGAGTGATACCAAATCTATATCACTTGCTTGCACAGTGATATCTGAAAGCACTCTCCAGAAGCCAATCGAATCAGCAGATTCAAATAATAGATGATGACAGTTTTCAGATTCAGTACAAAATAAGCAAGAAGCATCAGGGATATTCTGTCATTTCTGTGGGTTATCCCTGGTCAGGACTTAATCTGTAGCTATCAGCCAGAGAAAAATCTGAAATCTGGGGGGAATTTTAATCTTCCAAGTTAAAGGAATATCAGCAGGAAGACCGCTCATGGGTAAAATTAATGATACTGTAA
Organism: Aegilops bicornis; assembly: GCA_021605145.1. Taxonomy (NCBI): domain Eukaryota; kingdom Viridiplantae; phylum Streptophyta; class Magnoliopsida; order Poales; family Poaceae; genus Aegilops; species Aegilops bicornis. The sequence continues at coordinate 465,058,184 of CM038671.1, forward strand.
AGGGATTTGACAGTATAAATGCCCTTGGAGTCGTAATTCCAGACAATGGAATCTTCACTGGCATTAAGCTTTAGATCTTTCACAATATTTTTTTTTTCGAAACGGAGGCAAAAGATTTGCCTCATCGATTAAATAAGAGAGAGTAGTTAGAGTTTCACAGCAACCACCTTAAAACACGGCATGCGGACTACTCACGATATACAATAAGCCCTAGTTTCTTTGCACCAGCTGTAACCCAAAGCTTGGCCTCCTCCAGGATTGTGTTAAGAAGAATAGGCGGTGGAGCACTTTTGTGTCGGAACACCCTAGCATTACGTTCATTCCAGATGGTCCAGGAGACGAGGAGGGTTAGGGAGGCCAAGGCACTCCTGTTGGGGACGTGGTTCCCCGTACCATCCTCCCACCAATCCAGGACGGAGCCATGAATATGCCACCCGGAGGTGTCAATGTGATGAAGACCAAGCTTGGTCAGGAGAGACCTCCAAAGCCGAATAGTGAAGCGGCACTTGAAGAGGAGATGAGCACCCGTTTCCTGCTCCCTAGAACAAAGAGGACACAGACCGCAATTGGCCCACCCGCGCCTCTCCAGGCGGTCCGCAGTCCAGATCCTATCTTGAATAGCCAACCAAGCAAAGAATTTGATCTTCGGAGGAGCCCAAACTTTCCAGATCATGCGATCCATTGGTGACAAGGTTAACCCAAGAAATTGAGCTTTATAAGCACTGGCTGTCGAGTACATCCCATCATTGGAATGCTTCCAGGTGATGTCCTCATCATATCAAGCCCTCATCATATCTGGAGAAAAATATCTTCTAAAAGTGATTTTCAGGTGTAAGCCATCCTAGACTTTGCTAATGGAAACATTGTGATCATTAGCAATAACATAAAGGTCCCAAAATTGAGTAGCTAAGGTAGAGGAACCTATCCACTGATCTTCCCAGAATCTAGTCCTCAAACTATTGCCAATCTTCCAGGAGTATCCAAATTTAGTGGCTTTGGCAGCCCACAAAATCCCTTTCCAAAAGGGGGACACACCAATAGAAGAACTAGCAAAGATGTTGGGACTTTGGGTCCTATATTTAGCATCTACAATCTGTTTCCAGATTATCCATATGGTATCTTTTAACCCAAGTAGCTAGCAAACATAGGTTCAAATCAGCAAGGTTGACATTTATATACTAGTCCATATTGTTTTCTAAATCACATGAACCCAACATCATTTTCTTTTGATGCCAGTAGGCAGTATCTCCAGAAATGACAATACATATAAAGTCGTACTAAATCAAAGACACTTATTTTGGGACGGAGGAGTACATAATAGGGGTGTGTTTAATTTGGGTTTCTTATGAAGTAATCTTACTAGTAACACAATCAAATCACTATTGAGTAAACATAGCAGAAGCTTTCAGAAGTGCCATCGTTGTAACATCAAGTACAACTTGGTTTTGTTTTGCTAACATAAGGTGATATCAGATACAGTAGCATTATTTACTCTTAATAATTTCCTTCTGTATGTTTATTCAGTGTCCCTGTAGCTACTCTAGCCTAAATACATGATTGATATGTACTCCCTCCGATTCAAAATAAATTATGCATGTTTTGAACTAGGGTTAGTTCAAAATCATGTATACTTATTATGGATCGGAGGTAGTATTAAACATGACATCACTTTGATTGAGCTTCAGATTTGATACGGCAGCTACTTCCTTTTTTTCGAAAATCTGACAGGAGCACTGTGAATTCCATTAGAAGAGTAGAAAAAGTAACTTAGATCAGGCCAAACCCTCATGTACGATGCTTTGCCTAGATAAAAGGAAGAAAAATGATCAAGAAAGCTAGCCCCCATCATCCTGTACAACCCTGGAAAAAGCTAAACTATTTCAACCTCACCATTTCCTTTCCAAAAAAAAAACCTCACCATTTCTTTGATCTTGAAAGTGGTATCGCTAACATCCTCAAAGATTCTGGCGCTTCGGTCTCTCCAATCTGCCAAGCGCTGTATGAGACGATGCCATCGAAACACTTCCTGGATGCTACTTTCACTAGATACACTAACTATGCTTTAGTGCTCCAAGAACACATATATTCATTGACAAGAACATGTTTTCCTAGTTGATACCATGCTAAACATTAACACATCTATTACTCAGGGATCGATCATCCTTTAGCAGCATGCTGCGGTGGAGGAGGACCCTATGGTGTGTCCATGATTGCAAGATGTGGATATGGAGAATACAAGGTGTGTGATGATCCACAAAAGTATGGATCATGGGATGGTTTCCATCCTCAGAAGCTGCATATAAGGGCATCGCGATTGGCCTTCTAAGAGGAACATACACACAGCCTTCAATTTCTACCACCATCAGTTCATGCCCACAACTTATTGAACTCGGCTCTTCCGTTGAATACAAGGTCCTCTATGACTTGTAACTCTGTAACTTAATTTTTGTTACTATTAATTAATTATAGAAATTTGTTTACTTAGAGATGTACAGATTGTGACATTTTGCCTAATTACAGAACTGCGGTACTGTTCCACACCTCACGGTTGTTGCTCAAGTGATTGGCTGGCTTTTATTTTCCGTTCACTTTTTATAGCACAGGTTTTATACATTGTTGTTCTGTTGATTCGCCCTATTAAATAAAGTTTCTTTCCTATAATTATTTGGTCCTAACTTCGTGGTCCTTTTCCCCCTGTTGTTTAAGAGGAAGTAAACACATCGGTTGCTCATCTTGGCTGCTTGGCTGGTGCGGCTGAAATGTTGGTTCTTCTATTGCTGCTTTGGTAACTCATACTCCCTCCGTCCCGAAATAAGTGACTAAACTTTGTAATGCTAGTACAAAGTTGAGTCACTTATTTCGGGACGGAGGGAGTATTATTACTTTGTCACACTAGTTAGCGATGATTTCTGATCTCCTATATAGCGATCATCCCTGATCTCACATCACATTCTTCCAGTACCAGGTGGTAACAAATACTTGAAAAAAGCTTCGCAGGTTCAATTTTATTTTAACATTTCTCATATCTTTGTGTTGAGTTGTGTTCACAAAAACAACAAGGGATTTACAACTTCACACAAACTAAGGGTAATTGTCAAAACATAGAAATAGTAACAACACATGACCGAAATGTCATGGTATCTCAAATACAAGGAAAACGGACGATTTGTTGAGGAGAATCCTTTGGATGCTACGGATAAAAATGTACTCCCTTTGTAAAGAAATATAAGAGCGTTTAGATCACTAAAATAGTAATCTAAACGCTTTTATATTTCTTTACAGACGGAGTACTAGTAATTTCATGTGTTGCCTGATCAAAGAGAGAAGGGAGAGTGAAAGACGCAAGATACATTGAAACTGAAAAGAATTCTCCCATGAGGTTAGAGCTCATGTTTTGGTTTCCTTTAAAATTTGTAGAAGAAAATATGAGAGGGTTTTGGGCCACCCTCCAATCCTCCATCTTGAGTTACTGGTTCTACCACTGGTGTTTCCCGATTAAATGAAGGTTGTTAGGTACCGCCATGGCAACATCTATCGATTCTGCTGTTGGGAAAGTCTAGCAAGGGCAAGGGGGATATCTGGCTGAGGAGTTAGAGGAACTTCGGCAACTCTACTTCACAAGATGTCTGTTTCGAAAAAAAACTTCACAAGATGTATTTTAGCGAAAAGAAAAGGATACAACTATACAGGTAGTACAGACCTGTATCTTTGTAATTATTCATTAGGTTCAACAATATGGACATTTTCTGACCCAAATTTGATAAAAATGTTCACTGTTAAGGAAAATGCCAAAACAGCCGACTTCATTGCATGTGAGGCAAAAATCAGTTATACGCTCAAGTATACGGAAATGCTAATGCGCGAACGTTCGCTGAGAATGCAGTCCCATCGAACGCCCCCCACAATCATTGGATCCAGTTCACGTTGGATGGCATTCTTTTAAATAATCACTGGCAATTCTTTCCTATAATGACAATTTCACCTTTCATACATGGCATTTCTCTAAAAAACTCACGGCAATTTTAGTTATTTTGACATGGCAAGTGGGGCGTTCGCTGGCAATCGTTCGCAATGAATGTTTGCCAGATAAACACGTCCGTAGTATATGGAATTGCAAGGGATAGAATTGCAAATAAAATTAAATTACAAGGGATAGAAAAATTCTCACACATATAAAGTGGCGGTTCGACTTTTTGGCACGAGCTCACATGAGTCCGATTCAAAAAAAGAAAAAAAAACTAAAATTTTCCCGCCTATTGTGATAAAGTGGAAGACCATGTGCACCTGTTTCGTATCTGCCCGCCGCGTGTGCCCGGCTTCGAATCTCATCTCATATAAACAATTTAGGAACGAGCGAAGCGTGTGGCTTCTTTATCGTGGTGCTCATTATCCATCCTCTTCTCATATTAAGAAAATGGATGATGTTCCCCCAAAAAATCACTCCATGGATGACACAGAAGCCATTTACTTCAGCCAGGCCCTACCTACCGTCCCAACCCGAAATCATTTGAGGCTAATTTTCAGCGCTGTCGGTACCATCTGTCAGAGGCCGGTGAAGATCGCAGATGGCCCCGCGAAAGCGAGTTTGGTTGGTGAAAACGTCGCGTCCTCTTCTTTCCCTTGGCGCCCCCGTGGAGCCATTCCCCGTCCACTCCCACATTCCCACGGGCCGCGGGGAGAAAAAGGTCATGCCTTCCTCTGCCTCCATGACGGCGATGGCGGCAGCGCTCCTGCTACTGGCGGCGGCGCAGGCGGATCCGGCGTGCTACCCGCGGGTGTTCAGCTTCGGGGACTCGCTGGCGGACACGGGAAACTTGCTCTACCTCTACGGCAACGACTCATACGAGGCCGCGACCAGGCTGCCCTACGGCGAGACCTACTTCCACAGAGCCACCGGCCGATCCTCCAACGGCCGCCTCATCATCGACTTCATCAGTACGGCACAACAACCACCCGCCTCGCTGGATCCATCGACCAGCCAGCTTGGTAGCAAGAGTATGTATACTAACTTGAAATCTGTGTGGGCGCAGCGGAGGCGCTGGGGTTGCCGTTCGTGCCGCCGTACCTGAGCGGGCGGAGCGCGGAGGACTTCGCCGGCGGGGCTAACTTCGCCGTGGGCGGCGCCACGGCTCTGAGCCCGGACTTCTTCTGGGAGCATGGGGTGCCGGCGTTTCGGGCCGACACGGTGCACCTTGAAATGGAAATGGAGTGGTTCCGCGACCTCCTCGACCTGCTCTGCCCCGGCGACGTCGCCGGTATGATAATTCACCCCCTTTTCTTTTCCGCTTTGACATGGACCTTAAGCCTTAGTTACTTAGTAATTTTAAGTATTCCCTTCATCGAATAAGGCGCACACGCTATTTTCACAATCAAGTTAACCAATAAAGTACCAGTTGTGTGGGATACAATTTATACGGTTGAATTTATATTTAAAAAATTAAATGATATACTCCCTCTGTAAAGAAATATAAGAGCGTTTAGATCACTACGGAGGGAGTAATTGTTAAGTCACAAAACCTATACGCCTTTCGTCCCAAAGTAAGTGTCGCTGTTATACTAAATCAGCGATATTTACTTTGAGATGAGAACGGTATATTATTAGTCTAACTAAATGTCATTGTTAAATCTCGTGCACGCCTATAGTAAAGGTAGTACAAGCAACCAAACGTTTTTCATCAATCTATTGAGAGAGTGTGCACTTTCAGATTAAAATGTTACACGAAATGGTTCTTTGCAGCATGTGCTTCCGAGATATATACAGTAATTCATAAAAAAAATTCTAGTGTATTTGAAAACAAGGGCAAATATAGTTTATGTCTTTTATATGCTTGTAACTTTTAATAGTAGAATACCTTTTGCCCCGAAGAGAAAATAAATTTTGATGCTCGAGGAGAACTATTGGCCATTCTTTTCACGTAACTTTTGCAAGCACACAAAAAACTTGAAATCTTTTATATATCTTTTTTTTCTAGACTTTTAATATATTCAGAGAATTACCTTTGAACCTGGAGCAAATGCTTCTGGGTGACTTTTCATTTTTCTTCTCTAAAAACTCTAATTGTACATTTTATTTTGAAACTTATTATTCAACTGTGCAACTCTAGTACTCACTCCATCCAACTGATGTGGAGAATATTTGGTGCACCGGTGCTTGTGGTGCTACCGGTGCACCGAACTCAAGTCGCACATTTTAAATGTTTGAAAAATTCTGAAAAAAATGTAGCATATTGATACAACATTAATGTAGATTGTCACAAAATTTCAAGTCAAAATTCGAAACACAGCTCCTAAAACAAAAATGACAAATTCAACACTGATAGTACATAACATAAGTTGGGCTTTAGATTTGGCCCATTATCACACTGATGTAAATTTTGTCATTTTTGTATCTCAAAAAATATTTCAAATTTTGATACGAAATTTTGTGATGACATACATTGATGTTATGTCAATGTGCTCAATTTTTTTTCAGAATTTTTAAAATGTTGTACGGCATCGGTAGCACCACAAGTGTTGGTGCACCGGATACGTTCCCTTTTCCGATGTTACCTTTGACCACGAATTAGAGCAGTAATATATGCCATGTATGTTACACAAAGTATATCATTAAATTCGTATGTGAAAAGAGTTTTTAAAGATATAATTTTTGCATCATACATCTCATATATTATTAATTTTATCAATGGTCAAAGACAACCTTAAAAAATGTATTAGCCTCTATATTTAGATGGAGGGAGTACATCTTCGGACGCTTCGCATCACCATCAACTTTGCCTCGTTGAGCTCACAATACAACTTTGTACATTGGCTCACGGCATCTCTGTGCTCGCTCAACACCACTATGGAGTATGGACTTCGCCTCACGGAACCTAACCTATAGACTGGCCGTTGGTTCGATTTTTCGTTATTGACTTTGCCTTGTTGATGCTAACCACTACCCAAGTTGCATAAATAAGGAGAATGTTTCGATATATATGTAACCAGATATGATACTTTGGAAAGTTAGTCAATGACCAAAAAAATTAAATAATTGAATATTAAGAAAAACAATGAAATGCATCGAGTAAACGAAATAGGTAAAAAGTTCTAACAACCTGTCATGTGTGAACAATAATTGCAGAAAAAAATGTGCAACACGATAATTATAAGTTCCCAAGAAGGCCGTTAGGAGAACAAAGTGCAACAAGTGGACGTATCCGGTGCATATACCTACTTGCTAATTTATTTCCAGGTTGTTTGGTAACCTCTAACATCTGTTTTCCAAATTGGATGCTCTGGTTGCACAACAACAATGGCGTACTAGATACGTTTTCAGTGCAATAACATGCTGACAAAACAGCAACAACAAAAATTAAGAAACTGAGTACCAAGTTGTGGGTTAGAATCCAACACCTCACACAATACTTATTCTTCCTAAAAACACACTAAAATATGCATGAACTTCCATTTAAGAGCACTATAGTAGTGATCTAAACAATCTTATATTTCTCTACAGAGGCAGTACTTAGCAAATCGTTTACTTAAAACTTTATACATAGAGGGAAGAATATTTTTGCTCTAAACGATAGTTCATAACTTAGGGCAAAAGTGGTGAGAATCTATTAAAGTTATTAACTACGTATTTGTCGATCTAGAAAAGGGAATTCTTGCAAAAATGTTGCAAAGGTGTTGTTGTTCCAAGAATGCTGGTAGGGGAATACTCCCTCTGTTCAAGATTATTGGGCATGCACATGCTTCTAGGTCCTCGATTTGACTAACCAAATATGTGTTATGTGTAACCAAAAGTATTTGTTTAAAAACTTTATTCGTGTAACACATATTTGATGACATATAGCACATATTCGGTTAGTCAAATTGATGACCTAAAAGCGCACACAAGTTTTATAGACCACGATGGAGGGAGTACTCAAATTGCTTGGAAGAAAGAATCAAGAGACGATAACCAATGAAGGGTCATATGTTCTTACAATGATATAGAACAATGAACAATTATACTTCAAAGAGAAAATGTACTAATGAACAATGATATAGGCACAACAATTCATCGGGTAAGAAGTATATGTTGTATTCATGTTCTTTCCGATGATCAATCGATGGTTTCAAATTGAATGCAAGTAGCCTCACATTCCATATCTCCATATTTAAGTCATTATGGAACATGCCTACTGAGTTGTAGCCATAAAGTAGAAATTTCAGCAGAGACACCACAAAACTTTACATTGCTTGATTCCCCCCTCCAAAATTATGACAACATGGTGTTTGTTCCAAAGGAGATATAACTTTGCGGGTAGAAGTTGGAAAATATGAAATATTTCCTGTGACATGATTTGTGAAAGCCCAGTAACTGGTGGTGATACAATAACACTAAAAATAAATCAATTTTCTATCCAAGATTAAACTTCCAGATTGCACTCTAATGTACTAAAAAATATTACTGGTAAACTTGATTTGAGCCTTTATACTGTTGCACTATCGTAAAATACTTACTTAAGTGTTTGACACTTTGTCAGAACTCTTCTTGCAAACTACGTTGTCTTCAATGCTGTAGAATATTTTTTAGTACTTTTTGAATACTATTTTTTTAAACTAGATGTTGTATTTACATACTGATTCAATACCACATTTACAAATGAAATAGATTGCATGGACATGATGAGCAAATCTCTCTTCCTGGTTGGTGAAATTGGGGGCAATGACTACAACCTACCTCTTTTCTATGGGTGCCCTTTGAGAAGATTCGCACCTTCACACCAAGTATCATTGCCAAAATTTCTTCTAGTATCGCCGTGAGTCATTCTAAACTGCTTGTGCTGTTGTTATCGTTATCGCCGGTGCTACTATTGAGTCCCAACTCGAGAAATGGTGGACATACATAGATAATAATGCACACTGAATTGAGTTTGCAGGAACTGGTTGAGCTAGGTGCCAAAACGTTGCTAGTTCCTGGCAACCTTCCAATTGGGTGCATCCCACCTACCTCACGACATACAAGAGTGACAGGATGGAAGATTATGAACCAGAGACAGGTTGCATCCGTTGGATGAATGAGTTCTCACAGTACCACAACAAACTTCTTGTGGATGAGTTGGAAAATTTGCGAAAGCTTCATCCTGGAGTGGTGATCATCTATGCTGATTACTATGGAGCTGCCATGGAGATCTTCTCTTCTCCCGAACAATTTGGTGAGTTCAAAGCCTTCTATTTTTATTACTACGAGAACACTTCGTATGATACAAGAAAAATACTTGCCAACTAACATACCAGCCTCTCTCTAGTGTCTATTCAAAGAGAACATATTTCATATGTATCCATATGTTGCCTCTTTGATTAACCATTTAACAAGCTAGTTGGCAAAGTTGACAAAATTCTTTATAGCTCCTAGAGAAACATACAAACCCATCAAGTGTAACATTCTTTTCTTTGACCCCCATTCCGCATTGTATTAACTATTGTTCAGGGATAGAGGATCCTTTGATGGCTTGTTGCGGTGGAGGAGGGCCATACAGTGTGTCCGCAAGCGCAGGATGTGGGCATGGAGACTACAAGGTATGCAATGACCCACAAAAATATGCATCATGGGATGGCTTCCATCCCACAGAAGCTACATACAAAGGCATTGCCAATGGCCTCCTAAGAGGTTCATATACCCAGCCTCCAATTTCCACCACCAGTTCATGTCCACAAACTACTGAGCTTGCTTCTTCCCTTGAATACAAGGTCCTTTACGACATGTAATTCTGTAACTATATATGGTTTAAATATGATGAGTTTTTTGCGGGTGAAATATGACGATTCTACATTATGAGAATTTGGCTAATGGTAAGATGTAGCCATGCCAAAATGTTATACTCCATTAGATTACAATGAGCACATACACACATTGTACTCACACGACACACAACCTACAAATCTATTTATGAATTACTAAATGATTTTTCAAGAAGATAAAGCGGGTGTATAATTTTCATTTTGTATTTGCTGGATGCATATGTTTTGTTCATGCATGTGGCAATAGAAAAAGATCTATAAATTGCACGAAGCTCTCCATCCAACTTCAATCTAGTTGAAGTACCAAATGCCTGACCCACTGTGCCTACACCCAAACAGTTGCTCCATCATTGTTACTACTAGACCATGATAGCACGCGTTGTTGTGCCCATCCATTTTGTCAATAGAATTATAAGAATGTTTGTAAATATGACACTTCACAGGAAGTTAATTTACATATCAGTTTGTATGAAGAAGGGAGTTGAATATATTTACAGCAAATTAGTGTATTATCATCAAGTAAAAGCGCAAAATATATCATAAATGAATGTTTAGAGCATAAGTAATGATGCAAATTTAGTAACGGATAAAACTAAAAATCAATGCGAAGTGCAACACTAGATTAGATTGATGGGGAACGTTGGATGAAAATCAAAAAAAATTCTACGAACACCCAAGATCTAATCTAGGAGATGTATAGCAACGAGAAGGGAGTGTGTCTACATACCCTTGTAGACCGAAAGCGTTAGTGTCATACTTGGCAGTTGATGTAGTAAATACTCTTGACGATCCAATCGCGATCCAATCCGATCTAGTGCCGAACGGACGACACCTCCGAGGTTAACACACATACGGCTCGGCGGCATCCAGCAAGCGAGGGAGAGGAGGTAGATGAGATCTGAACCAACACGACGGCGTGGTGGTGGTGGAGGCAGTGGAATTCCGGCAAGACTTCGCCAAGCGCGTACCAAAGAATATGGAGGAGTTACAGGAGGGAGACGGGGGCAAGAGTGGAAGCCTTGCTATCCCCAACGCCTCACCATCTTTATATAGGCATGGAGGGGGCTGGTGCTACTTCCTGAGATTGTGTTGGTTTTTCCCTTGAAGAGGAAAGAGTGATGCAACAAAGTAGAGATAAGTATTTCCCTTAGTTGAGAACCAAGGTATCAATCCAGTAGGAGGAACACACCAGTCACGAATGATTGCACCTACACAAACAAACAAATACTTGCACCCAACGTGATAAAGGGGTTGTCAATTCCTTCACGGTTACTTGCAAGGATGAGATGTGATAGTGATAGATATAAAAGATAAGTAAAAGTGCAAAATAAAATAAATGTAAATAAATTGCAGCAGGGTATTTTTGTATTTTTTATTTTATAGATTTAAAAATAATATGATAAAAATAGACCACAGGGCCATAGTTTTCTCTAGAGTCTTCTCTCTTGAAAGAAAGCATTCAGTTGGTAAACAAATTACTGTTGAACAATTGGTAGAAAAACAAATAATTATGATGATATCTAAAGCAATGATCATGAATATAGGCATCACATCCGTGACAAGTAGAACGACTCCTGCCTGCATCTACTACTATTACTCCACACATCGACCGCTATCCAACATGCATCAAGTGTATTAAGTTAACAAGAATGGAGTAACACCTTAAGCAAGATGACATGATGTAGAGGTATAGATCCAAACAATATGAACAAACCCCACCTTTTTATCCTTAATGGCAACAATACAATACGTGTCATGTCCCTTTCTGTCACTGGGATTGAGCACCGCAAGATTGAACCCAATACAAAGCACCTCTTCCATTGCAAGAAAAATCAATCTAGTTGGCCAAACCAAATCAATAGATCGGAGAGAAATACAAATCTATCTTAATCATGCATAAAAGAGTTCAGAAAAGACTCAAGTAATATTCATAGATAATCTAATCATAAACCCACAATTCATCGGATCTCCACAAACGCACCGCAAAAGAAGATTACATCGAATATATCTCCAAGAACATCGAGGAGAACATTGTATTGAAGATCAAAGAGAGAGAAGAAGCCATCTGGCTACTAGCTATGGACCTTAGGTCTGTGGTAAACTACTCACACATCATCGGAAGGTCAGCAAGGTTGATGTAGAAGCCCATGGTCGAATCCCCCTCCGACAGAGTACCGAAAAGGCCTCCATATAGGATCTCGTGGTTCTGGAACTTGTGGCGGCGAAAAAGTATTTTTTGGTGTGCCCTCTGGTATACGGGGAATATTTGAGTATTTATAGAAGAAGAATTAGGGCTAGAGGAGCCATAGGGGGCCCACAAGCTTGGGGGGCGCCCCCCTAAGGCGCGCCCTCCGAGCTTGTCGCTGCCTTGTGGCCCTTCTGGCCTCCCCCAAAGCTTCTATGGTGTCTTGTGGTCCAAGAAAAATCATCAAAAAGTTTCGTTCCGTTTGGACTCTGTTTGGTATTGATTTTCTGTAAAGACAAAAACAAGGGAAAAACAACAACTGACACTTGGCACTAGGTTAATAGGTTAGTCCCAAAGAATGATATAAAATAGCATAAAATGCATATGAAATATCCAAGATTGATAATATAATAGCATGGAACAAAAAAATTATAGATATGTCGGAGACGTATCAAGCATCCCCAAGCTTAATTCCCGCTCGTCCTCGAGTAGGTAAATGATAAAAAGAATTTTTTTGATGTGGAATGCTACCTAACATGTTTATCATGTAATCTTTCTTTATGTGGCATGAATATTCAGATCCGTAAGATTCAAAACAAAAGCTTAATATTGACATAAAACAGTAATACTTCAAGCATGCTAAAAAGCAATCATGTCTTTTCAAAATATAATGGCTAAAGAAATTTATCCCTACAAAATCATATAGTCTTGTCATGCTCCATCTTCTTAACGCAAAGTATTTATCATGCACAACCCCATTAACAAGCCAATCAATTGCTGCATACTTTTTAACGCGCTTCAACCTTTTCAACTCTCACGCAATACATGAGCATGAGCCATGGATATAACACTATGGGTGGAATAAAATATGATGTTGGAGGTTGTGTGGAGAATAGAAAAAAGGGAGAAAGTCTTGACGAGGCTAATCAACGGGCTATGGAGATGCCCATCAATTGATGTCAATACAAGAAGTAGGGATTGCCATGCAACGGATGCACTAGAGCTATAAGTGTATGAAAGCTCAAAAGAAAACTAAGTGGGTGTGCATCCAACTTGCTTGCTCATGAAGACCTCGGGCATTTGAGGAAGCCCATCATTGGAATATACAAGCCATGTTCTATAATGAAAAGTTCCCACTAGTAATATATGAAAGTGACAAAATAGGGGACTCTCTATCATGAAGAACATGGTGCTACTTTGAAGCACAAGTGTGGAAAAGGATAATAACATTGTCCCTTCTCTCTTTTTCTCTCATTTTTTTATTTTTTCTCTCCTTTTTTTGTTTTGGGCTCTTTGGCCTTTTTTTAATTTTGGGCTCTTTGGCCTCTTTTTTATTTTCGTCCGGAGTCTCATCCCGACTTGTGGGGGAATCGTAGTCTCCATCATCCTTTCCTCACATGGGAGAATGCTCTAATAGTGATGATCTTACACTTTGTTTTACTTACAACTCGATACTAGAACAAAGATATGACTCTCTATGAATGCCTCCGGCGGTGTACTAGGGTGTGCAATGATCTAGCGTGACATGTATAAAAAATATGAACAGTGGCCAAGCCACAAATACTATGTCAACTATATGATCATGCAAAGCAGTATGACAATGATGATATGTGTCATAATAAAAAAGAACGGTGGAAGTTGCATGGCAATATATCTTGGAATGACTATGGAAATGCCATAATAGGTAGGTATGGTGGCTGTTTTGAGGAAGATATAAGGTGGCCTATGTGTGAAAGAGCGTATCTTATCACGGGGTTTGGACGCACCGACAAAGTTTGCACCAACTCTCAAGGTGAGAAAGCGCAATGCACGGTATCGAAGAGGCTAGCAAAATGCGGAAAGGTGAGATTGCGTATAATCGATCGACTCACATTAGTCATAAAGAACTCACATACTTATTGCAAAAGTTTATCCCTCTAAGCAAAGTACTACTATGCATGCTCCTAGGAGGATAGATTGGTAGGAAAAGACCATCGCTTATCCCCGACCGCCACTCATAAGGAAGACAATCAATAATAAATCATGCTCCAATTTCATAGCATAACGAGAGACCATACGCGCATGCTTCGGGAATCACAAACCTTAACACAAATATTCTTACTAAACCACAATTACTCTTTAGCATGACTCTAATATCACCATCTTTATATCTCAAAATAAATGCAAGGAATCAAACTTCTCATATATTCAATGATTTTGATGAAAGATTTTATTACATCCCTCTTGAATACCTATGATATTAGAACTAAATTCATAACCCAAGCAAATTACCATACTATTTATAAGACTCTCAAAATAATATAAGTGAAGCATGAGATTTCAAAAATTTCTTTAAAATATAACCATCGCCTTACTCTAGAAGGATATAAGTGAAGCACTAGAGCAACTACCTAGCTCAAAAGATATAAGTGAAGCACATAGAGTATTCTAACAAATTCACGATTAATGTGTGTCCCTCTCAAAAGATGTGTCCAACAAGGATGATTGTGGCAAACTAAAAGAAAATAAAGCAAAGACTCATATAATACAAGACGCTCCAAGCAAAACACATATCATGTGGTGAATAAAAATATAGCCTCAAGTAATTTACCGATGGATTGTAGATAAAAGAGGGTTTGCCATCCGGGGCATCCCCAAGCTTAGATGCTTGGTTGTCCTTGAATATTACCTTGGGGTGCCTTGGGCTTCCCCAAGCTTAGGATCTTGCCACTCCTTATTCCTTAGCCCATCAAAACTTCACCCAAAACTTGAAAACTTCACAACACAAAACTCAACAGAAAACTCATGAGATCGGTTAGTGAAACAAAGCAAATAACCAGGGCCGGCCCTGTGTTTTGGGAGGCCCTAGGCGAACTCGACAACATGGGCCCCTATGTCCTAAGTCCTAAGACCATATATATGTATGCGTGTGTGTTATATATATATACATATAACTTATTAAGAGTAACTTTCAATCACACATCTTTAGTTTAAAATTTGACTATAATAATTCAAATGACTCCATCGAGAAGAATAATAACCAAATTTGAACTAACTCCATCAACAATAATAATACTAAAAAGATCGCAAAATGAAATTAACATGACATGATTACCTCAAATCTTCCCGTTCATCACTAGCGAAAGGTTGCAAATTTTAAAACTTCGTGCATACTGAAATTGGAGGATGGATCATGGATGTATTGTTGAATACGTACATACTAAATAAAGAATAAGTAATCTACTGAAATTGTCAAACTGGGGGGTTTGAGGGATGGATAAAAACTGAGGAACATGGATGGAAACGTTCAAAGGCACTGACTTGCAGACTTTCAGGGATTGGGGACGGCCGCGTTGCAAACTTCGTCAAGACTTATAGTCGGATGTATACTATGTATTGTTGGCCGCCGCCGATGCCGGGTCTGCTCGATCGCCGTCTTGGCGCCAGCAACGTAGCTCCAGCGGGCAAGCCGGCCGAGGGCCCGAGATGAGGGCGAGGGCGAGGGCGACGCGGCAAGGCTCTGAGCGAGGAGGCCGGTGGGCGTCACAGGCGATGAACCTACGAAGGAAAACGAGCAGTCGTGTGCCTGGCAACTGGCTTGAGTCACGGCGCCTGTTCGCGTTGGCTAATCGATGGGGGTGATCGCTAGCTAGCTCTCTGATGGGCCTAGCCCATCTTATTTCTTTTCTTTAATTCTTTTGTGTTTTTACCTACTTTTTGCTGGACTGTAGTATATATTTATACTCCATCATGGGCCCCCCCTCGCCTGGGCCCTGGGCCGTTGCCCCTCTGGCCATACCCCAAGGCCGCCCCTGCAAATGACCACTTTTAGGTACTGTTTAAACTCATTCTAATTTATATTTGCATTATATCTACTGTATTCTGACTTCTCCATGGTTCATACCGCCCGATACTACCCATAGATTCATCAAAATAAGCAAATAACGCAATGAAAACACACTCTATCAAAAAACAGAACAGTCTGTAGTAATCTGGACTTTAGCCAAACTTCTATAACTCCAAAAATTCTGGAAAATTAGGATAATGTGCGGAATTTGTATATCAATAAAGTGAAAAGCTTCAGAATTTTTCATCGCCTCCAAGGATATTTAACAATTTTGCTACTGGATGTGAAAGTTTCTGCTTTTGCATAGAATCAAATTAACAAACTTCCAAACTATCCCAAAGGTCTTACTTGGCACAAACACTAATTAAACACTAAAACACAATCATACCAGAAGTATAATTGGATATTTATTGAAAAACAGAAGAAAAAGCAAAAGCAAAACATATAATAAAATTGGGTTGCCTCCCAACAAGCGCTATTGTTTTACGCCCATAGCTAGGCATATTGCACAGATCTGGGTATTGTCATCTTTGGTGTTCAATCCATAAGTGGCCCTCATAATAGATTCATATGGGAACTTAATTTTCTTTCTTGGAGAGTTTTCCATGCCCTTCCTTAATGGAAATTGAAATCTAATGTTTCCTTCTTTCATATCAATAATTGCACCAATCGTTCTAAGGAAATGTCTACCAAGAATTATGGGGCATGCGGGATTGCAATCTATATCAAGAACAATGAAATCTACGTGCACATAATTCCTATTTGCAATAATAAGAACATCATTAATCCTTCCCATAGGTTTCTTAATAGTATAATCCGCTAAGTGCAAATTTAAGGAACACTAATCAAGTTTATGGAAACCTAGCACATAACATAAAGTTTTTGGAATGGTGGAAACTCTAGCACCCAAATCACACAAAGCATTGCACTCCTAATCTATAATATTAATTTTAATAGTAGGTTCCCATTCATCATAAAGCTTTCTAGGGATTGAAACTTCCAACTCAAGTTTTTCTTCAAAAGATTTCATCATAGCATCAACGATATGTTTAATGAAAGCCTTATTTTGATTATAAGCATGAGGTGAATTAAGAATATATTGTAACAAGGAAATACACTCAATCAAAGAACAATTATCATAATTAAATTCGTTGAAATCCAAAAGAGTGGGCTCATCACTAGTTAAAGTTTTGACCTCGCCAAACCCACTTTTATCAATTTTTTCATTAAGATCTCCACCCTCCAAATTATTGGGACGCCTTCTAGCTAAAGTTGACTCATCTCCAGTCCCTTCTTTATCAAGTTTTATATTAGCAAACAAAGATTCAATAGGAGTCACACTAATCACTTTAAGATCTTCATCATGATTCAAAGATTCAGGTTTAGCCGCCATCTTATTTACTAACGTAGTTTGCTTATCAGAAATTTGGCCTACCAAACTTCCAATATGAATGGGTTGGGATTGAAGACCAATAAATTCTTTATTAACATCATCAAGCTGTTTATTGATATACTCTATCATAGTAGATTGTTCTTTAAGTTCATTCCTAAAGAAACTATTATGCTCAAATTGTAAAGACATGGAGCTTTTTGCACTATTTTCGATCTCTTCCAACCTTCTATGGTAGGGATCAAGATTTTTAAATTGAGACATGATGACAAAGAAACCAATCTAGCACACAAGAAAACAAAAAGCAAACCGAAAGAAGGCGAATAAAAAGGCAAATATTTTTATGTTTCCCAAAAACGTTTTAGAAGTGGGGGAGAGGAAAATGAGAGGCAAATGGAGAATAATCTAAATGCAAGAGATGAGAGTTTATGATGGGTACTTGTTAGGCTTGATGTAGATCCTCCCCGACAACAGCGCCAGAAATTCTTCCTGCCACTTCTTGAGCTTGCGTTGGTTTTTTCCTTGAAGAGGAAAGGGTGATGCAGCAAAGTAGAGACAAGTATTCCCCTCAGTTTAGAACCAAGGTACCAATCCAGTAGGAGCAACACACAAGTCACCAACGATTGCACCTACACAAACAAACAAATACTTGCACCCAATGCGATAAAGGGGTTGTCAATCCGTTCACGTTTACTTGCAAGGGTGAGATCGGATAGTGATAGATATAAAAGATAAGTAAAAGTGCAAAAAAAATGTAAATAAATTTCCGCAAGGTATTTTTGTGTTTTTGATTTTATAGATCTGAAAATAACATGATAAAAATAGACCCCCGGGGCATAGTTTTCACTAGAGGCTTCTCTCTTGAAAGAAAGCATACGATGGGTAAACAAATTACTGTTGAGCAATTGATAGAAAAATGAATAATTTTGATGATATCTAAGGCAATGATCATGAATATAGGCATTCCGTCCATGACAAGTAGACCGACTCCTTCCTGCATCTACTACTATTACTCCACACATCGACCGCTATCCAGCATGCATCTAGTGTATTAAGTCAACAAGAACGGAGTAACGCCTTAAGAAAGATGATATGATGTAGAGGGATAGATCCAAACAATATAAACAAAACCTATCTTTTTATTCTTAATGGCAACAATACAATACGTGTCATGTCCCTTTCTGTCACTGGGATTGTGCACCGCAATATTGAACCCAATAAAAGCACCTCTCCTATTGCAAGAAAAATCAATCTAGTTGGCCAAACCAAATCAATAGTTCGGAGAGATATTAGCTATCTTAATCATGCATAAAAGAGTTCAGAGAAGACTCAAATAATATTCATAGATAATTTGATCATAAACCCACAATTAATCGGATCTCAACAAACGCACCGCAAAAGAAGACTACATCGAATAGATCTCCAAGCACATCAAGGAGAACATTGTATTGAAGATCAAAGAGAGAGAAAACACTACTACAGGATGCTGCTAATGCGACACTATAATCAGGGACCCTTCGACGAAACTATGTGCGATGCATTAATCGCAAACGGTGATGTAAAAAACCCGTCAAAAAGATGCAAAATGTTTGCGATGGCAGAGACATCAAACACTGTTCAGATTATAGTTGCGTGTGCGATGTGGGGCATATGGTTGATCCATACGAACTTCTTGCGATGAGGTAGAATAACAGAAACGGGCAGCCAGACCAAGGTGTGTGCGATATACGGCATACAGTTCACTCGAATGAACCGTTTGCAATGATCTAGTTGAACACAAATAATTAGGCGTAACAAGATGTGTGTGATACCCGGCAAACAGGTCGGTAATCAGAATTGTGTGCAATCATTTTAGACAGCCAATACGGTCTTTTTTTGTGTAACCGTCTGCGATGAGATTGACATGGGAAACAGAGATAACGCTTTAATATTAGCGAACGGAAACAGATATATATATATGAAGTCTACTTAATTTAGTCCTTCTTCTTCTTGTTGTTGTTGGATGGCCCTGCGACATTGTCTTGGCGAGGATGCTTCTTGTCGCTGACCGTTGGTTTTTCATCGGTACCACTGTCGTCATCATCATTGCTGTCGTTGTATTCCTCCTCCTCATTCAACCATTCCTCCTTATCATCATCGTAAATACGCTTCTTCGTCCTCCGACGGCTCCTTGTCCATCTGGTTGTCGTCTAACAACTCCGGAGGCGGCGTCCCTTCCATGATCCAGATAAAATCGAGGTCTGGGCTCGATGTCGGACTCATGGAAGATGAGAAGGATGATTCCGATGTTGACCTATCACCAGGTGCCAGACTACTCGCGGAACTGTCGTCCTCGCTATCACTCGACATGGCTAAGGTACGTATACAAACCGCGAGAAAGCGAGATTGCAAAGTGTGTGCAAGTGTGTAGCGCGGCTGGCCGGGGACGATGAAGATGGTGGACACATAAGCGGGGTATGCAGAGAAGAGGAATGTCAATTGAAGCAGGGGATTGACATATTATCTAACCGCTGATATAATCGACCGCAATTATTTGTACCTAGTCGCTCCAAATTCACAGGGTTGTGCAGTTCTCAATGTGATAATTACGCTGCGTGTTGGAGCCGCCCAAATATGAAACAAGCATTTTCATAGTACTACTCCCTCCGTCTCGACTGACCTAGGTGGGGGAAAAAGCGAGAGAACTTGATGATTATTTGGTAATCAATACCGCTGCGTCTGAGAATTGACCATTGCATGTTATGCTAAGTAGTCTGAAGTCATTGAATGCATACAAGCCCAGGACTCCTATTGGCAGATTTATTTTTTCAGGACAAAAACAAGGAACGAGTTTTGGGATTATTTGGTTTTCGTAATGTGACTTATGCACTGGTACGAATGGAGTTGGATAGTTGGCAAGCAATACATTGAGCTCTTCTTATTGATGAAGCCAGTAATAATCAAACTACAAAGGAAAATAAAAAAGACAAAGGAAAATATCTGCACGAATCTTCGCGTAACATCGAAGGCATAGGACCTAGATGTGCATTACTTAGAGCACATCTAGATGTGCTTTAGCAATACTGTCAAACAAAACCCCCAATCATCATTGCAAACAGCGCATAGAACATGGCTAATGCGACAACCCCAACTACACATGCTAGTTCCTTCTTGTCTCCTGCTTTCATCTATTGCCTGTGATTGATTCTTTCTTGCTTCATCGTACTGATTGTACACTCCAGATCAGTCAGTTTCTTCTTCAGCTTTACATTATCTTCTGCGAGCTTGGTGATAACACTCCAAGCCCTGCCATGCCATTCTTCATCCAGCCAGTTAACAAAGGCACAGGCATCATATCCCTGCCAATGTTAAATAGTATTCAGGATGAGCGGTGGCATTAACTCAACTAAAATGATGAACTTAGCACTAACCTCTAAGGGGCAACTGAGAAACCATCTGCCAATGTCAAATCCCTCCATGCATACATGTCGAGCGGGAGTGTGCTCATGCACACAACTCAACTTTTGGTACTTCTCGGTGGCGCAAAACTCAGAGTTGAACTCGTGTTGCGTGAGGGGGGGGGGTCATTCAGGACAAATTCAGCAGGGAGCTACTTTGGACATGCTAAAAAATATTGGGATAGATTGGAACCAGACAGGACGATTCAGATCCGTAGTACACCTGCTTTCTGATGACCTTAGGCAAGTGCTCGGTGGTGACCGCCGTCATGGCGGTCTTTGCCAAGGCGGCGATAAGCGAGAGCAGCCGCACCGAAACCATCAGCACCACTCGCCCGCATTCCCCCAATGTCAGCGCCACGTGAGGGAATTTGGAGGCTATCTAGGGATTTGGGGGAAATGGGGAAACTGTGGGGATAAGCTAACGACCGGGAACTACTTATCGTTTATACATGTCTTTTGTGTTAGGTATTACAACTTCACACACGATTTCCGCACCAAACCGTGTGAGAAGACAACGTAGGCGAGACACGGTTGCCGTGGACATAACCGTATGTGATGTACTACCCTGTACATACGGGCTGCAATAATTAAGTTACAATAATACTTAGTGTAAACAATGCCTGTGGATATCCGTAAAAAAATAAAATAGCCGCTCTGAGATAGAGATGGCGGCGTGCCACCGGATAAGAGGCCAATCCTCGGCCGGTGGGCGGTCGGTGTCATAGGAGGCCAATCCTCGGTCTGCGGCGGGAGATAGGAGGAGCTCAACCATCAAGGTCGGCGGCGGCGTGATTGGAGCACTTCCATCGTGGTCGATGGCGGGATAGTGGAGGTCGAACTTCAGGCGGTAGCCGCACTAAGCTTTGATCCTCGACCCTGCTGTCTCGACGTGCCGCCGCATCGCGCTTCTCTGTCTAGTGGGTGGAGGTCGCCACCCGGCTAATTAATTAAGGTATTCTTTTCGTGAGTGGCTTAATTAAAGTATTCAATTCCTAAGGGTAGTGCTGTAGTCCTCTACATGTAAATTGATCGCCATTCATTTTGTCATCATACATTTGGATAACAATATGGAGCGCCCTCAGTAGTTATGAAAATAAAATCTTGTGATTTATGCACACATCTTTTGGGCATCAGTTAATCCATGTATTAATGTTGTTGTTTTGTTATTAATTACCCTTTGTGTGGTGCAGATGGAATGATCTGAATGGATGAAGAATTAGAGAAGCTTATATTTTATCAGTGGCGTGACGGAGTTCATGAATTTGGCTGAAAGTACAAATAAGAGAATTGGTCATGAGGATTACATCATGTGTCCATCCTGTCATTGTGCCAATACAGAGTCACATGAAGTTACAGTTGTCGAGTTCCACTTACTAATTCGTGGATTCATGGATGGATATCATGTTGGACCAGACACGGTGAAGAGCAAGTCATGGATGAATATACCCAGGGCTACGAGATGCCAAACGCCGGTCAGATTCACATGGATGTTGAATCTAACATCAGGGCTGAGGCGTCAAGCTACCAATGGAACACCGTAGCGAAACCCCATCGAAAACCAAGACGGCGGCCTTGCAGACGGCGGCGCACCTTGATATGCCAGATTTTGCTGCCACGATTGCAGATTTCGAGGGCCCAAAAAAGGATATGATTGGGTACAAGGATTTGCCAACCATTGATGCAGACTCCAAGAAAGATTTGTATCCAGGTTGCAAAAAGAAATATTCCAAGTTGAGTGCCACACTGGCGCTTCTCAGATTTAAAGCAGCAAATGATCTATCAAACAAGGGCTTCACAGAGTTGTTAGGTCTTTTCAAAGAAATTCCTCCAGAAGATAATGTGCTCCCCAAAAGCACGAATAGAGCAAAGAAAATTGTTTGCCCATTGGAACTTGAAGTACATAAGATACATACTTGTGTGCATGATTGTATATTGTACCGTGGTGAGTACAAAGATTTGTGTGTAGGTCCCATATGCAAGCATGCATGATACAAGTCTTGAGGAGAGCAAAGGACAAGTACAAATTGGATGATGAGATCAAGACAGGAATCCCTTTCAAGGTTGTTTGGTACTTGCCTTTAATTCCAAGGTTGAGGCATTTGTTTGCAAACCCTAGAGAGGCAAAGAGGTTGCGGTGGCATCATGATGAGTGAAGTGCGGATAAATATACGAGGCACCCGAAAGGTGGGGCTTAGTGGGAACACTACAAAAAAATACACTTCCGTGATGATACGTGTTTGTCATAGTAGGTCGCGTTTTTTGTCATGCATGTACATCCATGATGATTTCGTGACAGAATCAAGATAGTCATACTGTCTTTGTCGTAGAAGTGTTCCATGACATTACCAAAATTATCATCACGGCGGTGTCCACTTCCATGACGATAAATCGCGCGTCATAGAAGTGCTTTTCGTCAAGGGTGACCGACACGTGTCATCCACCGTAATGTAACGCCGTTAAGCTATCGGGTCGGGTTTTGGATCCGATAACCTGCTAACAGCCCGACCAATGGGGATTTCCACGTGTAAAATCATCATTGGTGGAGGAAACACGTGTCGGCTCACCGCTGGGACAGATGTCATCCGCTCATTGGACCGAAGGCGCCTATGATATGGCGACACGTGGCACGGCCCAACAGAGGCCCATTCCTATGAAAAGGCCGACCCGTTTGACTTGGTCGAAGGTGGCAGGCGGCCCACGGAAAAGCCCGTTAACGGCACATGTCGCATATAGCCCATTTACAGCCCGCTAATCAAAGGCCCGTTACGCCCTATCCGAATTAGGACAAGTAGCGTCATCTGGGCTGTCCAATATGATTCATCCCGTTTTAACTTCCGGCCCATGTGTGGCCCATGACTTCTTTCGGCCCATATGAGGACCTTTGTAACTCTTGGCCCATTAACGGCCCGTGGTGAAACTGGCCCGTAATGAACAGTGTATCACTTTATACCCATTAACGGCCCGTTATTCCATTGGGCCGTTTCCAGCCCAAGTTATCTTTCGGACTTCTTAGGGCCCATTGATTCTTGGGCTCATTTGCGACGATTCGGTTACATACGGCCACATCGTCATTTTTACGCTTGTGGGCCAAATTCAGCCCGTCATTACGATTCGGCACATTTGCGGACCGTTAATACGTTGGGCGTTTTCATGTAAAAACCCGTTGGGCTGTTTTCATAGAGTTATCAACACGGCCTATTAACGGCCCGTTATGGTCCACAAATAAATGCGGCCCATGATTGGCGAAATGATGATACACCCCGTAGAAGGCCCATGGATCCTACGGCCCGTATGAGGCCCATGGATAGTACGGCCCGTAGAAGGCCCATGGATCGTACGGCTCGTAGAAGGCCCATGGACCCTACGGCCCGTAGATGGCCCATGGACCCTAAGGCCCGTATAGAAGGTCGATGGATCCTACGGCCGGACGAAGGCCCATGGATCATACGGCCTGCATGAGGCCCATGGTTACAAAGAAATTGTCAGGTGTTGCCATGATTATTTTGGCCTAGTTACCAAAAATAGGCTATTGTGGCCACTAGAAAAAAACAAAAAAAGAACTGCAGTGACTACAAGCAAACAACTAAACAAGACAATAAGGAAATAAATAAGCAAGAAATTAATGCTAGCCTATTACCGCTATTACACATATTACATCCATTGGGTATCAAAGTTCGCCACCAGTGCAAATATAGGGAACAAAGCAGCACATTACATACACTGGCCGTCAAAATTGGCCACCAAAGGCAAATAAACGCATGGCTGACAAAACAAGAGCATAATCAAACAACTTCAAGAGCTCAAGAAAGCGTTATCACAGGTATCCACCATGCTTGCAATAAGCTTAGCAAGCTGATTAGCTTTGTCCTGTTTGGCGCTAAAATCCTCCAACACTTAACATTGCACGGAGAAGTATGCATCTGAATGCTCCGGGGACTTCCGCAAGTCCTTCCGCGTGTTGACATAGGCTGATCGATGTCTTTCAGCTTGTAGTTGAGACTCAAGAAACCGAACTGATTAGGGCGGTGAGTTTGAATAGCTTGTGCAAGAGGTAGTGGCCGATGCTTTCGAACACTAAACCAAGACAGGACTTTGGGGTTGTCTCATTTGTCTTCAAGATAGTCTTCCTTAGCTGTTTTATCGACTTTATTGGAGACCAACAAGGATGTGTCACTATCCTGAACCTTATCTGCATTACTTCCTCTACCATTGCTTAATAAGGCACTCTTCCCCAATATTCTCATCGCCAAGATTCTAAAAGAAGAAACAAGCGGACACATAACAAGTTTAGCATGTACTAGTATATGAAACTCATTTCGTGAACCAGTTCATTAGTAAGGTGGACAGATTAAACTACCAAGTCTTCTATTGCCAAGTACTAGTACATAATAAAAGCATCAAACAAACATATATCTATGTCCTATGGTCCTTTGCATTGTCTTGCCAAATCAAAATAGAGACACGGTTCAAATCATATCGAGTTCAAGACAAAGCAGCGTGAAAGAATACAAAGCGTAGGAAACTACACGGCACAACAAGATTTCAGATGGGTACCATGGGTCTACATGTACAACAACACTATTGGCTCTGTTGTGATGCTAGTAATGTGCATGATATGAAAGTCAACTGTATACACAATTGAAATTGAAATCAATAGACCTATTGATAAGAGCAAACCTGTTAAAGAAACATGCGTGAACATACCTGCTGTGCCATTGGAGTTTCGATTGGATCCTTCAATTTAAAAATAAGTTTGTATGAGTAAATCTGATGATACAAAAGCAAAGCAATCATAGTTAAAAAGGCACGCCTAGCGGCGCTTAAAGCGGCGCCCTAGGCTCTAGGCGTTGGCAAAATGCATTAAGCATAACTACGCATAATCTGTGCATAATCGCGTAAGCATGCGCTTTGGTCGATAAAAGCGCAAAGCGGTGGAAAAACACACAATTAACGCCTAAGCGCTTTTTGAACTATGATAGCAATGGAATCTTAAATTAGAAAATTGTTCTTGAGGTTTAGGCACTTGTTCTACATGAACAGAGTATAGTAAGACGCAAGAATATAATACTTAAAAATAGAAAATGAGCTCATAGACCTTACCACATTCTTGGTTCGGGACCGGTCTGAACAAAGGCGTTCCAAATCATCGTCCGATAAATGTGTCTCGTGAGAACATAAGGAATTTGATGAGTTTCTTTTCTTATGCGGTGAAATGCGTTTTTCTTGAGTAATTCCGACATCGCCACCAAGCATTCTTGAAGATAGCGAGAGGTATTAGCACAGGTTACCTCATCCTGAGTTTCCAAATCGGTCCTTCTCTATAGAGAAAAATGGGAAAATTTCTTGTATTATAACCATCATGGAGGTAGGATGTATGGGGACGAAGCAAAGTAATTGCCATGAATAACACTACTTACAAATAACTCTGGACAAACACCTCGCAATCGGCATTTTCCTTCATCTTGATTATAATATTTCCAAGATGGGAAGATACGCACATACGATTTAACAACATCAAATGCGATAGATGCTAAACTGACTAGCTGGTTGTGCTTCCTCCACAGGAATAAGTGATACTAAGCTGGTGGAGTTAGGGTCACCCGTGATAATCACCCGACCCTTTGGGCCTTTGGAGCTGCCTTACTAATCGCTCTTGTTTGGGAGCTACATGTGGTGGAGATGGTGCTGTGTCAGCAGGAACTGTCGGCGTTCGGGAATGGGGTCCCAGACTTGCTCGCTCTTTGCGGCCCTGCAAGGCGTGGCTCAAGGGGAGGCCCAGCACGGCCCATCTTCATCGGCACAAGCTCAAGACCCTCGCGAGGGGCCAAGCCTCATGAGGGGTGGACGACAGGGGAGCTTCCTCGAGCCACGGCCTCGTCCCATTTGGCTCGCGAGGCGGAGAGATCAAGCGGGGTACCTCATGAGGTGCCCATGACGCAAGCCATGACGACCAAAGGGCGCCAGCGATCGAGGCGCCCGGCAGTTGATGTCCTCCTTTCCTCTTTGGTGCAAAGGGAGCAAGCGCGTGACGAGAAAGCGTCAAGCAAAGGCATCTATTTCGGTGCAACAAGACCAGGACCGTCGCAATGGCAGGAAGGAAGTCATTGTGGAGCCCAAGCAGGCGTCACCACCAGAGCCTTTGACAGGTGAGGACCAACTTTAGTCAGGATAAGTGTACCAGATGTTCCCCTTCAAAATGGCCAATTGTTGGCGCCCTTCCCGCTCAAATATTTGGGGAGAGGCCCAAGGCCTTTGCCTATAAATAGGACTAGCCACCCACAGGGTAGAAAAAAGATCATCATCAGGGAAGAGCAAGAAACCTAGAGAGAGAGAGAGCGACTGAACTCCCCCAAGCAGTTCATCGCACCAGACAAGAACAGACCCTCACGAGGCTGTTCTTCCTTGTATTGTTCATCATCATCAGCCCAAGAGGCAATCCACCACACCACAAACTAGAGTAGGGTATTACACCACAATGGTGGCCCGAACTAGTATAAACCACTGTCTCTTGCGTTGTTCTTTTCATAGCTTAGATCCTAGCGGCGCGAGGTGCAGTAGGTAGAGGGCGAGATCTCTCCGCTACAAGCACCCCAAGGTTGTTCGAACTCTAGAGGGTCTGCGGAACCCGAAATCCGACATTTGGCGCGCCCGAGGGTAAGTCTTGGCCGGAATCCTTCTGCCACCGCCAGCGTCCGTCGCGCCGTCATCATCATGTCCGGCGACAGAACGGGCAACTCGATCCTCAGGCAGCCTGGCCCCGACGCAGGAACCGCTCGCCTCGGGCGACCCCATGCCCAGGCAGCTCGCGGTCCGCAGCGCCGGCGGTGCCATGGGCGACGCGGACAGGCAACGATAGCTCACGCTGCCGGGCAGGCGCGGGTCACCGGGCGAGGGCCTCCAACCACGCCCAGCTGCCACGATGCCGTGCATACACCGCCGAGCAAAGCGAACTCAAGGGCAGCGCTCACGGTGGCCAGAGCTACCGGTCAGCGCAGGCCGGAGGGCGGCCGACGTCTTTGCTAAGCGGGTGGCGAGCTCACAGGCCGCCGCCTCGGGGCTCACCCTTCGCACCCAACTCCCACCTCAGGTCCAGATGCGTACGCTGGAGGCTCCATGCACCCCGCGCAGCTCCAAGCGGGCTCCAAAGCCACCCCAACGCCAGCTGTCGGCTTGCCCGGGCCCAGCGGCCGCGCCTCCGCCCGGAAGAAGGACTCGTCACGACCCACGGCCCGAGTGGGCCGCCGCGCTACCACCCCTAGGTGGGCGCCTCAAGCAGAGCAGCGTGGCACGCGGAGCACTATGGCGTAGCCTTCGGGATGACGGCCCCAGAAGAGTATGTGCCCCACATGATGGACCAAGGGCACACGCATGAGGGCGAACAAGGCTCGCTCCTCGGCCCAAGCCGGGGGACGAGGCGCGAAGTGAGCTCTTGCAGAGCCCCGGAAGGCCCGTCGGCCATCTTTGGAAGCGACGATTATCAGGTACCGCTAATTCCTCGTGAGCGAGCATACGCTAATCATGGATCGCGAAGGAGGTGTAGGTCGCCACAGTATGGCGGCTGCCCTTTCAGGCGATTCCTACCCCTCAGGAGGAGGGCGCCTGGGGCTGCAGGAGAGGGGCCGAGATCCGGCATCACCACCGCGGCGGTCGGAGCAAGGCGTCCTCAGGAGGTAGGCCCTCTGCTTGGGAGGTGCCTCAGGGCCTGCCCCTGGCGGAGGACCGTGGTCGTCGGAGGAACCGCTGGCGACCGCTCTACCCCATCGGCGGCGTCCTGGTTTCCGGTCGTCGTCGATGGCACTAGAGTGTGGCGCAAGCGGGGCCCTCGTTTGGCGATATGAAGCAAGGCGGTACACTGTGAAGAAGGCCCGGTGCACGTGAAGTTCGCCGCCCGTGACACTCTCACGTAATAATGAGTGGGGCTGTACACGCCCGGAGTCTCGAAGTGTCGGCCTCGAGCCCCGGGCTCCCTCCACGCCCAAAGGGCAGCACTTAGCTCCGTCTTTGGTGAGAAGACGTCAAGACTAGACTAGGTGCCTGGGACGCGGCCTTTTTCTCGCTTTCATTGCTTTTTTACCTTGGCTGTCGTTTTTCCCCGTTGGTTTTAAGTTGGATTCTAGCTTGAGATTTGCGTGGGTCAGGGGAAGGGGTGCTTAGTCTAGTTCGAGCAATCTCTCGCGTTACGGTTATCACTTTGCCTCACCTGCTCCCCTCGTGAGCCCCTCGCGAGCCGGTCGAGCCTAGCTTGCGTGCAGCCCAGATTTGCCGTCGCCGCCCTCTCGGGAGGTTTTTATTATAGATCCTATGGGCTCGATCGGGGAGACACTCGAGACACCACAACCCTCCGCAGCTATCTCGGGGCCCACGCTGGTTGAAGGTAAACTAGCCCAGCCAGCTCGTCGCCAAGCCAACCACTTGGCTTGCAGCGTCTGGTGATATAGCATCTACTAATACGCTGAACACAAGTTTTACATGAGGGGCTCCCCTCCCAAAATGCTCTTACAACCATCGGGACAAAGCACGAACTCTATTTCTTGGCGCAGGTAAGGAAAGCGAGGCGACACACGGTCGGTCGGATAAATCCACCAATGCATCCTCGGGGGCACCTCCCGAATTGTCGCTGGCGTTCTTGGCCTCGCCATCGCTCTCTGCGCGTTACCCGTCGGTGGCGTCGGGGCTGTTCACGACGCCGCCTTCGCCAGAGCCACGATCACGCCGTCGTTGCTCACGAAGCGAAGGCCCTGACGAGAGCATCCACGTTGTCTTCCACCAGTCGCCCGGTCGTCGGACGGCCCGAGGTAATCGGGACGATGGCGGCGTCAAAGTCGGATTGGGGTCCATGTTTCGGAGATGGCTGAAGACATTACGAAAAGGCGCGCCCGAAAGCGGCGCGGATCCTCTCCTCCACCAACCTGTTGGCTCGACCGACCGCACCTCGGCTGCGTGACCACGCCGTCGGTGAAGAAGCGAAGGTTGCCGGCGTGAATTGATTGCGTGGGGCTCGCCAACGGCCGCCTACGCGAATGTTACCGAGGCCGTGGTTGGCTCTCTCCGGGCGTGGTGAGCATGGGGCTGTGCTCATGCTCGAGATCCGCTGGCGTATCTCGTCCTCGTTACGCGGCGCGCTGCAACCGGCCCACGTCCACCCGTTGGCGGAGAAGAAGCGCCTCGGCACGGAGGTAGTTAGCTCCTCTTGCGCCACCTCAAGAGGCGGCTGAAGCATCGGCCCGCCCGCGTCACTTCCTCCGGCTTGGCCCCTCAAGGCAGCGGTCCTACCTTCAGCCTCGGCCCGGATCAACCCCAGCCTCTCCTCGAACTCGCGCTCAAGGTTCAAGCGCGCCGTCGCCACCCGACGTCCGACCTCCTCCAGGACAAGGGCTCCCCGCACAGCGATATCATCCTTTGCCTGCGTCACTAAGCGCTCCCTCGTCTCCAGACGCTCATGATCGCGTGCGCGTTCGGAGGCTTCCAGCGTTAGCGCCTCCTCACACCTCTGGAGCTCTACCTGGTCGACCGAAGCCACCTTCATCGACGCAAGGGCCGTCTCGTGTAGCTCCACCTGCTGCTCCAGTGAATGGCACCGGGCCTGGAGTTCCCGCGCCCACTCCTCCGCCGCCTCTCGCCGCCGGTCAGCCTCTCGGGCCTCCTCGATGACCCGAGAACGGACCTCCCGAGAGGCCACCAGCGACGCCTTGGCTTCCTCATTGTCGAGGTCACGCTGGTGGCGCGCAAGGGCAACAACCGCCTTCAGCTCGCGCCTCTCTTCAGCCAGGTGCAGGCCCTCGGCCTCAAGGCGCGCGTCTTCATCGGCAAGCTCTTCACCAAGCAGGCTCACCGCGTCAGCCGCCCTCCGGAGAAACCCTTGGCGAAGAGCGCGGCTCCCGGCGCCGCTCAAGCACGTCTTCTACACCATCGTCCGCCCCAAGTAATCGCGGAGGGCCACGAATCAGCACTCCCCCTGCAGGCGGGGGCTGGGGGCTGGCGCCAAGAACGGCCGGCACGCCTGCGCTGTAAGCCCGGCCTGGGCCAGCCCATCCCCAAATGAAGAGCGCGAGGAGGACCTCAGCCAATCGCAACCCACGACTGCATTTAAGCCCACGGCAGGTCTGGCTATACCACGAGAAGGCTCATGAAAGAGGGTCGCGAGGCGCGCAGAGCGCTGGCGCGCCTCAGGATGGCCTCGTCTCTCGACCGGCCTCACCACAAGGGCTCTCACCGCCGGAGCGCCAAGACGGTGGAGAGGGCGGAGCTGTGGGGGACGGCTCCTCAGCCATCTCCGTGAGCTCGGCAGAGGGGCCTGCAGAGCGAGGATCGATGCCGGCAGAAGGATCAAAGCGCTAGGAAAGGGAAGACTTACTCATCAATGGCGAAATACTTCCTGCGGCTTCAAAGAAAGCGACAAGGGTAATCCTCACCCAAGGCCTCGCTTCTCTTACGGAGAGCCTCGAAGTCCACGCAGCTGCCCAGAGTTGAGCGCAGGGGTCAGCTCACACGAGGAAGAAGCATCAAGGTGACCAGCGCCGGGGTGTCGGCACGATGCACGCCACGCCGTCGCCTCACCAAGAGGGATAGCCGGGCCCCAGGGCCTCAACCACCACAGGCGCCGCGGGCAGCGGCCTCAGCGCCTTGACCGCAGCTGAGTCACGGGCCTCGGGAGCTGCCCCTCGGGAGTCTTTGCTGGCGCCCGTCACCCAGCTGGGACCCCTCGACCTCAACGGCCCATGCCTCCCTGCCTCGCCACTCGAGGAAAGGCCGCGTGGCCGAATCGAAGGCAGTCACCACCACTGGGTTCTCGCGAGGCCCCAGGAGGCCAGCGGGGCGCAGCCCCCATTCGTCGAAGCTGGGCATCTGATTCACAAAGTCGCCCCTGTTCGAGCAGAAGTACAGCAAGGCCCCCCCTTGCCGGATGCTGCCAGGGGTGGGGTCCCCAGTCAAGACCAAGAGCACCTTCCTCAGCGCTTCGGGCGTCAGGTCCTCCTCCTGGAGCCTCATGCGATCCTCACGCCCGCCGAAGGTCCACATCCGCGAGTGACGCCCAGAGAGAGGGCAATGCGGCATAGCAGGAACTCCTTCACCACCTTGGGCGCCATCACGCCGAGTGCCCTCAAGAACGCGAAGCGACGCCAGATGAAAATGAGCGTCTCCTAGCCCCAGCCTGAATTGGGGACAGCGGGCGACGTTGGCTCCGACAGCAGGGGGCTAGGCACCCCTACATCCACGTACAGCCATCGCTCGCGGAACCCAGGCGCGGTTGGAGGAAGGCTGAAATCAATCCACTGAAGCATTTGTTTCGGTAACAATGAAGCTCCGCACCCGAGCTTTGGGTGGGGTCAACGAGGCGCAGAGAGAAGAAGTGACGCAGCAAGGCAACTGAAGGAGGGATGCCCATCATTGCCTCACAGACAAAGGCGAAGACAGCAAGAAGAGTGATGGATTCGGGACCCAAATGCATTATGTGGATCTGGTAGTGGGAGAGCACAGCGTTGAAAAAATTGGAAAAGGGGGGAACCAGTCCCGCACACAGGGCGTCGACAAAATACCGGACCTCGGTGATTATCCTGTCGATGGAGAAGTGAGACGGGGGCCAGGCCGTCGTCCTCCCGCACTCGTTGAAGATGGTGGCCAAAGCAGAGCTGACCTTGCCCAAGCCTTCTCGATTGAGTATGATCGACCGATCGACGGCAGGAGCCGCCGACGACGGCGAGCGAGGCAGAGGCACGGGTTTCTTCCCTTTCCCCTTCTTCGTTGGAGCCATGGCGACGGAAAGGGGGAAGGTTCGAGATTGGATTGGAAGCGGAGACTGGAGTTCGAGAGGAGGAAGAGCAGGGGACGGTCGAGGAGCGAAAAGGGGAACGACTGTGTGCAACCACGGGACCGCCTAGCAGGGCGCAGAATAAGGAGGCGTGGGGGAACGGTGCCGCCCATGTTCAGTCAACCGCCACGCGGCGCCCAAGGCCACAGTGGTTAGGCCCAAGGCGCCCAGCACACTTGCCCCTTCGCTTCTCTGCTCAGCCAAGTCCGGGCGCGCCTTGGGCCCGGGGGCTACTGTCGGCGTTCTGGGAACGGGGGTCCCCAGACTTGCCTGCCTGCGGCCTGCGGCATGGCTCAAGGGGAGGCCCAGCACGGCCCATCTTCATTAGCACAAGCTCAAGACCCTCGCGAGGGGCCAAGCCTCACGGGGCGGACGACAGGGAGCTTCCTCAGGCACGGCCTCATCAGGCTGGCTCGCGAGGAGGCGGAGAGATCAAGGCGGGGTACCTCACGAGGTGCCCATGATGCAAGCCATGACGACCAAGGGCGCCCAGCCAGGCGCCAGCCGCATGAGGTCCTCCTTTCTTCTTTGGTGCAAAGGGAGCAAGCGTGGCGAGAGCATCAAGCAAAGGCATCCATTTCGATTGCAACAAGACCAGGACCGTCGTGAATGGCGTGAAGGAAGTCATTGTGGAGCCCAAGCAAAGGCCACCACCACGAGCCTTTGACAAAGTAGGACCAACTTTAGTCAGAATAAGTGTACCAGATGTTCCCCTTCAAAATGGCCAATTGTTGGCGCCCTTCCCGCTCAAATATTTGGGGAGAGGCCCAGGGCCTTTGCCTATAAATAGGACTAGCCACCCACAGGGTAGAAAAAAGATCATCATCAGGGAAGAGCAAGAAACCTAGAGAGAGAGAGAGAGAGCGACTGAACTCCCCCAAGCAGTTCATCGCACCAGCCAAGAAATGTACCCTCATGAGGCTGTTCTTCCTAGTAAAGTACATCATCATCAGCCCAAGAGGCAATCCACCACACCACAAACTAGAGTAGGGTATTACACCACAATGGTGGCCCGAACTAGTATAAACCCAGTGTCTCTTGCGTTGTTCTTTTCATAGCTTAGATCCTAGCAAGGCGGCGAGGTGCAGGTAGGTAGAGGGCGAGATATCCGCGCGCACCCCAGTGTTCGAACCTAGAGGGTCTGCCGGAACCCGAAATCCGACAGAACTGGGTTACTATCGGCTGGGATTGGGGTTAGATTGGGTGAAGCTGGTTCTCTGTCCATC
Organism: Aegilops bicornis; assembly: GCA_021605145.1. Lineage (NCBI taxonomy): Eukaryota > Viridiplantae > Streptophyta > Magnoliopsida > Poales > Poaceae > Aegilops > Aegilops bicornis. The sequence goes on from CM038671.1 coordinate 465,091,828, forward strand.
GCAGTAGGGGTACAACCTGCGAGAGTTTGGGTTATGTGTGGTAGGGCTGGTTCTTGTGCATGTACAACCGGGGTGCTATCTCCACCAAGAGGTAGCACTGTTTTATTTGAAGACCGTGTTTTTAGTCCCCTAGATATTGGCATCACCCGCTCCAATTCAAATGGTTGATAAACAGAAAACATAGTTGAATGTACAGACATTGTATGAGAGACAGATGCAATAGATAGTGTGGAAAAAAGAGGGCATGAAGTAGTTGACATGTATATTGTTTAACTAAAATGGATAGCATGACACAATTTCACATATATGATGTCTATCTAAAATTTGGATAGCATAGCATAACATAATTCAAAGATATGATGAATAACTAAACAGATCGCATGACATAATTCACCTACATGTTATCTAAGTAATCAGGATCGCATCATTTAATTCACATATGTGATTTATATGCTAAGCAGAGGGCATTCGATATGTTGTCCTAACTAAGAACATGGTGTTGAATATTGTGTATATGATGTCTAAACTATGCAATGCAAGACACCGTATGCATGATATGAGCAAGATAACCGTGCCAAGTCGAGCATACACCTCGGTGGGGGAATAGGATCGGTCATCCGTCTCTGAATCCATCTTTGAGGAGCTATCAGACCCAACAAGAGATCTGCTTGACGGTGTAGCACCGCCTCGCTCAAGGCCTTGTTTTCACTCCAGATTTTTCCATCTCCCACCCAAATGGCTGATTCACAGGAAGAGTAGTTTAATGTACAAACATTGTTTTACAAATGGAAATGTAATGAAGAAAAGGATGGGCAAGATATCATTCAAATATATGATGCACAGTTAAACAGGATGGCATTGCACATTTCACATATATTATGGTGGCTAAAAGACATGAGACCCATAATTCCCATATATGATATAGAAACTAAATAGGCGGCATTACAAAACATGTCTAAACTAAGCATATGACATATATGATGTCAAAAGTAGGTAATCGCATAGGCAACATATGCATGATATGACTAACATCATCATGCCAAGGTAGAGCAAACACCTTGGGGGGTAAATAGGAGTGGTCACAAGGCGTGCAATCCACCTCGTAACAGATATCTTCCTCTGGATTACAATCGAGAGGGGTGGGGAGGGTTTGCCATTGAACCCACCATGGAGCGATGTCTGCATGACATTGTATTGTCAGGCAAAACTCTTCTTTTTTCTCTACATGTTCAAGATGATCGTGTACAATATCCGACATGCATACGAAAAAATATGGTGAGATTATGTAAGGAGAGCATGCAGAAATTTAGAGTGATGGTAACAACCAAAGGATCGGCTTTTCCGTTGAACCAAAATAGCCCTAATGGATTGACGTGAATGTATAGTTATAAGTGATGCAACAAGTGTACAACCTCTTTCTTGCCGTAGGTGTCGACCTCAAAGATCATTGGGTTGGTATTTGAAGCGGTTGAGGCAGAGGTGGCCGTCGGAGGTTTGGAGGAAGATCTCGAGGAATCATGAGACGGCGTCCTGTGGCACTCGCTTTCGTGATGGATCGTTCGTCGTTGGAGCAGCTCCAAGGTGAGCCGTAAGACGTCCAAGGTCAAGCAGCCACTACAAAAAAGACACATCCGTGACATTTTGGGCCGACGAATTTTTTTTTTCATCATACATATGACACTTCTATGACGATAATTGTGACAAAACCCGGTATCATCATAGATGTGGTGGGCTCCTACTTCTATTACAAAAAATCATGATGGAAAATGGGCTTGTCGTCTGGGCGGGCCGTAGACGCAGCTGCATGAAATTCTTTGGGCCGTCCATGACGGAAAAACCGTGGTAGAAGCTAGGGCGAGGAAAATTTCGGGAGTTCCGATTACGGTGGGAGGTCGGGGCCGAAGCGATCGCATTTCTCTCAGACACGTGACGCTGCTGCAGTGTGCGTAGGCGTTGGCTCTAATCGAACCCGAAGCGAGGCGTTGGGCTCTAATCGAACCCGGCGATTGCACCGCAGTTACGCGTACATCGAACCCGATCGATCGATCGATGGTCGTTAATCGAACCCGATCGAGCGATTCGCTTCGCTCTTCGCTGCTAAGCGAAGCCGATCGATGCCGCCTGGGATGAATAAAGGAGTGTTGCGGGAGTGGGGGGGGGGGCTTGGATGAACAGTGAGTGGTGGCGTTGCCTCTGGATGAACAGGACCCCGTGGTGTGGTGGAGGGCTGGATGAACAGTAGACGGTGGAGGGGTGCCCGTGGAGGGGTGGTTGAACAGGACCCCGTGGTGTGGAGGGCTGGATGAACAGTAGACGGTGGAGGGGTGCCCGTGGAGGGGTGCCCGTGGAGGGGTGGTTGAACAGGACCCCGTGGTGTGGAGGGCTGGATGAACAGTAGACGGTGGAGGGGTGCCTGTGGAGGGGTGGTTGAATAGTAGCCCGGTGGAGAAGCGCGGTGGAGGCCGGATGAACAGAGCCCGTGGAGGCTGGAGGAGGTCGACGGTGGCCTGTGGAGGCCGGAGGAGGTCGACGGTGGAGATGAACAGATCCCGTGGAGTCCTGCTTTTGCGGTACGCCACACTCTCCCAATGAGCAGGAGCCCTGCTTTGACCGTAGGAGGTCCGTTTAATCCGCTTTTTGGCAAGACGCCACACTTTACCGATCAACAGACTTCAAGCTTTCGACCGTAGGAGGTCCGTTTAAATCCGCTTTTGCGGTGCGCCACACCCCTCCCCGATCAACAGGACCCCCTTTTGGACCGTAGGAGGTCCGTTTCGTCTGCTTTGGCAGACGGCAGAATTCTCCGATGAACAGGATCCCGTTTGAACGTGGCCGGTCGAACACAAGGCCGCTTCTCCGCTCTGCGGTATGCCGTGCCTCGCTTCCATCGCCTGCTCCGCCCAAGCCCTCTCGATGAACACGACCACGCATTCCGCTCCGACCCAGCCGGGTTGGCTACTCGTTCCGTTGCCTCCCGATGAACACGACGCATTCCGCCGCTTCCCCATGAACACGACGCATTCGCTGCCTCCCCATGAACACGATGGCGACGGCCTGTTTCTCCGTTCGACCCAGCCATGTACACGAGCCCTGGTACGATGCGTGTCGCGCGAGTAGGCGTTCGAGACCCCTTTGTATGTACACATACGTGGCGTCAGATTTCTTTCTTGCACCCTGGCTGCTGTACGTACGTGTACATGCTACGTGCGCGCCTCTACTACGACATGTGTGCGCCTCTACTACGACATGTGCGCGCCTCTACATCGACCAATATGTACATACACGTTCACGCACTGTAATGACAACGCCACAGACGCTTCGGAAAGGTGTGGGTCCCATCGCCGTGCACTTCCTTGCGTGCGAAGATGTAGCTGGTGGGTCCCAGCAGTCAGGGGGCAAATCGTTTTTTTCCCGGACGCACTTCCTTGCGTGCGAAGATGTAGCCGGTGGGTCCCAGCATTCAGGGGGGAATTGTTTTTTTTGCCCGGACGCACTTCCTTGCGTGTGAAGGTGTAGCTGGTGGGTCCTAGCAATGTGGGGCTAATCGCTTTTGTTGCCGGACGCACTTCCTTGCGTCGAAGATGAAGCTAGTGGGTCCCAGCAGTTGGGGAAACTTTTTTCCGTGAAACACGGTGGCCCGTCCGGTGGGTCCCGGTATCGGTGGAGGAATCATTATTTTCCGCGTAATAAGGTGGCACTTCCTTGCTGCGACCGTGGACCCAGCTGTCAGCCTCTCCACGTACAGTCCATGTTCGATGGAAGTGGTTCCTTGACCACGTTGACCAGGCCGCGCCGAGAGCACCACGGCGGTGGACGACGGCGAGGCCTAGGAAGGGACGACGGAGTCGGGGAAGACGCAGCGGTGGAAGCCAGCGGAGAAGAGTACGAGGGTTCACCGGGTTGGGCTGCGGTGTAAGGCTGCCGTCACCGCGCAGGGCCTGGCCAGCGATAGAATAGTAGAGGCGGTGAGGCCTCCATGGCAAGACAACGGCCACGAGGCGTGAGCATGCGGCACGGCAACCGGCGCTGCTTTGGGCGGTGATACGTCTCCAATGTATCTATAATTTATGAAGCATTCATGCTATTATATTATCTGTTTTGAATGATTATGAGCTTTATTATCCACTTCTATATTATTTTTGGGACTAACCTATTAACCGGAGGCCCAGCCGATTCTTTGTTTTATGCCTATTTCAAAGGTTTCGAGGAAAAGGAATATCGACGGAGTCAAAAGCGGAACGAAATCAATCGAGAAGTTATTTTTGGAAGGAAAGCTACCGGATGGAGTTGGACCCCACGTCAGGAGCCAAGGGAGGTGCTCACGAGGGTGGGGGGCGCGCCCCCTGCCTCGTGGGGCCCCCATAGCTCCACTTACGTTCTCCTTTCACCCATATATACCTACGTACCCTAAAACTTCCGAGCAGAACCTAGATCGGAGTTCCGCCACCGCAAGCCTCTCAGAGCCACCAAAAACCAATCGGGACCTCATTCCGCACCTGCCGGAGGGGGATCCCATCACCGGAGGCCATCTTCATCATCCCGCGCTATCCATGACGAGGAGGGAGTAGTTCACCCTCGGGGCTGAGGGTATGTACCAAAGAGCTATGTGTTTGATCTCTCTCTCTCGTGTTCTTGAGGTGATACGATCTTGATGTATCCCGAGCTTTGCTATTGTAGTTGGATCTTATGATGTTTCTCCCCTCTACTCTCTTGTGATGAATTGAGTTTCCCCTTTGAAGTTATCTTATCGGATTGAGTCTTTTATGAGAACACTTGATGTATGTCTTGCCGTGATTATCTGTGGTGACAATGGGATATCATGTGCCACTTGATGTATGTTTTGGTGATCAACTTATGGTTTCGTGACATTGGGAACCTATGCATAGGGGTTGGCACACGTTCTTGACTCTCCGGTAGTAGCTTTGGGGCACTCTTTGAAGTACTTTTATGTTGGTTGGATGAATCTGAGATTGTGTGATACATATCGTATAATCATGCCCACGGATACTTGAGGTGACAATGGAGTATCTAGGTGACATTAGGGTTTTGGTTGATTTGTGTCTTAAGGTGCTATTCTAGTACGAACTCTTTTATAGATTGATCCGAAAGAATAGCTTTGAGGTGGTTTCTGCACCCTACCATAATCTCTACGCTTGTTCTCCGCTATTAGTTGCTTTGGAGTGACTCTTTGTTGCATGTTGAGGGCTTGTTATATGATCTATCTATGTTATTATTGTGGAGAGAACTTGCACTAGTGAAAGTATGAACCCTAGGCCTTGTTTCCTATCATTGCAATACCGTTTACGCTCACCTTTACCGCTCGCTACCTTGCTGTTTTTATTTTCAGATTACAAAAACCTATATCTACTATCTATTTTGCACTTGTATCACCATCTCTTCGCTTGAACTAGTGCACCTAGACAATTTACCATTGTATTGGGTGTGTTGGGGACACAAGAGACTCTTTGTTATTTGGTTGCAGGGTTGCTTGAGAGAGACCATCTTCACCCTACGCCTCCCACGGATTGATAAACCTTAGGTCATCCACTTGAGGGAAATTTGCTACTGTCCTACAAACCTGTGCACTTGCAGGCCCAACAACGTCTACAAGAAGAAGGTTGTGTAGTAGACATCAAGCTCTTTTTTACGGTGCCGCTTGCGGGAGGTTAGCGCTTGAAGGTATATCTTTAGATCTTGCAATCTAATCTTTTTGTTTCTTGTTTTATCACTAGTTTAGTCTATAAAAGAAAACTAAAAAAATTGGAATTGAGTTTGTCTCATACGCTTCATCTTTTTAATATCTTTCGTGAGAATGATGGAAAGGAAAATGGTGCTCAAGTACTAGAAGAAGAATTACATAGAATGCTTGGCATAAAATATGTGAATGATGAGCATGATTGCAATGTTGTTAGTATAAATTCTTTGAATACCCATGATGCTAATGATAGGCAAAGCCACAAGCTTGGGGAAGCTATGTTTGATGAAGATGATATTTTTTGTCCCCCAAGCTTTGTGAGAAAATTTACTATGATGAAAGCATGCCTCCTATCTATGATGATTATTGTGATGACACGTATGCTTTAAAGAATAATTATAACCATGAAACTTGTCATCTTGATCTTAATTTTCAATCTTATGATAGTTATTTTGTTGAGTTTGCTCCCACTACTATTCCGAATGAGAAGAATTTTGCTTGTGTGGAGAGTAATAAAATTTCTATGCTAGTAGATCATGAAAAGAATGCTTTAGGTGCTGGTTATATTGTTGAATTCATTCATGATGCTACTGAAAATTATTATGAGGGAGGAACCTATGCTTGTAGGAATTGCAATAATGTCTAGTTTCCTCCCTATGTGCTTAAATTCTTGAAGCTATGCTTATTTTACCTTCCTATGCTAGTTGATTATTGTTCCCATAAGTTGTTTGCTCACAAAATCCCTATGCATAGGAAGTGGGTTAGACTTAAATGTGCTAGTCATATTCTTCATGATGCTCCCGTTATGTTTCAATTCTTATCTTTTATGTGAGCATCATTGTCATCATCATGCCTAGCTAGAAAGGCATTAAAGAAAAGCGCTTGTTGGGAGGCAACCCAATTTTATTTTAGTTTCTTGCTTTTTGTTCTATTTAGTAATAAATAATCCATCTAGCTTCTGTTTAGATGTGGTTTGATGTTTTAATTAGTGTTTGTGCCAAGTAGAACCTTTGGGAAGACCTGGGTGAAGTTTATGTGATCTTGCTGTGAAAAACAGAAACTTTAGCGCTCACGAGATTAGCTGCCATTTTTTACCGAGAGTGCTTTTAGGTTGATTCTTTTTGAAGATGATTAATAGACAAATTGCTCAGGTCCAGCAATTTATTTCATAATTTTTGGGGTTCCAGAAGTATACGTTTGATACAGATTACTACAGACTGTTCTGTTTTTGACAGATTCTGTTTTCATTGTGTTGTTTGCTTATTTTGATGCATCTATGGCTAGTATTAAGTGGTATGAACCATAGAGAAGTTAGAATACAGTAGATATTACACCAATATGAATTTAGAATGAGTTCATTACAGTATCTAAGTGGTGGTTTTATTTTCTTATACTAACGGAGCTTACGAGTTTTGTTTTGAGTTTTGTGTGGTTGAAGTTTTCAAGTTTTGGGTAAAGATTCGATGGAATATGGAATAAGGAATGGCAAGAGCCTAAGCTTGGGGATGCCCAAGGCAACCCAAGGTAATATTCAAGGACAACCAAGCAACTAAGCTTGGGGATGCCCCGGATGGCATCCCCTCTTTCGTCTTCGTTTATCGGTAACTTTACTTGGAGCTATATTTTTATTCGCCACATGATATGTGTTTTGCTTGGAGCGTCATTTTATTTTGTTAGTTTTTGCTTGCTGTTAGTTAGAATAATGTTTTGCATCTTTAGTTTCAATAAAAAGTCAAGGATAGCCTTTGCCATGCTTATTTTGCTAGTATACATGTTGCTGTTTGAAAACAGAAAGTTTACCGCTGTTGCAAAAATTCCCTAGAAAAGTCAGAGAATGGTATAACGTTGAATCTTTTTGCATATTAATCTATAATAAATTTATCACAGTGGGAATTTTAGTTCATAATTTTTGGAGTCAGGGAAGTATTGTTACTCTTGCATTCTTTACAGACTGTACTGTTTTGGCAGATTGCTGTTATGGTTGCATTGTTTGCATATGTTTGCTTGTTTAATGATTCTATTTGAGGATAGGAGTATTAAATATACATAGGCATTTAGTATGAAATGTTGAATAATAATTTTAGTGATTTGTTACAGTAGGAAATGATAAGGTTTTGCATTGGTTTATACCAACCTATCTCATGAGTTCTTGTTGAGTTTGTTGTGAATGAAGCTTTTGATAAAAAGAGAAACCATGATAAGAGAGGAATTAAGGAGACAAAAAAGATCAAGCTTGGGGATGCCCAAGGCACCCCAAGATAATATTTCAAGAAGTCTCCAGCATCTAAGCTTGGGGACGCCCCGGTAGGCATCCCACCTTTCTTCTTCAACAACTATCGGTTAGTATCGGTTGAGCCTAAGTTTTTGCTTCTTCACATGAGTCGTGCTATCCTTGCAATGTCATTTTATTTTGTTTTGCTTGATTCTTGAATACAATGCCAAGATATGAAATTCTTTAATGAGAGAGAGTCTTCATATAGCTACATAATTATTTAGCTACTCATTGATCTTCACTTATATCTTTTTGGAGTAGCTTTTCATTTACTCGTGTGCTTCACTTATATCCTATGAGTAAATGGTTGAATAAGTTGAATGTCACAAATCTGAAATTATATATGTTTCATTTGTTTATCCCATGGGGAGTAATGACTTTACATCTAAGAAGTAGAGGTTGAAAATTTATTGACGGTTAGCAAGCATTGTATTAGTCTTGAACAATTCATGAAATAATATTGAAGGAAGAGAGATTTTACATATAAATATATTATCATAGACATCTTTTATAATTGTGAGCACTCATTAAGTATGACATGCTAAAGAGTTGATGTTGGACAAGGAAGACAACGTAATGGGTTATGTTTTGTCGCATCTCGCTTAAAGTATATTGTCATGGATCATTCAAACACGTTGAGCTTGCCTTTCTCCCCTTGCTAGCCTAAATATCTGTACTAAGCGGGAATACTGCTTGTGCATCCATTATCCTTAAACCCAGTTTTTGCCATGAGTGTCCACCATACCTACCTATATGCGGTAAATTTGCATGTGCCAAACTCTAAACCTTCAAATTATAATCTGTTTTGTATGCCCGAATTGGTCATGTAGCAACTAGGGGCTGTCAGTGTCTTCCATGCTAGGTGGGTTATTCTCAAGAGGAGTGGACTCCGCTCCTCATTCACGAGAAAGTGGCAGTAACCGGGATGCCCAGTCCATGATCAAAAGATCAAAATCAAATCAAAATAATTAAACAAAACTCCCCTGTGATTGTTGTTAGTTGGAGGCACTCGTTGTTTCGAGCAAGCCATGGATTGATGCTTGTTGGTGGTTGGGGAGTATAAACTTTTACCATTCTGCATGGGAACCGCCTATAATGTATGTAGTATGGAAGATATTGGGAACTCTTGGTTGTTATGTTGACAATGAGATCATACCTCTCAAAAATATCTATCTCTGTTTCAAAATTGAGCTCTGGCACCTTTGCAAATCCCTGCTTCCCTCTGTGAAGGGCCTATCTTTTACTTTATGCAAGAGTCAAGGTGATCTTCACCTTTCCCTTTTTCATTTTATCCTTTGGCAAGCACTTCGTGGTGGGGTGATCCTGATATATATATCCAATTGGATGTACGCTAGCATGAACTATTATTGTTGACATCACCCAAAGGTGAATACGCTTGGAGGCAACATTACAAGCCCCAATCTTTCTCTCAGGTTCCACTAAAACTTCATAACCACAAGTATTGTGTGAGTGTTAGCAATTGTAGAAGACTATATGATAGTTGAGTATGTGGAGTTTGCTATTCCTGAAAATAAGATGAATTGCAATTGTTTTGGTGACTAAGAATGAAGTTTGCTAGTTTTCAAGAAAGTTTATGGTCTATGCTTTAACATGTGAATTGCTTGTTACTAGTTCGTGAAAAGTTTTATGAGATGAACTACTGTTATGACATATTATCATGCTAGAAAAGGTGATTGAAATTATCATTGATCAAACTTGTGCACCTCTAGCATTCACACTTTATAAATTCTTTCTTTATCATTTACCTACTCGAGGGGCAGTAGGAATTAAGCTTAGATGCCGACGCTCCAACGTATCTATAATTTATGAATCATTCATGCTATTATATTATCTGCTTTGAATGATTATGGGCTTTATTATCCACTTTTATATTATTTTTGGGACTAACGTATTAACCGGAGGCCCAGCCCGCATTTGTCGCTTTTATGCCTATTTCAGTGTTTCGAGGAAAAGGAATATCAGAGGGAGTCAAAACGGAACGAAATCAACTGGAGAAGTTATTTTTGGAAGGAAAGCTACCGGATGGAGTTGGACCCCACGTCAGGAGCCAAGGGAGGTGCTCACGAGGGTGGGGGGCGCCCCCTGCCTCGTGGGGCCCCCATAGCTCCACTTACGTTCTCCTTTCACCCATATATACCTACGCATTCTAAAACTTCCGTAACAGAACCTAGATCGGGAGTTCCGCCGCCGCAAGCCTCTCAGAGCCACCAAAAACCAATCGGGACCCCTGCTCGCACCGCCGAGGGGGATCCCATCACCGGAGGCCATCTTCATCATCCGGTGCTATCCATGACGAGGAGGGAGTAGTTCACCCTGGCTGAGGGTATGTACCAAAGAGCTATGTGTTTGATCTCTCTCTCTCGTGGTTCTTGAGGTGATACGATCTTGATGTATCCCGAGCTTTGCTATTGTAGTTGGATCTTATGATGTTTCTCCCCTTCTACTCTCTTGTGATGAATTGAGTTTCCCCTTTGAAGTTATCTTATCGGATTGAGTCTTTTATGAGAACACTTGATGTATGTCTTGTCACGATTATCCTGTGGGTGACAATGGGATATCATGTGCCACTTGATGTATGTTTTAGTGATCAACTTGCGGGTTTCGTGACATTGGGAACCTATGCATAGGGGTTGGCACACGTTCTTGACTCTCCGGTAGTAGCTTTGGGGCACTCTTTGAAGTACTTTTATGTTGGTTGGATGAATCTGAGATTGTGTGATGCATATCGTGTAATCATGCCCACGGATACTTGAGGTGACAATGGAGTATCTAGGTGACATTAGGGTTTTGGTTGATTTGTGTCTTAAGGTGTTATTCTAGTACGAACTCTTTTATAGATTGATCCAAAAGAATAGCTTTGAGGTGGTTTCAGTACTCCTACCATAATCTCTACGCTTTGTTCTCCGCTATTAGTTGCTTTGGAGTGACTCTTTGTTGCATGTTGAGGGCTTGTTATATGATCTATCTATGTTATTATTGTTGAGAGAACTTGCACTAGTGAAAGTATGAACCCTAGGCCTTGTTTCCTATCATTGCAATACCGCTTACGCCACTTTTTACCGCTTCAGCCACCTTGCTGTTTTTATTATTTCAGATTACAAAAACCTATATCTACTATCTATTTTGCACTTGTATCACCATCTCTTCGCCGAACTAGTGCACCTATACAATTTACCATTGTATTGGGTGTGTTGGGGACACAAGAGACTCTTTGTTATTTGGTTGCAGGTTATTTGAGAGAGACCATCTTCATCCCACGCCTCCCACGGATTGATAAACCTTAGGTCATCCACTTGAGGGAAATTTGCTATCGTCCTACAAACCCGCAGGCACTTGCAGCCCAACAACGCCTACAAGAAGAAGGTTGTGTAGTAGACATCAAAGCGGCCGGAGCAAGAAGACCAGAGGTTGAAGAAGCACTACGGCCGTTGGATGGACATCGTACGGTCACTGGAGCTAGAATCGTTCATATTGACTAAGTTGACAAAGCCCTCCGTCCCCGTCAACTTAGTTGGCCCACAAGTCATCCTCCCACTATGGTGGGTCCTAGCTAGCAGGGGGTATTCATTTTTTTATGCGTAATAAGGAGGCACTTCCTTGCGTGCAAAGATATAGCTGGTGCGTCCGACATGTCAGCAGGGGGAACTTTTTTTGCGAAATACAGAGGCCCTTCCGGTGGGTCCCAGCTGTCAGGTGGAGGAATCATTATTTTGCGCGTCAAATTATCGGCGATGGATGTCGTTCGTTGACCATAGCCGACCAGGCCGCGCCGAGAGCACCATGGCGGTGGATGACGACGAGGCCTAGGAAGGAAACGACACGGAGCCGGGAAGACTTAAGCAATGGTTGCCCACGCTGGGGGAGTACGAGGGTTTCGTCCGCTGCCGTCAGCCGGAAAATAACAGGAGGTGTGGGTGAGTAGAGGAATGGCCTGCCAAAGAATGAAGTAGGGTGGCGGTGCGGCTCAGGCGGGCAAAGACAGCCGGCCACGGAGGCGGAGCAGGCAGTCCCACCGGAGCTGGTTTGGGCGGCCGGAGCAAGAAGATCGATATTGAAGAAGCAAAGACGGCCGTTGGATTAACATCCAAAGGTCATCACTAGAATCGCTTGTGGACTAAGTTGACAAAGCCAAAGTACACGTCAACCTAGTAGACCCACAAGTCAGCCTCCAAATCTGTCCCAAACAGCATACATCCCAAAATTTCTAGCCAGATTCAAATTAATTTTAAATCTAAATATACCTTAATTTAAATTCAATGAAATTTTACCCGCACAAAAACAATGAAATTCAAAATATCAAAATCCGAAAGAAAACAGTATTTTGGAACTAATTGCCTGTTTGCAGTATTTTTTCGTTTTGTAGCCCATTTATTATTTCTTATAGCCCATTTCTTATTACTTATAGTCCATTTTCTGGGAAAAATGCATCCTTCCTCGTTTTGAAAGATTTCCGGCCCAGCAGGGCGTAGAAAAGCAAGTAGGCCTACGTTGGTTATTCTGCAAAAAAAATAAAAAATAGCTGGCTAGCCATTTTCAGAAAGGAAAAAAACAAACTGGGCTGGTCATGTGCTAAACATATCAAATAAATGCCTAGGCTAGACGGGCCATGGGTCCCGCACAACCCAGTTGATACCCTTCTCCGTCTCGAAAAAATTATCACAAGGTTCTGGGTCCCTACCGTCATCCTCACCATGTACAATCATCTCCTTATTCCTCTCCTGCTGTCGACCATGTTGACAACACCGGAGGCGGCGCCATGGCGAGCAAACCAAAGGCGGAGGACGATGGTGAGGCCTCGACGGAACGAACAAGAGCGGGAAGATCACAGCCACCGTGGGAGGCGGAGTAGCGGTCTCCGCCGCCGGGTTTGGCTTTTATGGCTCAAGGAAGAAGAGATCAAGAAACGCGATAGAGCGTTGAATGTCAATCCAACGGTCAAGGTTGGCACAATCGTTTGTTGACTAAGCGGACACCAAGTAGCATACTTTTTTATATATAGGAAGAAAATCGCAAGGAAAATGCGTTCGCTCTTTGTCCTCCTCACAGGAACGTTCGCCACATAAGTGACTAGCACCTTTGGTTTTCAACCGAGAGGTCTTTGGGTTCGAGTCCCAGAACTCTCAATTTTGTCCTCCTTCCTTCCTCGCAAAAAAGGAAAGAAAATCAAAGACTTGGGAAGGCGTCTGAGAACAAGCTAGTGTACCAAAGAAAGAGACGCTGCCGAGTTTTAGAAAAAGAAAGACGTGCTCGTAGCTGGTTCGAATCCAAACCTAGACTATGACTATATATGGTGCTATGCTACTTTGCAAGTAATGAAGTCGACATATCCAACGCTCGCTTCTCCTCTTCTCTACTTACTCGCCTAGCATCGTAAGCTCGTCACGCATCAACCATGTCCATGTTGCTCGTCCACCTGCTCTTCAAAGCAGTAACAACCGGATATGCGCCAAGTCGCCACCCGCACCATCGCTGTGGGTCTCATCACACCTTGCCGCACGCCAAGAACGCAGCCGATTGCTCATCGCAACCCGCTACAGTTGGTGTGGTGCCACCGCCGCAAATCACGCAGAAGTCATCCGTCGCGTCTCAACCACAATCCAAACCCTCGCCGAGTCTTCTACAAATGCCCGAATCATGGGGTAATAATATGTTTAAGTGTTGTTCTGCTTTGCTTTCGATTGCTGATTTTTTAATAGTTTGGTTGATGGTCTTCCAATTTGATTCGCAATGCGAGAAAAGGGAAGATTCGTGTGATTTGTATTTACGGGAAGTTGTCGATGTGGGGAATGCAACTAGGCTGATTATTTGGTTAGCCGAGGAATCCCAATACCAAAGAGGTTGGGGTGTTGGACAAGTAAATGAAGGAACGACAGAAGAGGAAGATGCAGAGCAGAAGGTTAAAGATGCAGTTCCTCTGATCATGGCCAAGCAACAGCTGCTGAATGGCCTTGACAGCAATGAGGAGATGAAAGAGCTTGTGAAGATAATGGGCAAAATCGATGTGCTCTGTAGGCCTACTTGCTCTGTACAACAGAAACACACACCAATGATCCTCGAAACTGGAGATATACTGCAACTGAACAATGTCTGTTATGTTAGCATAAATTTCAGTTGTCTCTTTGTCATACGTATCCGTGCTCATGATGGCACTGTTTTGTGTCTTCCTGCCTTCTTCTCGTGCAAGTGTGTTAGAAGCGCACATCTCCAACAACGCAAGATTCATAATGTCTTACCCGAGTATTAGGACCCATTGCTCGGTGTAAAGGGCATCATCAACTGCCTGCCCATCCTCCCGCATCTTCTTAACCTATGGTTAGAAAATAGACAAGTCGATCATCTTATGTACTCAATATATTAAAAACTGATAGTGCACTTCAAAAGCTTACATGGTTCTTGAACCATTTCGCAAATCCTGCCATAACCAGTTTGTCAATGTTTCCTGCATTTTTGCGGCAGAACTCCTCTTTGTAGATGCTGCACAACATAGTGATCGCGTCAAACATCTAAATATATAAGAATGTGCTGCAAGTTTAGTAGATTACGATGTATAAGTTGCGATCGCACTTACTTGATATAAGGTAGTATCTCAGGACAGTTATTCAACAGATACCAAACCATTTTGTCCAAATCTTTAGGTTTGTCCTGTTGTTGACTCTTCCTTGTAACTCGAACAGAATAATGGAAAACATTGAGCCCGGGATTGTCTTCACCCACCTCTTTGCTAAGCTAATCAGCCGTTTCAATGTATTTTGAGAAGAATGTCAACGCTTCTGTAGCAATGTAGGCCTCTGTAATGGAACCCTCGGGTCTAGCTCTGTTCCTAACATAGCCCTTGAAAGTGCCTAGCCACCTTTCAATAGGGTACATCCAACCATACTGCATCGGGACCTCTAAGTAGTGCCTCATCGTAGATGAACAGCCAAATGCACCATCACATCAAAGAAGGCTGGAGGATATATCTTCTCAAGGTCGCATAGGATAGTTGGTATCTTGTCTCTAAGACGCTCCAAAGCATCTATCCGGATATTTTACTGCAGAGTTCCCTGAAAAATTGTCCCAACTCTGCAACTGCTATGTATAAGTCAGGGCGGCCCAATCCTCTAGGTAAAACCCTTTGAAGTAGGATGTGGCAGTCATGAGTTTTCAACCCTTGTACCTTGTTTCCATCTGCACTGACTCTCCTTTCGTGGTCGGAAGCAAATCCATGTGGGAATCTCACACGTGATGTGACCTCGCAATTCTTTTCTTTTTACCTTGTCCAAGACGCACAATCGGGTGCCATATCCCGTGGTTTACCTTCATCTTGCACCTGCAAATCCTTTCTGATACCCGGGTGTGTCAAATCAATCCTAGATTTTAAGGTATCTTTCGTCTTGACTTCAATATTAAGAAGTGTGCCAATAATGCTGTCACATATATTTTTCTCGATGTGAATCACATCAAGATTATGCCGCAGATCCAAATCTTTCCAATACTCCAAGTCCAACAAAGTGGATCTGTGGGTAAACAATAATCTCTCTTGTGCCCTGCTATGCTTCCTTTTCCCGCTACCATTACCAGGATGGTTTCCTGGTGTAATATGCCTGACCTTCTCCAATTCCACTTGCAACTCATCGGCGGTGAGCCTCTCTGGCGCATCACGGTTTTCATGCTTAGCATTGAACTCATGTCGTCGGAATTTTCTAGGATGCGTCTTGTCCTTGGCAAGGAAGCAGCGGTGTCCAATGTAACAGATCTTGCTAAGTATTGCGATGACAATAGATTCTCGTCACAATGTGAACACATGCATTGTAAGCATGTGTCGTTCGCCTTGACTTAGTGCCCAAAGCCGGATAATCATGGATGCACCAAATTATAACAGCACACAGAAAGAAATCAGCTGGTGGGCTCCTATATAGCTCTCGAGTGAGAACACCCTTCCATAGCTGTTGAAGTTCCTCCACAGGAGGCTCCATGAACAAATCAAAATCCTTTCTAGGACTTTTTGGACCTGGGATGAGCAAGGCCATCATGTAGTTTGATTCTTTGGTGCGAGACATTTGGAGGCATGTTGTAAGGGATAACAAGCACCGCCACATGCTATATGTGGCGCCTCAGTGGCCAAATGGGTTAAATCCATCAAGCTAAGCCAAGTCTAATGTTTCTTGGGTCAAGAAGAAACTCTTTGTGTTTACCATTGAAGCTTTTCCACTCACTACCATGAGATGGATGGCTCATTACATTCGATCTCTATACTCCTGGTTCCTAGAATGCCACAAGACATCCTCTCTTGTTTCAAAGATCATGAAACAACCTCTGCAATCTTGGTGTAATTGGAAAATGTCTCGAGAACATTATGAGGAACTCCCTCACAAAGATCGCCATCTTTCCATCTTGATGATTTGCATTTTCGGCATTCACTTAAGTTGGCATAATCCTTTCTAATGTAACACAATTATTCTTACAAACATGGATCATATCATATCCAATTCCAACCGCACGAAGGAAATTCTTCATTTTATCAGATGTGTGGCAGCTCGACGCATCCGGGAAAGATTTATGAAAGCAGCCAACATCGCATCGAATGATTTGTTGGTCATCCGCCAGATGTCTTCACCAAGAAAGGTCACCATAGCTGAGAATATCGACAGCTTATTTCCGGGTGATGACAAAGCGTTGCATTGTTCCAACATGCGGGCCCACCGCTTTTCTTCTGCAGTGAAAGTTCACGGAATGCACAAGCATTTCGTAGCATTGTTTCAATGTTGGTCAAACTCATCGCTCCGCCACCACCACCTCCTCCTCCTCTTCCACCTGAAAGCATCGGTGCGGTCAAGATGGTGATCTGCGCTTCCACGTAGTCAATAACATTGACGCTCACAGCTTCACCATGATGAACCCACCTAGTATATGTGACCCGACATCCCATACAAGTGTAGATGATTTTGCACAGCTTGACTGGGTCTTGTAACTGAATTCATACAACCGCTACACGGGCAGAGCACATCTGATTTCGACCACCGTGACTCAGCCTCGACAAAGTTCATGAAGTTTTCAACCCCTCGACATATATGCAGCGAGAATCTTCGAAAGGTTATCCAAGTCCGGCCCATCTCATTAGACATACAAATTAGTTATTCTACTAGATATTACAGGAAAAACATATATGCTTTTTTATGAAGTCTAGAAAAAAATACCTAGGTCGATGTCTAAAGCTATGGCAAGATATTTGGACGAAAGCAGATCTAAGTAACGTAAATATATGTAAAGCTAATTCAACAAATGTATTTGAGTGCCAAATTATGGCAGGCTGTTTCAGCAATAATGAGGCCGAGCACACAGCCATCGAACTATCAAGGCCATCGCAGCAACAAAGATCGAGTATAAAAGCGGTGTAGAGCTATTTCACCTAACAGATTGGCTACTAGACCATGGCAATCTACGCCACAATAAATATATGGCAGGATATTTTAGCAACTAATCGGCCTTGGCATGCCATCTCAGCTAAGCAGATTGAGTGCGAGAATAGGGCAAGGTAGCTTCTTAGCGAGCATATTGACAAGAAACTACTTCGCAAACAAAGTGAGATTAATAAATATTTATCACCTAACATTCAGCGCTAATCGACATGAACGGGGCCTCGCCTAGAATGCGCTGTACCATGGGAGAAGCCGATCACTGGCGTCTCCACCTAACTTCGCCAGCTGGTGGTGGCGCTGATCGCCGCATGGCGCCTCCACAAGAACGTAGCCTGAGGTGGCGGCGTGGCTAGAGGACGGCAGTCTACGAGAGCCGCATCAGGAGCGTAGAGGATCGCCGAATCAATGGGCGCCGACGATTCGGACGACGGGAGGGCAGCTTTGGCGGAGCGAATGGAGTGGAGGGGGGGGAGGGAGGGGGTTTGGGGAATATTATTGGTTAGTTGGCGAAGGCGGTTGAATCGGATTTGGGGGAATTTTTGGGTGTGTGTGGTGGGGGAGGATTTTCACCACGGTGGGCGAGGGAGTTTGGCGCGATGGTCGGTTTCTCCAAGTGCAGTCCCACGTGTCGCTGAAGAGGCAAGCCGGGCTGCCCGCTTATGCGTGAGCCATGTGCAGGACCGAACGTGTGTGGGTGCAATGCCACGCGACAGAGTGCTGTGAGTGTACCGCCTTTTTTCCTTTTAAACTAGGTGCTTTCCCCTCAAAAAAAAAAAAAAATTTTGTTGCTTCGCTGCGATCCATCGATACTACTACTAGTAATCTGGTAATCCCGACTAAACGGGCGCGGCCGGTCTTTTTCCCACGTGATATGCCGAGGTTGGCTTAGTTGGGTTTTTAGGACGCAGTAATGCTACACCTCGTAATCCCGATTACGTAATTAACGTAATGTCAAAATGTGTGAGCTGTTGATTGTAGATTGGGGAGGGAGGCCCACCACCATGAAAATCGTGGGAGGAGAGAGAGGCAATTTACGTTAACCCTTTCGTAGCTTCCGTGAGATGTAGAAAGATGTGAAATGCGTGAATGTGTAGTGGACGTACTATTGGAGTGCCTAAGATAATTTGTGTATGTATAGACCCTATGTGTTTATTTTACTTAGCATGTTAGATTTGTCTCTGTTCAAGAAAAAGCAGAGTTGGTGATGATGGTGTGCCTGTCATCCTGCAATATAGGCCGTCCGATCTATATCTAACAGATAGGAAGGAAACTATGACAATTTTCCCGCACTCCTCTCCACATTTGCAGATAAGGCTTTCCCTCGTTCATCCTTTGCTCCCACAAGATCTTGATCTTCCGTGCAACGCACGGGCATCTTGCTAGTACTCCTACAATATGTATATTATTGTGAAAGTTCATATATACCGGCCGAGATTAATGCAAACACGGCAGATTTTCATTACATTTCGAACTTTTGTAGGACAGAAAATAAAACAAACCCGACCCTAAACCTATTCTACGGCGGCGACCAACGTCCTCCATCTGCGATCTCTATGTACGGGGGCGGGTTCAAGACCCGTGAAGTGAAGGTGCGGTCTCCGGCGAGGAAGAGTAGAACACGGGATACGGACCGGCCAGTTGGCACACCATGCCCTGCCGCCTCCCATGCCCTACTCATCCTCGGAGGAGTCCCCGACCTCGGCGGTGCCGGACGTTTGACGGCGGCAAGTAGGACGCGTGGTGACGGTGGTCCCGCTGCTGGTCGCCAGTGGCCACCGCCAGCGGTCGCTGTCGCGTCGGCTACGCTGCTTATTGCGTCGCGAGAAGCGACTTGAGCGAGGGCGGCGACCTCGAGCTTCATCCCGAAGACAAGCTCCCCGCAGAAGCGTTCGCACTTGCGATCATGGCGGATGTGGTGCCGTAGGAGGACGATGGCGCTATGGTGTGGAGGTTAGCTGGGTGTTGCCACTTTAAGTAGCGCGATTCGGTGAGGCCAACCGTCCGGCGTCGCTATTAAGTCAGCCGGAGTTGGTTCTCGGGCACCGAGCCTCTTAACGATTTACATACGAACGGGACGACATGAATGCGGGCAGTGGCGCCGGCTGGGAACGCACCGCACGACGACGCGGGGGACGAGGGTTTTGGTGTGCCAGGGTAGTCAGCTGCGGTCGTGGCAACGTTGGAGATGCCCTTTGCTCACATGCGATCCCCGCATGTCATTGAAAAAGCAAGACGACCCGGCATGGTCTCAGTCCAGAGGATGCAGTTAGCGCTTACACACTCCATGGACGGCGTCATGCCGCGCGCCCGTGCATCCTCGGCGAGCCGGGTTGTTGGGGTGTGTTTGGATTGTGGCCAAAGTGCACCTTACCAAAATTTTGGTCATGACCCAAAGATTGGTCTTTGTTTGGATGGTTGCCATTTTTTGGCATGCCAATGAACTCTAGCCAACTCTAGTTCATTTTTCTTGCCAATGTTGGCCAAATCATGGGCAACCAATACCTCAACCAAAATTTTGGTCATGACCCAAAGATTGGTCTTTGTTTGGATGGTTGC
The DNA here is from genome assembly GCA_021605145.1 of Aegilops bicornis. Taxonomy (NCBI): domain Eukaryota; kingdom Viridiplantae; phylum Streptophyta; class Magnoliopsida; order Poales; family Poaceae; genus Aegilops; species Aegilops bicornis. The sequence goes on from CM038671.1 coordinate 465,111,770, forward strand.
CATTTCTTTGGCATGCCAATGAACTCAAGCCAACTCTAGTTCATTTTTCTTGCCAATGTCGGCCAAATCATGGGCAACCAATACCTCAACCAAAATTTTGGCTACCCAATGCTTTGATGGGGCAACCTTGGGCACAAACCAAACATACCGTTGGTCATGCCACAACACTAACGCCACCCTCGGCACACTGAAACCGACCGTGTCTACCGACGGAGCGTGTCGCTCACCGCTGTCGCTGCGTGTCCAGAGGCGGTGCCGAGCTGCGCCGTTGTTGGCCCCAACGACCCACATGAACGGTTGTCGGTGGCGAGGAGGTCGTGGGCCAGCTCCTCCATTGGACTAGTTCTGCGCTTACGTCGTCCGACGGGTGTGCCCTACATGTCGATTTCCCTGTTTTCCGCCATATTCGAAAGGCTGTCGATTCGCATTGCGCATTAGGCCTTTCACTATGTAGGCCAAGCGAGACAACTTATTGTTTATTTCAGCCGCTCAAGTATAATCATGTGGTGTTTGCTTATTTCTCATTCCTCTCCAACCCTCTTCTCCATCGATCATGTCGCCCTCCAAATGAGTCCATCCTCCCGCATGCCTCATTTGAACATTCCGCCGAGTATTATTCGCATGTACCCACCCTAGTCCTCTTTCAATAGATCTCCGGACCCGAGATGAAATCGAGAGGGAAACGAGTGGGGCACGTGATACCTAAGGCGGATTCAAAATTTTGAACCGTGATCATAGCATCCGCAAATCATATATAAAGGGTATTCAATGTTCGTTTCGCTTTTGAACTACAATATACTCCCTCCTATCCTTTCTAGTTTTCATATAAGTTTTATGTGTAGTCAAAGTATCTCTACTTTGATCAAAAAGGTATCAACATTCAACAACACCCAATCAATATTGTTAGATTCGTACGTACTCCTAGGTTTATACTCGAGATGGTTTCCAATTTGACTATTGACAAGATTAATAGTACATGAGATGTATAATGTGAAAATTATATCACTGGAATCTCCTTTCACATACGAATTTGACCGTATGCTTTGTGTAAGTTGCATGTCATATATTATTACTCTAACATTTGGTCAAAGTTAGCCTCGAAAACGCATTAGACCTCAGATGCTTTGTGTAAGTTGCATGTCATATATTATTACTCTAACATTTGTGTAAGTTGCATGTCATATATTATTACTCTAACACTTGGTCAAAGTAGTATAGTGGAAGTGGATCCTCCGACGTAGGTATCCTCGCTTACCCTCCCTTTTCGGTCACTTTCATCGCGGACCCCATGCTTGCTAGGCCCCGCATGTCGCTTACTCAATGGGTTCGCAACGTCGGGGATCCTCATCCGTAGTATACTCCCTCTGTTTTTATTTACTCCGCATAAAACGGAGGGAGTGGTGGTATTATAAATGACGCAGGCGGGGGAGGGGGAGGGACGTCGGTTTGCTCTCAACTGCGGTCCCACAAGCGAGCGAAAACGCAAGACGAAGCGCATTGCATTCGGTGAGCGACGTGGAGGGTCCAGCGTGCTGGGCTGCAACGCGAACGCCGACAAGAGCGATGTACAATCAAAACCGATTGACCGGTCGTCACCGGAACCACTATTCACACCGTAACCTTCGCTGTTCGCCGCCTACACCAGCCATCGCCCTAAAACCACACGAAATCTCCACCCATTCCCCACCTTTCGATCCCCTAGCCCGCATCAAGCATCCCCTAGTTCGCCGGAAAGCCATGGTGCGCCGCAAGATCACTTACTACAAGATGTCGACGCCGAGCGCCAGCGCAGAAATCGCGCGGCGCGGTCGGGCGCCATTGCACCTCCGCTCCCAAGCTCGCTTTGCGGCGGGCCAATCCCGAGTTCTCTAGAGCCAAGCTACGAGGAGGAGGAAGCCGATCCAATGTTCATGGCGGAGGTCGCGGTGCAGAAGGCCCCCGATGGGTATGAGACGATGGACGTCGACTTCGTGCCGGTGTCCGAGTCCCCCATGGTGCAAAGCGGACCAGCGGTTCAACATGGCGATACTAAGGAGGACCGGGAGGCAGAGGCTCAACTCGACGCGGAGCGCGTGCATGCCGCTGCCATCGAGGCTCTCCTGTAGGCGGAACCGGATGTCGCGAATGTGAACCGGGCGGCGGAGGCTCAACTTGAGGCGTAGCGCGCGGATGCCGCTGCCATCGAGGCCCTCCTGCAGGCGGAACCGGATGTCCTGGACTTGAACCGGGCGGCAGAGGCTCGACTCGATGCAGAGCGCGCGGATGCCGCTCTCATCGACGCCCTCCTGCAGGCGGAACCGGACGTCCTAGACTTGAACCGGGTGGCGGAGGCTCGACTCGACGCGGAGCGCGCGGATGCCGCTGCCATCGAGGCCCTCCTGCAGGCGGAACCGGACGTCCTCGACTTGAACCAAGCTATGCTCTCATCCGCAGCATAAGCGCCCAAGACGCCTCCGCTTGAACGAGTAGCCGGAGGTCGAGGACAACCACGGTGCGGAGACACACGCCGGCAGCGACGGCTGGTTCAAGGCTGGCAGCCAAAGACGACGAGGCCGCTCTCTTTTCGCGGCAAAGGATAGTTTTTCTTTATGTTGTTGTTTTTATGGATATTTTGCTATGTAAAAACATATATTTGTTATGAAAGTCGCCTAACTTGGGCCGATCTACCATTTCAAAGTGTTGGATGAATATCCCACGCCTCCTAACCCTTCTTTCCTTCTTCCTCACCTCTTCTTCTTCCCCAATAGACCACCGCATACGGACGACGGGATACTCCCCAACACGCGGTTGGATAAACATACTCTATGAACGAAAATTATGTGTCAGCGATAGGATGGCTGAGTTTGGTTTGTTCACATGCGACAAAGACGTGTCGCTGAGGGTGCGTTCCCTTGGTTGGGTTTATGGCGTGCGAGGATCGTGTGAGGGTGCGATGCGACATAGCGTGCAAGGTGAGCGATCGCGTGTGAGGGTGCGGTGCACTGCGACAGCCATGCGCAAGTGTACCTCCTTCTCATTTTGAAAACTTTAGGCAAGCTTGGCAAAATGTGTGGCGAAGTTTGGCAATGCAAGGCCTAGACCCAAACAGGATAAGTACGTGCATTTACTAGGATTACTAGTGTTAAGAAAGAAAGGCGGGCTTTTCCTTCACGGGATTTAATCGATACAAATCCTCGCTTTCACGTGTCAATTAATGCGTATTTTTCTCCAAAGACCAAAGAGCTAACCATCTCACTCCTCATCGCTTGATTAATGCAGCGCCATGCAAACCAACCTTCTCACTTCCGCATGCATGCAGGGATATTAATGTCCTTGGTTGCTAACCCCATTAATTTTGCCTCGATTAGTGTTAGTGGCCCTTTGCAAATTGTAATTTTGATATATCGCCTTGTGTACAAAAAAAATGGAGGTAGTAACTATATTTGACTTCCTTCCCCATTGCGGTGACGTCGACGATATCTTTTTTTTGGGTGGTTTGGCGAAGTGCGTTCGATGAAGAACACCATTGAGGGAGACCATGCTAAGTCGTTCGCAGTGCCGCTTTGCAAGCGAGACAACCGCCTTATTTGCATCCAGAAGTCCTTTACTAGTACTACTAGGAGTACTAGTGCGGTGAGATGGTTTCTCGAAGAAGACGATGGAGAAGCGGAGTCAGCGAAGAGTGAAATGATGGTTGCTTCATCCGTGCTTTTGTGATTTGACGCCTCATTGCTTTGTGATTTGTGATAGAAGGGACAGGGGAGTAGACCCTGTGCTCTATACTGTACTACATGCGTCCAAGCATGGGAGAAAGAGGAGAGACGTTGCATTTTTCTATTCCTTCAATCAATCAATCAGGAGCTTGGTTCCATCTTTTTGGCTTTGGCAACACCGTCCACAATGGTTCCCACGATGCCAAAAGCTATTTTCACATTTGGCTACACATTGTGGATGCACTTAACCGTACCACTTGGTTTTGCTCCTGTGTGCTATCGATACAAATCTCAATTATATTGATCTAAAAAATTATAGAATCAAGATTAGTAAAAGGAGGTGATTTTGCCGCTAGCGGATGGCGGGGAGGTTTCTTATTTGAGCAATGCTACATCCACGTAATGGTTTACGTAAAGTTACAAACTGATGTGATGTGGGACTATTTGATTGGATTAAAGGAGAGGATCGAGGCCCACCCCACCGAAAATCGGGGGCATATATAGATTAGATGGGAAGTATACGTAGCAGCCACGTAGCCCTTTGTAAGTCTAGGATTAGGTTTCTTATTTTCGGAGGACGTTGTCCGGCGGTTTGCTAACATGCGGTCCCATGTGTCGTTGCTTTACCAAGCCGATCCGCGTCCCACATGAGGCGTAACAATGGCGAAGCAACACGTGGTTAAGTTGAAGAAGATGAGGGAGAAGCGGATTCAGCAACGAGTGAAATGATGGTTGCTTCGTCCCTCCAACTTAATCAAGGGAAAGGTGCAGCTTTGTGATTTGATGCCTCATTGCTCATTACTATGCCGCCATGACTGGGTGCTTCACCCGCTGCTCTCTGCATCATTCCGGTATGGCACGTGGACCCGGTAGCTTGATGTCCCACATGTCGGCGAAAGGGACTAGAAGATTTATGAAAGCGAAGCGCCCACTCTTCTACGACGGAGGAGTAGATTTACACGACGGCCCAAAGTGAACTGTCACTTGTACCGTATAGTACTATAGTTTTGTCAAGCTTTCGCATTTATCCATCGATACAAACCCGATTAACAGGAAAGGCGGGATTTTTCCCGCTGTAGATGATAATCTGGCCATAGATTTCAAAGGCAATTTTAATGTATGCAAACTGAATAATTATAAGTAACAATATGATATCTAGTAAAACTAAGAACACATATGATTTATTGTGTTAGAGTGTAGTAGTAGTGCTGTATTGCATAGTTGTTAGATGTAACATGCGAGAATGTGTAGAGATGTAGTTTTGGAGGGCCTACAGAGAGAAAAGCGTAATACGGTCACCGAACTTCAAAATAAGCTGATTATGGTCACTATATGCATTGTGCGGTGGTTATACGGTCACTTGCTCACGCTTCAAGATCGGATTGCACTCGCCGACCGGCCAAATAGTCTGCGTGGCGCCATGTTGACTAGTTAAATTGACCATGTTCCTCGTGGGTCCCACTCCGCTTTGCATAGGCAAAAGGTCGATAAACACAAATTTACGCATCGCTACGACAAGGCTCCAACCCATGCGCGGGAATCACCTGGTTGTGTATGTGTCTGTCAGGGCCTGATGTGTGCGCATGCACGTGTAGGTTGAGCACTTGAGCGTGAGAGTGTGTGTTGGTCGTGTGGTGTACTGGTGTGTGCATGCATGCGTGCATGTGTGCGTGTGAGTGTTGCGTGTGTGCGTGTGGGTGTTGCGTGCGTGTGTGGCTGCGTGTGTGCATGTGTTTGTGTGAGTGTTGCGTGGATGCAGTTCGTGTGCATGCGTGCGTGTGTGTATAATCACCACACCAGCTCCTCGTGGTGTTAAAACAGACGGCTCAGCATACCAATACAAGGCCACCTTGTCCGCTATGCCCACGGTCATGACTTCGAACCACCGTCCAAATATTTTTTTGTCGTTTGTTTTCATTCTTACTAGAAAGATGCCCGTGCGTTGCACGTAACATCAAGATGCATTTGTATGACTTGTTTATCTTGTGAGAGAAAAGGATGAATGAGGGAAGGCCTTATTTGCAAATGTGGAGAGGTGTGTGGGTACCTTTTTGCAAAATTGCCATAGTTTCTTTCCTATCCGTCAGATATAAATCAGACGGCCTATATTGCAGGATGGCAGGCACACCATCATCACCAACTCTGTTTTTTTATAAGAGTGTATTTTATGTATTTTATAAGAGTGTAGATGTAGAGTAGATACAAGTCGACAGGTGGGCACGATGGTAGTGAGATAATGTGATGCAACACTAGATGTGCCACGTGGAGCATTTAACTGGTCAACTAGTCATGTCATGAGCAAATACAGAGTTGTACGGTGAGCTCGTGGCTGTATAATAACCACTAAACGTAAATGGTGATCGTAATGAGTGGATTCTGAAGTCCAATGTACGTATCGTGCTTTCGCTTCAAATACAATGATCGTCATTGCATATATCGCGAGAGAAAGATGAAACATGCATGAATTCTCTGGGGGCTTACTTTTAGAGGACCTGGAGATAGTTTTGTGTGCATACGTGAAAGGGGCGTACAGGGGGGGTATGCGATGGAGAGAGAGAGATGCTCTTCGTTTCTCTTTATTATGACTAACTTTGTATATAGTATAAAAATATATACAAATTCACAAAGGCGGAATAAATATCATTGTGGGCACCATGCAATGCAAATTAGCGTCAGATTCTCCATATAACTTCGTAATGTTGTATATATGTAGAAACTCTAAAATAATTTTTGGCCACACTTTATTCAAAAGGAATGTTGTATGCGAAATAAACGTGAAGAGAGGGCTTTTTAGATCAATGGGGGCATGGATGTAACATGTGTGAATGTGTAGTTGATGCATTTGGCGGGGCCTAGAGAGGTATGTGTGTGTATTACATATTCGAGAGAGGCATGGATAGAGGGGCCGACGGGGAGGGGCGGGAGAGATAGCATGAGAAATGAGAGTGGTCTAGAGAGACAGAGACGAATATGACGTCATGACAAGAGATTCCATTCCCTTGAGTGTGTATATGCAAGGGGGGAGGGAATAGAGGCACCAGGAGAAATTTTCTGTGTGTGGTGTTTGTGTTGGTATGTGTGGGTGTGAGAAGATAATGAGACGTGGGGGCAGAGGGTGTGTCACCGCGTGAGGTCTGGTGGGTCGAGGTGAGGCCCTTCGATCGGTTCCGTCCTGCACCACATTGGTCGGCCCGTGATGCATTTAGGGAGACCCATGGATGACTAGTCATACAAGACAAAGATAGCATAATTGTGAAGGACTCTATGTCCACTGACAAAGCCGGCTAGGATTTGTAACCCTGGGTTCTCGGACTAAGGTAACCCCTTTATCTTTGATATTACTATTCATCCAACCTAACGTTGAGGGGCATCCCATGTAATGCTCGCTAGAATCATACTCGCCGATTAGGAAGAGAGGTGTGAGACAATGCGTGAGAGACAAAGCGTAAAGATAATGTGCGTACATGAGACACGTAGGCAAGTCCATGTATATAGAAAGGGCCGATGAGGATTGTGCGTGTGTATGTTTGCGAGAGGAAGAGTGCCTGTGATAAAGGTTAGCGAAAACGGTTGTAAATGGTTACGAGAGGGAGGAAGGGTTATATCTAGAGCATGTGTGCGAGAAAGACATCTCGGGAGAGAGTGCGTGAGCATGTGTGAGAGACCACCGATGGAGAGTGAAACTACACGTAAAAGACTGCTCTACACATTGATTAAAGATATAAATTGTATCCAAATATTAGGATGGGATCATGATATTTGCAATTCACATAAGGAGCGGTCATTGATCCATCAGACATCTAGATTCTATCGAATTTGAAACAATTGATCCACATAGTTAGTATTTTGAACTCCAGACAATGCATCGCTTTAGCAATCGAATATAAATGTGAGTATAGTTCATGTTGTGTGTGTAAAGCACATTATACATACGAAAGTTACACAATGGACATTATAAATAGCTACCTATGAACTAGCATACATTTGAATTCAACTTAAGGTGGTTTAAAAATTGAATTCAACATGAAGTCCATTCAATTATTTGAATTTGATATCATGGCATTTGTAAACCATACCTAAATTATGGGGCACCAGGTCTTTGCTCTGATTTTGTACATAATAGCATATGTAGTCGTGTACAAAATAGATTCAAATTTAGCTCCTCCATTCCAAAATAATCGTAGTTATAGGATTTTCAAGTGTCAAAATTTCAAAAAGAAGCGGATAATTTAATGAGGTTTTCAAACATACAAGGTCAAGTATAACGTTGTCTATTTAGGTCAATCCTCATAGTTCAAGAGTACTCTAAACGTGAATGCTTGTGTTTCAAAATTTCGAACGAAGCGCCAAAAGAGCCTCTACTCGCCCGGAACCGCGTGAGACCAATGTTTGGTAGTACAAGGAAATTACTTTTCTAATAACTCCGACCCGTGAAACCTACCGGCCCGACGTCCAAAGGTCTAAACCGGGTAGGTTTGTAGCTTCATCTAGACGCCACGCAACCGCATCCGAAAGACATTCATACAAAATGGCCACCTAAGCAAACATGCGCGCGGCCGAAATCGCTCCCGCCCACTATTTGGGACACCTGGGATTACTATCCTACCCTCGACCCGCAGTAGGTCCGAAATTTAAGAGGGGGGCAAAGTTTGTACTTTCCCCAAATTTCAAACAAGCGCGTCCCATCTTCCTGCTCAAAAGCCAAAACAAGCGCCGTCCCTGCATCAAACATGGTTCCCCCCACCCGTCCGATTCCCCATTTGTACACCGTGGGCGCCAAAACTACCTCTCCACCGGCCGCGAAACCCCCGCGTCCTCCGTCCGCCACCCCATCCCACCCATCAACCGCATGCCTCCTCCATCACGCCAGAGCCGATACCCCGACGTCGTCATCCATCACAACCTCAACCACAACACCCTCCACGGCTAGTAGTTGAAGCCGAGGCCAAGCCGTCTGCATTCGAAAGCGCCAGTTCAACCACGCCGCCTCCGCGCCACCGCCGCCGCTCAACTTCGCCACCCTCCACCGCACCGGAGCTGCTCTCGCCACTGGCCCCGAGTATAGTTTATATTAGGGGTGTGTGCGGCCTAGAGCTACCGGGCGCCCGATCCGAGGTCGGCCGGGATTAAAGGGATGGCCTGGGCGCCGCCAAGCACCCAGCGGTGGTGTGAGGTCGGCGGGAGGGCGGGGCGGCAGAGGCAGTGGGTCCGCTGGTGGTCAGCCAAGTGATTCGAGAAAGATCGTCAACAGTGATGGCGGGGAGGTAGACGAAGGCCATCTGCCAGCCTTATAGATCGGACGGTTCATTAAAAAAATCGATCGAGCTATTTATTTTCAATGATCGTTATCTTAGATATGACCACATGTGGTGGTGTCTTTGGAGGAGTACTGCATTTCTGTGCTCATATATCACAAAAATCATACGGAGTAGAATCTAATTTTGTTTGCCATGCAATGTTGTAGAGCTATCATATGTCTCCTGTCATTTATTTTTCAGCCACCGCTATCTGCTACTTTTTACAAAGGCACTAGTTCTCGCACACACTTCACCCTTACTCTCACTATTGTGTTTTTATGCAAGGGTATTTTGCACTCGCTTGATGTAAGCGTAAAAGAATAGAGAGAAGTCGCCCAAAGATGGTACGCGGCTAGGCCAAAAACGTTTCAAGGCTTTAAAGGGGGTAGTGTCAAGAAATGGAGACGAGGAACGTAGCTCGAGTTGATGATCTCGCCGCCGTGAACCACCAACCTGTGTGCTTGCTTTAACTTCACGGTGTCATATGTGGTTGCATGTTGCATATGGTGTCTAGCTTGTATTAGAAATGCCAAGTCAAGAAGATAAGGAAAGATATTTTTTACATGAACCACCATCCCGTGAGCACCGGAAGACAAATAGCTAGTCGTGGCATCGGCCGAGCCAAAGGACAAGCCCAAGAAAGATAAGCATCACCGAAGCCAACTAAAAAGCTGCGATGGTGGCGAAGCAGCCTGCCTCCCACTGTGCTCTCGTGTCCTAGATGATCATGCTCACCACTCTAGCCGGATGTCTAGCTTGTATTGCTTCCAATTTGGTTAAATTTCATCTCGCTTAGCTTACACATTATACCTTTGAATATGACATGCCTTTACATTTTTGGTGCATACTAGTACATACATGTATTAACCATGTTCTTACATCAAACTAATGTTCTTGTGTATCCCTCATCAATCACTTATGACGAGGCAGGCAGGTGCAAGGGACTACTCCTCATTTAAAGAATGCAATCGACCTCCCGACATGATTCTCAAGAAATGTAAATGCTAGATGAAGATAGTGAACGTAGCTCAGTAGTTGATTACAAGATTTCCCCTACACTAGCATCACAGTGCTTGCTCTAACTTGGCAGCATGATATGTGGTTTCATGTTGCATATGGTGTCTAGATTGTAATTCTTCTAATCTGGTTAAACTGCATGTGCTAGTCTCGCTTAGCTTATACATTATACCTGTAATGTGACATGCCTTCCTCGTATTTAGTACATAGTACATCTGTCTATTAAGCATGTCCTTACATAAAACTATTGTTTTTTGTATCCCGCATCAATCAACATGACGAGACACCTTTAGTATATGCAAGGCGATATTAGTTGCATCTTTCATATGATTTATAGCATGCGCTGCTTCTAATTTGTTGAAATTCCATTTATGATGGGACGCTTTTAACTTGGAAGAGTCATATTGGTTGCATCTTTCATGTGGTGTCTAGCTTGCATTGCTTCTTATTTGCTGGAATGGTTTCTACTTAGTTTACACAAACAGTTGAGAACATGCCATGTCACTGTTTTTCGTACATATTCCATCCTCGGTATCATGTGTTTGCCTTACATCAAAGTAGTGATTGTCAGTATCATGCATGAATGAGTTTCGAAGAGAGAATTTTATTGCTTTTTCTTGTCGGTTTTACTTGACAATTCAAAATCAATAAAGCGGAAGGAAGTTAGCAAGGCAACGGATAAAGGTGCTCCTTCCGAACGGAGGGCCTCTACAGTTTCTACTCCTCCACACCCCCAAGATGATTTCCAAGACAACACATGCATAGACATCAACAAAGCTGTGTTTATGATGAGCACGTCTCCCTAGTGCAGCATCACCGTGCTCCCTCTAACTTGGCAATCGCTATATGTGGTTTCATGTTATGTGTGATGTCTAGCTTGTATTGCTTCTAATTTTGTTGAATTCCATCTCGCTTACTTTACACATTATACTTGAATAAGACACGTGTTCCTCGCTTTCTAGAACATACAATATCTGTCTATCACACCATGTTCTTACATCAAATTACTACTGTTGTGTAACCTGCAACAGTCACTTATCATAAGACACGCTTGACTTCGGAGTGTGATATAGGTTACATCTCACATTCTTTTCTAGCTTGTACTACTAATTTGTTGAAATGGTACTTATGACGAGACAATTTTAACTTGGTAGAGTGATATTCGTTGCATCTTTCATATGGTGTCTAGCTTTCATTGCTTCTAATTTGTTGAAATGCCTTCTCCTTAGTTTACACATCATAAGTCGTGAATATGCAATGGCACTAATGACGCAGAGACCTCTAACATGGTAGTGTGATGTTGTTTGCATCTTGCATATGATTTATTTCTTGTACCGCTTCACATTTGTTTAAACGCCATTTATGATGAGACAATCGTTAACTTGGCAGAGTGATATTTGTAGCATCTTTCATATGGTGTCTACCTTCCATTGCATTGCTTCTAATTTGGTGAAATGTCTTCTTCTTAGTTTACACATCATAGTTCTGGTTATCTCTTTCGTCCCGTTTTTCATACATATTACATCCTCCTATCATGTGGTTGTCTAACATCAAAGTTCAGTTTGTCTGCATCACGCATAAATTTGTTCTAAAGAACTAAATTGTTATTCGTTTTTCTTGTCGGCTTGACTTAACATGGCACAGAGAAAGAGGAAGAAGCACAGAATGGCAGGGAATGAGAAGCGGATGAATCCTGCAGATTCTGCTGGTACTGATGGTGCAATAGAAGGTCAAAGTCCAGCGGAAAATTCTACAAACACGGCATCCCATGCTACACGAGTTGCAAAAAAAGCCAAACGGAAACAAATAGCTGCCACCAAACAAGGTAGACAGTCCTAGTTCTTGCAACGCCTACCACAAGATTACCAACAGACGGCTTACTCGTATGCCAATCGAGCTAGCAAGACGCTCCCAAGCTCCCTTGCCACCGACACTACTTCCCAAGCACTCTTGACACAAGACGAGTTGGCAATATCGAGATGATCCTTGTGAGCTTCAACAGCAAGAAGGTAGTTGCTTGAGTCAAGTTACAGCTTGCATGCTTCTTTATATGTAGTCTCACAGCTTGATGTACACTAACACTTCCTATGTTCGTTGTTGGACTAGCACCTAGGCGCAAGAGGAAACAAACATCGCGATAATGCTCGATAGGTTAACTAAATCTAGAGGAGGAAGAATGGAGATCTGCTTTGAGGCAGGTTTAAAAAGGCCACGTGATGCTGCTGTAGTCACCAAGTTAGTATCGAGGCAGCGGTTGCCGTTAGGTGTCATGTACGTATCCTCCCAACATGGATTCAAAGACAGAATGACAAAGATGAAACCCAGTTCAACACCTTCCTTGACCATTTATCCGTAAGTATGGTTATGTATGGAAACTAGTAATATCATCTTGCTCATCCCATACTCTCTAGGTTGCCGATAATGAGACTCCCATAATTTTCAACAGATGAGGTTCAAGTTGGATAGCCAAGATGATGCAACTGACAAGCTTGCACCCATGTTTTCAAGTCTGCTCATGCGATAGTATCGGTATAACTTGAGGAAAACTCACTTTGAAGGCAAGGATAACAATGAACTTTCCCACACATCTCCAAAGGGAAAATATATCGGATGAAGACCGGAGGGCCTTGTTAAACACCGGTCCGATCCAAGTATCGTGTACATTATATATATGTGATCGATCACATGTTGAAGTCCTATTTACGCATGTGCCACACAAATCTATCTTCTTGTAGGTGAACTGCTCAAAGAACAAGGCCAACTGCATTTAAAGTGAAATTCCAATGCATTTACGTGATCTCGTAGCTATATTGCACACCGTGAGGCTCTTGTAATTAGTCATTGTTTCACTCTTTTCATTGTACCATATTATCGATCTATATTGACTTGTTCGAAATGCGCAGGAAAGCCCGCAAGGACTAAAAAGTACCGAACCAAATGTTGTGGAAATCTTCAAGGACCGGCCACACCAAAGAAGAAGAAGGGCATGACTACACCAACCAAAGCCGATGTTGTAAGTCCTTAATCCTCATGCCTTTTAACTACTACTTACTCTGACTTGTGCCTTGAACTGCATGGTTTGCAGCCAATGTCTATTACTCTTTTCAATTTTATACACAATTGTCTTAGCGTATCATTGCACCTTACAAGTTTTAAAAGAGAGGAGTGATGTTCCTTTGATCTTGATCTGTAATCTAGTTCCGGTCTTGGACTTGCCCACACAACGTTACAATTGCCTCGCTTGTCCGTTTCTCGCTTGTTTTGTGATATGAATGATGTCATACTATGCTTACCGTATTATAAACGTCGTCTCTTTATCCTTAGCCCTCAATACAATGTGAAGAAAAAGACAAAAAATTAGAGAGGGTAAATGGTAATATGTTTGGAACCTGGTTTTATTATGTAATTTGCAATAAAATACAACTAATATTTTACATGGGTTTGCCAGAATAAGTTCTGTATATAGACCAAAGCTATTTTGTTTGGTTTTCTTGCCTCCTTAATATCCTCTGTTCTGGTACTACTAATATAAAACCTCAACTTTTCAGCGAGCTATGGAAAAAATGGTGGAACCGCCACCTTCTGAAGGTGGCGAGGCAACTATAACCGCAATGTCGGCTCTTGCTGCAATGGGTCAGTACCTGTCCACTAACAGTGCCAAAAGCACGTTCTTGCATAATTCTGGGTTGGTTGTTAAGGCAATCTCATCCAAAATGCCTCATGATCAAGATATGCAAGCTCAAAACAATGTTGTATCTGCGCTCCAGACACAAGTCCATTCCCTAACAGAGACCCTTTGTGAAACAAGGAGAAACATTTCTCAATGTCGTCAAGATATGCATGGTTTTGAAACCAGACTATCAGACATTTGCTATGTTGTTCAGGAGCCTAGGGGAAATGAAGGCGAGGGTTATGGTGCTACAGCGGACAATACAAAGATGAAAACGTAATACCAGTCAAATGAACTGAGCTTCTGAACTTCTGGTGGTGCATTTATCTGCTAGAATGTTAAGTTTTATGCCAACCTTCCTTTTGTTATATAGTTGTAATTTGTTTTGGTGCGATACAAAATTTATTCTTAACGCAGCCACCGCTGAAGAAAACAACAAGCCATTTTTGTATAGTGTAGGGTGTTCCTATATTTGCACCGGTGGCGATCTTTGATGCCGAGTGGATGTAATTTGTGCAATCGCCTTAATAGCCTAGCGTTAGTTTCGCCTTATTTATTTCCTAGTCTTCTTTTCCTGGTTTGCTAGTGGTCGCAACTACCATGGGCCATATACTGGTCAGAGATCCATGGGTCTCCCCTACGGGCCGTCGATAAATGGGCTCAGAATCGGGCCTCGGGCCGTCGGATAAATGGGCCTACATGGGCCGTGAATCGGGCGTAATTGGTATCGGCCCAAGACAGTAACAGGCCATTAACAGGCCGTAGGACAGCAAAGGCTTAATTCTGTCACAGGCATAACGGGTCGTTAATGGGCCAGAATATAGGACGGGCTGGAAACAGCGCGACGGGTTAACTGGCCAGAAACGGGCCGACTCTTGCCATGGGCCGAATTTGGCCCATTAGGGTAACAGGCCAGTAACGGGCCGACTCTTGCCATGGGCCGAATTTGGCCCATTAGGGGAACAGGCCAGTAACGGGCCGACTCTTGCCATGGGCCGAATTTGGCCCATTAGGGGAACAGGCCAGTAACGGACCGGAAGTAATCGAGGGCCGAAAAGGAGCCCAAGAACGTATGGGCCGTCAATAGGCCGAAAGCTAACACGGGCTAGAAACGGCCCATGTAAATCACGGGCCGTTAACGGGTATAAAGAAAATTACTGTTCATTATGGGCTAGAGTTAACGGCCCATGTGAAATGGGTTGGTGTTATATTCGACAGCCCACATGACATTGTTGGGCCGATTTCCTTTAGGGCCTAACGGGCCGTGAGTTAACGGGCCGTAAAATGGGCTATTTGCGAAGAGACCTTTAACAGGCTTTTCATGGGCCAGCCCGTTAACTTTTGACCAAGTCAAACGGGCCGGCTTTGTAAGCTAAATGGGCCAAGGTGGGCCGTGGCACGGTCGACATATCATAGGCGCCTATCGACCCATCGACGAGCCGACATCGTGTTTCATCCGCCAATAAGAATTTTACACGTGGAAATTTCCCATTGGTCGGGTCGTTAACGGGTTATCGGATCCAAAACCCGACCCGATAGCTTAACGGCGTTCGTTACGGTGGATGCCACGTGTCGGTCACCCTTGACGAAAAGCACTTCCGTGACGCGCGATTTATCGTCATGGAAGTGGACACTTCCGTGATGATAATTTTGGTAATGTCATGGAACACTTCTACGACAGCACAAGTATGACTATCTTGATTCTGTCATAAATTTTTCGTGCATGTACATGCATGACAAAAAACGCGACCTACTGCGACAAACACGTATCATCATGGAAGTGTATTTTTTTTGTAGTGAGCACAAGACAGACATCGTCAATCTCAAGTGTGATTCTAATAGCATCTCCAATAGATGATGTAAAATGGATGTAAAATTAACATCACCAAAAACCACCGACTACAATAGATGAGGTAAAAACTGTTGACTCTGAACTTAATCGCCGAAACTGAAATTTCATCAGGAATCTGAATGGTACCATTTAAACTGAACGCAATGGTAGCAGAGAGGCACTTGACATGTAGTTTAGGAGGGCTGCAGCTCATCTTCAACCCGCACTTCGAGTCGCCACCACCACCGGCGAACAGCAAGCGCGCCTCGCCGCCCAAACAACTTCGCCACCGCCGCCTGCCAGCCCTCTAGGCCCCCACCCCACCCTGAACCCTAAGGTAGATAGTGGGGTACCTCTCCCATGAGCCCCGTCTCCGGCCAAGGGTGGTTCTTCCTTAACTCCGCCGAGCCCCCAACCCTTGAAAATCGATCACCCAAAGTCGATCTACCGATCAAGTGTGGCTTAATCGAGCAGAAAGCAAAGACGAAGCGAGGGGGACAGCAGCAGAAGAAGAAAGCGAAAGTGATCGAGCGAGAGCTGAATAGAAGCAGAAGCCATGAAGCGAAGGAAGCGAGAGCCAGAGCAAAGCAGCAGCAGATCTGGCTGATATGGACGCCGCCGCCAAGGGGCCTCGTGACCGGGGAGAGCCGCCAGGAGATGTCGCCATGCGCCAACTTCAAGGTAGCCGCTCCATGGGGGTGGGGGATGGAGCACCGTCAGCGCCGGGAGGTCGAGTTAAGGAGAAGGTGGATGCGATGAGTGTACAACCTCTTTGGTGGCGCCGAGTAGGCCTCGGCTTCGTCCGAGGAGTCTGTGAGGATGCTGCGGTTCTGGTGGAGCAGGTTAAGGCGGCGCTGTGGGGATGGAGCATCCGCGATAAACGAGGCGACCGTCGGAGCAGCTCCTTGGAGGTGGAGGACGGGGCGGCTGAACAGGCGGGACGGCGAGATGGACGACGAATCCTTATCTGGGGAGGTGGACGAGGGACGCCGAGCTGTTGCCGTGGACGACGCTGCCGGGGAAGAGGCTCCGGTGGGCAGGGTGACGTGGCGGACGAAGGAGGGTGGGTTTTCACGGCTGGAGCGGAGAGGTTATGGCGGCCTGGGATTTCGAATGGCGAAAAGGGGACGATGGGAGGGGTGAAGCATGACTTAGGGACGCGCTTGTCCAAAATGTAGGGTGTGTTACAAAAGTACCCCCACCGATTTGAACTAGCGGCCCTTCGGCTCGAGGTTAGAAGGGGATTTCGTGTGTCGGGATTTGGCAGGTGGAGGGAGTTTTCGGCAGCGTTGTAATTTCGGGATAGCAAGGCGCATGTTGTGAAGGCGCCAGCTTTGGGAGCACGATATCTGAATTTTCGATATAACAAGACGCAGGTTGAATTTTAGGACAAGCCTAACGTGTAGTAATATTGTACTTGTACGTACTCAAATCAATTCACACTTCCCTCAACCAAAAAGAAAACGAAAAAAATAAAGCTATTCACACCACACAAAGAGAGAGTCTTGCCCCGTTTTACTATACAAATGCTATTCAAAGCTACTCCCTCCTTCCATCTATATAGGGCCTAATGTGTTTTTCGATGCTAACTTTGACCAAATATTAGAGCAATGATATATGACATGCAACTTACACAAAGGACACCGTTAAATTAAATTCTGTGAAAGGTTCTTTCAATGATATAATTTTCACATTGTGCATGTCATGTACTATTAATCTTGTCAATAGTCAAAGGCGGTCTTAAAAATCTCATTACGCCTCTATATAGATGGAAGGAGGAGTATGAATCCATGTTATGCCCGATTAAATTTTTTTCGCTTCTTTGTATAATGCATGTAACCTACTCATACCAACATTTTAGTGCATTCCAAATGTCTATACTACCACTGCAGTTCGAACTAAATTTGAATTCGTTTATCTATTTCAATAAGAATCTACAATCATGATTGTTGCCAACTTCAACCATAATAGTTTCCTTGCTATCCGCCAGATATTAATCGGACGGCCTATAATGCAGGATGGCAGCACACCATCATCAACAACTCCGTTTTTATAAGAGTAGAGATAAAATATATTAAATGTAGTATAACATGTTCATAACTACACCATGTGTATCACCGTTATATATATTCACACATGCCGGTTTGAAACACTATGATAAATTCTTCAAATATCCGAATTCGCTTTTTATAATGAAGTATATATGATCTCTATTCGCCTTTTACACCCACACAACCCTCTTATCTTTTTAGCTAGCGCTTAACTTTCTCTTGTGCATGCACACGCCTGCATCCCTCTCACCCTCCCCAAAGATTCTCTAGCTCCATCGCACAAATTCGTCTTTTCACTTTTAGGTCGTTTCACCCATGGTGTGTGTAGGCCCCCAGCTCCTTTACGGCACACATCGATTGATATGCCTCTAGCCAGGTGTGTGCCTAGCACAAACACAAGCTTCCCTCTTCTCTTGTCACCATCCATGCCTCACTCCCACCACTCTTTTCATCGTTCTCGTATTCGCACACCTCCCCTCGATATAGTATGCCTCTCGCACCACCTCCTACATGCATCCCTCTCTCTCTATCCTTCTCCTCGTGCCTCATTTGCTTCTAACACACACATGCATGTATACCGATCGATCTCCCAACGTATACCTAGATCGACTTTAACTACCACCCCATCGATCGACGTACCTCACAAGTTATGTCTCTCCTTTCTCTAGCAAAGGGCGATTGATCTTCCTATGTAGTTACGTTTGCTTACCACAGCCACATCGTGCCCCCTCATCATTCGTGCATGCCTCCCACCCGCCTCTCACACGCACGCGTACGCATAAAAATCAGCCATCTCCTCTCTTATTGATATTGCGGGCGTGCCCTCCGTTTGTCTAGCAAGCCTATCCCACCATTTGTTAGAAGCAACTCCTCTACCACCCCCTCCAACACTCTAGCTCTGTCTCTCTCCCAATCTAATTCCTCTCCTGCACATATGCATGAATGCCGATCGATCTCCCTTAATACATGAGGCAGATCGATCTCCTTAATACATGAGGTAGGCCTCTCTCCTCCTCCACACATATACCAGCCATTGTACCTCTATAGTTAATTGGGCCTCCCTCTTCCCCCACCACACACCGATAGTCAAGCGCTGCAGGTAGGTATCCATGCCACAGAGACAAACTGCACATGTCCCCTCTCACGTTCCAGTAGGCCAGCCACTGTATATCTTTTGATGTTGGCACACAAATTCGATGGCACTCTTTATCGATCACAAGACGCACACACACACACATCATCCCTCTCTTGATTCTATGGACACCTCAAGCCGATGATACCTCCACTCTCTTCTTGTGGATCGCCTCTATATATATATGTTATATCCAGACTCTATTTCACACACATTGCATATGTTACATTTTTGATTGACCCCCCAAAAAACACTCAAGAACCCACACACTATATCTCTCTAGGTTTGTATCTCTCTCACACAACCCCACGAGGTGGTGTACGATACAAGAAGAGAATAGGTTCATCGTGCACGCATTTCACGCTTCGTGCCCAGCCACACCCGCTGGTACACGGGTGGAGCCTATTTCTTTACGTAAATGGCAGCCCACGTGCTAATTTGAACGCCTGGGCGGTTGTTTACCTAGGGAGTCGTGGTACCACGCGCGTGCATGAAACAAAGTTCGACTTGACGCGTTGTTGCGTTATTTTTAAATAAAGTTATAGCGCCAATGGCACGCATACAGAATATAAAACGATTTTATGGAGAAAAAGGTAGTCCGCTCACTATATACAATGGAGCCTCGCTCGCCGGGTTTGTCGCTCTTCGCAGTATCTCACACAAGGCTGCGGTGGCCTCTCTCTCTCACCGTTGGTCAGCGATCCGCCGCATCCCGTTCGCCGGGGAAAGGGAGGCGGTGGCCTCTCTCTCTCACCGTTGGTCACCGATCCGGCCGCCTCCGTCTACCGGGGAAAGGGAGGAAGTGCATCGTTCTCCGTTCGACGGGCGCCGAGGCAGCACGTCCCGATCTGCGGTACACGCCGCCTTCTCGACCAAGCTCCGCGCTGGCAGGCCTCGCCACCTGCTCGCAGATTCCGCCCGCCGCTGCTCACCTAGTTACATCCCGACGACCTCCGTGTATCCCTCCGCCTTGCTCCACCGCCTGCCTTCGCACGTTGCTGCATGTGGATCTTCCATAGTTCTTTGCCCAAAACGTAGCTCGTCCGGCGTACTTTCCATATTGCATTCTCGCCCTCACACTGCTTTTAGACAAACACAACCGTGTTGTTATCTTCCCTTAGGACAAGGAATATGCTTCTTTTTTGTCGTCGCATATGGCATCAACTGTATTGGCCAGCAATTGTTTCCTTTCTACCTCTTTTTTGCAAACAGGGCTATCCATTTCACCTCGTTGCTATTGCGACCTTTTGGTGAACTGCACAAATCACTTTTTTCTTAAGAGTGTTTTGTGTAGTTGTACTAAAATGTCACACGGGCAACGTCTCTACATTTCAAAGGTCGATCGCACAAAGGGAGATTGGTTTTGCTCTATCCTCCTCATCCAACTCCGAGCCTAATCTTCTCCAACTAGTTAGTCTTAAGAGAGACCGCAAAGGTGACGGCTTCTATTTGTGTGTTTATTGTTTCATCAAGCCCTCTATTATCGAAATCACACTTAATATCTTTGGAACAGGGACGCCAGCTCTATTTTAGTGGAACTGCACAAAATGATCGAATGTTGCATGCTCCAGACAGCCTACTTTTTTCCCAACATGCCTTGTTGATTTATACAGAAATGGGGGGACGTTGTCGCCAATGAAAGCATGGATCAATTTTAATTTAACACCTTCTCACAACTCGTCTTGATTTGTGATGTAATTATTAGCTCGATCTCGCTAATAATTGACATGCATTATCAAGAGAGTTAGTTTTTTATTGTTTCCGAAAGAGCATCGATGGCAAGACACGCGAAACAAAAGCTGAAAGCTCACACCATTGTACAATTTCATGTCGATGGAAAATTATTTGTATAGTACGTCAATTATGTAAACAAATGATGGAAGCTTGATAGCATTACCAGAAGCCTCTTCATCATCCGGGTCCATGTGCCATGCACAAAATTATACTCCTTCGTCCTAAATATTTGCCTTTTTACAAATTTCAAACGAGCATATTTTAGAGTGTAGATTCACTCATTTTGCTTTCCTTAAATGTCTAGGAGTTATGATCCATTTTCTTCTTACCATAAATGTCCAGGTCATCCTCACTTTCCTCTGGGGCATTGATCAAACTTTCCCATTCCTCTATGGTAGACTGATATCTGGTTCCTTCTCGACATCCACACTATCCTCGCCATCCGATAGAAATGTGTGTGGAGTAGAATTGCATGATGAGTTCATCATTCCAGCTTAGTGAACTTCTGCCCAACAAAATCAGCAACTCCACACGCACCGAAGCCGCCATATACTCCAGTAGTGTTCTGCTCTCCTTCATGTAGGTCCAGCTTGACCCATCTCATATCGCAAACTATGGGCTTCTTATCCAGAAGATAGTCTCATAAAAGTCCTGCTGCTCCTTGGTGTGGAACCTGTAGTCCATGCCTGTCCTCCCTGGGCATATGGATCTAACTCTCTCCATAGCCTCAACCCATGATCTCTCCCGATCTTCATGTTTTCAGCCACAGGATGAGCATCATTGTGGTCCTGGGATCTTGGGCTTGAGCTTCCTTAGGACCTGCCTTCTTCATCTCCCTCGGCCTCAACCTCGTGCATTGGGGCCTTGTTCTTTTCAAATTTGGTATGCTCCGGTATTCCTCTTGGGTGCATTCTTGGGCTTGGGGGCAGCTTTGGGCTTTGAAGTTGCAGCCCTCGATTTGATAGCATCACCCATCGCCTTTTGTGCCTTGGGTGCCGGGTTCTCAACCTCTCCTTCTTCTTCCTCTTCCATCATGGAAGGCTTCCCTATCACTCTTGCCATGGTCTTCTTGACCCTTTCTTTCCTTTTCTTTCCCTCTACAGCAACAGGCTCTTTGGGTTGAGATTCCAAAGGAGCTTGAGTAGACACTGGCTTTGGACATTGGTTGTGCACTGGCCGCCTTTTGATTTTCAAACCAAAGCTTCACCGCAGATGAGCTGAACTCCCTCTTGAGCACTTTCTTCTTGGAGCTTGCCTCATCCTCCACCGCCACATAATCCTCATCCTCAGACACGAGGTCTTCTTCTTTCTTGTCCTTGTGGCAGCCTTTGGGCAAATTGCTCGGAGTGCTTCTCGCCTCTCATCTCGAGCTGCTTGAGGGACTAGTGCCCTCGCC
The DNA here is from genome assembly GCA_021605145.1 of Aegilops bicornis. NCBI lineage: Eukaryota > Viridiplantae > Streptophyta > Magnoliopsida > Poales > Poaceae > Aegilops > Aegilops bicornis. Next base: position 465,133,590 of record CM038671.1, read on the forward strand.
AATTGGATCTGCTCTTCGATTTGTTCGCTATCACTTTGGTCTAACATGTCGCTCAACCGATCGCTAACCCCGTGAATAGTTATAGATGAGGTAGAGTGAATGAGCATCACAAAATGCGAGATTTTTGCAAAAGAATGATTCAAAACTTAGTTTTAGTTTCCCATTGAAAACATTTCGGATCTATCGATTTTCAAACTCGGTGATACCGAAGCGCTTTTGGAACCTAAACTAGTGAACTCGGTCGGACTGAAAGTTACGATTAAGTGGCACCGAGACTGCTAGGGTTTCACAAAGTTCTGAAATCGGTCACACTGATTTGCAATTCTCGGCCGACCGAGACTTACTAGTGCAATGGCATTAGCCAAATCGGTGGGACCGAAGTTTTTCAACTCGGTGAGTCTCGAGATGGTTTCGCGGAAACCTAACCCTAAATTTTCGAATCACAACTATTCTAAGGATTGATTTGATCGACGGGGAGGGTTTCAATCGTGGCAAGATGCATAATGAACACAATGTGCTGAGAATCGGACGAGGAAAGCACTGTGATCGAGTTCATACCCTAGTTCGGCGGGAACTTGCTACGGTGACAACGGCGGAGGAGAATTCCGTTGACGGCGGCGGAGACCAGCCGACAGAGGCGGCGGCGGAAGTCGACGATCCGTAGACCAAGTTGGCGAAGCGAGCTATCTTGTGGCGAGAAGATTCGGAGAAAGTTTTCCAAATTTTGCCCGTGCGTATATATAGCCCAACCACAGCCGGTGTGACCGAAAGTGGTACAACTCGGTGGCACCGAGATGCAAAACTGTGAACAGTTATTGCAACTCGGTGTGACCGAAGTACAAATCGGTTGCACCGAGATGAAAACCTAGATCGACTAAGTAATCTCGGTATGACCGAAATGGAGGAATCGGTCGGACCGAAAATCACAAAGAAGTTTTGGAAGTTTAAGTCTATGACTAATCGGGGACTCGAGTGCTCCTCACACAGAGTGGTTCGAATCTGACTTGATCAAATTTTGTGATGTAGCATGAATAGAGTTTGAGACGAGAAAAGCATAGATAGCTAGAGAAGGTTCTTAGGCATTCTTGTCCATCCACTTGGCCAAAGAAAAAAGAAGCCAATCAATCAAAACAACAAGTGGATGTCCTCGAATGAGTAAATATGCAACCAACATGCTCACACAATAAGATGACAAATGAAATATGTGACAAAGCATGCACAACCAATTCTAGCATCTATTAAACAATTGGCGATGACTAGGTCATCTATATATGAGTATATTGACTTAGGAGTCAAATGAGAACATTTGATCATAGGTCATACTCATCGTTTAAGCTCAAGTGGGGTTACCACTTTTACATAAAGCATTTATGTGTTCACATCATTAGAGTTGCTTTGACTCAATTCTTAGAGTTAAGCTCCCCTAGATGTGAGATCCCCCTTAGAGGGATAAACTAACCTTGGGTTTTGTCGATGATGACTTCATGTAGGTGTTGAAGATGTGGATGCTCAATGTTGATGTAGATCGTTTGGAGCAATCCTTTGGAGTGAGTTGCACTTTCAATACCTACATGGGTTAGTCCCACAAGGAACAAGCAAGAATATCCATAGACATAGAGTGATGCACACACAAAATGATGTCCATGAAAACTTTAGGTTACCTTGTCCCTTGCCTTACCAACATGAGGGTTTGTGACTCCTTGAACTAGTGCAAGATATGGAAGTTGATTGCACTTGTCCTTGCCATAATGATATGAGTGAAGAATGTTGGCGAGTCACCCTCAAGAACTCTCTAGTTCTTCTTCTTCGGGATCCACATCAACTTGATGGGAATCCTTGGTGTAGTAGTTGTACTTGATGAAGTAGAACTTGACGTAGTCTTGGGAACCCACTTGACCGAGGCCTTAGGTGCTTCTTCAAATGCATCAATTTCCTCTTGAAGCTTGTCCTTGCCTTTGTTCTTGTGGTCTTGTGGTGGAAGATCATCTTGTGCTTGTGTTCCCTTGAAGGAAGTAGGATCATACTGTTGGAAATATGCCCTAGAGGCAATAACAAAAGGATTATTATTATATTTCCTTGTTCATGATAATTGTCTTTTATTCATGCTATAATTGTATTATCCGGAAATCGTAATACACGTGTGAATACATAGACCACAATATGTCCCTAGTGAGCCTCTAGTTGACTAGGTCGTTGATCAACATATAGTCATGGTTTCCTGACTATGGACATTGGATGTCATTGATAACGGGATCACATCATTAGGAGAATGATGTGATAGACAAGACCCAATCCTAAGCATAGCACAAGATCGTGTAGTTCGTTTGCTAGAGCTTTTTCCAATGTCAAGTATCTTTTCCTTAGACCATGAGATCGTGTAACTCCCGGATACCGTAGGAGTGCTTTGGGTGTACCAAACGTCACAACGTAACTGGGTGACTATAAAGGTGCACTACGGGTACCTCCGAAAGTGTCTGTTGGGTTGACACGGATCGAGACTGGGATTTGTCACTCCGTATGACGGAGAGGTATCTCTGGGCCCACTCGGTAGTGCATCATCATAATGAGCTCAAAGTGACCAAGTGTCCGTCACGGGATCATGCATTACAAGATTTGGTAAAGTGACTTGCCCGTAACGAAGATTGAACGAGGTATTGGGATACCGACGATCGAATCTCGGGCAAGTAACGCATCGATTGACAAAGGGAATTGTATACGGGTTGCTTAAATCCTCGACATCGTGGTTCATCCGATGAGATCATCGAGGAGCATGTGGGAGCCAACATGGGTATCCAGATCCCGGCTGTTGGTTATTGACCGGAGAGCCGTCTCGGTCATGTCTCGCATGTCTCCCAACCCGTGAGGGTCTACATACACTTAAGGTTCGGTGACGCTTGGGTTGTATGAATATGAGTATGCAGCAAACCGAAAGTTGTTCGAGTCCCGGATGAGATCCGGACGTCACGAGGAGTTCCGGAATGGTCCGGAGGTAAAGAATTACATATAGGAAGTGCAGTTTGACCATCGGGAGAGTTTCGGGGTCACTGGTATTGTACTGGGACCACCGGAAGGGTCCCGAGGGTCCACCGGTGGGGCCACCTATCCCGGAGGGCCCCGTGGGCTGAAGTGGGGAGGGAACCAGCCCCTGGTGGGCTGGTGCGCCCTCCCTGGGCCCCCCTCATGCGCCTAGGGTTGGCAACCCTAAGGGAGGGGGCGCCCCACTTGCCTTGGGGGGCAAGCCTCCCCCCTTGGCCGCCGCCCCCCTTGGGAGATCTCATCTCTGTGGCAGGCGCACCCCAGGGGCCTATAAAAGGGGAGGGAGGCAGCCGCACCCAAGTCTTGGCGCCCTCTCCCTCGCTACACCTCTCCCCTCTCAGAAGCTCGGCGAAGCTCTGCAGGAATCTGCTACATCCACCACCACGCCGTGGTCTGCTGGATCTTCATCAACCTCTCCCTCCTCCTTGCTGGATCAAGGTGCGAGAGACGTCATCTTCTCCGTACGTGTGTTGAACGCGGAGGTGCTGTCCGTTCGGCACTTGGTCATCGGTGATTGGATCACGACGAGTACGACTCCCTCAACCCCGTTCACTTGAACGCTTCCGCACGCGATCTACAAAGGTATGTAGATGCACTCCTTTCACTCGTTGCTAGATGAACTCATAGATGGATCTTGGTGAACGTAGATTTTATTTTATTTTATGCAATGTTCCCCAACAGTGGCATCATGAGCTAGGTCTATGCGTATTTCTCTATTGCACGAGTAGAACACAATTTGTTGTGGGCGTAGATGTTTTCAACTTTCTTGCCGCTACTAGTCTTATCTTGCTTCAGCGGTATTGTGGGATGAAGCGGCCGGACCGACCTTACACGTATGCTTACGTGAGACTGGTTCCACCGACTGACATGCACTAGATGCATAAGGTGGCTAGCGGGTGTCTGTCTCTCCCACTTTAGTTGGAGCGGATTCGATGAAAAGGGTCCTTATGAAGGGTAAATAGAAGATTGACAAATCACGTCGTGGCTTTCACGTAGGTAAGAAAACGTTCTTGCTAGAACCCTATTGCAGCCACGTAAAACTTGCAACAACAATTAGAGGACGTCTAACTTGTTTTTGGAGCAAGTGTTTTGTGATGTGATACGGCCAAAGTTGTGATGAATGATGAATGATATATATGTGACGTATGAGATCATGTTCTTGTAATAGGAATCACGACTTGCATGTCGATGAGTATGACAACCGGCAGGAGCCATAGGAGTCGTCTTTATTTTTTGTATGACCTGCGTGTCATTGAGAAACGCCATGTAAATGACTTTACTTTATTGCTAAACGTGTTAGCCATAGTAGTAGAAGTAATAGTTGGCGAGCAACTTCATGGAGACACAATGATGGAGATCATGATGATGGAGATCATGGTGTCATGCCGGTGACAAGATGATCATGGAGCCCGAAGATGGAGATCAAAGGAGCTATATGATATTGGCCATATCATGTCACTACTATATAATTGCATGTGATGTTTATTATGTTTATGCATCTTGTTTACTTAGAACGACGGTAGTAAATAAGATGATCCCTTATAATAATTTCAAGAAAGTGTTCTCCCTAACAGTGCGCCGTTGCTAAAGTTCGTCGTTTCGAAGCACCACGTGATGATCGGGTGTGATATATTCTTACGCTCACATACAACGGGTGTAAAGACAGTTTTACACACATAAAACACTTAGGTTAACTTGACGAGCCTAGCATGTACAGACATGGCCTCGGAACACAAGAGACCGAAGGTCGAACATGAGTCGTATGGAAGATAATGCATCAACATGGAGATGTTCACCGACGATGACTAGTCCGTCTCACGTGATGATCGGACACGGCCTAGTCGACTCGGATCATGTAACACTTAGATGACTAGAGGGATGTCAAATCTGAGTGGGAGTTCATTAAATAATTTGATTAGATGAACTTTATTATCATGAACATTAGTCTAAAATCTTTGCAAAATGTCTTGTAGATCAAATGGCCAACGCTCATGTCACCATGAACTTCAACGCGTTCCTAGAGAAAAACAAGCTGAAAGATGATGGCAGCAACTATTCGGATCGGGTCCTAACCTCGAGGATCATCCTCATAGCTGCCAAGAAACAATATGTCCTAGAAGCACCGCTAGGTGAAGCACCCATCCTGCAGAACCAAGACGCGTTATGAACGCTTGGCAGTCTCGCCCGATGATTACTCCCTCGTTCGGTCAAAGGCGGCATGCTTTACAGCTTAGAACCGGCTCCAAAAGCGTTTTGAGCAACACGGAGCATATGAGATGTTCGAGGAGCTGAAACTAGTTTTCCAAGCTCATGATCGGGTCGAGAGATATGAAGTCTCCGACAAGTTCTATAGTTGTAAGATGGAGGAAAATAGTTACATCGGGAGCACATACTCAAAATGTCCGGGTTGCACAACCGCTTGTCCCAGTGGACATTAACCTCCGGACGAGGCGGTCATTGACAGAATCCTTCAGTCGCTCCCACCGAGCTACAAGAGCTTTGTGATGAACTACAATATGCAGGGATGGTGAAAACTATTCCTGAAGTATTTTCAATGTCAAGTCAGCAGAGGTAGAAATCAAGAAGGAGCATCAAGTGTTGATGGTCAATAAAACCACTAAGTTCAAGAAGGGCAAGGGTAAGAAGAACTTCAAGAAGGACGGCAAGGATGTTGCGGCGCTACCGTAAGCCGATTGCCGAGGAAGAAGTCGTGCAATGGACCCAAGCCCGAGACCGAGTGTTTTTATTGCAAAGGGAAGGGTCATCGGAAGCGGAACTGCCCCAAATACTTAGCGCACAAGAAGGTCGGCAACACTAAAGGTATATTTGATATACATGTAATTGATGTGTACCTTACCGATTACTCGTAGTAACTCCCGGTATTTGATACCGGTGCCGTTGCTCATATTTGTAACTCACGGCAGGAGCTGCGGAATAAGCGGAGATCGGCGAACGACGAGGTGACGATCTTGCGCGTGGGGAATGGTTCCAAGGTCGATGTGATCGCCGTCGACACGCTACCTCTACATTTACCTACGGGATTAGTTTTAAACCTCAATAATTGTTATTTAGTGCCAAGTTTCAGCATGAACATTGTATCGTGATCTCGTTTAATACGAGATGGCTACTCATTTAAATCTGAGAATAATGGTTGTTCTATTTATATGAGAGATATGTTTTATGGTCATGTCTCATGGTCAATGGTTTATTCTTAATGAATCTCGAACGTGATGTTACACATATTCATAGTGTGAATACCAAAAGATGTAAATTTGATAACGATAGTCCCACATACTTGTGGCACTGCCGCCTTGGTCACATTGGTGTCAAGCGCATGAAGAAGCTCCATGCTGATGGACTTTTAGAGTCTCTCGATTATGAATCATTTGACACGTCTTAACCATGCCTCATGGGAAAAATGACCAAGACTTCGCTTCTCGGAACAATGGAGCGAGCAACTAACTTATTGGAAATCATACATACCAAGTGTACGGTCCAATGAGCGTTGAGGCTCATGGAGGATATCGTTATGTTCTCACTCACGCATTTACTTATGTAGATATGGGTATGTCTACTTGATGAAACACAAGTCTGAGACCTTTGAAAAGTTCAAGGAATTTCAGAATGAGGTAGAGAATCAACGTGACCGAAAAATAAAGTTCTTACGATCAGATCGTGGAGGAGAATATTTAAGTCACGAATTTGGTACACACTTAAGGAAATGTGGAATCGCTTTCACAACTCACGCCGCTACCGAACACCTCAACATAAGGGTGTGTCCGAACGTCGTAATCGCACTCTATTGGATATGGTGCGATCTATGATGTCTCTTCGATTTACCGCTATCATTTTGGGGATACGCTCTAGACAGCTACATTCACTTTAAATAGGGCACCGTCTAAATCCGTTGAGACGACACCGTATGAATTATGGTTTGGGAAGAAACCTAAGCTGCCGCTTTCTAAAAGTTTGGGGATGCGATGCTTATGTCAAGAAACTTCAACCTGAAAAGCTCGAACCCAAGTCGGAAAAATGCGTCTTCATAGGATACCCTAAGGAAACTATTGGGTATACCTTCTACCTTAGATCCGAAGGCAAGATCTTTGTTGCCAGAACGGATCCTTTCGAAAAAGAGTTTCTCTCGAAAGGAGTAAGTGGGAGGAATGTAGAACTCGATGAAGTACTACCTCTTGAACCGAAAGTAGTGCGGCTCAGAAAATGTTCCTGTGGTGCCTACACCGATCGGAGAGGAAATTAATGATGATCAAGGTACTTCGGATCAAGTTGCTAATCGAACTTCAGAGGTCCACAAGGACACGCTCCACACCAGAGTGGTATGGCAACCCTGTCACCGGAAATCATGTTGTTGGACAACGGTGAACCTTCGAACTATGAAGAAGCGATGGCGGCCCGCATTCCAACCAATGGCTTGAAGCCATGCAATCCGAGATAGGATCCATGCATGAAAACAAAGTATGGACTTTGACAGACTTGCCCGATGATCGGCGAAAGCGATAGAAAACAAATGGATCTTTAAGAAGAAGACGGACGCGTGATGGTAATGTTACCATCTATAAAGCTCGACTTGTTGCTAAGGGTTATCGGCAAGTTCAAGGGGTTGACTACGATGAGACTTTCTCTCCCGTAGCGGCTGAAGTCCGTCCGAATCATGTTAGCAATTGCCGTGATACTATGATTATGAGATATGGAAAATGGACGCCAAAACGGCATTCCTTAACGGCTATCTTAAGGAAGAATCAGATATGATGCAGCCGGAAGGTTTTGTCGACCCTAAGAATGCTAACAAGGTATGCAAGCTCCAGCGATTCATTTATGGGCTGGTGCAAGCATCTCGGAGTTGGAACATTCACTTTGATGAGATGATCAAATCGTTTGGGTTTATGCAGACTTATGGAGAAGCCTGCGTTTACAAGAAAGTGAGTGGGAGCTCAGAAGCATTTCTCATATTATATTTAGATGACATACTTTTGATGGGAAATGATATAGAACTTTTGGACAGCATTAAGGCCTACTTGAATAAGAGTTTTCAATGAAGGACCTTGGAGAAGCTGCTTACATATTAGGCATCAAGATCTACAGGATAGATCGAGACGCCTCATAGGTCTTTCACAAAGCACATACCTTGATAAGATATTGAAGAAGTTCAAAATGGATCAGTCCAAGAAAGGGTTCTTGCCTCAGACATTACAAGGTGTGAAATTGAGCTCGGCTCAATGTCCCACCACGGCAGAAGATATAGAAGAGATGAGTGTCATCCCTATGCATTAGCCATAGGGTCTATTATGTATGACATGTCGTGTACTGCACTGATGTAAACCTTGCCGTAAGTTTGGTAGGAAGGTACCAAAGTAATCCCGCAAGGAACACCGGACAGCGGGTCAAGAATATCCTTAAGCACCGAAAAGGACTAAGGACATGTTTCTCGTTTATGGAGGTGACGAAGAGCTCGTCAGAAGGGTTATGTCGACGCTTAGCTTCGACACGCATCTGGATGACTCAAAGTCACAAACCGGATACGTGTATATGTTGAATGGTGGAGCAAGAAGCTGGTGCAGGCAAGCAGAAAGGCCGTGGAGGGATCTACATGTGAACTGGAGTACATGGCAGCCTCGGAGGCAGCGATGAAGCAATTTGGGTGAAGGAGTTCATCACCGACCTAGGAGTCATACCCAATGCGTCGGGGCCGATCAAACTCTTCTGTGACAACACCGAGCTATTGCACTTGCCAAGGACCCCTGTGTTTCACAAGAAGACCAGGTACATCAAGCGTCGCTTCAACTCCATTCGTGAAAATGTTCAAGATGGAGACATAGAAATTTGCAAAGTGCATACGGATCTGAATGTCGCAGATCCGCTGACTAAACCTCTTCCATGAAAGCAAAACATGATCAACACCGTAACTCTATGGGTGTTCGATTCATCACAATGTAACTAGATTATTGACTCTAGTGCAAGTGGGAGATCATGGAAATCTGCCCTAGAGGCAATAATAAAAGGATTATTATTATATTTCCTTGTTCATGATAATTGTCTTTTATTCATGCTATAATTGTATTATCCGGAAATCGTAATACACGTGTGAATACATAGACCACAATATGTCCCTAGTAAGCCTCTAGTTGACTAGGTCGTTGATCAACAGATAGTCATGGGTTCCTGACTATGGACATTGGATGTCATTGATAACGGGATCACATCATTAGGAGAATGATGTGATGGACAAGACCCAATCCTAAGCATAGCACAAGATCGTGTAGTTCGTTTGCTAGAGCTTTTTCCAATGTCAAGTATCTTTTCCTTAGACCATGAGATCGTAACTCCCGGATACCGTAGGAGTGCTTTGGGTGTACCAAAAGTCACAACGTGAATCGGGTGACTATAAAGGTGCACTACGGTACCTCCGAAAGTGTCTGCTGGGTTGACACGGATCGAGATCGGATTTGTCACTCCGTATGACGGAGAGGTATCTCTGGGCCCACTCGGTAATGCATCATCATAATGAGCTCAAAGTGACCAAGTGTCTAGTCACCGGATCATGCATTACGGTACGAGTAAAGTGACTTGCCGGTAACGAGATTGAATGAGGTATTGGGATACCAACGATCGAATCTCGCGGTGTAACGCATCGATTGACAAAGGGAATTGTATACGGGTTGCTTAAATCCTCGACATCGTGGTTCATCCGATGAGATCATCGAGGAGCATGTGGGAGCCAACATGGGTATCCAGATCCCGCTGTTGGTTATTGACCGAGAGCCGTCTCGGTCATGTCTCGCATGTCTCCCAACCCGCACGGCCTACACACTTAAGGTTCTTGACGCTTGGGTTGTATGAATATGAGGATGCAGCAAACTGAAAGTTGTTCGAGTCCGGATGAGATCCCGGACGTCACGAGGAGTTCCGGAATGGTCCGGAGGTAAAGAATTATATATAGGAAGTGTTGTTTCGCCATCGGAGAGTTTCGGGGTCACCGGTATTGTACGGGACCACCGGAAGGGTCCCGGGTCCACCGAGTGGGGCCACCTATCCCGAAGGGCCCGTGGGCTGAAGTGGGAGGAACCAGCCCCTGGTGGGCTGGTGCGCCCCACTGGCCCCTCATGCGCCTAGGGTTGGGAACCCCTAGGGAGGCGCCCACTTGCCTTGGGGCAAGCCTCCCCCTTGGCCGCCGCCCCCTTGGGAGATCTCATCTCCGTGGCGCGCATTTCTGTGGGGCCTATATAAAGGGGGAGGGAGGGCAGCCGCACCCAAGTCTTGGCGCCTCCTCTCCCTGCTACACCTCTCCTCTCGCAGGCTCGGCTGCTTTGCCGAAATCCTGCTGCATCCACCACCACGCCGTCAGGTCAGCCGATCTTCATAAACCTCTCCCTCCTCCTTGCCGGATCAAGGTGCTGGAGACGTCATCCGCCTCCAGACGTGTGTTGAACGCGGAGGTGCTGTCCGCTCGGCATTTGGTCATCGGTGATTTGGATCACGACGAGTACGACTCCCTCAACCCCGCTCACTTGAACGCTCTACACGCCGATCTACAACGGTATGTAGATGCACTCCTTTCACTCGTTGCTAGATGAACTCATAGATGGATCTTGGTGAACGTAGAATTTTTTTTATTTTATGCAACGTTCCCCAGCACATACTTCTCTTGTTGAGGAACAAACTTCGTCTTGGGGTATTGATCTTCTTCCCACTCAACTCCATTGGCATTGAACTTTCATTCAAAACCAACACCTTGATTCTTCCGGTGCCTTCCTTGCTTATGCATAATTTCCTCAAATTGCTTACTCCCTAAGAAGACTCTTGTATACACCTTTCTCTATAATTCCTTCAATAAGCTGTTTTCTTGCTCAAGTGTAACTTGGCTTAGAGTATCATTAGTGGAATCAAGAGAACTACTAGAAGCAACAATATTGGATTTAGCATTATTATTGTTACTAATAGAGGAAGAATCTTTCTTGTTATTGTTACTAGACTTGACTTGAGGCATGTAAGTAGATAAGAGTAAATGCTTGGCAATGTAAGAAGAACTTTGCTTACGAAGATCATTATTGATCGCTTTTAGGAACTCATGCTCTTGCTCAAGATTGAGCTTTTCAAAGCGTAACTTCTCATGAGCCCTTAAAAGTTCTCGATGATCTTCAAAGATAGTTTCATGAGCTAACTTAAGAGTGTTTAGTTCTTTAGTTAGACGCTCAATTTTCTCCTTATCATTGTCATTCGTTTCAACTTGATTAGCATGATTAATTGACGTTTCATCATAGTATTCGTCACTAGAGTTGTCAACAAGTAAATCATCATCACCTAGCAAGTCATATTCATCAACATCAAAATCAACATACTCAGGGTGTGTTACCTTAGGACCTTTAGCCATGAAGCATCTACCAATTCCTTCATTTGGTGATCCAAATATGTCGTAGGAGTTGGTTGACACAAGTGCTAGACCGGCAACACCTTCATCTTGAGCGTATTCGGAGTCGGAGTGATAGCTTCTCTCGGAGTGATGGTCGGAGTCGGAGCCGGATACCCATCCACCAACATGAGCTTGATGTCTTCTTTTTGTGTAGCTCTTTGATGACTTGTCCTTCCTTTCCGAATCCTTGCTTCTCCGTGAGGGTCTTCGTTCATAACGATCATCTCTACTTCTTCTCTCTCTTGGTGGTGATTCTTCTCTTCTACTTCTTCTCTTGGGAGAATCTTCTCTTCTTTTGTAGGGTGCCGTACACTCATTGGAATAGTGTCCGGGTCTCCCACAATTGTAGCAATTGCACTCTTGACTAGAAGATCTTTTGTCATTGTAGGACCTTGACTTGGAGCTTCTCTCTTTGCTTCTACTCTTGTAGAATTTGTTTAAGTTCTTCACCATTAAGCTCAATTCTTCATTGAAGGTTTGTTTCTCACTTGATGATGTGGGGGCTTCACATGAGGCTTTGTAAGCACCACTCGACGTGTTGTGAAGTTCCTCCTTATCCTTGAGTGACATCTCATGAGCAACAATTCTTCCAATGACTTCCGTGAGGCTTGAGATCTTTGTAATTGGGCATCATTTGGATCAATGTGCACACGGTATCATATTTTCCATCCAATGCTCTTAGGATCTTCTTGATGATGAACCTATCGGTCATCTCTTCAATTCCTAAGCCGGCAATCTCATTTGTGATAAGAGCAAGCCTAGAGTACATTTCAGCGACACCTTCACCATCCTTCATTTTGAACTTGTCAAGCTGACTTTGGAGCACATCCAACTTGGATTCCTTGATGGAGTCGGTACCTTCGTGCATATCAATCAAAGTATCCCAAATTTCCTTTGCATTCTCAAGACGGCTGATTTTGTTGAATTCTTCGGGTCACAATCCATTGAAGAGGATATCACAAGCTTGAGCGTTGTATTGCCACATCTTCACCCCTTCGGCACTAGCTTCACGGTTCGGTTCTCTCCCAGCTACGCATTCACCTTGCAAGCCAATCCACACACTAGCCCACTCGGCGGGGTTATGTCCGAGAATATGCATTTTCATCTTATGCTTCCAACTAGCAAAATTAGTGCCATCAAAGTAAGGACCTCTACGATGATAATTTCCTCGCTAGACGCCCATACTCTCCTAGGTTGTGAAACCAAGGCTATGACCACCAAAAGCTATGGAAATCAAAGCAAATGGAGACCAAAGCTCGATACCACTTGTAGGACCTTGAAGTATGTCTAGAGGGGGGGTGATTAGACTACCTGACAATAAAAACCTAACCTTTTCCCAATTTTAGACTTTGGCAGATTTTAGCTATTTTTGAACAAGTCAAGCAATCTTCGCACAATTCAAGCAAACATGCAAAGAGTATATTGGCAGCGGAAAATAAAGCATGCAACTTGCAAGAATGTAAAGGGAAGGGTTTGGAGGATTCAAACGCAATTGGAGACACAGATGTTTTTGTCGTGGTTCCGATAGGTGGTGCTATCGTACATCCACGTTGATGGAGACTTCAACCCATGTAGGGTAACGGTTGCGCGAGTCCACGGAGGGCTCCACCCACGAAGGGTCCACGAAGAAGCAACCTTGTCTATCCCACCATGGCTGTCGCCCACGAAGGACTTGCCTCACTAGCGGTAGATCTTCAAGAAGTAGGCGATCTCCTTGCCCTTACAAACTCCTTGGTTCAACTCCACAATCTTGTCGGAGGCTCCCAAGTGACACCTAGCCAATCTAGGAGACACCACTCTCAAGAAGTAACAACTGGTGTGTTGATGATGAACTCCTTGCTCTTGTGCTTCAAATGATAGTCTCCCCAACACTCAACTCTCTCTCATAGGATTTAGATCTGGTGGAAAGAAGATTTGAGTGGAAAGCAACTTGGGAAGGCTAGAGATCAAGATTCATGTGGTTGGAATGGAATATCTTGGCCTCAACACATGAGTAGGTGGTTCTCTCTCTAACCTGGTAAGTTGGAAGTGTAGGTTTGTTCTGATGGCTCTCTCCATGAATGAAGAGGAGGGTATATATAGCCCCACACAAAATCTAACTGCTACACACAATTTACCAAACTCGGTGGGACCGAATCATCAAACTCGGTCGGACCGATTTAGTAAACCTAGTCACCGTTAGGATTTTCGGTGGGACTAACATGCATCTCGGTAGGACCGATATGGTTAGGGTTACCGATCACACAAACCTGGTGAGACCGAATTTGGTAATTAGCTAACCAGAGAGTTGGTCAGGTAAACTCGGTGGGACCGATTCGCTCTTTCGGTGAGACCGAAAAGTTACAAAAGGTAAATAGAGAGTTTACATTGTAATCTCGGTGGGACCGATCGCTCACTTCGGTTAGACCGAAATATTACGAAGGGAAACAGAGAGATTACAATCCCATCTCGATGAGACCGAGATCCCTATCGGTGAAACCGATTTGCCTAGGGTTTGTGGCAAAGGGCTATGACATCCGAACTCGGTGGCGCCGGATAGAAAGAATCGGTAGGACCGATTTTGACTTTAGATTTAGGTCATATGTGGATGTGAGAAAGTAGTGGAGGGTTTTGGAGCATATCACTAAGCACATGGAGCAAGAGGCTCATTAAGCAACACCTCATCCCTTCTTGATAGTATTGGCTTTTCCTATAGACTCAATGTGATCTTGGATCACTAAAATATAAAATGTAGAGTCTTGAGCTTTTGAGCTTGAGCCAATCCTTTGTCCTTAATATTTTGAGGGATCCACTTTCATCATCCATGCCATGCCATTCATTGAGCTTTCCTGAAATATTCATCTTGGAATAGTATTAGCTCAATGAGCTATATGTTGTTATGAATTACCAAAACCACCTAGGGTTAGTTGCACTTTCAGAAATGAAGCAGAATGAATTGTATGAAAGGTCGAGGAAGGACATGCATCTGACTATTCGAAAGGAAATTGAGTCAATGATAATGCAGAAGACTCTAACACTGACAGATAACTAGCAGATGGGAGGGGGAGGCGGGCATGGAGGATGCTGGTTATTGCGCGACAACACCGCACAAGAGTAGCGCATCGAATTCCCCAAATGACACTAAGATCAGAGCTGCTCATGATGAAGCTATATCTGATCTATCTAGAATGAAAGACAGACTGAAGGGTGTGCTTACACATTATGAAGGTACATTAAAATGTGCAACAACCTGGGTTTTCCCACCCTTCTTGCAAGAAGGCCTCTTGTTGGACAATGTGCCATTGAAGCTGGGCTGTGTGAAGTGCTACATGACTGAAGTAAAGCCTAGATTCAATGAATTTGCCCTGAAGAATGTCCTAGGGGACTTTGATGAGCATATGACCATGGGAGAAACACTGTTACATCACATCTAGTGTCCATGAAAGGAAATAGACTTCATGATGAGATCCCTGAAGCCCCGCCAAGAGCAATCAATGTCGCCCCTCATCCGGTGACGCTCTCCTTGCCACAGCAGCTCTCGCGTGCTTCCCCCAAGGAACCTAATACTCGTAATCTCACGGCTGATGCATCAACCTATGATCAGCCCTTCCAACTTTGTGCCGTACAAGCCATGTCATCATCGGCCCAGAGCAGCTAGTGGCAAGGACTACAACTGCTGAAGACGCACCACTGGTTCAGATGCCGGCCGCTGAAGTAGCGGAGGGAGACCCAGCTGCACCACATGCTCAGCAGACCAACCTGGTGGAGCGGACTGCTATGCAGTCTGATGCTTCAGAACCGCCTGCTAAGTAGTCTGTAGGTCCAGAACTGACTGCTCATCAGTCCATCAGTCTGCAGCCGAGCGATCAGCATGCCAATGCGTCAGCACTTCCTGCTCAACAAACCAACGCGTTGGCACGGCCTCCTTGGCACACCGACAAGTTGGCACCACCTGCACAAAAACCCAACATAGCTCCAACGCATGGTCAGCAGTCCGATGCCTCTGCTCCTACAACCGAGCAGTCCGTCACAGCAGTACCACCAGCTCAACAGTCCGGCATAGCTAAACTATCTGCTAAGCAGTCCGTCAAAGCTTTACCGTATGCTCAGCAGTCTGCCTTTCAGCCATCCAGACCTTGTACCAGAAGTGCTTCAAGTACCAAGAAGGAACCGGGCAAAAAGGCTGCACCCGTGAGGAAGCATGCCCATAGAACGAAGAGGAATGAGAACGATTGCCTCTTACTTAAAGCACTCATCACCCATAACCAAATTAACAACAAGTTGTTCGAATCGGAGAGTAATATTATTTCTGACGGCATGAATGATGCAGAAACAGATCTGGTGCTTGCTAAAAATAAAGCAGACATACTTGAAGCACACAATTACGTCCATGGCCAGCCATTTCTTGTTGGCGAATACTTTGATGAGTGCAGCTCTAGTTGCCGCAAATTACATAAATATTGCATGGATCAAATGTTAGCAGGTCATCATGTTCTGCTAGTCAGCTACAACAGAGATCGACACGATCCTTGTTCCATCAGTGTGAATTTTGAGGACTTACATCTCTTCTTCAACTTCAATGAGCTCGATGCCACTCCTGTTAGATGCCTGATTTTGTAAGTACTTAACAAGCTCTGATCAACTTCTCCATACAAGGCTGTAAATGATAAACAGCTAACTGCATTTTATTCCTCTTAGGGGATTGAACGCGCAGAGAAGAAAAAGGGAGAGTATGTATTTCATAGACCATGCTTTAGCAAATGGCACAACATTACATGGTAAGGATGAATGGGAGTGGGCCATTAACACGGTCGCGCGTATCTTTGAAAACACATCCCATGCAAAATCATTTCTCTGGCCATATCATGAACGGTAAGTCAAATAAACAAACTCGCATAGACTAATTGTCTTTCAGATTTCGACATAATTCGTAAGTTCATGGCTTTCTTAATTTGTAGCAATCACTGGATCTTGGTATTAATTGTTCCAAACAGAACATAGTTTACTACATGGATTCTCTCAGAGAGTCAATAAACGCTCATGATCTGACGCATCTTCAACAATTCATGGATAGGTATTAAATTCTATGATGTTGAAATTAATTTGCATTCACGTCTGGTTCAGTTATTGATGTTGTGAAAACTCATCTTCATTTGCAGTGTGTTCGCATTGTGGAAAACTAAACCAGGGAACCTGTTCCAGAGGGAACTACCTCTGCAGCACGAGATCGTTTCTCCGGTAACACACCGAAATCTGTTATTTTCGGAAAATGTATCCAATAGTCTGCCAATACCTTTTCTTACACTAGTCAAATGTTCAAGCTTCTAAATAAACCTTTTTCTATTTTTGTCCAAAGAAAAAAAACATCTAACACCGGTTAGGTTGTTCCTAACAGGACAAATACATGACTAATTCTGTACAAAAAAATCCCGTGTCCTCAGCAACAAGCAGGGACCAACCTTTGTGGATACTATGTTTGCAAACACATGATCTCCATCTGCAAATCTGCTGATAGTTGTGAAGATGCTCGTGAATTAGTACCAGTAAGTCTATCTTAATTAATATCTTGTACTCCACTCATATGGCACATTCTGATCTTAAAAATACTGCAGCTCATCTTAAAACCGAGGACCTCGAACCGCTCCTTCACCGGGTGAATTGTTGATGGTTCGAAGATTTATCAGCGACTTCTTCCTGAACCACTACATCAATCCCACTGGTGATAATGAAGATTTCAGCATGCCTTCTCCTGAAACATTGAGTAAGAGTTAGCCGATAAACCTATACGCATGGATCCATTGTTTTCCATCTGATGAGGTCTTTGTATTTCGTACACTATGATTAATTATGTAATACATATATATATGTTGACAAATCATTGGAATTTAGCTACCATTAGTTCGCTTGCAATTGTTTTAAAATCTGATGAATGTTCTTCCCGTGGACACTATTTGTTCAATTGCATATTGTGGCAAATTTGCTTTTTGCATGCTGATTCAAATGGGATATTTTTGCTTTAACCTAGCAATTGCTCCGCACACGGTTCAACTAAATGAGTCTGTGTGATCCACATCGAAAAGCATATGCCAATCATAGCGGAACCGTTGATGATACACAACAGATCGCAGATGATTTGCAGCACTACTACGTTGTGTAGGGGCTTCGGAACCATTTGTGATACCACTTTATCGCACACGAGAGCTCAGAGTAAACCGTGCCAAATGTAAAATTCAATCCCAGTCGTAAATTTTTCAGGAAACGTGTGGGATCCTAAACGAAAAGCACACATCACTCTCAACCATCGGTGATACACAACAAATCACAAACGGTCTGCAACACTTGTATGTGTGCGAAGGGGCTCTTGAACCGTTTGTGATAGTGGAACCGTCGATGATACACGGTAATTGTCCGGGAACGTGTGCGATGGAGTCATGCATGGCTGACAAGTTCCGTAGAAAACTCGTGTGCGATGGGGCACATATCGCACACAGTTCATATGTTGGCTCGTGTGCCTTAGATACTGTTTCCCAAACGGTTCATTATGACACACCATTTGGTTTCACCGTGTCATTAGAAACGTTTAATCACCGATCCCACACGTGTGACATAATTTGGTGTGTTGCCTCGCGACGATTAAATTTGGCAAGGCGCCCGTGCATCATGGCTCCTAACCCCGACGGTTTTTGGGTTGTGTGGGAAGGACCCCCCACCCTATCACACACACTCACTTGGCGACTGTTTAAAATGTCGTCGTGGAAAGCGGTCAAAAACCGTTTGTATAGCAGCTTGACGTGCATCAAAGGAGAAGCCATCTAGCTACTAGTCAGGACCCGTAGGTATGTGGTAAACTACTCACACATCATGGGAAGGGTAGCAAGGTTGATGAATAAGCCCTCCGTGGTCGAACCCCCCTCCGGCAGAGTACCATAGACCAGAGGCGGCGAAGGAAAATTATTTTTTGGTGTGCCCTCTGGTCTATGGGGAATATTTGAGTATTGATAGAAGAAGAATTAGGGCTAGAGGAGCCACCGGGGGCCCACAAGCTTGGGGGCGCCCCCCCAGGGCGCACCCTCCGAGCTTGTCGCTGCCTCGTGGCCCTTCTGGCCAACCCCCGAAGCTTCTAGGGTGTCTTGTGGTCCAAGAAAAATTGTCAAAACGTATAGTTCCATTTGGACTCCATTTGGTATTGATTTTCTATAAAGACAAAAACAAGGAAAAAACAGCAACTAACACTTGGCACTAGGTTAATAGGTTAGTCCCAAAAATGATATAAAATAGCATAATAATGCATATAAACATCCACGATTTATAACATAATAGCATGGAACAATCAAAAGTTATAGATACGTTGGAGACGTATCAACTGGTGGCTTGCCTTCAAGCCCCTAGGGTCGTTGGCCAAGGGGGTAGGAAGGAAATCCCTCCTTTCCCTCTTCACTGATCGATATCCCCTTTTTAGGGATCCTGGTCTTATCCCTTCCGGATATGATACTATTCCTTTTAAGGGAGGATCTTGGTGCGCATAGAACAGGGGTGTGGGGACTTTCCCCACTAACCACGTTCATATGGGTCCCCATGCAGGTGGGCCCCACTCTAGAACCTTCTACAACCTTCCTGATACAGTACCTAAAAAACCCAAACTTTTTCCGAAACCTTGACAGCAACTTTCCATATATGAATCTTTAACTCCGTACCATTCCGGAACTCCTCGTGACGTACCGGATCCCATCCGAGACTCCGAACAACCTTTGGACTTTCCACTATTTGTATCTCAATACTATCCTGGCGCTACCGAACATTAAGCGTGTGACCCAACGGGTTCGAGAATCATGCAGACATGAACGAGACTCCTCTCCGTCGATAACCAATAGGGGACCTGGATGCCCATATTGATTCCTACATATTTAACGAAGATCTTTATCGATTGAACCACAATGCACTAAAAAAAACAAACACTTCCGTGATGATACGTGTTTGTATCAGTAGGTCACATTTTCTGGCATGCATGTACATCCATGACAATTTTATGACAGAATCACGATAGTCAAACTTGTATTGTCGTAGAAGTGTTCCATGAAAATACCAAAATTATCATCACAGAAGTGTCCACTTCCATGATGATAAATTATGCGTCAGGGAAGTGTTTTCGTCAAGGGTAACCGACACATGGCATCCATCGTAACGGGTCACCGTTAAGCTATCGGGTTCCGGTTTGGATTCGATAACCCGTTAACAACCCGGACCAATGGGGATTTTCCACGTGTAAAATTCTCATTCTCCAAAGGATCCACGTGTGAGCTCAGCATTGGGGCAGATGTCATCCCTACAATGGAAGGATCCACGTGCAGAAGTTAAGGCTTTCTTAAGTGTTTCAAAGGCTTCTATACAATCATCATAAAAAACAAATGGAACATCCTTTTGCAAAAGATTTGTAAGAGGCCTAGAAATTTTAGAGAAGTCTTTAATAAACCCCCTATGGAAACCAACAAGACCAAGGAAACTACGAATACCTTTAATGTCGTTAGGACATGGTATTTTCTTAATTGCATCAACTTTAGCTTTATCCACCTCAATACCTCGCTTAGAAATTTTATGCCCCAAGACAATACCTTCATTCACCATAAAGTGGCGCTTCTCCCAATTCAAGACAAGATTAATTTGTTCACATATCTGCAAAACTTGATCAATGTTGTAGCGATCATCAAAAGAAGTTACGTAAATGGAGAAATCATCCATGAGAACCTCAACAATCTTTTCACAAAAGTCAGAGAATATAGTAGTCATACATCTTTGAAAGCTACCGGGTGCATTACATAAACCTAAGGGCATATGTCTATAAGCATAAGTTCGAAAAGGGCAAGTAAAGGTGGTTTATCTTGATCAGATTGTGAAACAAGTATTTGAGACAAACTAGAATATCCATCAAGAAAACAAAAGTGTGTTTGCTTTGACAATCTTTCTAACATTTGTTCAATAAAAGGTAGAAGGTAATGATCCTTTCTAGTAGCTTTTTTTTATTTTTCTGAAATCAACTACCATTCTATAGCGAGTCACTATTCTTCGTGGAATTAGTTCATTTTTATCATTAGGAACAACAGTGATACCTCCTTTCTTAGGGACACAATGAACATGACTTACCCATCTACTATCAGCGATGGGATATATTATACCTATTCCCAGAAGCTTTAATATTTCAGCTCTTACCACTTCTTTTATCTTAGGATTCAAATGTCGTTGGTGATCAACAACGGGTTTAGCATCGGGCTCCATATTAATATTATGCTGACAGAGAGTGGGACTAATGCCCTTAAGATCATCAAGAGTATATCCAATAGCAAAGACGATGCTTCCTCGTAATTTTAATAATATCTCTTCTTCATGGTCTAAAAGGTTAGCACTACAAGATATATTTTTTCTCATCAAGATAAGCATACTTCAAAATCTCAGGTAATTTCTTTAATTCCAACACAGGATCACCTTTAGGTGGAGGAGGACCTCCTAGAGTTTCAATAGGCAAATTGTGCTTAAGGATAGGTTATTGTTCAAAGAATATTTTATCTATTTCATTTCTATCAAGAAAGTGCATAACATTTTCATGGTCTAGCAAATATTGTTCTAATGGATCAGTAGGAGGTACGACAAGAGAAGCAAGACCTATTATTTCATCCTTACTAGATAATTCTTTATCATGAGGTTGCCTACAAAACTTATAGAAATTAAACTCATGATACACATCACCAAAATTGACACTAATAGTTTCTCTACGGCAATCTATCTTAGCATTAACAATGTTCAAGAAAGGTCTACCAAAAATTATGGGACAAAAATCATCTTGTGGGGACCCAAGAACTAGAAAGTCGGTAGGGTATTTTATTTTCCCACACAAGACCTCAACATCTCTAACAATCCCAAGTGGTGTGATGGTATCTCTATTAGCAAGTTTAATAGTGACATCTATGTCTTCTATTTCAAAGAGGTGCTATATCATTCATAATTTCCTGGTATAAGGTAAAAGGACTAGCACTCACACTAGCACCCAAGTTAGATAAACCATGATAGCAATGATCTCCAATTTTAATTGAGATGACAGGCATGCCAACAACGTGCTTGTTATTATCTTTAGTATCGGGTTTGGCCATTCTAGCAACTTCATCACAGAAATAAATAACATGCCCATCAATATTATCGACCAAGAGATCTTTGACCATAGCAACACTAGGTTCTACTTTAATTTCATCAGAGGGTTTAGGTGCTTTAATATTACTTTTGCGAACCACTGTTGATACCTTAGCATGTTCCTTTATCCTAACAAGGAAAGGTCGTTTTTCAATATAAGAAGTAGGCACAACTGGATCAGCATTGTAAATTATAGTTTCATCTTTAACTATGACCGGTTCTTTAATTTCTTCTTTAGTAAGGGGATGATATTTAAACCACTTCTCTTTAGGGAGATCAACATGAGTAGAAAATGATTCAAAAAAAAGAGGCTACTATCTCAGAGTCAAGTCCATATTTAGTGCTAAACTTGTGAAAAGCATCGGTATTCATAAAAGATTTAACACAGTCAAACTCAAGCTTAATACCTGACTCTTTACCTTCAGCGGGTTCCAATATTAAAAGTTGTGTTTAAATCTTTCTAAAAGAGCCCACCTGAATTCAATAATCTTCTTCATAAAAGAACTAGCACAAGAAGTATCGAGCCTGGACTGATCATTACGAGAAAGCCGAGCATAAAAATTCTGAATGATAATTTCTCTTGAGAGCTCATGATTGGGGAATCAATATAAGCCTCCCCCAAGATAGAGCGATACTTTCTCCTTCACGATTCCTAAAATTATATATGTAATTCCGATCACAATGAACTAGATGCATATGATAATTTTTTGGGTGAAATTCCAATTTCAAGATCCAATATTATCGCATAGCCTATACCATGTCAATGATCCCCTCCCCCCCAAATATAAATGGAAAACCTTCTTCTTAACTTCATCTCCAGGTAAACCTGCAAGCTTAAACAATCCAGAAATTTCATACACATGTATCAAAATCATATCAGGATGCTTCGTTCCGTCTCTGCATAAGGATTAGCTAGCAGTTGCTCTATCATACCCGAAGGAATTTCATAAATTATATTTTAAGTAGGTGCAATAGGTTTTGGGGCAACTCTTTGTGCTTCCGGTCGAGGTGAAGATGCCCCGAACAAACCCCTCAAAGGATTGTTTTCCATAGTAGCAAGTGACAGTAAATGTCAGCACGTAATATAAATTTTTCCTTACCGATTTCCACTTACCAAGAGCGCTTTACTCCTCGGCTACATCACTAGAAAAGAGTCATGGTGACCCACAAGTATAGGGGGTCAATTGTAGTCCTTTCGATAAGTAAGAGTGTCGAACCCAACGAGGACTAGAAGGAAATGACAAGTGGTTTTTAGCAAGGTAATTTCTGCAAGCACTGAAATTCTCGGTAACAGGTAGTTTGATAGCAAGATAATTTGTAACAAGTAACAAGTAACAACAGTAACAATAAGTGCAGCAAGGTAGCCCAATCCTTCTTGTGGCAAAGGACATGCCGGAATGATCTCTTATAATAAGCAAAGCATTCTTGAGGCACACGAGAATTTCATCTAGTCACTTTCATCATGTTGGTTTGATTTGCGTTCTCTACTTTGATAATTTGATATGTGGGTGGACTGATGCTTGGGTGCCGTTCTTACTTGAAAAAACCTCCCACTTATGATTAAACCCCTCGCAAGCATCCGCAACTACGAAACAAGAATTAAGATAACAATCTAACCATAGCATTAAACATATGGATCCAAATCAGCCTCTTATGGAGTAGCGCATAAACTAGGGTTTAAGATCATATCACTCTAGCAACCCACCATCTAATAACTAATCCACAATGCATTCCCTTAGGCCCAAAGATGATGAAGTTTCATGTAGTCGACGTTCACATAACACCACTAAGGGAATCACAACATACATATCATCAAAATATTGAACAAATATCAAATTCACATGATTACTTGCAACATGACTTCTCCCATGGCCTCAAGAACAAGGGCAACTACTCACAAATAATATGCATGCTCAAGATCAGAGGGATATTAAATAGCATAATGGATCTGAACATATAATCTTCCACCAAATAAACAATCTAGCATCAACTAGAAGATGTAATTGACACTACTAGTCACCCACAGGTACCAATCTGAGGTTTCCGTACAAAGATTGAACACAAGAGATGAAGTAGAGTTTGAGATGAGATGGTGTTGTTGAATATGTTGATGAAGATTGGCCTCCCAAAGATGAGAGGGGTCTTGGTGATGACGATGGCTTCGATTTCCCCTCCCGGAGGGAACCCCCCCGGCGCAATCGCTCCGCTGGAGGGCAAACGTGCTCCTGCCCAAGTTCTGCCTTGAGAAGGCGGCGCTCCATCCCTAAAGTCCTCTCGTTAGTTTTTCTAGGTCAAAAGACCTTATGTACCAGAAGATGGGCACCGGAGGTGGGCCTGGGCCCACACTACCCACCAGGGCACGCCTGGAGGGGGTGGCGCACCCTGGTGCCTTGTGGGCACGTGGGTGCCCCCTCTGGTAGTTCTTCTCTCCAATATTTATTATATATTACAAAATAATTCTCTGTAAAATTTCAGCTCATTTGGAGGTGTGCAAAATAGGTATCTCTGACATAGCTTTTTCAGGTCCAGAATTCCAGCTGCCGGTATTCTCCCTCGTTGTGTAAACCTTGCATATTATGAGAGAAAAGGCATTAGAATTACTCCATAAAGTGTTAGAATGCATAAAAATGCTATAAATAATATTAGGAAAACATGATGCAAAATGGACGTATCAGACATGTTTACTAATAGTACAATTTAGTATTAGATTTTTTTAACCCTCTCGCCTTTTCTTTCATTGTAGTACTAGTAGTACTAGTAGTGTAGGTCGCATGGATCGCCGGGAGTAGTACTTTTTACCTGGACACGTATAGCTAGGTCCTTGAAGACTTGAACCCACTAGCTCCCACCATTTTTGTTTTTCCATGTCTTACTATCTCATCTATGTAGCCAAGAGTGGCTATATATAATAAGCTGGTTATTGTACTTCCTCTATACTGGAGTAGTACTACTTGCTGCACAATATTGTCGAGCGCCATATTTGAGCACAACATTATCACGCATGGACCTTGACCATGTACGTCACCATGTCTCCAGATCTAAGATGCCGCGTGTACCCAATGAACGGTGCCGAGTTCGACCCCCTTGATGTTGTGTGGGAGCCGAGGAACACTCTTGGAGAGTACTCGCTTTTCATTGGGGACAACTACCCCATTGTGAAGCAGATGCCACCTTCCGTGCACGAAACCGAAGGCCTACTATTCATGAAGCATGGGTGTGTCTTTAGTGCGCCTTTCTTTGGATGAACGACATGCTTTCGAGACACGCTTATCCTCGATTTATGCCGCTTCAGCTTGGATGAGTTTCCATCACGTGGAACCGGACTAGAAAGCAGCGACAATGATTCCTGTTGCCCACCGCTATGGATTGTGCCATCTATGAAGAACACCTGGGACTGGAACCTAGAGGAGGACATGGAGCCCATCTATAACATGTAAGTGGAGTATGGTAAATTGTGAATGGTACCGCTGTAAACATATGTAGAGTAGTCGCGCACAAATTTATCACATGAAGTGGAGATGAACTTGTGTGGCATGTTGGCATTTGTCCTTTAGAATTTATTTCTAGTAAATGTATTATGTGTATGTGAAACTTGTGTGGCTGTTGGCTATACGTGAGGTGGCGGCATCATACAGTAGCAGTTGTTCCTATCGTTGTAGTACTAGGACGACAACTCGTACTCCTATAAACCTTGCGCTTGGCTCCTCGCCTCTTCGGGGGGTCCAACAATTTGTACTCCTATAAACCTTGCGCTTGGCTCTTCGCCTCTTCGGGAGGTCCAACAATGATGATAATACAATGCAATATTCTTCTTGCAATCTAACTCCGAATGAACATACAGCAGGATCGAAAGTATATCTAGAGGGGGGGGGGGGGGTTATACTACTTGACCAAATAAAAATATAGCCTTATCCCAAGTTTAAGTCTTGGCAGATTTTAGAAAATTAGCACAAGTCAAGCAATCAAGCTACACATGCAATTCTAAGAGTATAGCAGCGGAATGTAAATCATTGCATATGAAGGTAAAGGGGAGAAGTTTGGAGGGAGCAAACGCAATGTAGACACGGAGATTTTTGCCGTGGTTCCGATAGGTGGTGCTATCGTACATCCACGTTGATGGAGACTTCAACCCACGAAGGGTAACGGCTACGCGAGTCCACGGAGGGCTCCACCCACGAAGGGTCCATGAAGAAGCAACCTTGTCTATCCCACCATGGCCATCACCTACGAAGGACTTGCCTCACTAGGGCAGATCTTCATGAAGTAGGAGATCTCCTTGCCCGTACAAACTCCTTGGTTCAACTCCACAATGTTGATGGAGGCTCCCAAGTGACACCTAACCAATCTAGGAGACACCACTCTCCAAAAGGTAATAGATGGTGTGTTAATGATGAACTCCTTGCTCTTGTACTTCAAATGATAGTCTCCCCAACACTCAACTCTCTCTCACAAATTTGGATATGGTGGAAAGATGATTTGAGTGGAAAGCAACTTGGGGAAGGCTAGAGATCAAGATTCTTGTGGTTGGATTGGAATGTCTTGGTCTCAACACATGAGTAGGTGGTTCTCTCTCAGAAAATGAATGCTGGAAGTGTAGGCACGTTCTGATGGCTCTCTCCACGAATGGAGGAAGGGTGGAGGGGTATATATAGCCTCCACACAAAATCTAACCGTTACACACAATATACCAAACTCGATGGGACCGAATAGTTAAACTCAGTCAGACCGATTTAGTTCAAAATGTGAACATTAGGTTTTTTGGTGGGAGGGACATGATCAACTCGGTGGGACCGATGTGCTAGGGTAGGGCATAACTTGATCTCGGTGAGACCGATCACATGAACTCAGTGAGACTGATTTCAGTAATAGGCGAACAGAGAGTTGGTCAGGCAAACTCGATGGCACCGATCGCTCATTTCGATGAGACCGAAATGTTATGAAAAGGAAATAGAGAGTTTCATTGCGAACTCGGTGGGACCGATTGCTCATTTCGGTTGGACTGAAACGTTATGAAGGGAAACAGAGAGTTTGCAATCCCATCTCGGTGAGACCAAGATCCCTATCGGTGAGACCGAACTAATTAGGGTTTCTGGCTATGGCTATGTCAAATGAACTTGGTGGCGCCGGATAGATCAAATTGGTGGGGCCGAGATTGACTTTAGGTTTAGGACAAATGTGGAATTGAAAAAGTGGTTGAGGGCTTTTGGAGCATATCACTAAGCATTTTGAGCAAGCAAGCCATTAAGCAACACCTCATCCCCTTTTAATAGTATTGTCTTTTCCTATGGACTCAATGTGATCTTGGATCACTAAAAAGAAAATGTAGAGTCCTGAGCTTTTTTTAGACAGAAAGACTGTAAGGGGACCCCTTACAGTATAATTGGTGCAACAAACCCAAATTGCAAGTACCATGCCTTGAACCTATGTGGGTGGGAAGGCATCAGCCCCTTCCCACCACTAGGCTATGCCTTAGTCTGCTAGAGTCTTGAGCTTTTGCCAATATATGTCCTTAGCATTTTGAGGGGTCCACATCTCTAGTCCATGCCATGCCAATCATTGAACTTTCTAAAATGATCATCTTGAAAGAATATTAGTTCAATGAGCTATATGTTGTTAAGAATTACCAAAACCACCCAGGGATTAGTTCCACTTTCAATCTCCCCCTTTTTGGTAATTGATGACAACATATAGATCAAAGCTTCCACAAATGATAATAAGAATGAAATACATCGTCGCTTTGAGAAGTATGTGATAAGAAAGAGCTCCCCCTAAATTTGTGCATTATTTAGAATTTTCTTTTGAATGCAAATGCACAATCCATTAGGATCATGGGTTACTCTTCCATGTCACATACATCTTGGTGGAGCGCTCAAAATGATAGAATATGAAAAATACGCTCATCACCAAGACAAAGTGAATGATCATACATAAGAGATAGAGAATATCATCATCCAAGCACAAACATTAAAGTAGGATATGATCAAGCACATGACCATACAAGTATCTCACACACACAACCAGAGAGTATCATCCGAGCAAGCAATCAAAATAAGTAGCAAATAAGCAGTAAAAGAGGCAAAAAGAAGCAAAGCTCTCTCTCTTTCTCGAAGCCTATGATCTATACAATGCAAATGCACAATCGATTAGGATCATGGGTTACTCTTCCATGTCACGTACATCTTGGTGGAGCGCCCAAAATGATAGAATATGAAATATACACTCATCAGCAAGACAAAGTGAATGATCATACATAAGATATAGAGAATATCATCATCCAAGCACAAACATTAAAGTAGGATATGATCAAGCACATGACCATACAAGTATCTCACACACACAACCATATAGTATCATCCAAGCAAGCAATCAAAATAAGTAGCAAATAAGTAGCAAAAGAGGCAAAAAGAAGCAAATCTCTCTCTCTCTCTCGAAGCCTATGATCTATACACTTTCTCCCCCTTTGGCAACAAGTTACCAAAAAGCTTGAAAATGCATAGTGCTATGCGGCTCTCTAAGCTTGATCTTCGGGAGGTGGAGTAGAGAGGAGTCTGATGACCCACAAGTATAGGTGATCAATTGTAGCTCTTTTCGAGAAGTAAGAGTGTCCAACACAACGAGGAGCAGAAGGAGATGACAAGTGGTTTTCAGCAAGGTAATGTCCGCAAGTGCTGAAATTGTAAGTAGCAGAGTAGTTTGATAGCAAGATATTGTAACGAGAAAGTAACGATAGTAGTAACAAAAGTGCAGCAAGGTATCCCAATCCTTTTGAGGCAAAGGATAGGCCAAAACAGTCTCTTATGATAAGCAAAGTGTTCTTGAGGGTACACGGGTATTTCATCTAGTCACTTTCACCCTGTTGGTTTGATTTGTGTTCGCTACTTTGATAATTTGATATGTGGGTGGACCTGTGCTTAGGTGTTGTTCTTACTTGAACAAACCTCCTACTTATGATTAACCCTGCCACAAACATCTGCAACTACCAAAACAGTATTAAGAATAAATCCTAACCATAGCATTAAACTTTTGGATCCAATCGGTCCCTTATGGAATAACGCATAAAGTGGGGTTTAAGCTTCAGTCACTCTCGCAACCCATCATCTAATTTCTACTCCACAATGCGTTCCCTTAGGTCCAAATATGGTGAAGTGTCATGTAGTCGACGTGCACATGACACCACTAAGGGAATCACAACATACATACTATCAAAATATCGAACACATATCAAGTTCACATGATTACTTGCAACATGATTTCTCCCGTGACCTCAAGAACAAAAGTAACTACTCAGAAATAATAATCATGCTCAAGATTAGATGGGTATTAAATAGCATATTGGATCTAAACATATAATCTTCCACCAAATAAACCATATAGTAATCAACTACAAGATGTAATCAACACTACTAGTCCCCCACAAGCACCAAACTATAGTTCCGGTAACAAGA
Source organism: Aegilops bicornis (assembly GCA_021605145.1). Lineage (NCBI taxonomy): Eukaryota > Viridiplantae > Streptophyta > Magnoliopsida > Poales > Poaceae > Aegilops > Aegilops bicornis. The sequence continues at coordinate 465,162,651 of CM038671.1, forward strand.
TTGAACACAAGAGATGAACTAGGATTTAATATGAGAAGGTGTTGTTGAAGATGTTGATGGAGATTGCCCTCCCCAAGATGGGAGAGTTGTTGGTGATGGCGATGGCGATGATTTCCCCTCACGGGAGGGAAGTTCCCCCGGCGGAATCGCTACGCCGCAGGGCAAAAGTGCTCCTACCCAAGTTCCCCCTCGAGGCGGCGGCGCTTCGTCCCGAAAGTCCTCTCCTTATTTTTTCTATGTCAAAATGACCTATATACCAGAAGATGGGCACCGGAGGTGGCCTTGGGTGAGCACAACCCACCAGGGCGCGCCCGGGCTCCCTGGCGCGCCCAGGTGGGTTATGCCCACCTGGTGGGCCCCTTATGGTAGTTATTTGCTCCAATATTCCTTAAATATTTGTTAAAAATTTTTCGTGAAGTTTCAGCTTGTTTGGAGTTGTGCAGAATAGGTGGTCTGACATAGCTTTTCCAGGTCCAGATTTCCAGCTGCTGGAATTCTCCCTCTTTGTGTGTACCTTGTAAATTACGAGAGAAAAGGCATTATAATTACTCCAAAAAGCATTATTATGAATAAAAACATCGTAAATAAAAGTAAGAAAACATGATGCAAAATGGACGTATCAACTCCCCCAAGCTTAGACCTCGCTTGTCCTCAAGCGAAAACCGAAATCGAAAAACATGTCCACATGCTTAGAGAGAGAGGTGTCGATAAAAACAATACGGGCATATAAGCATCATGTCCATTGTTATAACAACAATAAACTTAAACATAAGACTCTTATCATAAAGCTCTTATCATAGACTTCTCATGAATAAGTGATAATTCATCACACTATTGAAGTATAAAGCAAAAATTCTATTAAAAACCAACAAACTATGTTCTCAGTCAACTTTGCAACTACAATTCATCATCTTTTTAGGAAGGGTCACGTATCGGAGCCTTTAGGAAAGTCCACATACTCAACCATCATATAGTCTTCTATGATTGCTAGCACTCACCGCGTACACATGAGCAAAACGTTTCAACCGGACACAAAGAAAGATAGGGGCTTATAGTTTCGCCTCCCAACGTATTCACCTCAAGGGTGATGTCAACAATAATAACTCATGCTACCTATATTCAACTGGACATATGTGCCTAGATCTTTCCTCACCACATGATGCTTGCCAAAGGAGAAACATAAAAAGGAAAAGAAGGAAAACTTTGACTCTTTGCATAAAAGTAAATACATAAAAGTAAAAGATAGGCCCTTCGCAGAGGTTGCCATGCGCTTATTTGTTTGTATGCTCAACCCCTTAGTGCAAAAGAACGTCACGTTGCATTGCCCCTTGGGATAGCGACCTTTATTATGCAGTCTGTCGCTTTTATTGTTCACCATCACAAGTTCGTGCAACGCTCAATTTTTTCTTACACTAAACGATCTCACATATTTAGAAGCAATTTTTATTGCCCTTTTGCACCGATGACAACTTACTTGAGGATCTTGCTCAATCCTAGGTAGGTATGGTGGACACTTGAAAATAAGATTTGGGTTTAAAGGTTTTTGGATGTACAAGTAGTATCTCTACTTAGTGCGGAATTTTTGGCTAGCAAAGATAGGGGGCAAGCACCACATGTTGAAGCATCTATGACAATATGACTTCTATGTGAATATAAACAAACATAAATCGTTAAGTTGTCTTCCTTGTCCAACATGAACAATTTTGGCATATAATATTTTGATGAGGGTTCACAATCACAGAAGATTTCCAGGATAGTATATTTATATGTGAATCTTCTCTTCCCTTATTAATTCTTTCATGAGTTGCATCATTGACTAATGCTAAGTTTGTCAATCTCTAACAAAATTTTCTACTTATACTTTTCCTTATGTGGTGTCATCACCTACCATAATATTAGTATATGATCTTTTTCATTGTTTCTTTCCTTTTATTTATTTCCTTTATTTTATTTGCAACATGAAAGTAAAGAAAGCAAAAAAGCAAACTAAATTTTATTATATATCTTGCACACGATTACAAGGATAGGTCACTAAGCAAACTCTCAAAGAAGAAAAGATCAAACTAAAATTTTATTCATCTAAAGCAAAAGATCGAACTAAAATAAGTAAAGGCTAAAAGATAGAGGGATGATACGATACCGGGGCACCTCCCCCAAGCTTGGCGGAAGCCAAGGGGAGTGCCCATACCCGATACTCAATTCTCCTTTGGTGGTTGATAACCCACAAGTATAGGGGATCACAACAGTTTTTGAGGGTAGAGTATTCAACCCAAATTTATAGATTCGACACAAGGGGAGCCAAAGAATATTTGGAGGTATTAGCAGCTGAGTTGTCAATTCAACCACACGGAGATTAATTATACTGCAAAGTGATCAGTAGCACAATAGTTTGATAGTTTTGATAGTAGTGATAGCAGCAACGGTAACAGTAACAATGATAGCAGTCATTTTGTAGCAAGTGTAACAGTGATGATAGCAATAGTAACGCAGCAAGATCAATATAAATAAATTCGTAGGCATTGGATCGATGACTTGTTGGATGGTATTCGTCATGTAACAGTTATAACCTAGGGCGATACGGCACTAGCTCCAGTTCATCGATATAATGTAGGCATGCATTCTGTAAATAGTCATACGTGCTTTATTAAAAGAAGTTGCAAGACATCTTTTGTCCTACCCTCCCGTGGCAGCGGGGTCCATATTGGTAACTAAGGGATATTAAGGCCTCCTTTTAATAGAGAATCAAAACAAAGCATTAACACATAGTGAATACATGAACTCCTCAAACTACGGTCATCACCAGGAGTGGGCCCGATTGTTGTCACTCCAGGGTTGCCGGATCATAACACGTAGTAGGTGACTATAACTTGCAAGATCGGATCTAAAACATGGATATAATGATGAATTCATAAACGGTTCAGATCTGAGTTCATGGCACCGGCCCAAAGTGACAAGCATTAAGCATAGCAAAGTCATAGCAACATCAATCTAAGAACATAGTGGATACTAGGGATCAAGCCCTAACAAAACTAACTCGATTACATGATGAATCTCATCCAACTCCTTACCGACCAGCGAGACTACGAAGGAATTACTCACTCCCGGTGCATCATGGAATTGGCGATGGAGATTGGTTGGCGATGACGAAGAACGAAGATCCCCCTCTCCGAAGCCCCAAATGGGCTCCAGATCTGCCCTCCCGAGGAAGAACAGGGCTTGGCGGCGGCTCCGTCTCGTGGATCGCGATAATTCTTTCTCCCTGGTTTTTTCTGGAATAATGTGAATTTATAGTATCAGGGGGGTCGGCAAGAGGCCACCGGTGGGTACAATCCACAGAGGCGCTACGAGAGGCGCGCCTTGGTGGGTTGTGCCCACCCAGTGCCCCTCTCCGGCGGTTCTTGGCTCGAAATTCTTATTATTGATATAAAAATCCTGCATAAGTTTCGTTCCATTTCGAGAACTTTTATTTGTGCACAAAAACAACACCATGGTAGTTCTGCTGAAAACAACGTCAGTCCGGGGTTAGTTTCATTCAAATCATGCAAATTAGAGTCCAAAACAAGAGGAAGAGTGTGAGAAAAAGTAGATACATTGGAGACGTATCAACTCCCCCAAGCTTAAACCTTTGCTTGTCCTCAAGCAATTTAGTTGATAAATTGAAAGTGAGAAAGAAAAACTTTTACGAACTCTTTTGCTCTTGTTTGCATAAATAAGCTTAAACAACACCCAGGTTTTCAGCCAAGATTATAACTAACTATGTCAATAATAACATTTAAAGATTATAATGACTCATATCAATGACATAATCATCTAGCGAGCAATAATAAGATATCTCAAATAGCAACATGTTGTCAAAACAACCATGATATAATATAACAATAATGGTATCTCGCTAGCCCTTTACGAGACCGCAAGAAAACATAAATGCACGAGCACCTCCTAAGTTCAAGCAGCTGACTAAACATTGTAATTCATGGTAGAAAAGATCCGATCATGATGCACCCAACATTAGCTATACACAATGCATAAATCATGACAGCCTGTGCTCTACTAAGTTTAAAGCGCTTGTTTTTAGAAGGTCTTGACACAACATAAAAAGTAAATAGAAAGTCCCTTCGCCAGGCGAGGGATTTGCAGAGGTGCCAGAGCTCAATTTTTAAAACAGAGATAAATGATTATTTTGAGACATGCCCCCTTCTTATTCACTTCACGACCATCATTTATCAACATCTTCCATGCTAAGCACGCTAGTGGTGGTTCCCAAGCAGAAAGTAAAGGTTCTGACTCCATTGGGAGTTTTTGTTTGATTATTCAAGAGATGAACTTCTTTTCATGTTTGCAGTTTGGGACTGGGCATCCCTATTACTGCCTATTTCCTCGTGCGATGGCAAGTGAATAAACACTCGACCGGAGGATAACCCGCTTAGCACGGAAGACATCGACCACCTCCTTTTGTTCCATGAACGATCCATGCACACAAAACAGATGAATTTTTTTAGAAGTTTTTTAGAGGTGGCACATGCAAATTTACTTAGGACGGCAGGTTAATACTGTATATAGGTAGGTATGGTGGACTCATCTAGAATAACTTTGGGTTCAAGGTTTTTGATGTACAAGCAGAATTCCCACTTAGTACAGGCGAAGGCTAGCAATTAAGATTGAGAAGCGGCCATCTAGAGAGCAACAACGATCATAACCAGGCATTATGCATAAGTAACATTGGACACTAGCATGAGTAGGATATGAACACCATGAACATAAATATCATAGAGGCCATGTTGGTTTTGATTCAACTACATGCATAAACATGTGCCAAGTCAAGCCACTCGAACATTAGGAGGAGGATACCATATCATCATACTACATCACAATCATCTTAACTCTATGTTGATGTCCAAGATAAATCATTATCAACTCCATTTACTTATGCATGGCATGAGAAACTATAATCTCTAATTGTCATTGCAAACATGTTTAATCATAATGGGTTGAAGCCTGGATACTAGGTTAAACATATTTACACAACGAGAACAAGTCGAGTTCATACCAGTTTCTCTTTGCCACGACCAGTTCATCGAATATTGTCATTATTGCCTTTCACTTGCACGACCGAATGATATGAAAATAATAATAGTGCAAGAGTGCCATGGACTAAGTTGGAATCTGCAAAACATTTTATTCAACAGGAGAAGACAAGGTAAGATGTGCTCTTATTAGTTCAACAATTATTCATATGAGAGCCACTCAACATTTTCATCATGGTCTTCTCCTCGATACAACTCGAATAAAAGGAAAATAAATTCAGAGAAACACACTGAAATAATTTTGGAGTTTTTGGTTTTATTCAACAAGCAAATAAAAAGCAAAAACGAGAAAAACTATTTACATGGGAAAGCTCCCAACAGGCAAAAGAAGAACAAGGAAATCTTTTTGGATTTTCTTTTTAGTGATACTACTAAGCATGCATGGAAAGTAAATTACTACAACTAATTTTTTTGGTTTTTCTAAAGTTTTTCAAACACACAAGAAGAAAGCAAGAAAATAAATCTAAGCATGGATGATACAATGAAAAAGTGTGAACACCAACAGATAGAATGATATGTGAACACGAATATAATGTCAGTGAGAAACACGTACTCCCCCAAGCTTAGGCTTTTGGGCTAAGTTGGTAATTGATCAGTAGCCTGGAGGGTAGTAGGGATCCTGAGGAGCGGGCATCCACACATCCCACTGCTGAGGTGCCTATGCAGCCTCTGCAGCAGCGTGAGTGTTCAAGTAGGCGAGGATGTGTGTAGGCATAATCCGGTATCTGCCCCTGGCAATCGAATCAAACAAAGCAGGTGCAGGCAAGGGGATAACATCACGAGTGTCAACGCTATAGACCAAGTTATAAGGAATGGCAATGTTAGGACGATCATGTGCAAGAAAGTGATGATGTAACATGGCTGCATGGTCTAGGTAAACCTTGGTCAGAGGGGTAATCATGAGGGCGATCTCAACCTCGAAGTGAGCACGTAAGCGAGTAGCAAAAATCCCACCGTATTTTGCCACAGGATTTATTAAGGTCTTGACGGCGAGCCACAACAGCTCCCAAGCTGTAGGTGTTGTCGCCCTCAACTGCACGAAGTAAAACAGCAAGGTCTGGTGAACTAAGTGCACCCACCTTCTCCCTAGCAAGTAAGCACTTGGTAATGAAATATGCAAAGTAACGAACAACAGGGAAATGTAAGCCACCAACAGTGATGGCTGACACTCTCCTCTCATCCCCCACTGTCAAAGTGCGACAAAAATCCTCAAACTCGGCCGGCCTAGGCTCAGCCAAGCTCCCATCAGACGGGATCATGCATATGTCAAAAAATTCAGTAAGTGGTATCTGGTGGTTTTCAGCATATAAATCAAAGTTTCACTCCAAGAGGATTATTTCTAGGCAGGAAAGTAAAACTTTGGACAAACATGTTTGTGAGGATTTGGTGTTGGTCACACTCATCTGCGATGAAGTCGGTGAGACCGGCATTGGCAATAAATTGCATGAACTCCTCATGAATTCCAGCCTCTTGCAGGAGCAGGGGTATGCGGCCATTCGCATGCGGCCGTACCTCAGCCAACCTCCGAGGGCGGAGATCACTGTCAGAAGACTCCCCAATAACACCCTTGGAGTTCTTCTTAGAGCCAAATTTCCTGAAGATATTCATGTCCGCGTACAATTTTTCCTATGAAAAAAATCTGAATATTTAGTCCACAAAATTTTACCAACAAAACTTCACAAAACTAATAGCAACTACTCATAGGGATACATAGAGGCCATAGCAAGCATTCAAACTACTTAGAACACTAAGAACTGAACATGCAAGCACATCTACAGCAGCACCAAGAGTAGCTACTTATTCAAAGTATAAACCACTAAAACAAAAACTAATTGGACAAATGGTGGAGTCACATACCAAGCAACAATCCCCCGAAACTGTTTCGGAAAGGAGCTTCGAGCAAAGAGATCGAAATCCGCGGGTTTGAGCTCAAGAACACGGGAGAGAGAGCAATGGGGATTTTTTCTCTCGAGGTAAGTGATGATGTGGGATGAAGAGGTAAGTGAGGGGGCCCATGTGGGGACCACAACCCACCAAAGGCGTGCACAGAGGTCTGGCGCGCCAATGTGGGTTGTGCCCACCTGGTGCACCTCCCTCTGGTATTATTTGCACCAAAAATTCAGAAATATTCAGAAAAAATCGTATTAAGTTTTCAGGGCATTCTAAGAACTTTTATTTTTGGGTCATTTTTTTATTGCACTGGAAATTCAGAAAACAGACAAAACATGGCATTTTATTTTATTTAACTAATAAAAATAGAAAACAAAAAGTAAATACAGAAGGTAGTGCTTACTAAATTCATCAACTTCATACCGCTCAATAATGATTCATTAATAAGGTTGATCAAGTCTTATTAACAACCACTTTCGATTAGCATGAAACCGAAGAACTTTCGCAAATCACTAAGTTACCTCAATGGGGATTTGAATGTCCCCCACAATAAGCATTTCATATTTCTTTTTGACAGTAGGTAGAGGTATTTGAAAACTTCTAATAGCGATTGTCGGAGATTTTTCAATAACACTACCATTCACTTGGAATTGTTTCTCCGGAAAGTGCACTGTATGCTCATTACCATTAATATGAAAAGTGACCTTGCTTTTATTGCAATTGATAATAGCCCCTGCAGTATTCAAGAAGGGTCTACCAAGGATAATCGACATGTTGTCGTCTTCGGGCATCTCAAGTATAACAAAGTCAGTCAAAATAGTAACATTAGCAACAACAACGGGCACATCCTCACAGATACCGATAGGTATGGCAATTGACTTGTCAGCCATTTGCAAAGATATTTCAGTAGGTGTGAGTTTATTCAAGTCAAGTCTTTTATATAAAGAGAAAGGCATAACACTAACACCAGCTCCTAAATCACACAAAGCAGTTTTCACATAATTCTTTTTGATGGAGCAAGGTATAGTTGGTATTCCCGGATCTCCAAGTTTTTTAGGTACTCCATCTTTGAAAGTATAACTAGCAAACATGCCCGTGCGTTGCAACGGAAGAAATAAAAAATTACTTCCCTAGCCTAATGTCTCAAGATTATTTTTTTGCTGCTTCACTAAAATACTCTCTCTCTCTCTCTCACCAAGGCATTTCGCAGAGCATTAGTCATCTAATATATTTGCCAACAGTCTTAAAAATAAAAACTCGATGTATGAGGTGCTACACTTTGATTATAAAATAATGGAACAAGCCCGACACGAAAGCGTTGAATTTGTCTGTCATTGTCAATTTTAAGTATCTTTTTATGTGAGGCATGTTCATCCCTTGTAAATGCATCAACATCAGGAAAAGAAGAAGAGCTATATTCATAGAGCATTGTTTATAAACGAATGTTCATTATCAGTTTATATAGAATTGATTAATATTTAAAGTATTTTTATATTAAAAAAGGTCAATTTACCTCGGCCACTGATGTAGATCGATGGTGCATTCACAGAGTTGCATGCTAAATCTCCTCTCTCTCTCTCTCTCTCTCTCTCTCTCTCTCTTACCTTCTTAGCGTGAGCTTCCTACTTAGGTTGTGCTTGAGCTGGCAACTTGTTGTATTTCCCATCGGATTGTAGCTGGACCGGTTGCCCCAGGCGAGGTTGTCAGCCATGACAGCGTTGCCACAACGGGTAAAAAATATCTTATGAGACCGGTTCTCTTCGCCTATAATCCGAGACCCTATGCAAAAGACGGCACTTGTTTAGCACCCATCTCAAAGAACCTTGTTCCCTGACTTCACATCTCCATCAAATTCCAGGCCAGTGACGACCGTGTCGGGGAGGTTGATCGTGACCCACGGACACCTATGGGACGGGGTCCCTTGTGGTTCGGTGGGGGGCGGAGAATGCACGAAGAGCAGATCGAGGCGATGCACACAAGCAGATTTACCCAGCCTTTGAGCTCTCCTCGGAGAGATAAAACTCCTACTGCTGCTTGTCTGATTATTTGTGTTCTTGCTAGGGAGCAATGGGAGCTACAAAACCTAGCCTGAGGGTTTGTGGCTTCGTACGAGCTGAAGCGAACGAGCCGAATCGAACCTCCTCTACGTTGCGCATGGGCCTCCTTTTATAGGCTCAAGGGGTCTCCGACAGGTGGCAACGTAGAGGAGGGTACAAATGGAAAAATGCTAGTTGGTACACCTACTTGTACAGTGTACAGTGATCTATACCTAACTCTGACGGCAAGGGACAAAAGCCATAAATGTCTGTCACCTCGCCGTACAAAGGCAATGTGGACCGCTGGCGCATCCGCTTGCCACGATGGTAGCTTGTCGGCCGCTTGCTTATCGCCGCTCCCGATGGCTGCACAGCCCATTGACACGCTGCGATGCTGGAAAAGCCCCATGGCGACCACGTTGGCGGATGAGCTGGGCGGAGATGAAGAGAGGTTACCTGCCAGACAAAAGCGCCTTTGCAGCGGCAAGGTTCTTGTCGCCTTTCGGGAGCTTGTCGCTCACCAAGCCTTCCCGGCAAGCTCCTCTTGCCGGGGTCTTGTTTCCTTCGTGCCCTGAGTGGCCATCCCGGCAAGCTCCTCTTGCCGGGGCCTTGATTACTCTATTCTTGAATGGCTCTAAAGGAGCCGCTGAGGACCTTGGCGTCACTGTGCCAGCCCTGCCACGGGAGGTGTTGCTGTTGTCCGGTGCGAAGTTTGGGATACTAGGGTACCCTACTCTAGTACACCGGCAGAGCCCCGGGGCACCTGGGCCACACACGGCGCCAAGCTCACATTGGGCCAGGCCCAAAACAAGCGTACTGCACGCGCAGCGCCCGGATCAGCTATTCGCCCGGACCCACCACGTCCCCCACAGTAATGGCACGTTCGGACGTGGCATCGTGGGGGCTTTCTTTAATGGGAAAACCGGGCGCCTGGCCCCTCTCCCCTTTATAAGCAGGGGAGCAGGGCAGGATGGCCACTTGCCATTGCTTTGTCACATCGAAAACCACCGCCCGCTCCTCCCCTTCTTCTCGAGCCCAAAGAGCGGCGCTCCGCCCCCTCCTCATTGCCACCAGGCGCCACCAACGCCGTCAGTTCCTCCACCACCTCCGCCATGGCTCCGGAAGCCGAACAAGGGCAAAGGGTGAAATCGGCCGGCGCAGCGGCTCGTGGCGCTTGGAAGGAGCGGGCCTCTTGATCCCCTGCTCGACCGGAAGGAGCTGCGAGAGCTGTATTACCTCTTCCGGTCGACGGAGCCAGGCACACCAGCGCACGCGAGGGTGATCTCCGCCCACGTCAGAAGGTTTCCATCGGGTACCCTTTCTTCGAAGCTTTTTCTTCCCTTGCAAGGGCTCTGCCCGCCTTTTTCAATTCTTTTGCGATGTCATGAACACATATGGCCTCCGCCTCCTTGATTTCACCCCCAACGCCGTCCTCACCATGGCCGTTTTCGCGCACCACTGCGAGAACTTTGTCGGGGTCCACCCAAATGTAGCACTTTTCCCCATTACTTCATGCCCCGTGTAGAGAGAGGAGAGCCGCTTGCCGGAGGGATTGCATGGGTCTCGGGATCGGGCAAGAAGGAAGCATATCTTGACGGAGAGCTGCGTAGCAAGTGGGAGGAGTGGAGAGCTGGTGGTGTTGGATCTTAGAGGAGGAGCCACAGCCTTTTACTGCCCTACGCAAACTCCCATAGTGCGCGGCAATGATTGAGCAACTTGGCGCCGAGGACGACAAGTTGAAGATTGCCGTGACCGGATCTTGCGCCTCCGGCAAGCGGGGAGGGCTTACCGTAGGAGCTGTTGGCCTGAGACTTCCTTCACGCCGCATTGCGCCCTTGCGAGGAGAGGAGGAGGCCTGCTTGGGAATTCCAAAACGCAGCGGTGACATCATGAGGCTGCGCCCGGGTTTGAAACTGGAACTTCTTTGTCTTGGAGCTAGACGGCATGCCGCGGGAGCTGTTCAAACTGATCGGCGTATCACCCGAGTGGTTCATGTTGCCGAGGGAGTCGTGCCTTTGTGCAACAACTTTCTTCGCCAGCCTTGACCGCGATCCGATGCGATGATGCCGTTGTCGATTCCCATGGAATCGTTCAACTTGCGAGGAGCCCGACGGCGTCGTGCGGCCAGTTCTTCGACGACTTGGGAGAAGTGCCGATCCGTGCCGACGAAAGCGTAAGCGGCTCACCCGCGACACCAGCGAGCAAGAGATGGCGCGCATCGCTATTAAGAGTTGGAGGAGGCGGCGAAGCTGCCGCCGCCCGGCGTGTTGGGTTTACCGTCGAGGAGGCGGAAACAGCCGAGGCGGCAAGCCTTGCCGACCGAGAAGAGCTCGCCGGTGAGGAGGAGCAGGTCGAGCCCGAAGTCGAGCCCAGCGAGCCAACCGAGGACGCTTCTGCTCCGTCATCCAGTAGCTTGCCGCAACCGGAGCCCCCGGCTTCGCCAAGGAGGCGTCTTCGGAGGGCCGGAGACGAGTAGAGACGGCAGACGGCTAATAGCCGCAGGCGCCGTCGACAAGCTCTACCGCAGCAAATGCACGGGTTGCAGCGGGGGCGTCCACACGGCTGGTTGCAACTGAGGCGGGATCCTCCCGGGCCGCTGCTGCCACTCCCGCCAAGCGATCAAGGGAACCCACCCCTCCGCCTCTTCGCACCGGAGGCGAGCCGGAGTTTGATCTCTCCGCGCTCAGCTCCGACGAGGAGGAAGAAGAAGAGTAAGTTTCCACGCTGCGCTTGTATTTCTTCAATTTCATTGCTTCATCTTGAATCTGATTTGCTTCATTCTGAACTCTTTCTTTTTTTCAGACGCTGGCTCGTAGAGGCGTCGAAAGGGCCAAGACTCCGGTGGTCGTCGTCGAAGACGATTCCCACAATAATGGCGAGGAGGCACGTCTGAGACTCCCTGCCGATCCGGCAACCTTCATGAGCAGCTCAAAGATGCCCCAGCCGTAAGTGTTTTGGATTATCTCTTACAGTTCGGTGTGCTTGGGTGCTCCTTCTTCTTGATATCCGACTTGTTGATTTGTGTAGGAGCAGAGCAGCCTCATCAGAGGTCCCGGAAGTCACTCCTCAAGTCACCGGCTTCAACCTCGCCGCCAAGGGAGAAATCTCCGCCAAGGGGCGTTCTCCGGCAAGGAGGCCTCTCCGGCAAGGGAGCTTTTCCGACAAGGGCAACGACGACCCTCGGTGGTGGAGACCGCTGCAACAGATCCTATTGCGGGTAATCTTCTTGACTGAAAATTTCCCTTAGGTTTTTTTTCTCTTCGTTTCTTCTCTTGAGCAGTTGCTTGACTTGTTCTTTTCTTTTCTTCTCTCGATCTTCAGATCCATCTGCTTGGAGAGCCAGATGGGATCGAGGTCGCCGGGCGAGGAGGACGCCATGGCAACAATGACGACGCCACCACCATGGAGGAGGAGGCCGGCCCGGCCAGGTCACTTGGCGAAGAGGTTGCCAAGATCGGCTTGCCCTAGCGCAGAGGCTGGGGAGAGGGTCTGCAGTGATCGTCTTGACTGACGGCCCACGAGGCCGCAGGAGGCGCCAGCGCCACGCCGACCGCAGATCCTCCGCCACCGATGCAAGCGCCAGCTCAAGAGCCCAGTCCGCGCCCATCTCAAGGCCGGCGATGGTGTCTTCATCAAGCTTCCATGGGCGCCGAGGCTCAGGGTCTCGGTCGAAGGGGAGACCTTCGACGAGAGCTACGCCGCTTCTTGAGGTCACATCGGGTTGACGCGCCAAGCAAAGCGATGGCGGTCTCGAGGAGGAGCAGCTGTTGAAGAAGCTGCCGCCGCTCTACCGCCTTTGAGCAAGCTAAGCTGGAGTCCGAGGAAGCACTTGTCGCGAGGGCGGGGAGCCGACATGGAGAAGCCTTGTGAGAGAAGAGCTCCGGCGCCAACAAGGAAACTCTCCGGATCGTAGTGTGAGGCGCTGGAGCAGCTTGTCGAGGCGCATGCAGCCTTCATCTTGGAGAAGGCCGAGGTCGAGAGCAGCAAAGGCTTGCCGGGCGAGAAGCTCTTCTGCACAAGAAGGCGGAGTCAAGGCAGCGGAAGATCAACCTCGACAATATGAGGAAGATCTTGCCTTGTGGCGATCACTTGGCGGGCACTCTAGGAGGCAAAGGACGCCCTTGCTGACCAATGACGCCGAGGCCCGCGAAGAAGGAATTGGAAACGCAGGGTGGCGCGGCTGGAGGCCACCCTCGAGGAGAGCGGGCGAGGAGGTCACTGGCTGAAGCACGAAGCCGAGAAGGACGCCTACACTCTCGGCGAGTTCTGAGGCCGTCTTTGAGAGAGGATCAAGGAGATCGGACGCCGCTTAAGGATGTCAAAGCGGATCTTGAACTGAAAGCTGTCCACTCGATGGAGACGCTAGACGGCGCCAAGGCGAGAAGTGGGTTTCTTTGGAGAAGATCAAGGCCAACGAAGAGTCGGTGGCGACCGCCACTAACGCCCATGCTACCTTCAAGGAGAACGTGATGATCTCGGACCGAGGGTCTTGTGGATACTACCGCCATCATCGACAAGGAGCCGACGGAGATCGAGGATGGAAGATCTCGGATACTCCTCCGAAGCGAGCATCTCGGCCCAAATTTCCGTCAAGCTCAGCTTATTCTTCAAAGGCGTGTTGACGGCTCTCCGGCGACTCCGGGCGGCGATCCCGAAGCGACTTGCCGAGGAGTCGCGCCAAATCTGCTCGGAAGTCCTCCAAAAGGTGCTGGTGAAGGTGGCCTTCCGCAATCCAGGCCTCGACCACCTCCTGGCGATCCTCAAGTCCTTGCCACGGATGGTGATGTAGAGGCGCTCAAGGCCTTTGTCGCCCCCATCGTGGGACAGTGGTGAACAAGGTCAAGAGGGTTGAGGGCGACCGTGTAGACTAGGCCGCCAAGTTTATCTTCCCCTTGTCGCTGCAGATCATGTTCAGGAGAACAACTTATTAGATCTGCGACAAGTCATTTTGTAACATACACTATCTTAGGCAATCGGATGCAATGTTATTTCCTCTACTTGATTTCTTCCTTTGTATGTTTGTACCCTACGCTTTTAGGGAACTTGTCGGTGCAGGCACCCTTGTCATGAAGCGCAGTGCTTGAACGTCAAGAACCTTCGGCGGTGTCAGCCCTCAGACAAAGCAACCTTGTCGCAACTGGTTTTAGCTCACTTAAGTTGTTGAGCGGACTCGAAACAAAGTAAGGGAGCAAACCAGCCGCGAGTTGGTTCCTTCGCGCACAGGTTTTCCATGCAAAGTACTTATCGTTCGAGGAAGATAACTTGAAAATTTAAAAACTGATTACTCAAACTTTGGCAACATAGCTTTCACCTGTCGTTTGCTTCCGGCAAGGCAATACTTCCTCGGCGACGCCAGTGGCCCACACCATTATCTTCTCCTCCCCGGTTAACTTGTGGGTGGATGAACCTTCCTTTCTTTTGAGAAGAAAGAAGAGAAAATAAAGTTATGGAGCCTAATGGCTCGTTATTGCCATCGGTGTTGACGTTGCACAAAATGTCGGATAATACATGCAAATAGGTTATGAAAGCATGAACTTGACAAGTTGTGCGCAACACATGAGCTTTATCGATGCACGGGTCTGCGCCCGGCTTTGTACAAAAGGATTACAAGCAACAAATGGCAAGACTTGTATTAAAGGGTGGTTGTCTTTTAACGGGTTCCGACAACCGCGCCTATGGGTAAAACTTGGCGAAGATGCTCTATGTTCCAGGAGTTGCTCACCGGAATGCCATCTTCGGTCTCAAAGCGGACAACGCCGGGCCTAGTGACTTCGTTTCACCCGATAAGGGCCTTCCCACTTCAAGGCGTCAACTTGTTGGAATTCTTGGCGGATTGAATCGCCAAGAACAAGGTCGCCTTCCTCGAAGCTTCTGGCACTAACTTATGGCTATGGTAGCGACGCAAAGCTTGCCGATAACGAGCAGCTCAGACAAGGCTTTGAAGATCGATTCTCCTCGAGGAGCAGCGTCATCTTGTCGCAGAGCTGCTCTTGCTCAAGCTCATCATAAGCGAGCACTGAGGTGACCCGATATCACGAAGTTCCGTGGGGAGAACTGCCTCCGCTCCATAGACTAGAGCAAAAGGTGTCATTCCTGATCGACCAAAGAACCACCGCAGCTCCTCAATCCAGCTTCTTCCGCACTTGTGCAGCACCGTCGAAAGTCCCGGTCTTGAGTCCACGCAGCACTTCAGCATTTGCCCTCTCCGCTTGACCGCTGCTTCTCGGATGAGCAATGTGGTTAAAACAGACCTTGGGCGCCAAGATCTTGGACGTCTTGCATGAAGGTGCGGCTCGTAAATTGGGTGCCGCTTGTCGGTGATGATCCTGTTAGGGATTCCGAAATGGCAAACAATCGACCAAGAACTTGATCGCCGACCGTATGCGGTCACCTTCCTCATCGCTTCCACTTCCGCCACTTTGTGAACTTGTCGATCGCGACGCACAAGTACTCAAAGCCCCGACAGCTCGGGGAAGGGGCCGAGGATATCGAGCCCCGTAATCGAAAAAGGGCCGGATAAAGGGATCATCTGGAGAGCTTGAGCTGGCTGGTGTATCTGCTTGGAATGGAACTGCACGCTTCACACTTGGTTACTTGTGCGATTGCATCCCGGAGGGTATCGCCAAAAGAAACCTTCTTAGGAACAGCTGTCTTGCCGCAAGTGCTCTTCTGCCAATGTGGTGACCACATATGTCTCCGTGTATCTCTCGCCAACAGCTTACATCCATCTTCACGGCAAATACACTTCAATTTCACACCGTTGAGTTCTTCTTACATAGCAGTCATTGCCGATAAATCTGGTACATACTTGACCGCTTGGCTACTTCTTTCCGCTTCTTCTTGCTCTTCGGAAGTTCTCCCGCTGGAGGAAATGAACAATCTGCTGTGCCCATGCTGGAGCTTGCGGCTCGACAACAAGGACTAAAGGCACATCTGCCGCTGCGGGAACATCCGCTTCTACGGCAAGAACCTGATGCTCTGCCGGAGCTTGATATTCCCCGGCAAGCTTGCCGGAGCAAAACTTGTCGGGAGGCGTTTGTTTCAACGAAACAAACCCTAGGGTTTGTCGAGCAGCATCGCTTCTCAAAGACTCTCGGCGTTGATCTTGGGGACCTTCTTGGCGGGCGGCTTCGGGAGCTCGGCCTAAAATAGTCGCCAGAATCAACTTCCTCTTCTTGCTTTGCCCTGTTGACGGTGCTACAGCTTGGTTGAGTCAGCTTGAGCACAAAGGTTCCTGGTTCCATTGTGTAACTTGAGTGCAGCACACTTGACAGCCATCAGCTATATCATTCTCGAAGCTCTTGGAACGTGGTTCCATTTGTAGGGCGTCAAAGTGTTCTTCTAGCTTCCTCACTTCATCAACATAAGCTTCCATCAATCGGGCTCGATAACTTTTGTTTACTTGCTTGATGACAAGGCGTGAGTCACCCCGATAATGAGCTTCTTGATCCCAAGGTCCACCGCGATCCACGAGACCGGCAAGCAAACCCTCATACTCTGCAGTATTGTTTGTCGCTTGCTCCTTGGGAAAGTGCATCTGGACTACATACTTGAGGTGCTCTCGATTAGAGGCGACAAGCAGCACACCCATAGAGGCGCCTTACAGCGAGAAGGCACCATCAAAAGTACATTATCCACTCTCTGCTTGCTTCGTTTGGTGACGGGATGCTCGTCTGGAATTTCTTCATCTGGTGTCGGCGTCCATTCTGCTATGAACTCCGCCAAGGCTCTGCTTTGGATAGTTGAAGTGCTTTCAAACTTGAGGCCAAAGCTTGACAGTTCCAGTGCCCACTCGACAATCCTGCCGGTCGCTTCTGGATTCTGCAGTATCCTCTTCAGTGGAAAGCGAGTGACAACTGTGATCTCGTGTGCTTGGAAGTAATGGCGCAGCTTTCTCGAGGCCATGAGAAGGCCGAAAAGCAATTTTTGCACACCAGAATACCTTGACCTAGCCCCCTGCAAGAGGGAACTGACAAAGTAAACTGGGCGCTGCACCATTTTCTTCTCGCATTCTCACATTCTCAAGCAGATTTATCTTTGTCGGGACCAGAGCTTGTCGGAGAAGTGCCTTGCTTGTCGCCGGATGCATCCGCCTTTGGTTGCTTGCTCATCTTCCCGCCTCCCTCTCCGCCACTAACGCAGCACTAACCACTTGATTGGTTGCCGCTATATATAACAGAACTTCTCTTGTGGCCTAGGTGCGACAAGTGTTGGAGTGGAGGATGTATCTCTTTGTCTTGCAGTATGCCTCCGCTTCGAGTCCATTTTCATTGGACCTGCCTTTTTCAAGATTTTGAAAATGGCAGGCCAAAGCAGACTTAGAGATAAACTTCGAGAGCAGCCACGCGAACCGATAAGTCTTCGACATCCTTGACGCCGCTTTGGTGCTTCAATTTGCTCAATGGCTTTGATCTTGTCGGGACTGGCTTCAATTCCCCGCCGAGACATAAAAGAACCCGAGAAGCTTGCCTGGAAGGGACTCCAAACACGCACTTCTGGGGTTGAGCTTGAGGTTGATCTTGCAGATTTGCAAAGGTCTCATCCAAATCTTGAACCGTAGTTGCCCTGCCTTTGCTTTTGACCACTATGTCATCCATGTAGGCTTCTACATTTACGTGCATCCGCGGCTCAAAAGCTTCATGGACTACTCTTGCAAAAGTTGAACCAAAGCATTCTTCAATCCGAAAGGCATCCGTATAAAACAAAGAAGTGCCACATGGAGTGATGAACGCGGTTTCTCCTCATCCTCTTACGCCATGAAGATTTGATGGTATCCTGAGTATGCATCAAGAAATGAAAGCAAATCACATCCAACTGTGGAGTCAACAATCTGGTCAATGCGCTGCAGGAAATGGGTCCTTCGGACAAGCTTTATTAACATCGGTGAAATCGATACAAAGCCTCCATTTCCCGCTTGCTTTACGCACGACAACAGGATTGGCCAACCACGTGATGGAGCACTCCTCGGACAAGGCCTGCTGCTTCCAACTTCTTGATCTCTTCTGCGATGAATTCTTGGCGCTCCACTGCTTGCTTTCTGACTTTCTGCTTGACGGGTCGCGCATGAGGACATACAGCTAACTTGTGCTCAATTACTTTCCTGGGAACACCGGGGATATCAGACGGTTGCCATGCAAACACGTCGACATTCGCCCGCAGGAAAGCAACGCCGCTTCCTATTTAGGGTCAAGCGTGGCACTGATGGTGAAGGTACTACCAGTGCCGTCCTCCTTGGCGGACACCTTCTTGGTTGCTGGTGGAGCTGCCATCGTCTTCTTCTTGCACTTTCCGGAGTGGGCATCAGAACTCTTGCCGGACTTGGGCTTCTTCTTCCCCCCGGGAGCTTCAGCGGCAAGTGTCTCGCTATCTGCTGCGGCTGCTGCTTCCCGGTAAATCTTGTCGGCGCAGATAAGAGCATCTTTGTTGTCGCCATGGACATAAATGACACTTATCGGGCCTGGCATCTTGAGTAAGTTATATGCATAATGAGAGGCTGCCATGAACTTGGAAAGTCTTGGCTGACCTAGAATTCCATTGTAGGCAATGGAAAATCAGCAACGCCGAACGTGACCCTCTCGCCCCTGAAGTTTAGCTTCATTGCCAAATGTTACCGCAGAACGTGATCTTCCCTTCGGCTTGCTCCTTCCCGGATTGATTCCTTGGAATGTGCCAGTCTCTTCGAGCTCACTGTCGGGGATCTGAAGCTTCTGGAGCACTGCGGAGGAGATCAGGTTCAAGCCGGCCCCGCCGTCAACTAACATCTTGGTGACCTTGAGGTTGCGGATAGTTGGTAAGACCAACATCGGCAAACACCACCGCAGCTATGCGATCGGTGGTCCTCAATATCAAAGATGATAGGCGTGGCGGACCATTTTAGAGGCTTGCGTGACTCTACGGATGGTTCTGCTGCATTAACTTCCCGCATCCACCGCTTGAGTTGGCGGTGTGAAGTATGCAGAAGCACCACCGCCAACGCAGAGGGACCTCTGTGGCTTTCTGAAACTCCTGCTCATCGGCTTCATCGTCATCCATGTCTTCGTCGCTGTCGTCATCTTCATCCTTGTTGCGGCCACGGGGAGGTCTGTCTCCTTGCCGCTGCTTGGCCTTGCCGCGGCGTCCTCCCCGGCTGGGGCGCTTCTTGCCAGCTCCCCCAGCACCTTCCTGGGCCTTCTTGTCACGGGCGCCGTGCTCAGCTTTTCAGTTCAACAAGCTGCTCGACTTTCTTGCAGCTCACGGAGATCGTGGGTCTTTGGTGCGTGAATCTTGCAAGATCGCTTGTTGGAGTTGTCCGCTTGTCGGGCGTCGCCACAGTTGGCGGTCGGTATCGCGGCAACCTCCTTGCCGGAGCCACCAGCCTTAGCCTTGCCGGCGCCACCTCCGTTGCCGGACTGCTCGACAACTAGTACCTCCTTGTTCTTCTTCTTTCTGTTGTTCCGCCGCCGGCTCTTCCTTGCTGGGGCGGTCTCCTCGCTGTCAGATCCTGCTTCAACATTCTCTCCTGGGAGTCTCCTCCCTTCCTCAGCACGTGCACACTTGTCGGCCAGGGCGTAGAGCTCGCTGACGTCCTTTACTTTGCACATCGCCATCTCCTCCCTCATCTCATGCGGTTCCGCGACGCTCGATGGAACGCAGCTGATCACCCGGCAGGGTGGACATCCGGGATGTTGTAATGCACGCCGATCAATCTTCCGGATGAACTTGGCGCAGGGACTCTCCTTCCTTCGGGCAAGCAGTGAAGGTCACTTTCCTGGCCATGAGGTTTGTGGTCACCGTGAAGGCGCCAACAACCGATGGCACAGATCTGCCCAGGAGGATATGGAACTGGCCGGCAAGTGCATGAGCCAAGATTTGACGTTGGGCTTGAGCACCAGCGGGAAGTAGTTGGCGAGGATCTTGTCGTCTCGTCCCCCCACAGCCTGCACCGCAATGGTGTAGATGCTGAGGAACTCCGATGGGTGTGTCCAGCCATCATACTTCTCCGCACATCCGGGCTTGAAATTTTTCTTGTCGGGCCACCGACTTGCCGCAGCTCATGGGTGAACGCAGGGCAACCTATCAGCAGATGGCAAGCCGCCCGTTCCTCTCGGGCGCATGCATATCGACAAGGGGCCCGCCACTGGTCGGACTGACGTCGCGCTTCTCTCCGGCGCAGTGCGAAGTCCGTCGGCGTCTTCTTGTTGCCGTTCTTGAAGAACTTGGCGTTGGTCGCGACGAGCTCGCGGATCCGACGAGGCGGTGGAGTCGCTGTCGAGGTGGATCCGGCGAGTCGGCGAACTTGGCCTTCTGGGTGGAGAGTGCATGGTGGTTGCATCTCCGCAGGTTTTGTCGCCATCGGCTTGTGCCTTGTCGCCTTCCCGCTGCAGCGATGTAGTTGGTTGCCGCGAGCGCCATCCGCTAAGTAAAGCCGATGAGACTCTGGATGGTGGCCTCCATTCGCCAACCTTGTTGGACGTCGGAGGGTAATCCAGAGCAGCCGAGCTCGCGCCAAAGCTTCTTCTCGCGTGGTGGGCGGCGGTGGCGAACGGTGCGAGGCGGATATGCTCGACTTCTATTGATGTTAAAAGGAGCAGTCCCCGTCCGGGCGATCGTGCCTCGCCGCACCAGCATGTCGACGACGCACATGCTGGTCTCCAACACCGCGAGATCCACTGCTCGGCCTTGGTCCAACGAGCGATGGTATTGTAAATACCATGACGCTGTCGGTCTCGCTGCCCCGGATGGACGCTGGCGAATGTCTTGACGCCGAGGTTTGCGCAGCCTTGTCCTTGGACTTCTGGCAGCCGTGGGCTCCTCGCCCACGCCCATTCTTCGCTGGCGTCTACCACACCACCCGACTGCTCCCGGAGGTGGTGGGTTCGGACGCGACAAGCTTTCGCTGCCGCCAAGCCTTCTTCTTCGTGGCATGTTGATGAAGATGTTGAAGATGATGAAGATGCGGCTCGTGTGAACGCCGGATCGGGTTCACACACAACCTCGACGCCCCCCTACCTCGGGCGCGCCAGAGATGTCGGGAGGCTGATCGTGACCCACGGACACCTATGGGACGGGGTCTCAGGAGCTGATTGACTCGTTGCTGGGCCAGATGAAGTTATTAAATTTCGAGCTAGGTTTTGTAGCCCCATTGCTCCCTAGCAAGAACACAAATTATCAGACAAGCAGCAGTAGGAGTTTTATCTCTCCGGAGAGCTCCGGCTGATCGTGACCCACGGACACCTATGGGACGGGGTCCCTTGTGGTTCGGTGGGGGGCGGAGAATGCACGAAGAGCAGATCGAGGCGATGCACACGAGCAGATTTACCCAGCTTCGAGCTCTCCGAGAGATAAAACTCCTACTGCTGCTTGTCCGATTATTTGTGTTCTTGCTAGGGAGCAATGGGAGCTACAAAACCTAGCCTCGAGGGTTTGTGGTTTCGCATTTAGCCAGCTTAACGAAAGTGAATCGAACCTCCTCTATGTTGCGCATGGGCCTCCTTTTATAGGCTCAAGGGGTCTCCGGCGGTGGCAACGTAGAGGAGGGTACAAATGGAAAAATGCTAGTTGGTACACCTACTTGTACAGTGTAGTGATCTATACCTAACTCTGACGGCAAGGGACAAAAGCCATAAATGTCCGTCCCTGTCGCCTGAACAGTGCAACAGGACCGCTGGCGCGCCCATTTGCCACGATGGTAGCTTGTCGGGCGCTGCTTATCGCCGCCCTCACCGGGCTGCACAGCCCATTGACACGCTGCGTTTCAGAAAAGCCCCATGGCGACATCGCTGGCGGATGAGCTGGAGGAGATGAAGAGAGAGGTTACTCGCCGCTTAAGCGCCTTTGCCGCTGCAAGGTTCTTGTCGCGCCGGAGCTTGTCGCCACCAAGCCTTCCCAAAGAAGCTCCTCTTGCCGGGTCTTGTTTCCTTCGTGCCTCGGAGGGCCTTCCCGCAAGCTCCTCTTGCCGGGCCTTGATTACTCGTCTTGAATGGCTCTAAAGGAGCCAACCGAGGACCTTGGCGGTCACCCCAGCCCAGCCTGCCCTTGAGGTGTTGCGATCGTCTGCGGCACGAAGTTCGGGATACTAGGGTACCCTACTCTAGTACACCGACGAGACCGCCACGCCTTAGCCTTCTCTCCAACCTCATCACTCATCATCGCCTTCACATAGGAGGTCCATTGACATTCACTGCGGCACGCCCAGTCGCCTAATAGCTAATGTGCTTCTACATGTATGAGTACATGGTTTGCAGAATAAACGCGGACACAGACTCCACTAAAAACAACTTTTTATTTTAAAGATATGGCAAAGAGCTCGTGTGTTGCAATGGGAGAAATAATATATCACACACCTCTAATCACAATCAGCATGGATCATAAGTTCCAATGTAACATGCCAGTTGGCTATTCTTTGGTAAAAATATGTTACAAATGAAAAATAAAATCGTCCCCACAAATCTAAGTTCCAAACCTTTTTCATTTTTAGGTGAACAACAAAGGTTGCCAGATTTTCTAATTCGCTGCAAGGTAGAATGCAACCAAACAACTCCAAGGTCCCGAATATAACAATATTTGTAAGTAAATTTTCCATTTAACAATGCAGTGCTCTCCCCTCATGTAAAACTGCATATTTCTAGAAATATATATCTGCTTGAATGAACAGAAAACTTCAAATAGTTAGCGATATATATTTTTCTCATCAATTCATTAAGACAAACGCTCCGGAACATTTTATCAGACCGGCGACCAATGCTGTACGCATATCCACATGAATATTTGCATGCATATATCCATGAAAGCCCACAGTTTTCTTCATTTAATACCCACTGAAATCCAGCCTTCATTTTGATATTAATATTAAATTTAATTCCAAGACATCCCTTCAATAGTGTCATGCAGCGTATGCACGTCCATCCTTCCATTATCCATTAATTTACATATATCCAAAAAAGCCTGGCCTCTTTGTCCGCTCTCACGATCTCTCTTTTCTTGTGCGTCTTTCTACGGGAGGACTGCTAAGGTTTATAACTTGGTACAAATCGGCTTAAAGAAATGATGTGGGACTGTGGAAAATAAAAAATCGATGTTCAATTGGTTGCTGTCGTTCAAGGTGACTGGTGTTCACGAGTTCGATCACCTAGAGATACTTTTGTCGCTCGGATCGAGGCCCAGAAAAGGCCCAGCGATGCTGGTTTTTTGAAGCCCAACGGTGCATCTACAGAGTATTAACTTCTTTATTAATGATGTCTTTTCTATGGCATGGAAAAGATAAAATTGGACGGATGAATTGGTTTGATCGTACACACTATTTTCTGGTAGCCACAATTTGAGTCTGCCACCGGTCAGAGGCCTTTTTGGATACGGGGGCGTCCGACCAGATACATATACCCATACGGACGCCTTTCGAGTCAGGTCCTTTTAAATCTTAGCCGTCAATATTTATGGTTAACGTAAAATCAACGGATAAAAATTGGTGACTTATAGAGAACTATGAAAGCTTCCGTCCTTTATTATTAGGTAAAGATTAGCAAGCATAGTGGAGATTTCAGCTTCTGGTATTTTTCTCTTATTTGTGATGATGTCTTTCATATACTTTGCATAAGGAGGCATTTTCAAGATATCAATCAAGTTTAGTACGCGAAAAAGATCGGCCTCAAGATTTCAAAGAAAGCTGCCTCAAATTCTTCATCATCATTCTTTTTAGTTGACTTGGGTGGAAAAGGCATAGGTTTTTGAACCCACGGTTCTCTTTCTTTACCGTGTTTTCTAGAAATGAAGTCTCTTTTATCATGCCTTTTATTCTTAGGTTGTGGGTTATCAAGATGAACAGGTGGTTCTATCTCAACATCATTATCTGGTTCTTTTTCATTTGGTTGAGTGTCTTTCTGAACATGAGCATTATCTTTTTCATTATCACTAGGTGAGTGTTCATTACTGTGATTGAGTTTCAAAGATCGTAGATAGAAGTTACATTTTCATTATCAGCAGGTTTCTCTATAACAGGATCACTAGAAGCATGCAAAGTCCTATCATTTTCCTTTTCTTTTTCTTTTTAGAAGGACTGGGTGCACTAGTGTTGGCTCTTTGTGAATCCTGTTCAATTCTTTTTGGGTGTCCCTCAGGATAAAGTGGTTCCTGAGTCATTTTACCTCCTCTAGTTGCAACTCTAACAGCAAAGTCATGCATATTATGATTCATTTCATCAAGCAATTCTCTTGTGATTTAGCAACTTGTTCTAACATTGTTTGAACCATAGAAGCATGTTTTCCAACACCTCTAACATCATTTGAGATTCCAAATAACAAGTCACTCAAGCGAGCAATCATATCAGAATTATATTTCAACTGTTTCATAACATTTGCACTGAAGTGATCTTGTTTTCTAATGTAGTTTTCAAACTCATAAAGGCATTGACTAGGATGCATATTGTGAGGATTATCATTTTCATTGAACTTCATAACAGAATTTACCTCTACCACATTAGGCAGTGGTGGTGTATTAAGCCCATAGGAGGTAAATTTTTAACATCCTCAGCTTTAATACCTTTTTCCTTCATAGATTTCTTTGCCTCTTGCATATCTTTAGGACTGAGATATAATATACCCCTCTTCTTCGGAGTGGGTTTAGCCGGTGGTTCAGGAATAGTCCAATCATCATAATTTTTCAATATGTTATTCAATAATGCTTCGGCTTGAGCAATAGTTCGTTCCCTAAAAACACAACCAGCACAACTATCTAGGAAGTCCCTAGAAGCATCGGTTAGTCCATTATAGAAGATATAAAGTATTTCATTTTTCTTAAGAGGATGATCAGGCAAAGCATGAAGTAACTGGCAAAGCCTCTCCCAAACTTGTGGGAGACTCTCTTCTTTAATTTGCACAAAGTTAAATATTTCCTGTAAGGCAGCTTGTTTCTTATGAGCAGGAAAATATTTTTCAGAGAAGTAACAAATTATCCTTGGGACTATGCACACAACCAGGAGCAAGAGTATTGTACCAAGCTTTAGCATCACCCTTTAATGAGAAAGGAAATAATTTGAGAATAAAGTAGTAACGGGTTTTCTCATCATGAGTAAAAAGGGTGGCTATATCATTCAACTTAGTAAGATGTGCCACAACAGTTTCAGTTTCATAACCATGGAAAGGATCAGATTCAACCAAAGTAATTAACTCTGGGTCGACAGAGAATTCATAATCCTTATCATCAATAAAGATAGGTGAAGTAGCAAACTTAGGATCACATTTCATTCTAGCATTCAGAGATTTTTCTTTATACTTTTGTAGTAATTTCTCTAGATCATCTCTATCATTGCAAGCAAGAATATCTCTAGTTGCTTCTTCACTCATAACATAACCTTCCGTTACCTTAGGCAATTCATATCTAGCAAGGCTAGTTCTAGCAGGTGTTTCAAAAGTCATAGTTTCAAGCTCATCATCAAATTCAACAACATCATGTCGTATAACTCTAGCAATTTGTTCATCAAGAAATTCAGCAAGTGGTACATCATCATTATCAAGCAAGGTACTAGCATGATGATGAGCATTATCCATAACAGAAGTAGCATCATCATTAACTTGAGACATATTAGAATTGATAGCATGTGGTGGTGTTGCAAGTTTACTCATAATGTAGGTGAATCTAAAGCAGAACTGGATGGCAGTTCCTTACCTCCCCTCGTGCTTGAGGGAAATATTTTAGTCTTTGGATCCTTTAGATTCTTCATAGTGATAATATGATAATAATCCCGAGTGACTCAACAAATATAGCTACGCTCACTGCAACGGCGCCGTAAAAAAGGTCTTGATAACCCACAAGTATAGGGTCGCAACGCTTTTCGAGGGTAGAGTATTCAACCCAAATTTATAGATTCGACACAAGGGGAGCCAAAGAATATTTGGAGGTATTAGCAGCTGAGTTGTCAATTCAACCACACCTGGAGATTAATTATTTGCAGCAAAGTGATTAGTAAAACAGTAGTTTGATAGTTTTGATAGTAGTGACAACAAAGAACGGTAACAAAGAATATTGATAAAGCAAGTAATTTTGTAGCAAGTGTAACAGTGATGATAGCAATAGTAACGCAGCAAGATCAATATAAATAAATTCGTAGGCATTGGATCGGTGACTTGTTGGATGATATTCGTCATGTAACAGTTATAACCTAGGGCGATACGGCACTAGCTCCAGTTCATCGATACAATGTAGGCATGTATTCCGTAAATAGTCATACGTGCTTTATTAAAAGAAGTTGCATGACATCTTTTGTCCTACCCTCCAAAGGGCAAAGTGGGGTCCATATTGGAAACTAAGGGATATTAAGGCCTCCTTTTAATAGAGAACTGGAACAAAGCGTTAACACATAGTGAATACATGAACTCCTCAAACTACGGTCATCACTGGGAGTGGGCCTCGTTGTTGTCACTCCGGGGTTGCCGGATCATAACATGTAGTAGGTGACTATAACTTGCAAGATCGGATCTAAAACATGGATATAATGATGAATTCATAAATGGTTCAGATCTGAGTTCATGGCACCCGGGCCCAAAGTGACAAGCATTAAGCATAGCAAAGTCATAGCAACATCAATCTAAGAACATAGTGGATACTAGGGATCCAGCCCTAACAAAACTAACTCGATTACATGATGAATCTCATCCAACTCCTCACCGACCAGCGAGCCTATGAAGGAATTACTCACTCCTGGTGGGGAGCATCATGGAGTTGGTGATGGAGATTGGTTGGCGATGACGAAGAACGAAGATCCCCCTCTCCGGAGCCCCAAACGGACTCCAGATTTGCCCTCCCGAGGAAGAACAGGGCTTGGCGGCGGCTCCGTCTCGTGGATCGCGACAATTCTTTCTCCCTGGTTTTTTCTGAATAATGTGAATTTACAAAGATCGGGGTCGTCATGGGCCACCAGTGGGTACAACCCACTGGCGCGCCTGTGGGTTGTGCCCACCCAGGTGCCCCTCTCCAGCAGGTCTTGGCTCCAAAAATTCTTATTATTGATATATAAAATCATCACAAAGTTTCGTTCCATTCAGGGAACTTTTATTTCTGCACAAAAACAACACCATGGTAGTTCTGCTTGAAAACAGCGTCATCCAAGTTAGTTTCATTCAAATCATGCATATTAGAGTCCAAAAGAAGAGGAAAAGCATGAGAAAAAGTAGATACGTTGGAGATGTATCAGTGGTGAAGAAGATGATGGTGGTGATGAAGTAGTATTCTCCAATATAACCATGAGTAGATACTTCAAACCTCGAATCTCCCGAAGGACTTGATGAATTAATTAACTGTTTTTCTTCACCTCAGCCATTATGTGTTTATTCTCTGGGACCCACAGTTTTGTTCCTGCACCATTTTCTCTTGGCCGAGATATGTCCCAATTGGACGGTATGTGCCTATGAGGAGTATTCTTGAACCCATAGTTGTGAATCAAATTGCGAAAATTGTTACTATGTAACCAAAGGGTAAAGGCCTCCTCAGGGAGATCTTCTTGCACTTCTAGGTCGCTTGATTGTTTGAAGATCCCATAGCTTGATGAGGATTGGGGTGAGTAGAGATGTCGGCTAGGTGCCTGTCTCGGAGGCCGGAGAGTGAACCCCAAAAGGATTCCCCTCCTCTTCCTCCATAGCAGCCTCTCCAACTTCATCTCTCCTTAGATCCCCTCGAACCACCCTTGTGCCTTCCTCTCCCTTATGGAAAGGTGAGGAAGACATGATGTTGGTCTAGCTGAATCACGTAAAACAAAGAAAGAAAACAAAATGTAGGATTTCTTCGTGATACGGTGATCAACAGGTTCGGGAGTATATATAGATTTTTTTATCTTGGGAAACAAGCAAGCTGTAGAAAGACAGAGTCCGGAAGGTGTCCACACAGGCACAACTCACTGGGCACGCCAGTAAGCTCAAGCGCCCCGGTGTCTTGTGCCCACCTGTGGTACGCTCTGGAAGTTTCTTATTTTCCTGTTTTCTAAATATTCTAAAACTGACAAAAAATATTTTTATGGATTTTTCGAGTCCGCTACTTACTTACCATATCACGTACCTCCTTATTTTCACGATTTTGGAGTGTTCCGGAAGGACTCTTTTATGTGTTCTTCTGGTGTCAAGGTTTGGATAATATTACTTTCAGCATTAACGGGCGTACCTGAGATATAATGTTTTATTTGTTGCCCATTAACAACCTTCGGATTAGTACCTTCGGCATTATTTATTTTGACGACTCTAGACCGATAAACCTCCTCGATAACATAGGGGCCTTCCCATTTTGAGAGGAGTTTCCCCGCAAAGAATCTGAAACGAGAGTTGTACAAAAGAACATATTCTTCGACTTTAAACTCACGTTTTTGGATTCTTTTGTCATGCCATCTTTTAACTTTTTCTTTGAATAATTTTGCATTTTCATAAGCTTGGGTTCTTCATTCATCTAATGAGCTGATATCAAATAACCTCTTTTCACCAGCAAGTATGAAATCATAGTTGAGCTCTTTGATGGCCCAATATGCTTTATGTTCTAACTCAAGAGGCAAATGACAAGCTTTTCCATAAACCATTTTATAAGGAGACATACCCATCGGATTTTTATATGGTGCTCTATAAGCCCAAAGTGCATCATCTAATTTCTTAGACCAATTCTTCCTTGACCTATTGACAGTCTTTTGCAAAATTAATTTTATTTCTCTATTGATAAGTTCAATTTGACCACTAGACTGAGGATGATAAGGTGATGCAATTTTATGGTTAACATCATACTTGGCAAGCATTTTACAGAAAGCACCATGAATAAAATGTGAACCACCATCATTCATTAAATATCTAGGGACTCCAAACCTTGGGAAAATAACTTCCTTAAGCATTTTAATAGAGGTGTTGTGATCATCACTGGTTGGAATAGCTTCTACCCATTTAGTAACATAATCAATAAAGAACCAAAATATGTGTATACCCATTAGAGGAAGGAAAAGGTCCCATGTAATCAAATCCCCAAACATCAAATGGTTCAACAACAAGTGAATAGTTCATAGGCATTTCTTGACGCTTACCGATATTACCTATTCTTTGACATTCATCACAAGATAAGACGAACTTACGGGCATCCTTGAAAAGTGTAGACAATAAAATCCAGATTGCAATACCTTGAGAGCAGTTCTATCTCCAGCATGATGCCCTCCATAAGCTTTGGAGTGACATTTCCGTAGGATTTGTCCCTATTCATGCTCAGGCACACAACATATAACAATACCATCTACTCCTTCTTTATAAAGATGTGGGTCATCCCAAAAGTAGTGTCTTAAATCATAGAAGAATTTTTTCTTTGCGATAAGTAAAGCTAGGTGGTAAATATTTAGCAACAATGTAACTAGCATAGTCAAGATACCAAGGAGTATTATGGGCAACATTTATTGCAGCCTAATCGCTCATCAGAAAACTATCATCAATAGGTAGTGGGTCATCGCATTACATTTTCAAGCCTAGATAAATTATCAGCTATGGGGTTCTCAGCTCCTTTTCTATCAATGATATGTAAATCAAATTCTTCTAACGAGAGAACCCATCGAATAAGTCTAGGTTTAGCATCTTCTTTTCCATAAGATATTTAATAGCAGCATGATCGGTGTGAACAATTACTTTGGAATCAACAATATAAGGTCTAAATTTATCACAAGCAAACACCACTACTGTCGGGGGAAACTGATCCACGAACACCTATGGGACCGGCGGACCGAGCCCCTTTCGGTTCGGCGGGGGGTGGAGGTCGCACGAAGAGCAGATCGAGGCGGCTAATCACGAAAGCAGTTTACCCAGCTTCGAGCTCTCCGAGAGATAACACTCCTAATCGCTGCATGTCCGAAAGGTATTGAGTTCTTGCTCGGGAGCGCTGAGTGCTCTGAAGACACCCTAGCTGCTAACGAGACCAAGCGTGAGTGTTGTCTGCTCAACTCCTCGAACCCCCCCTACGCTATGCGCATGGGCCTCCTTTTATATGCTCAAGGGGTCTCCAACAGTGGCAACGAGGCAAGGGTAAAATGGAAAAAGGAATGCGGTTGGTACAACTACTTGTGCAAAGTTGTATCATACCCGACGGCAGGGGACAAAGGCATTAAATGCCCGCTCACGCCGCCTAAACAAAGGCAAAAGGACCGTCAGGACGCCACCGCTTGCCACGATGGCTATCTTGTCAACGGGCTGCCACCACAAGCACCGGCTGCACGTCACAAATTTTCGCCACGCATACCGGAAGGGTCCTGTATGACACGTTGTTGGATGTGCCGGAGCGCCCGGTATGGAGTGGTGGTTTGTCAATTGCCTTGCCTTGCCGCGGTCGTGGTCTTGTCGCGGTTGTTGTCTTGTCGCGCCCGTAAGCTTGTCGCTCATCGGGCCTTGCCGGACGCTGCGTGGCCGTCAGCGGCAAGTTCCTTTGAGATGCCTTGGTTGGCATTCGGCAAGCTCCTCTTGCCGGGTCTTGTCTCCTTGACTTGAACACTTTGTTCGAATGGCTCCAAAGGAACCATGGAGGATCTTATGGCGGTCACCGCAAGAAGCCTTGCCGCAGTGCTGTAGCCTGCCCGCAGCACAAGTTCGGGATACAAGGGTACCCTACTCTTGTACACCGAGAGGAGCCCCGGCCTGGGCCACACACGGTGCCGAAGCGCTTGGGCCAGCCCAAAACAGGCACGGGCACGCTACGCCCGGGTTACGCCGTATCTTACTCCGGTATCGACGCGCCTCCCTCGAATCAGCACGCATCGAATGCGCGGCGCCGTGGGAGAGATCGTGGGTGGCTTCTTTATTCGGAAAAGCGAACGTCCGCCTCCCTCTTTATAAGCAGGGAAACAGGGCAGTTCGCCCATCTCGCCGGTTATTGCTCCAATGTCGAAAACTTCCGCCGCCTCCCCTTCTTCCCGGTTGAAAGAGAGCAGCGCTCGCCTCCGCCGCCACCGCACCACTAACGCCGCTGATCTCCTCACCACCTCCGCCAGGTCTGGAAGCCGGGAGGGTCGTGAAGTCGGCCGAGGCGCAACGGCTTGCGGCGCCAAGCGAAAGGAGCGGCAACTTTTCCCCTTAGCTCAGCCGCCAAGGAGCCGAGGAGAACTACTACCTCTTACGGTCGACGGAGACGCGAGCGCATCCGGCGCATCGGCGAAGGTACTCCCAGCTGCCGCCAGAATCGGGTTCAACGGGTACCCTTCTTCACAAGCCATTCTTCATCTGCGGGCTCTGCCCGCCTTCTTCTCGAATTCTTCTGCGATATCATGAACACTTCCACGGGCTCCGCCTCCTTGACTTCACCCCCAACGCCGTTTCCGACCATGGCAGTTTTCGCCAAGATCTTTGCGAAACTTTGTCGGAGTCCATCCCAATGTAGCTCTTTTTCCGCCACTTCTTCATGCCCCGAAGTCGAGAGAGGAGAGCCCCTATCCGCGGAATCGCCGGATCTCGAGGACCGCAAGAAAGAAGCTTATCTGGAGGGAGAACTCCCGGCAAGTGGGATGAGTGGAGGGCAGATTGGTGCTGGATCGCCGAGGAGGACCCGCAGCTGCCATCGCCTGCGCCAAGCCCCAGTAGCACGCGGCAACGATTGGAGCAACGTGGCCCCGGAAGATGGTAGGCTGAAGATTGCCATCACCCGGATCCTACGCCTAAGGCTTGCCGGGCTCACTGTAGGCGCCGTTGGAGCAGATTTTCTTCGTCGCCGCATCGCCCCCTTGCAGGAGAGGAGGAGACCCGCTGGGGAGTTCCGAGCGGCGGATCTCATGAGGTTGCGCCCGGGCCTCAACTTCAACTTCACCGTCCTGGAACTGAATGCGATGCTCCAGGAGCTGTTCAAGTATGACCCTCAACATCCCGAAGCGTTCAAGTTGCCGAGGAGTGTCGTTCCGCTGTGCAACAATTCCGCGCTCGACCGCATCCGTGCAATGATGCCGCGAAGCGATTCACACGGAATCGCCCCTACTTGGCAAGAGCCCGCAGACACCGTCAGTGCAGGAGTTCTTCGACGGCCCTGGTAGAAGTGCCGGTCCGCCTCCGGCGATTTAATGTAGGGCCTCACTCGCTGACACCACCGAGGAGGAGATGCAGCGCATCGCCACCAGGGTGGAAGAGGCGGCCGCAGCTGCTGCCGCAGGCGAGTTTGGATTCACCGTGGAGGAGGCGGAGGCAGCAGAGGCAGCAAGCCTTGTCGAGCGTGGGGAGCTTGCCGATGAGGAAGAGCTTGCCGGCGAGGGAGAGCTTGCCGGGCTTGAAGCCAAGTCGAGCGAGCCCGCCGAGGGTGCGAGCGATTCGTTGAGGACCGACTCCTCCTCCTTCGCATCTTCAGGCAGCTCGTCGCAAGCGGAGCCCCCAGCTCCACCAAGAAGGCGTCTCCGCAAGGCAGGGGCGAAGCGGGCGGCAGACGGGTCAACACCGCCACGCTGCGGCGACGTCTCCACCGCTGCAAGCATCGTTGCAGCTGAGCACTCTCACGCCCAGAAGAATCGGAGCGGGCCTCCCACCACCGCTTCGCTCTCGCCAAGCGCCTAAGGGACCCTACTCCTCCGCCTTGTCGCGCCGAGGGGTGGGCCGGACTTGACCTCTCCGCGCTCAGCTCAAGCGAGGAAGAAGAAGAGTAAGAATCTTGGCTGTACTTGTAGTTCTTCAATTCTTGCCGCCTTGTCTTGTATCTGATTTGCTTGGTTCAATCCATTCCTTTTCAAGACTCTGGCCCAGAGCGCGAAGAGAGCCAAGGTCCCGGTGATTGTCATCGAGGACGCATCCCACCACCGCTGACAGCCAGGGGTGCGCCCAGACCACCTTGCCTACCCGGCAACCATTCTTCAGTAGCCGCCAACAGCCCCCAAATGGGTAAGTGCATGGTTTACTTCACGCTGTTAGGCGCGGCTTGGGTGCTTCTTCTTTGTTGATATCTGACTTCGGTTTGTGTAGGAGCAGAGCAGCCTCACCAGAGTGCCCGGGAACTGCTTCCCAGATGCCGCTCTGCTTCGACTACTCCGCCAAGGGAGGATTCCCGGCAAGGGAGATTCTCCGCAAGGGATGCTTCTCCGCAAGGGACAGACAGTAATCCTCTTGCTTGAAAACTTCCCTTGGATTCTTCTTCTTCCGATCTTTCTTTGAATATTTGCTTGACTTTTCGTCCTTTTCCGGCCGTCAGTGCATCTGCCACGGAGCCGGCGGAGACCGAGGTCGCTAGAGAAGGAGCCGGGCGCCGATGAACCCGCCGGAGAGGTCGCCAGCTGCTGCCGCCGCAGGAGCTGGCGAGGGGTCCGCGACGACCGACAGCCCCGAGGCCGCAGGAGCTGCCAGCGCTACACCGACCGCCGATCCCTCCTGCCGCCACAGCGCCAGCTCCGGAGAGCCCCAACCGGCGCCTACTTGAAGGCCGGGCGACGACGCCTTCATCAAACTCCCATGGGCGCTGAGCTCCTGTGGCGCCGGTTGAATGAGAAACCTTCGACGAAGAGTTGCTCGCCTCCCGCCGGCCGACGCTGGTTGACGCGCCGAGCAGCGTAGGGCGAAGCTCGAGGAGGAGCAACCGCCGCTGAAGTCGCTGTCACTCTACGCGCCGGCAGGCTGCTGGCATCCCGAGAAGCGCTTTGTCGCGAAGGCGGCGTGGACATGGAGAAGCGCCATGAGGAGCTCCGGCCTCTACCAGAAGCTCTCCACCTCGGCAGAAGAGCAGGAGCAACTCGCCGAGGAGCGAAAGCCTTCCTCCTCAAGAAGGCCGAAGTTGAAGAGCAACAGCGGCTTGCTGCCGAGAAGCTTGATGTGCAGGAAGGCGATCACGAACACCTATGGGACCGGCGGACCGAGCCCCTTTCGGTTCGGCGGGGGGCGGAGGTCGCACGAAGAGCAGATCGAGGCGAAGCACACGAGCGGTTTACCCAGCTTCGGAGCTCTCCTGAGAGATAACACTCCTACTGCTGCATGTCTGAGTGTATTGAGTTCTTGCTCGGGAGCGCTGAGTGCTACAGTACACCCTAGCTGCTAACGAGACCAAGCGTGAGTGTTGTCTGGTTTCGAACTCCTCGAACCCCCCTCTACGTTGCGCATGGGCCTCCTTTTATATGCTCAAGGGGTCTCCAACAGGTGGCAACGTAGGCAAGGGTAAAAATGGAAAAAGGGAATGCGGTTGGTACAGCTACTTGTACAGTGTATCATACCTAACCCTGACGGCAGGGGACAAAGGCATTAAATGCCCGCTCACGCCGCCTAAACAAAGGCAAAAGGGGATCGTGGGACGCTACCGCTGCCACGATGGCTATCTTGTCGGCGCCGCTTGCCACCACGCACTTCGGCTGCACTCTCGCCACGCATACCGGAAGGGTCCTGTATGGCGACACGTTGTTGGATGTGCCGGAGCGCTGGCACGGAGTGGTGGTTTGTCATGCCAAGCGCCTTTGCCGCGTCGTGGGTCTTGTCGCGTTGTTGTCTTGTCGCGTCCGAAGCTTGTCGCCACCGGCCTTGCTTAGGGTCGTTAGTGGCGCGTCAGCGGCAAGTTCCTTGAGATGCCTTTGTTGGCATTCCCGCAACCTCCTCTTGCCGGGTCTTGTATCCTTGACTTGAACACTTTGTTCTTGAATGGTTCCAAGGAACCATGGAGGATCTTGGCGGTCACCCGGCAAGCCTTGCCGCTGGTGTCAAGAAGCTGCCGTGCACAAGTTCGGGATACAAGGGTACCCCTACTCTTGTACACCGACAGAGCCCTCGGCTCAGGCCACACGGTCAAAGCCGAAGCGCTGTTGGGGCAGGCCCAAAACAGCACGGCACGCCGCCTGGGTTACGCCAGATCTTACTCCGCATCCACCGCGCCTCTCCTCGACAGCACGCCATTTAATGCGGCGTCGTGGGAGAGATCGTGGTGGCTTATTTATTCGGAAAAGCGGAACGTCCGACCCCCTCCCTCTTTATAAGCAGGGGAAGCAGGGGCAATTCTACCAACTCGCCGGTTATTGCTCCAATCTCGAAAACTTCCGCCGCTCCCCTTCTTCCCGGTTGAAAGAGAGCAGCGCTCCGCCCTCCGCCGCCACCGGCACCACCAACGCCACGATCTCCTCACCACCTCTGCCATGGCTCAAAGCCGGAAGGTCGTGAAGTCGGCCGAGGCGCAGCCGCTTGCAAGGCGCTGCGAAGGAGCGGGCAACTTTTTCTCACCGCCGCCAAGGAGCTGAGGGAGAACTACTACCTCTTCCGTGGATTTGAGACGCGAGCGCATCCGCCAAGACGAAGGTACTCCCAAATGCCGCTGAATCGGCTCCGACGGGTACCCCTTCTTCACTATCGCGGGCTCTGCCCGCTTCTCTGAATTCTTCTCGCGATATCATGAACACCTACGGGCTCCGCCTCCTTGACTTCACCCCCAACGCCGTTTTCGACCATGGCAGTTTTCAAGCATCTCGCTGGGAAAAACTTTGTTGGAGTCCATCCCAATGTAGTTTTTTCCGCCACTTCTTCATGCCCCGAGTCGAGAGGAGAGCCCTATCCGCCGGAATCGCCTGGATCTCGAGGATCGGCAAGAAAGAAGCTTATCCTGAGGGAGAACTCCGCAGCAAGTGGGATGAGTGGAGTGGCAGATTGGTGCCGGATCGCCGAGGAGGACCCGCAGCTGCCATCACCGCCTCGCACTAAGCCCCAAAGAGCACGCTGGAAATGATTGGAGCAACGTGGCCCCGGAAGACGGTAGGCTGAAGATTGCCGCCACCCGGATCCTATGCCTCGTGCTTGCTGGCTCACCGTAGGCGCCGCTGGAGCAGATTTTCTTCGCCACAGACGCTTCTGCGGTGAGAGGAGGAGACCTACCGGGAGTTCCAGAACGCCCGGATATCATGAGGCTGCGCCTGGCCTCAACTTCAACTTCACCGCCCCTGAATCGAATGCGATGCTCCGTGAGCTGTTCAAGTATGACCCTCAACATCCCGCGTTGCCTGTTGCCGAGGAGTGTCGTTCACCGCTGTGCAACAACTCCGCCGACCGCATCCGCGGTAATGATGCCGCCAGCGATTCACACGGGATCGCCCCCACTTTGGCAAGAGCCTGCAGCCGCCGCCGTGCAGGAGTTCTTCGACGGCCTGGTAGAAGTGCCGGTCCGCTCCGACGAACAGAAGGGCCTCACTCGCGACACCACCGAGGAGGAGATGCAGCGCATCACCACGAGGGTGGAAGAGGCGGCGGCAGCTGTTGCCGCAGGCGAGTTTGGATTCACCGTGGAGGAGGCGGAGGCAGCAGAGGCGGCAAGCCTTGTCGAGCGTGGGGAGCTTGCCGATGAGGAAGAGTTTGCCGGTGAGGGAGAGCTTGCCGGGCTTGAAGCCGAGTCGAGCGAGCCCGCCGAGGGTGCGAGCGATTCGTTGAGGACCGACTCCTCCTCCTTCGCACCTTCAGGCAGCTCGTCGCAAGTGGAGCCCCCAGCTCCACCAAGAAGGCGTCTCCTTATAGGCCGGGGGCGTGGCGAAGCGGGCAGACGGGTCAACCAGCTGCGCGCTGACGTGCTCCACCGCTGCAAGCACTTGTTGCTGCTGAGCACTCTCACGCCAGCAGCAACTAGAGCGGGCCCTCCCTGACCACCGCCTGCTCCCGCCAAGCGCCTAAGGGACCCTACTCCTCCGCCTTTGTCGCGCCGAGGGTGGGCGGACTTCACCTCTCCGCTACCAGCTCCGACGAGGAAGAAGAAGAGTAAGAATCTTGGCTGTGCTTGTAGTTCTTCAATTCTTGTTGTCTTGTCTTGTATCTGATTTGCTTGGCTCCGAATCCATTCCTTTTCAGGACTCTGGCCCAGAGAGCGGCGAAGAGAGCCAAGGTCCCGGTGATTGTCATCGAGGACGATCCCACCGCGACAGCAGGGGGTGCGCCCGAGACCACCTTGCCGGACCCGGCAACCATTCTTCAAAGCAGCCCCCAGCGCAGCCCCCAGCGTAAGTGCATGGCTTACTTCCTCGCTGT
Source organism: Aegilops bicornis (assembly GCA_021605145.1). Lineage (NCBI taxonomy): Eukaryota > Viridiplantae > Streptophyta > Magnoliopsida > Poales > Poaceae > Aegilops > Aegilops bicornis. The sequence goes on from CM038671.1 coordinate 465,199,566, forward strand.
TAGGGCACGCTTTGGGTGCTTCTTCTTTGTTGATATCTCGACTTCGTTTGTGTAGGAGCGAGCAGCCTCACCAGGAGTGCCCGGGAGCCGCTCCCGGCATGCCGTCTGCTTCGACTACTCCACCAAGGGAGGATTCCCCGGCAAGGGAGACTTCTCCGGCAAGGAACAGTTCTCCGGCAAGGGACAATTCTCCGGCAAGGGACAGTACAGGTAATCCTCTTGCTTGAAAACTTCCCTTGGATTCTTCTTCTTCTGATCTTCTTTTTGAATATTTGCTTGACTTTTCTTCCTTTTCCGGTCGTCAGGTCCATCTGCCACAGAGCCGATGGAGACCGAGGTCGCCGGAGAAGGAGCCGACGCTGATGAACCGCCGCGGAGAGGTCGCCAAGGTTGCTGCTGCCGCAGAGCCGGCGCGAGGGGTCCGGCGACGACCGACGGCCCCGAGGCCGCAGGAGCGCCAGCGCTACACCGACCGCCGATCCCTCCGCTGGCCGCAGCGTGCCAGTTCAAGAGCCCCAGCCCGGGCGCCTTACTTGAAGGCCGGGCGACGGCGTCTTCATCAAACTCCCATGGGCGCCGAGCTCTGTGGCGCCGGCTGAAGGAGAAACCTTCGACGAAGAGTTGTTGCTTCGCCTCACGGGCCGACGCTGGTTGACGCGCAAAAGCAGCAGAAGTGGCGAGCTCGAGGAGGAGCAACAAGGCGAAGCCGCCGTTCACTTTACCGCGCCGCAGCCAAGCTGGCATCCCGAGAAGCGCTTGTCGCGAAGGCGGGCGTGGACATCGAGAAGCGTGCGGAGGAGCTCCGGGGCCTCCACCAGGAAGCTCTCCGGTCCCTGGCAGAAGAGCAGGAGCAACTCGCCGAGGAGCGGAAAGCCTTCCTCCTCGAGAAGGCCGAAGTTGAAGAGCAACAGCGGCTTGCTGCCGAGAAGCTTGCTGCGCAGGAAGGCGAGTTGGTGCAGCGGAAGGTCAATCTTGACAGCCACGAGGAGGAGCTTGCCGCGCGCGAGCAGACATTTGGCGGGACTCTCAAGGAAGCGAAGGACGCTGCCGCAGCTGCCGAGGTCGCCAAGAAGGAGCTGGCGGCGAAGGTGGCACAGCTGGAGGCCGATCTCAAGGCGAGCGGCGAGGAGCTTGCTGCACTCAAGCCGGCGTGAGAAGGACGCCTACACCCTTGGCGAAGCTGCGGTGGTCGCTCTCGCCGAGAGGAGCAAGGAGCTGAGCGCCGCCAAGGACTTCAATGCAGATCTTGAGTTGAAGCTGCTACTTTACCAAGACGCTGGACGGCGCCAGGGAGCAGATCAAGGCCGACGAGGCGCTGCTGGCGAGTGTTGCTGTTTCCCAGAACGCTTTCAGGGAGAATGTGGAGCACTGGACCGAGGGTCTCGTCGATGTTGCCGCAGCCATCGACAGGGAGCTGGCGCAGCTGGGGATGGAAGATCTTGGATATCCCTCCGACGAGCACCTCCAGCCCAGCGCCAAGCTCAGCTTGTTCTTCAAAGGCGTGGCGACGGCCCTCCAGAGACTCCGGGAGAAGATCCCAAAGCAGCTTGCCGACGAGTCGCTACTGGATTTGCACAGGAGCTCTTCAAAAGGTGTTGATGAAGGTGGCCTTCCGCAACCTGTGCCTCAACCTCACCAACGCCTCAGGTCCTGTCACCGGATGCTGATCTGGAAGCGCCAAGGCCCTTGTCGCACCCATTGTGGACAAGGTGAGCGGGATCAAGAGGGTTGAGGGCGATCGCGTTGATTAGGCCGCCCGCTTTCTCTTTTCCTTGTCGCTGCTGGTCATGTTATGAGAACAATCGGTTAGAGCTGCGACAAGCTATCTTGTAATATGACTCTATTTTGGGTAGAGATTGCTATGTTATTTCCTTTACTTGATTCCTTCCTTTGTATGTTTTTGCCCTACGCTTTTAGGGAACTTGTTTCGCAGCACCTTAGTCATGAAGCGCTGAGTGCGGACGTCAAGAGCCTGCTTATGGTGCCGCTACCGACAAGAAACCTTGTCGCAACTAGTCGCAGCTTTCTTAAGTTGTTGAGCCGGACTCGAAACAAAGTAAGGCGCAACTAGCTGCGAAGTTGTTTCCTCCGCGACAGGTTTTCCATACAAAGCAAGGTCGTTCGAGGAAGATAACTTAAAAATTTTAAAACTGATTGCTCAAACTTTAGCAACTTAGCTTTTCTGTCGCTTGCTTCCGGTAAGGCGAAACTTCTTGACGACGCTTGGTCCACACCATTATCTTCTCCTTTCCCCCCGGCAAACTTGTGGGCGAGGGAACCTTCCTTTCTTTGAGAAAGAGAAAAGAAGAGAAAATAAAGATATGGAGCCTTACAGCTCGTTATTGCTTACCGGGGGTAGGTGCTGCACAAAGTTTCAGATAACGGATGCATAACAAAGTAGAAAGCATGAAATTGACAAGATGTGCGGAGCACATGAGCTTTATTATGCACGGGATCTGCGCCCGGCTTCGTACAAAGGATTACATGCAACATCGGCAAGACTTGTACAAAAGGTGGTTGCCGGAACAGGTTCCAAGTAAAGCGCTTCTCACGGGTAAAACTTACAAAGATGCTCAATGTTCCAGAGTTGCTCATCGAATGCCATCTTCGGTCTCAAAGGCGGGCGGCGCCAGGCCTAGTGACTCGTTTCACCCGGTAAGGGCCTTCCCACTTCAAGGCCAACTTGTTGGAATTCTTGGCGGACTGAACGCGCCAAGAACAAGGTCAACTTCCTCGAGACTTCTCGCATTAACTTTGGCGGCTATGGTAGCGGCGCAAAGCTTGCTGGTATCGAGCAGCTCGTGACAAAGCAGCCCAAGACGGTCTTCCTCAAGGAGCAGCGTCATCTTGTCGCAACTGCTCTTGCTCAAGCTCATCACAAGCGAGCACTCGAGGCGACCCGTAAACGAGTTCCGTGGGGAGAACTGCCTCTGCTCCATAGACTAGAGCGAAAGGTGTCTGGCCAGTGGCTCGATTTGTCGTCGTCCTGATCGACCAAAGAACCACCGGCAGCTCCTCAATCCAGTTCCTTCCGAACTTGCGCAGCCTGTCGAAAGTTCTGGTCTTGAGCCCTCGCAGCACTTCAGCATTCGCCCTCTCCGCTTGACCGTTACTTCTCGGATGAGCAATGGTAAGCGAGCGCACCTTGGCGCCAAGATCTTGGACGACCGCATGAAGGTGCGGCTCATGAATTATGCGTGTCGTTGTCGGTGATGATCCCGCTAGGGATCCCGGCGGCAAACAATCGACCTGAAGAACTTGATCGCCGACCGTGCTGTCACCTTCCTCATCGCTTCCACTTCCGCCACTTTGTGAACTTGTCGATTGCAACGCATAAGTACTCAAAGCCCCGACAGCTTCGGGGAAAGGGGCCGAGGATGTCGAGCCCCTGCATCAAAATGGCCAGGATAAAGGGATCGTCTGGAGAGCTTGAGCTGGCTGATGTATCTGCTTGGAATGGAACCGCACGCTTCACACTTGGTTACTTGTGCAGTTGCATCACGGAGGGCTGTCACCAAAAGAAACCTTGCCGGAACGCTTTGGCGGTAAGTGCTCTTGCGCCAATGTGGTGACCACATATGCCTCCATGTATCTCTCGCCAACAGCTTTTGTCCGCCTTCCGTGAATACACTTCAATTTCACACCGTTGAGTCTTCTTACATGCAGGTGTCTTTAGCCGACAAACTGGTACATACTTGATTGCCGGGCTACTCTTTCCGCTTCTTCTTGTTCTTCGAAGTTCTCCGTCTGGAAGGAAGCGGACAATCTCTTTGTGCCCATGCTGGAGCTTGCGGCTCGGCAACAAGGACTAAAGGCACATCTCGCTGCTGCGGAACGCTTACTACGGCGAGAATCTGCGGCTCACCGAGTTTGACGCTCCCCGACAAGCTTGTCGGAACGATACTTGTCGGGAGCGCTTGCTTCAACGAACAAACCCTAGGGCTTGCGGAGCAGACCGCTTCCTCAAAGCACTTTTGGCATTGATCTTGGGGACCTTCTTGGCGGCGGCTTGTGGAGCTCTCGCTTAAAATAGTCACCAGAAACCAACTTCCTCTTCTTGCTCATCCAGCTTGATGGTGTTACAGACGGTTGAGTCAGCTTGAGCACAAAGATCCCTGGTTCCACAGGTAACTTGGCGCGGCGACTTCGACAAAGCCATCGGCAATGTCGTTCGAGCTCTTGGAACATGTCCCATCTCAGAGGTCAGCCAAAGTGCTCTTCTAGCTTTCTCACTTCATCAACGTAAGCTTCCATCAACGGACTCGATAACTCTTGTTCACTTGGCGGACGACAAGCCGTGAGTCACCCCCGACAATGAGCTTCTTGATCCCAAGGTCTGCTATGATCTCGAGACCGCAAGCAAACCTTCATACTACTGCAGTATTGTTCGTTGCTTGCTCCTTGGGAAAGTGCATCCGACTACGACTTGAGGTGCTCTCCGTGGGTGCAACAAGTAGCACGCCAAGACCGGGCGCCTTGCAACGAGAAGGCACCATTAAAGTACATCAGCCACTCTTTGCTTGCTTCCTTGACGGGATGCTCGTTTACGGAATTTCTTCATCTTGTGTTGGCGCCCATTCTGCTATGAACTCCGCCAATGCTTTGCTTTGGATAGTTGAAGTGCTCTCAAACTTGAGGCCAAAGCTTGACAGTTCCAGTGCCCACTCGACAATCCTGCCTGTTGCCTCTGGATTTTGCAGTATCCTCTTCAGCGGAAAACGAGTGACGGGCGCAGCTTTCTCGAGGCCATGAGAAGGCCGAAAAGCAATTTCTGCACGCCAGGGTACCTTGACCTAGCCCCCTGCAGAAGGGAACTGACAAAGTAAACTGGCGCCGCACCATTCTTTTTTTCAGATCTTCTCGCTACCGCTGCGCAGATCCATCTTTGTCGGGACCAGAGCTTGCCGGTGAAGTCCCATGCTTGTCGCTGGATGCATCTGCCGTGGTTGCTGGCTCATCATCCGCCTCCCTCTCCGCTACTAACGCAGCACTAACCACTTGATTGGTTGCCGCTATATACAGCAGCAACTTCTCTTGTGGCTTTTGTGCGACAAGTGTTGGAGTGGAGGACAGGTATCTCTTTAAGTCTCAGCAGCGCAGCCTCCGCTTCCGAGTCCATTTCATTGGACCCGCCTTTTTCAATATTTTGAAAAATGGCGGTATGCGCTCAATGAACCTAGAGATAAACTCTTGAGAGCAGCCACGCAACCGGCAAGTCTTCGTACATCCTTGACGCGCTTTGGTGCTTCAATCTGCTCAATGGCCTTAATCTTGTCGGGTTTGGCTTCAATTCCCCGCCGAGACCTTTAAGAACCCGAGAAGCTTTACGGAGGGAACTCCAAACACACACTTCTCGGGGTTGAGCTTGAGGTTGATCTTGCGCAGATTTGCAAAGGTTTCGCCTAAATCTTGAATCGTGGTTGCCTTGTCCTTGCTCTTGACCACTATGTCATCCATGTAGGCTTCCACATTTCGTGCATTTGCGGCTCAAAAGCGCCATGGACTACCCTTGCAAATGTTGAACCAGCATTCTTCAAACCGAAAGGCATCCGTATTTAAACAAAGACGCGCCACATGGTGTGATGAATGCGGTCTTCGCTTCATCCTCTTCTCGCCATGAAGATCTCGATGGTATCTCGAGTATGCATCAAGAAATGAAAGCAAGTCACATCCGCCGTGGAGTCAATAATCTGGTCGATGCGCCGGTAAGGAAATGGGTCTTTGGGACAAGCTTTATTGACATTGGTAAAGTCGATACAAAGCCTCCATTTCCCGCTTGCCTTGGCGCACGACTACAGGATTGGCCAACCACGTGGGATGGAGCACTCCTCCGGCGAGGCCTCGCTGCTTCCAACTTCTTGATTTCTTCTCTGCGATGAATTCTTGGCGCTCCACCGCTTGCTTCCTCGACTTTCTTCGCTGACGGGCCGCATGAGGAAAGACGACAAGATGGTGCTCGATTACTTTCACAGGAACACCGGGATGTCGACGGTTGCCACGCAATACGCCGACGTTACGCGCAGGAAAGCAACGAGCGCTTTCCTATTTAGGGTCGAGGAGTGGCAATCGATGGTGAAGGTACCACCGTGCGCCCTCCTTGGCGGACACCTTCTTGGTCTCTGGTTGAGCTGCCATCGCCTTTCTTACACTTGCCGGTGGAGCTCGATGGTGCGTCCTCAACGGTAGCGCAGCACTCCAAGAGGTGCGCTTGTCGGAGTGGGCATCGAGCTCTTGCCGACTTGGTCTTCTTCTTCGCCCCGGGAGCTTCAGCGGCAAGTGACTTGCGATCTGCTGCGGCTGCTGCTTCCCGATAGATCTTGTCGTCGTAGATAAGGGCGTCCTTCTTGTCGCTAGGGACAGAAATGACGCTTATCAGGCCTGGCATCTTCAGTATGTTATACGCATAGTGAGAGGCCGCCATGAATTTGGCGAGTGCTGGACGGCCGAGTATCCCATTGTAAGGCAATGGAAAGTCAGCGACGTCAAAAGTGACCCTCTCAGTCCTGAAGTTCAACTCGCTGCCAAATGTCACCGGCAACGTGATCTTTCCCTTCGGCTTGCTCCTTCCCGGATTGATTCCTTGGAACGTGCCTGTCTCTTCGAGCTCGCCGTCAGGGATCTGGAGTTTCTGGAGTACCGCGGAGGAGATCAGGTTCAAGCCGGCCCCGCCGTCAACTAGCATCTTAGTGACCTTGAGGTTGCGGATAGTTGGTTAAACCAACATCGGCAAGCACCCGACCGCAGTTATGCGATCAGGGTGGTCCTCAATATCAAAGATGATAGGCGTCTTTGGACCATTTTAGAGGCTTGCGTGATTCGACGGGTGGTTCTCGCCAAGATTGACTTCCCGCACCCACCGCTTGAGTTGGCGGTGTGAAGTATGCAGAGAAGCACCGCCGTCAACGCATAGGACCTCTGTGGCTTTCTGGAACTCCTGCTCATCGGTCTCGTCATCATCCATATCTTCATCGTCGTCGTCATCTTCATCCCTGTCGCGGCCGCGGGGAGGTCTGTCTCCTTGCCGCTGCTTGGCCTTGCCGCGGCGCCCTCCTCGGCCGGGGCGTTTCTTGCCAGCTCCTCCAGCACCTTCACAGGCCTTCTCCTTGTCGCGTCGCTCAGATTCAGCCTTTTGTTGCTCGACAAGCTGCTCGACCTTCTTGCAGCTCACGGAGGTCATGACCCTTGGTGCGGTGGATCTTGCAATACTGCTTGTTGGTGCCGTCCTGCTTGTCGGCGACCGCCACAGCCTGGTAGTTGGTGCCTGCGGCAATCTCCTTGCTGGAGCTACCAGCTTTGGCCTTCTTGGCGCCACATCCGTTGCCGGACTGCTCAACGACTAGCACATCCTTGCCTTTCTTCTTCCTGTTGTTCCGCCGCCGGTTTTTCTTTGCCGGGGCAGCTTCTTCGCTATCAGATCCTCCTGCTTCTGCATTCTCCCCGGGGAGTTTCCTCCTTCCTCAAAGACGCGTGCACACTTGTCGCCTAGGGCATATAGCTCACGACGTCTTCGATCTTGCACATCGCCATCTCCTCCGCATCCTCGCGGTTTCGCACGTTCGATGGAACGCGCTGATTACCGCGGCAGGGTGGATATTTGGGATGTTGTCTTTGTCTGTGGCTGAATCTCTGAATGTACTTGCGTGAGGCTCTCCTTCCTTTTGGGTGAGCGAGATGAAGGTCGCTCTCTTGGCCATGAGGCTTGTGGTCACTAAAGAAGGCGCCGACAAATCGATGGCATAGGTCTGCCCAGGAGGATATGGAGTTGTCCGCAAGTGCATGAGCCAGGATCTCGACATTGGGCTTGAGCACCGCCGGAAATAGTTGGCCAGGATCTTGTCGTCTCTGGCCCCCGGCAAGAGCTTGCACCGCGATGGTATAAATGCTGAGCAACTCCGGACGGATGCGATCGCCGTCGCATTTCTGCAGTACGTCGGCTTGAAATTCTTCGTGCTAGGGTTAATGGACTTGCCGCAGCTCACGGGTGAACGCACGGCAACCTACGCGTATGGCAAGTCGCCTGGTTCTTCGGGCGCATGCATGTCGACAGAGGCCCAAGACACTGGTCCGATTGACGCCGCTTCTCTTCGCCGCTGATGCGGGTTCGAAGGCGTCTTCTTGTCGCTGCTCGTGAAGAACTTGGCGCTGATCACGACGAGCTCGTGGGTCCGGCGATGCGGTGGAGTTGTTGTCGAGGTGGATCCGGCGAGTCGGCGATCTTGGCCTTCGGGGTGGAGAGTGCATGGTGGTTGCACCCCCACGGGTTTCGTCGCCATCGGCTCGTGCCTGGCAGTCCTGCCGCGGCAGCGACGTACTCGGCTGCCGCGGAGTGTCGCCGTTGGCGAAGCCGATGAGACTCTGAATGGTAGCCCTCCATTCGTCGATCTTGTCTGCCGTTGGAGGGTAATCTAGGAGCAGTTGAGCTCAAGCGCCAGAGCTTCGCTGGAGTGGTGGGCGATATGGCGAACGGCGCGAGGAGCGGATATACCGGACTTCTAACTATGTTAGAAGGAGCGATATCCGCCCAGCGACCATGCCTCGCTCGCGCCAGCATGTTGGCGTGCATGCTGGTCTTGAGCATCCCGAGATCCACCAGCTCGATCTTGGCCCAATGAGCGTATGGCACTGTGAATACCATGACGCTGTCGGTCCTGCGCCTCCTGAAACGGGCGCGGTGCATGCACGGACGCCGAGGTCTGCGCAGCCTTGTTCTTGGACTTGGCAGCACCGTGGGCTCCCTCGTCGACGTCCGTTCTTCCGCCGGCGTCTACCCCACCAACCGTTGGCTCCGGTGGTGGTGGGATCGACGTGGACGGATCAGCTGCCGCCGAAGCCTTCTTCTTCGGTGGCATGTCGATGAAGAAGATGAAGATCTAGCTCGTGTGAACGCCGGATCAGGTTCACACAACCTCGACGCCCTACCGGGCGCGCCAAAGATGTCAGGGGAAATCGATCCACTTAACACCTATGGGACCGGGCGGAACGAGCCCCTTTCGGTTCGGCGGGGGGCGGAGGTCGCACGAAGAGCAGATCGAGGCGAAGCACACGAGCAGTTTACCCAGCTTTGGAGCTCTCCGGAGAGATAACACTCCTACTGCTGCATGTCTGAGTGTATTGAGTTCTTGCTCGGGAGCGCTGAGTGCTACAGTACAACCTAGCTGCTAACGAGACCAAGCGTGAGTGTTGTCTGGTTTCGAACTCCTCGAACCCCCCTCTACGTTGCGGATGGGCCTCCTTTTATATGCTCAAGGGGTCTCCAACAGGTGGCAACGTAGGCAAGGGTAAAAATGGAAAAAGGGAATGCGGTTGGTACAACTACTTGTACAAAGGTATCATACCTAACCCCGACGGCAGGGGACAAAGGCATTAAATGCCCGTCTTCACGTCGCCTAAACAAAGTGCAAAAGGGACTGTCGAGGACGCCACCGCTTGCCACGATGGCTATCTTGTCACGCCGCTTGCCACCACGCACTTCGCTGCACAGCCTCTTCGCCACGTCATACCGGAAGGGTCCTGTGGCGACACGTTGTTGGATGTCTTTGGAGCGCTGGCACGGAGTGGTGGTTTGCCGCTGCAGCGCCTTTGCCGCGGTCGTGGTCTTGTCGCGTTGTTGTCTTGTCGCGTCCGGAAGCTTGTCGCTCATCGGGCCTTGCCGGACGCGCAGCCGTCATGGCAAGTTCCTTGAGATGCCTTTGGTTATATTCCCGGCAAGCTCCTCTTGCCGGGTCTTGTCTCCTTGACTTGAACACTTTGTTCTTGAATGGCTCCAAAGGAACCATGGAGGATCTTAGCGGTCACCCGCAAGCCTTGCCATGGTGTCTTTGAATGTTGCCCGAGGCACAAGTTTGGGATACAAGGGTACCCCTACTCTTGTACACCGACAACTACTAAGAGTTCTTTTTCAGTAGTAGCATAGTTTCGCTGAGCACTGTCTCGATTTTTACGAGCTTAATGAATAAGATTCAATTTCTTATCAACTCCTTGTCCTAGAACAGCACCAATAGCATAATCACTAGCATCACTCATAATTTCAAAAGGCAAGTACCAATCAGGTGGTTGAACAATAGGTGCAGAAATTAAGGCTTTCTTGAGTGTTTCAAAGGCTTCTAAACAATCATCATAAAAAACAAAAGGGATGTACTTCTGCAAAAGACTCGTAAGAGGCCTAGAAATTTTAGAGCAGTCTTTAGTAAATCTCCTATAGAAACCATCATGACCTAAGAAACAACGAATACCTTTGATATCTTTAGGACATGGCATTTTCTCAATTGCATCAACCTTAGCTTTGTCCACTTCAATACCTCTTTCAAAAATTTTATGACCCAAGACAATGCCTTTATTAAGCACAAAGTGGCACTTCTCCCAATTCAAGAGAAGATTTTTTTGTTCACATATCTACAAAACTCGATCAAGATTGCTTAAAAAGTCATCAAAAGACTTCCCATAAATAGAGAAGTCATCCATGAAAACCTCAACAATATTTTCACAAAAGTCAGAGAATATAGCAATCAAACATCTTTGAAAGGTAGCAGGTGCATTGCATAAACCAAAAGTCAGACGTCTATAAGCATAAGTTCCAAAGGGAAAAGTATAGGTGGTCTTTTCTTGATGAAGTTGAGAAACGGGTATTTGTGAAAAAACAGAATATCCATCAAGGAAGCAAAAATGTGTGTGCTTAGATAATCTTTCAAGCATTTGATCAATAAAAGGCAGAGGGTAATGATATTTTCTAGTTGCTTTGTTTAATTTTCTAAAATCAATTACCATTCTATAGCCTGTAACAATTCTTTATGGAATAAGTTCATTCTTATCATTAGGAACAACAGTTATACCTCCTTTCTTAGGGACACAATGAACATGACTTACCCATCTACTATCAGCTATAGGATAGATTATACCTGCTTCAAGAATTTTTAATATTTCCGTTCTTTCCACTTCTTTCATCTTCGGGTTTAACTGACGTTTGTGATCAACAACGGGTTTAGCATCAGGTTCCATATTAATTTTGTGCTAACATAGAGTGGGACTAATGCCCTTTAGATCATCAAGAGTATATCCAATAGCAGCTCGATGCTTCCTTAGAACTTTCAATAATCTTTCTTCTTCATGTTCTGGAAGGTTAGCTACCGATAATAACAGGATATATCTTCTTTTCATCAAGATAAGCATATTTCAAAGTGTCCGCAATTGTTTTAATTCAAACACAGAATCACCTTTAGGTGGAGGAGGACCTCCTAGAGTTTCAATAGGCAAATTGTGTTTAAGCGAGGGACGTTGTACAAAGAAAATCTTATCTATTTCATTTCTTTCGTGCATATGTAAATCATTTTCATGGTCTAGCAAATATTGTTCTAGTGGATCAGTAGGAGGCACAACAATAGAAGCAAGACCAATTAATTCATCTTTACTAGGCAGTTCCTTTTCATGAAGTTTTCTACTAAACTTGGAAAAATTAAACTCATGAGACTAATCACCAAAACTAACACCGACAGTTTGTTTCTCACAATCTATTTTAGCATTAACGGTGTTCAAGAAAGGTCTACCAAAGATAATGGGACAAAAGTCATCTTGTGGGGAACCAAGAACAAGAAAATCAGTAGGGCATTTTATTTTCCCACACAAGACTTCAACATCCCTAACAATCCCAATTGGTGATATAGTGCCTCTATTAGCAAGTTTAATAGTAACATCTATGTCTTCTATTTCTGCGGGTGCTATGTCATTCATAATTTCTTGATATAAGGTGTAAGGAATAGCACTCACACTAGCACCTATGTCACATAAACCATGATAACAGTGATCTCCTATTTTAACTGAGATGACGGGCATGCCGACAACAGGTCTATGTTTATCTTTTTTATCAGGTTTGGCAATTCTAGCAACTTCTTCACAGAAGTAAATAACATGCCCATCCATATCTTCTTCCAAGAGATATTTAACCATAGCAATACTAGATTCTACTTTGATTTGTTCATCAGGTTTAGGTGTTCTAATATAGCTCTTGTTAACCATAGTTGAAACTTTAGCATGTTCCTTTATCCTAACAGAGAAAGGTGGTTTTTCAATATAAGCAGAAGGAACATCTGGATCAACATTGTAAAGTATAGTTTCTTCTTTAACTGGTACCGGTTCTTTGATTTCTACTTTAATAGGTGGGTGATATTTGAACTACTTCTCCTTAGGGAGATCAACATGAGTAGCAAATGATTCACAAAAGGAAGCTACTCTCTCAGAGTCAAGTCCATATTTAGTGCTAAACTTTTGAAAAGCATCGGTATTCATAAAAGATTTAACACAATCATACTTAAGCTTGATACCTGACTCTTTACCTGCGTCGAGTTCCCAATATTCAGAGTTACATTTAATTCTTTCCAAAAGATCCCACCGGAATTCAGAAGTCTTCTTCATAAAAGAACCAGCACAAGAATTATCAAGCATGGTTTGATCATTACGAGAAAGCCGAGCATAAAAGTTCTGCATAATAATTTCTCTCGAGAGCTCATGATTGGGGCATGAATATAACATTGATTTAAGCCTCCCCCAAGCTAGAGTGATACTTTCTCCTTCGCGAGGCCAAAAATTATATATATAATTCCGATCACGTTGAACTAGATGCATAGGATAAATTGTTTGGTGGAACTCCAATTTCAAACTATTCCAATTCCAAGATCCAATATCATCACATAGCCTATACCATGCCAATGCTTTTCCCTTCAGAGATAAATGGAAAAACTTTTTCATAAATTCATCCCCAGGTAAACCTGCAAGCTTGAACAATCCACAAATTTGTTCTACATATATCAAGTGCATATCAGGATGCTCGGTTCCATCTCCTGCATAAGGATTAGCTAGCAGTTGTTCTATCATACCCGAAGGAATTTCATGTTCAATATTTTAAGTGGGTGCAGTAGGTTGAGGGATAGCTAATTGCGGTTCCGGTCGAGGTGAAGATACCCCGAACAAACCCATCAAAGGATTGTTTTCCATAGTAACAAGCGACAATAAATTTCAGCACACTATGTAAATGTTTCCTTACCAAATTCCACTTACCAAAGGCGCTTCACTCCGCAACGGCGCTTTAAAATAGCCTTGATGACCCACAAGTATAGGGGATCAATTGAATCTCTTTTAGATAAGTAAGAGTGTCGAACCCAACGAGGAGCAGAAGGAAATGACAAGTGGTTTTCAACAAGGTAATGTGTGCAAGTGCTGAAATTGTAAGGAGCGGAGTAGTTTGATAGCAAGATAATTTGTAACGAGAAACTAACGATCGTAGTAAAAAATGCAGCAAGGTAACCCAATCCTTTTGAGGCAAATGACAGGCCAAAACGGTCTCTTATGATAAGCAAAGTGTTCTTGAGGGTACACGGTAATTTCATCTAGTCACTTCACCATGTGGGTTTGATTTGTGTTCGCTACTTTGATGATTTTATATGTGGGTGAACCGGTGCTCTGGTGCCATTCTTACTTTAAAAACCTCCTACTTATGATTAACCCTCCCGCAAGCATCCGCAACTATGAGAAAAATATAAAGAATAAATTCTAACCATAGCATTAAACTTTTGGATCCAATCGGTCCCTTACGGAATAGCGCATAAACTAGGGTTTAAGCTTCTGTTACTCTGGTAACCCATCATCTAGTTGCTACTCCACAATGCATTCCCTTAGGCCCAAATATGGTGAAGTGTCATGTAGTCGACGTTCACATGACACCACTAAGGGAATCACAACATACATACTATCAAAATATCGAACACATATCAAGTTCACATGATTACTTGCAACATGATTTTTCCGGTGACCTCAAGAACAAAAGTAACTAATCACAAATAATAATCATGCTCAAGATCAGAGGGGTATTAAATAGCATATTGGATCTGAACATATAATCTTCCAGCAAATAAACCATATAGTAATCAACTACAAGATGTAATCAACGCTACTAGTCACCCACAAGCACCAATCTATAGTTCCGGTAACAAGATTGAACACAAGAGATAAACTAGGGTTTGAGATGAGATGGTGTTGTTGAAGATGTTGATGGAGATTGCCCTCCCCAAGATGGGAGAGTTGGTGGTGATGATGATGACGATGATTTCCCCCTCCGGGAGGGAAGTTCCCCTGGCGAAATCGCTCCGCCGGAGGGCAAAAGTGCTCATGCCCAAGTTCTGCCTCGAGACGGCGGCGCCCCGTCCCGAAAGTCCTCCCCTTATTTTTTCTAGGTCAAAATGACCTATATACCAGAAGATGGGCACCGGAGGTGGGGCCTGGCTGAGCACAACCCACCAGGGCGCGCCTGGGCTCCCTGGCGCGCCTAGGTGGGTTGTGCCCACCGGTGGCCCCTCTGGTAGTTATTTTCTCCAATATTCCTCAAATATTTGATAAAAATCTCTATGAAGTTTCAGCTTGTTTGGAGTTGTGCGTAATAGGTGGCGTGATTTAGCTTTTCCAAGTCCAGATTTCCACCGCCGAATTCTCCTCTTTGTGTGTACCTTGTAAATTATGAGCGAAAACGTATTAGAATTACTCCAAAAAGCATTATTATGGATAAAAACATCATAAATAACAGTAAGAAAACATGCTGCAAAATGGACGTATCAGAGTCCTGTAACAAATGCATCTAAAGAGGTTGTAGGAGCTGATGGAGTTGCAACTCGAGGGGCAACTGAAGCTATGGCTGCAGGAGCTGAAGTTGTAGCTCTACTGTCTATCACTGGCACTGCTGTAGACCTCTGTCTTTTGGGCACCCTTTGATAAGAATCAGTGGTGGTCTTGTCACTCCTATCCTCGAGCTCTTCTTGGATCTTCTCCACAGAAGTCTGAATCTCTGTCACCTTGACATCCAAGTCATGTAGTTTTGTCTCAAAAATTATCTCAAGACTCTCTTGATTCTGAGTTAGGGTGGCCAATCCTTTCTCAATCCTCAAAGTAGCTTGAATAAGATAGCTAACTTGATCTTGTTTTGACTTGAGAAAAACTGGAGATGCCTCTTCAACACTTGGCATCTTGGTTGCCTTCTCTGCTTTTGTTGTTGCTCTCTTCTCCTGAGCCTCTACTGAAGTAGGATCTGTAGCATCCATGACAACTTTGTTGTCCTCAAAGTCAGGCCTCAAGGGAAGTTGCTCTTTGTCCAACGGATATATGCCTTTGCCCATCTTGGAGTTGATGAGCATCTGAATGTGTGGAGCATAACCACATGATCTCTTCTGATCAGCAGTAGTCCTCTTGATTGTCTCTACAATCAGTGTCATCACTTTGAACTTTTCTGGCACATCAAACATATGCAGCAAATTGATGGAATGCCCTCCTATCATCCTGTCATCTCCAGACTTGGGCAACAATGTGTGCCTGAGGATAGTATTGACTGTGGGCAGTCCTGACAGAACATAATAGACAGAGCCAAACTTGTGATGTTCCAAAGCTGCATATGGAATCTCCTTGTACATATGTGCCATGGAGTTGTGTCCTTTGCTTGGCTTGGAATACACATCAAGATCATCATCATGCTCTTCAGGGCATTGATAAGCTTGGCCCACTCAAGAATAGTTGATCGGTACCTAGTACCCTCGATCATCCAGCAATTCTTCCATCCGGGTAGAAGTGAGTTGTTGAATAAAACTGCATGATAAGCTCATCATTCCACTTGGTCAATTTGTGACCCACAAAAGCATCAACTCCATTCATTATGAAGCTCGTGAACTCCAGAAGGTGATCTTCATTGTCGTAAATATACTTCCAATCCACCCATTTCATGTCACCGACTATGGGCTTCTTATCCAGAGCACAGCCTCATAGAAGTCCCGGCTTGTCTTATCATGAACCTGTAGTCTACAGCAGTTCTTCTTCTTGCAGCATAGGGGTCTAATAGTCTCCACAATCTGAGACCTGCATCCTTCTTTATCTTCATGGTTTAAGCCACTGGATGTGTATCATCATGATCTGGGATCTTGGGCTTCAATTTTCTAAGCACTTGGGCTTCCTCTTCTTCTTCTTCTTCCATTTCAGGCACTGGGGCCTTGTTCTTTTCTGCAGCAGGTATGTTTCTGGTGCTTCTCTTTGGTGCAGTCTTATAGGCTTGAGCTGTAGCTTTGGGGCAGTCTTGGGCTTTGATGGAGCAGCCCCAGACTTGATGGCATCCCCCATCAGCTTCTGAGCTTTGGGTGCTGGTGCAACATCCTCTTCTTCATCTTCCTCCTCATCCTTAGCTGGGTCTCTCATCATAGAGGATCGGCCAATTTCTCTGGCCATGGTCTTCTTGACCCTTTCCTTTCTCTTCTTGCCCTCACCAGCCTCCTTTGGTTCAAGAGTGAACTCAATAGTTTCCTGTGTTGAGGCTCTGGCTTTAGACATGGGCACTCTCTTGGCAGGAGCTTTCTTGTGAAAACCAAGGTTTGCTTGAAGCTACAGGTGCCAAATTCTTTCTTGACAACTTTCTTCTTTGAGTCGACCTCCTCCTCAACAAGAACATAATCTTCATCCTCAGGATCCGAGTTTCTCTTTCTCCTTGTCCTGGTTGCTACCTTGGGTAAGTTGCTTGGGGTGCTTCTGCTACCCTCATCATAGCTGCCAGAGGGACTAGTGCCCTCACTCATGTTAACTTGCTCCTCAGACTTATTCTGGCTCTCACTTTGATCTAACATAGCTGACACTGCAAAATGAAAGCTGACCTTGTGAATAGATGTAGTTGAGATAGAGTGGATGAGCATCACAAAGTGCAGAGATTTTGCAAAAAAATTGAGTCAAAAACTTAGTTTTAGTTTTCTACAGAAAGCATTTCGGAGCTACCGATTTTTCAAACTCGGTGACACTGAACCAACATTGAAGTCTAAACTAGTGGAACTGGTCAGACCGAGACATAGTTCGGTGACTGCAAGATTGGTAGGGTTTCACTGAGAGTTGAACTCGGTCACACTGATTCGTAAGTTTCGGTCAGACCGAAAATTACAAGTGCAATGGCCTAGGCCAAATCGGTGAGACCGATTTCTACAACTCGGTCGGTCTGACATGAGTTTGGCGGAAACCTAACCCTAAATTTTCGAATCAAACTAATCTAAAGGAAGTTTTTGCTGGATAGAGTAATCTCATAAGTGGCCAGAATCATGGCATTGACCTAAGTACTGGAATCAGAGGTAAAGATTGCACATAGGGGTCGAGTTCATACCCTAACTCGGTGGTGAACTCGCTACGGCGACAACAGCGATGAAGATTCCCGTTGACGGCGGTGGAGACCAGCAGCAGGAGGTTGCTGGCGATGAGGAGATGATCCGGAGAATCGAGTCCGCAGAGCAGGATACGCGCGGGCGAAGGGTTTCGGAGGAATTTCCAAAATTTGACCCGTGGGTATATATATCCTGACCCTGTCGGTGTGACCGAGTGGAACGACTCAGTGGCACCAAGATGCAGAATCACAAGCGGTTACCGCAACTCGGTGTGACTGAATTTCTCAAATCGGTGGCACTGAGATTGAAAACCTAGATCAACCCAGTGAACTCGGTATGACCGAAAGGAATGAATCGGTCAGACTCAAATACATAGAAAGGTTTTGGAAGTTTAAGTCTATGACGAATCGGTGGCTCCGAGTGCTACTCACCCAGAGGGTTCGAATCTGACTTGATCAAACTTTGTGATGTAGCATGAATTAATAGAGTTTGAGACGAGAAAATCATAGATAGCTAGAGGAAGTTCTTAGCCATTCTTGTCCATCCATTTGGCAAAAGAAAAAGAGCCAAGCAATCAAAGCAACAAATGGATGTCCTCGAATGGTAAAAATATGCAATCAACATGCTCACACAATAAGATGGCAAAAGAAATATGTGGCAAAGCATGCACAAACACTCTAGCATCTATCAAGCAATTGGCGATGGCTAGGTCATCTATATATGAGTATATTGATCGAGGAGTCAAATGAGAACATTTGATCGTAGGTCATACTCATCGTTTAAGCACAAGTGGGGTTACCACTTTTACATAAAGCATTGTTGTGTTCACACAACTCAATTCTTAGAGTAAAGCTCCCCCTAGATGTGATATCCCCCCTAAGAGTGATGAACTAACCTTGGGTTTTGTCGATGATGACTTCATGTAGATGTTGAAGATGTGGATGCTCAATGTTGATGTAGATCATTTGAAGCAATTCATTGGAGTGAGTTGCACTTTCAATACCTACATGGGTTAGTCCCACAAGGAACAAGCAAGGATATCCATAGACATAGAGTGAAGTACACACAAGATGGTGTCCATGAAAGCATTAGGTTACCTTGTCCCTTCTCTTACCAACACGAGGGTTTGTGACTCCTTGAACTAGTGCAAGATGTGGAAGTTGATTGCACTTGTCATTGCCAAAATGATATGAGTGAAGTATGTTGGCGGACTCACCTCAAGAACTCTCTAGTTCTTCTTTAGGGTCCACATCAACTTGATGGGAATCCTTGGAGTTGTAGTCGTACTTGATGAAGTAGAACTTGATGTAGTCTTGGGAACCCACTTGACCAAGGCCTTAGGAGCTTCTTCAAAGGCATCAATCTCCTCTTGAAGCTTGTCCTTGCATTTTTGCTTGTGGTCATGTGGTGGAAGATCATTTTGAGCTTGTGTCCCCTTGAAGGAAGTAGGATCATACTTCTCTTGTTGAGGAAAAAACTTCGTCTTGGGGTATTGATCTTCTTCCCACTCAACTCCATTGGCATTGAACTTTCATTCAAAACCAACACCTTGATTCTTCCTGCCTTCCTTGTTTGCGCATAATTTCCTCAAATTGCTTACTTCCTAAGAAGGCTCTTGTAAACACCTTTCTATAATTCCTTCAATTAGATATTTTCTTTCTCAAGTGTAACTTGGCTCATTAGTGGAATCAAGAGAATTACTAGAAGCAACAATATTGAATTTAGCATGATCATTGTTACTACTAGATGAAGAATCTTTCTTATTCTTGTTGCTAGATTTTACTTGTGGCATGTAAGTAGACAAGAGTAAACACTTGGCAATGTAAGAAGAACTTTTCTAACGAAGATCATCATTGATTTATTTTAAGAACCCATGCTCTTGCTCTAGATTGAGCTTTTCAAAGCGTAGGTTCTCATGTGTATTTAAAAGCTCTCTATGATCTTCTAAGGTAATTTCATGAGCTAACTTAAGAGTATTTAGTTCTTTATTTAGACTCTCAATCTGCTTCTTATCATCGTCATTTGTTTTATCTTGATTAGCATGATTAATATCAAGTTCATCATAGTCTTCATCACTAGATTTGTCAACAAGTAAATCATCATCACCTAGCAAATCATCTTCATCACTATTGAAATCAACATACTCGGGGTATGATACCTTTGGGCCTTTAGCCATGAAGCATCTTCCAATTCCTTCATTTGGTGAATCAAATATGTCATAGGAGTTGGTTGACACAAGTGCTAGACCAGCAACGCCTTCATCTTGAGTATATTTAGAGTCGGAGTAATAACTTCTCTCACAGTGGTGGTCGGAGTCGGATACCCATTCGCCAACATGAGCTTGATGTCTTCGTTTTGTATAGCTCCGCGATGACTTGTCCTTCCTTTCCGAATCCTTGCTTCTGCGAGAGGTTCTTCGTTCATAATGATCATCTCTACTCCTTCTCTCTCTTGGAGGTGATTCTTCTCTTCTACTTCTCCTTTTAGGTGAGTCTTCTCTTCTTTTGTAGGGAGCCGTACACTCACTGGAGTAGTGTCCGGGTCTTACACAATTGTAGTAATTACGCTCACGACTAGAAGATCTTTTGTCATTGTAGGACCTTGACTTGAAACTTCTTTCTTTGCTTCTACTATTGTAGAACTTGTTGAAGTTCTTCACCATTAGGCACAATTCTTCATTGAAGGCTTGTTTCTCACTTGATGATGTAGGAGCATCACATGAGGCTTTGTAAGCACCACTAGACATGTTGTGAAGCTCTTCCTTATCCTTGAGTGACATCTCATGAGCAAGAATTCTTCCAATGACTTCGGTTGGCTTTAGATCTTTGTAATTGGGCATCATTTGGATCAAAGTGCACACGGTATCATATTTTCCATCCAAGGCTCTTAGGATTTTCTTGATGATGAACATGTCGGTCATCTCTTCACTTCCTAAGCCGATAATCTCATTTGTGATGAGAGCAAGCCTAGAGTACATTTCAGTGACACCTTCACCATCCTTCATTTTGAACTTGTCAAGCTGACTTTGAAGCACATCCAATTTGGATTCCTTGACAGAGTCTGTACCTTCGTGCATATCAATCAAAGTAGCCCAAATTTCCTTTGCATTCTCAAGACGGCTGATTTTGTTGATTTTTTCGGGGCACAATCCGTTGAAGAGGATATCGCAAGCTGGAGCATTGTATTACAACATCTTCAATTCTTCCGCGGTCGCTTCACGATTCGGTTCTCTCCCATCGAAGAATTCACCTTGCGAGCCAATACACACAATAGCCCAAACGACGGGGTTATGTCCAAGAATATGCATTTTCATCTTATTCTACCAACTAGCAAAATTAGTACCATCAAAGTAAGGACCTCTACGGTGGTAATTTCCCTCGCTAGATGCCATACTCTCCTAGGTTGTGAAACCAAGGCTATGCAAATCAAGGCAAATTGAGACCAAAGCTCTGATACCACTTGTAGGATCGAAAGTATATCTAGAGGGGGGATTAGACTACTTGACCAAATAAAAATCTAGCCTTTTCCCAATTTTAAGTCCTGGCAGATTTTATTAACTTAGCATAAGTCAAGCAATCAACCTACACCTAAGAGTATAGCAGTGGAATGTAAATCATTGCATATGAAGGTAAAGGGGAGGAGTTTGGAGGGAGCAAACGCAATGTAGACACGGAGATTTTTGCCGTGGTTCCGATAGGTAGTGCTATCGTACATCCACGTTGATGGAGACTTCAACCCACGAAGGGTAACGGCTGGGCGAGTCCACGGAGGGCTCCACCCACGAAGGGTCCACGAAGAAGTAACCTTGTCTATCCCACCATGGCCATCGCTCATGAAGGACTTGCCTCACTAGGGTAGATCTTCACGAAGTAGGCGTTCTCCTTGCCCGTACAAACTCCTTGGTTCAACTCCACAATCTTGACGGAGGCTCCCAAGTGACACCTAACCAATCTAGGAGACACCACTCTCCAAAAGGTATTAGATGGTGTGTTGATGATGAACTCCTTGATCTTGTGCTTCAAATGATAGTTCACCCAACACTCAACTCTCTCTCACAAATTTGGATATGGTGGAAAGATGATTTGAGTGGAAAGCAACTTGGGGAAGGCTAGAGATCAAGATTCTTGTGGTTGGATTGGAATGTCTTGGTCTCAACACATGAGTGGGTGGTTCTCTCTCAGAAAATGAATGCTGGAAGTGTAGGCACGTTCTGATGGCTGATACATCTCTAACGTATCTATAGTTTTTGATTATTCCATGCTGTTATATTATATTTCTTGGATGTTTTATAATCATTTTATATCATTTTTGGTACTAACCTATTGACATAGTGCCAAGTGCCAGTTGCTGTTTTTTGCATGTTTTTTACACCGCAGGAAATCAATATCAAACGGAGTCCAAACACCGCCAAATTTTTTGTGGATTTTTATGGACCAAAAGACCACCAATGGGCCAGAGCAAAGACTGGGGTGCCTTGCAAAGGGCACAACCCACTAGGGCGTGCTCGGGGCCTGTGCGCGCCTGTGTGAGTTGTGCCCACCTCTCGGCCTCCCGCACCCCTCTTTACCCTATAAACTCACAAAAATTCCAAATACCCTCGGGGAAAACCTAGATCAGAAGTTCCGCCAACGCATGCCTCTCAGAGCCACCTAAACCAATCTAGACCTCGTCCCCGCACCCCACGGAGGGGGGCATCATCTCCGGTGGCCATCTTCATCATCCCGGCGGCCACCATGATGAGGAGGGAGTAGTCCACCCTCGGGGCTGAGGGTTTGTACCATTAGCTATATGTTTAATCTCTCTATCTCTCTCTCATGTTCTTGAGATGTCACGATCTTGATGTATCGCGGGCTTTGTTAATATAGTCGGATCATATGGTTTTTCCCCTCTCTCTCTTGTTGTGGTGAATTGAGTTTTTCCCTTTGAGATTTCGTTGTTATCGGATAGAATACTTTTATGGATTTGAGAACACTTGATATATGTCTTGCAATTGAATACTCGTGGTGACAATCGGGTATCGTATTGATTCACTTGATATATGTTTTGGCACTCAACTCGCGGATTCCCGAGGTGACAGTGGGGTAATCTATGCATAGGGGTTGATGCACGTTCTTTTCTTTGTTTCTCCGGTAGAAATCTTGGGGCACGCTTTGAAGTTCTTTGTGTTGGATTGAGTATTATGAATATGATCTTGCTTTGGTGTTATTTTAGTATGAACTCTAGGATAGATCGAATGGAAAGAACAGCTTTGTGTTATTTTAGTACGAACTCTTGAATAGATCGAACGGAAAGAATAGCTTTGAGGTGGTTTCTGCATCTTACAAACAATTTATTCTTATGTTCTCCGCTAGATAGGAACTTTGGAGTGATTCTTCATCGCACTTTGAGGGATGGTTATATGATCCAATTATATTAGCACTGTTGAGAGATTGCACTAGCGAAAGTACAAACCCTAGGCCTCATTTTCAAGCATTGCAATATTTTTTGGTGCCCGTTTACTATTTTTTACCTTGCTATTTTTATTTATTCAGATTATAAAAATATATTTCTACCATCAATATTACACTTTTATCACCATCTCTTCGCCGAACTAGTGCACCTATACAATTTGCCATTGTATTGGGTGTGTTGGGGACACAAGAGATTTCTTCTATTTGGTTGCAGGGTCGTTTGAGAGAGACTATCATCATCCTACACCTCCCATGGATTGATAAACCTTAGGTCATCCACTTGAGGGAAAATTGCTAATGTCCTACAAACTCTGCGCTTGGAGGCCCAACACGAGTCTACAAGAATAAAGTTGCGTAGTAGACATCAATGGCTCTCTCCACAAATGGAGGAAGGATGGAGGGGTATATATAGCCTCCACACAAAATCTAACCGTTACACACAATTTACCAAACTCGGTGGGACCGAATAGTTAAACTCGGTCAGACCAATTCAGTTCAAAATGTGAATGTTAGGTTTTTCGGTGGGACCGACATGATCAACTCGGTGGGATCTATGTGCTAGGGTTAGGGCATAACTTGATCTCGGTGAGACCGATCACATGAACTCGGTGAGACCGATTTCAGTAATAGGCAAACAGAGAGTTGGTCAGGCAAACTCGGTGGGACCGATCGCTCATTTCGGTGAGACCAAAACGTTACGAATAGGAAATTAAGAGTTTGCATTGCGAACTCGGTGGGACCGATCGCTCATTTGGTTGGACCGAAACGTTACGAAGGGAAACCGAGAGTTTGCAATCCCATCTCGGTGAGACCGAGATCCCTATCGATGAGACTGAACTAATTAGGGTTTCGCTATGGCTATGTCAAATGAACTCGGTCACATGGATAGATCAAATCGGTGGGCCCAGTTTGACTTTTTAGGTTTAGGACAAATGTGGAATTGAGAAAGTGGCTGAGGGCTTTTGGAGCATATCACTAAGCATTTTGAGCAAGCAAGCCATTAAACAACACCTCATCCCCTTTTAATAGTTTTGGCTTTTCCTATGGACTCAATGTGATGTTGGATCACTAAAAAGAAAATGTAGAGTCTTGAGCTTTTGCCAATATATGTCCTTAGCATTTTGAGGGGTCCACATCTCTAGTCCATGCCATGCCAATCATTGAAATTTCTGAAATGATCATATGAAAGAATATTAGTTCAATGAGCTATATGTTGTTAAGAATTACCAAAACCACCCAGGGATTAGTTGCACTTTCAGCTGCACGTTCACTGCGAAGGCGAGGGCGGGGCAGAGGGCGCTGTAGTCAGAACCCTCTCCTCGTCCTGTCCTTGCTTGTATTTGCATTGGTATTTCCCCGAAGAGGAGAGTATGATGCAGCACAATAACGGTAAGTATTTCCCTCAGTTATGAAACCAAGGTTATCAATCCAGTAGGAGAACCAAGCAATACTATGTAAAAAGTACCTACACACAAATAACAAATACTTGCAACCCAACACGTAACAGGGGTTGTCAATCCCTTCTTGGTATTGAGATAGATTAAATTATATGAGATTGGATAAATAAATCTAGCGAAAACACAAAATAAAATAAATGAAGAAAAAGTGCGGTAGATTTCACTAGCGGCTTCTCTCGAGAAAATAGCATATGGTAGGTAAACAAATTACTGTTGAGAAATTGATAGAAGAGCAAATAATTATGACGATATCCAAGGCAATGATCACGTATATAGAAATCATGCCCAAGATTAGTAGACCGACTCCTGCCTGCATCTACTACTATTACTCCACACATCGACCACTATCCAGCATGCATCGAGTGTATTAAGTTCAATGAGAAACAGACTAATGCAATAAGAATGATGACATGATGTAGACAAGATCTATTCATGTAGGAATAGACCCCATCTTTTTATCCTTAATAGCAACAATACATGCATGCCTCGCCACCTCTTCTGTCACTGGGTCAGGACACCGCAAGATCGAACCCATCACAATGCACCTCTTCCATTGCAAGAAAAATCAATCTAGTTGGCCAAACCAAACCAAAGTTTCAGAGAAGAAATACGAGGCTATAATAATCATGCATATAAGAGATCAAAGAAGACTCAAATAATATTCTTACATAGAACTGATCATATACTCGCAATTCATCGGATCCCAACAAACACACCGCAAAAAGTCATTACATCAAATAGATCTCCAAGAACATTGAGTGTCGGTGTACTAGAGTAGGGGTACCCTAGTATCCCGAACTGCACGGGCAAGCAGAAAGACTCGCCAGCGGCAAGGCTTGCCAGCGACCGCTAAGATCCTCCATGGTTCCTTTTGAGCCATTCAAGAACAAAGTGTTCTAGCTTAGAAGACAAGGCCCCGGCAAGAAGAGGAGCTTGCCGAAGGCCCGTGAGCGACAAGCTTCCTGGACGCGACAAGACGACGGTCAAGGAAAGGCGCTTGCCGCTGGGAGCTACCGCTTTTTCCTCCGCTCCAAGACATCCAACAACGTGTCGCCCTGGGACCCTTCCAAAGACGTGGCGTAGAGGTCAGGAAGCTGGGGTGCGTGGTGGCAAGCGGCGCCGACAAGATAGCCATCGTGGCAGCGTATGGCGTCCCCGACGGCCCTTTTTGCACTGTTTGGGCGACTTAGACGGGCATTTAATGCTTTTGTCCCCTGCCGCTGTGGTTAGGTATGATACACCGTGCATAAGTAGCTGTACCAACCGCAAGTCCTTTTCCATTTTTGCCTTGTTTACGTTGCCACCTGTCGGTGACCCCTTGAGCATATAAAAGGAGGGCCATGCGCAACGTAGAGAGGGGTTCGGTTCATTCGAAACCCGAGAACACTTACGCTAGGTCTTGTAGCTCTCAGCGCTCCCTAGCAAGAACACAATACAATCGCATAAGCAGCAAGAGGAGTATTATCTCTCCGGAGAGCTCAAAGCTGGGTAACTGCTCGTGTGCTTACCGCCTCGATCTGCTCTTCGTATGCGACCTCCGCCCCCACCGAACCAAAAGGGGCTCGGTCCGCCGGTCCCATAGGTGTTCGTGGGTCCGATCAGCCTCCCCGACATTGAGGAGAACATTGTATTGAGAATCAAAAAGAGAGAAGAAGCCATCTAGCTACTGCCTACGGACCCGTAAGTCTGTGGTAAACTACTCACACATCATCGGAGGAGCACCAATGAGGATGATGAACCCCTCCTTGATCGTGTTCCTCCCAAGAAGGTGCCGAATAGGGCTCTAGATTAGATCTCGTGGTTCTGGAACTTATGCGGCCGGAATTGTTTTTCATCGACTCCCCTATGGTTTCTGGAATATTTGGGTATTTATAGAGTCGAGAGGCGGTGAAAGGACTCCACGTGGGTCTGGACACCCATCGTGGCGCCAGGCCTCTAGCGCCGCCTACAGTGGGTAGTGGGCCCCATGGGTCTTCCCTTGTGCACTTCATTGGCTCCCAAGTGTCTTCTTGGCAGAAAAAAATCTCCAAAAAGTTTTGTGGCATTTGGACTTCGTTTGATACTGATATTCTATGAAGTAAAAAACAAGCAAAAGCAACAATTGGCACTGGGCACTATGTCAATAGGTTGGCCCTAAAAAATGATATAAAGTTGCTATAAAATGAATGTAAAACATGCAAGAATGATAGTATAACAGCATGGAACAATAAAAAATTTATAAGATATGTGGGAGACGTATCAGCATCCCCAAGCTTAATTCCTACTCGTCCTCGAGTAGGTAAATGATAAAAACAGAATTTTTGATGTGGAATGCTGCCTAACATGTTCATCACATATTCTTTTCTGTTGTAGTATGGACATTTTGAATTTTAGTTGATTCAAAGTAATAGTCTATATTTTACATGAAGACTTCAATACTCAAGCATATCAACAAGCAACCGTGTCTTTCAAAATATCAACACTAAAGAAAGTTATCCCTAGCCCATCATGCTCAATCATTGATCCATTCATGAAACACACCCAAATATTAGCTACATCCAATGCACAAGTATGATCATAGTGCTGTAACACCCTGGATTTTGCCCTTTTCTTTTTCTGATGATTTTCTTGGATTCCTTTGTTTGATTTGCTTTTTCTGTGGCTATGTGGTTCTAAAACTTGGGAAGAACATTTCTTCCTAGGTTTTATAGTGGCTTGTCATCCACATCATCATCACAAGATCATGTCATTTTCATCCTTGACCTAATCCAATATTATTTTTATTGGGAATATTCCTTTTATATTGAAGGAATAACCCTTTAAACCCTAGGTTGTGAAGCAACCTATATTTCTGTCACTCCCAAAATTCCCAAAAATTCATCATAAATTGTTTGGGTCATATCTTCCTCAAATATGTCAAAATCCTTCCTTGGCATCATCAAAGATAATTCACAAACATCCTTTTCTGATTCTGCCCTAAGTAGCTTTTTGAGAAGGAAGTGTCATTTATCTTTGCTTGCTTGACCCCAAACTTTTTGGACATATTTTCCTGTCCATATAATTGCCCCATGCCAAAATTCAACTCAATTTGCCTAGTAAATATTCCTGAGCAATTTTTCAAAGTTCCTATCTAAGGAAAGCCTGTGTGAAGGAAGTGCAAGCTAGGCATATCCAAATGTGTTGAAATTTTGCAAGGTCCTTCATTTGATCAAATAATCACTCTCCACCAAATTCGAGCTCATGTAACTCATCTCTGTGAGCCCAGCTCCAAATCTTGGTTTCTGGTCAGATTTTCAGTTTGTGAAGCAACCATATTTTATATTGCTTCATTTAAGCTCAAAATTTAATAGGACATTCCCCTATCCATATCAACTCTCTCCACCAAGTTTTGGCCCATTTCACTAATCCATTTGCCCTATGTAATTTTTTCAAGTTTTTGTCCAAAGAGATTCTATGTGAAGCTAGTGCTAGTTTGGTTCATCCAAATGGCATGAAACTTTTTGAGCATCTTCATATCTTCAAATCATTGGTCCATGCCCATTTTGAACTCATTGTATGCACATATGTGAGTGCCCCTTCATGATCTTAATTGCATCGTATTATGTAGTTGTTAAGAAAGCATGTTAAATCTTGGTCCAAATCCCTCCTAACTCCACAGGATCATAGTCCTTCCTACTCTAAACCTCCAGACATCAATTTTGATCCGTAGCTTTTCTTTGTTGATCACGGTATTGCGATGAAGTTTGCAAATGTAAAACTTGCAGGATAATTACCACCTAACCACAAAGGTGCCCCTAATTGATTCATCACCTCATTTGTAACCTAGCTTGGAGGGACTACACGCGGTGACATGGTCGGCCCGGCGTAACGCCCGCTTGCACCCGCATGCGTGGTAATCACGCTTGTGTCAAGCTAATGGCAAGCTCGCTCGTTCCGCCACTTTTCTCATCCGCCTCCTCATCGCTCTCGACGTCCAACCTTGTCTATTAGCTTCCCCGTGATCGATCGTGCATCGTCTGCGTGCCCGCCCTCCCCGGTTCGCCATGCCCGTGTACGCGTCAGCCCACGCCCTGCATTAGAGCACCGCTCGAACTCGCCTGATGATCTAGAGGCTTCCTCCGTGCCTATTTAAGCTGCCCCGAGGTCCACCACACCTCACTCACTCCTCCCTCGCCTCTCTAGCTCATCGGAGTTGCCTCTCCTTTCCGTTTCTTCTTCGGCCACCGCCGCCATTGTCGGTGTCAAAACCGGCGAATCTCAGGTAGGGGGTCCCGAACTGTGCGTCTAAGGCGGATGGTAATAGGAGGCGGGGGACATGATGTTTACCGAGGTTCGGGCCCTCTGGATGGAGGTAATACCCTACTTCCTGCTTGATCGATCTTGATGATATGAGTATTACAAGAGTTGATTTACCACTAGATCGTAGACGCTAAACCCTAGAAGCTAGCCTATGATTATGATTGTTGTTATCCTACGGACTAAACCCTCCGGTTTATATAGACACTGGAGGGGGCTAGGGTTACACAGAGTCGCTTACAAGGGAGGATATCTACATATCCGAATTGCCAAGCTTGCCTTCCACGCAAAGGAGAGTCCCACCCGGACACGGGACAAAGTCTTCAATCTTGTATCTTCATAGTCCAACAGTCAGGCCAAAGTATATAGTCCGGCTATCTCGAGGACCCCTAATCCAGACTCCCTCGGAGGCCCTCAACCAGGCTTCAATGACGATGAGTCCGCGCAGATTGTCTTCGCATTGCAAGGTGGGTTCCTCCTCAATACTCCATAGAAGATTTTGAACACAAGGATCGTGGTTAAAACTCACAAAACAAATTCCACACACCACCGTAGAGAGTATATTATTCCACTAATCTAATCATGACAACTTTTCATAACGTGACGCCCCGTCCGTGGCCCGGTCATTACGAACCGCTTTTTCGCCCGCCATCGCACGTGTTATGAGGCGGTTTTATTGGCACGCCTTGTCGGCGAGACCGTGTTCCCCTTATCACAAGATTCTCATAAATACAGATATGGGTAACCCAACCGCGCCATCAATCGCGCGCTTGGGGAATAAGCGATTTTATGGGGCAAGTAGGAGGCGACGCTTCTACTACACTTATAAAGGGACAAGGACTCCTCTTTTTCACCCACGCCTTCTTCTTCCCTGCCCATCCATTCTTGCGCACTCGAGCTCCAACGCCCAAGTTCTCATTTTCTCCGCAAAGCCATTCCAAACATGTCCAGAGTGGGAGGCAAGTGGATGGTCTCCTCCGTTACGGAGGAGAACATTATGAAGCTCCGGGAAGCCGGATACCTGGCCGCAGACATCGCGCACCGGCTCCCAGATGTGGGGCAGATCGTCCCTACTCCAGAACCCCACGAGAGGGTTGTATTCCTTACCCACTTCGTCCACGGTCTGGACTTCCATGATCTGGCCCCTAATTTAATCCTCAACATCTCGGCGTTTATCTTCATGTGTGAGGCCTTCCTCCGCATCAAGCCCCACTTCGGCCTGTGGCTGAAGACCTTCAACGTGAAACCGAAGGTAGTGGTCGGCCAGCAAGCGGGGTGCGGAGGCGCCATGGTGGGTGAAATGCCCAATGTCACCTGGATCGAAGGCTCCTATGTGGAGACCATGAAGGGGTGGCAATCGGGGTGGTTCTACATCACCGAGCCGCGCGACACCAACTGGGTTGCGACCCCCGAATTTCGATCCGGCATCCCCATGCGGCTCACCTCCTGGAAAGAGAAGGGCCTATCCGGGGTTCTACTGCTGAGCTGACCGGACTCTAGAACTGTGTTAAAAACATGATAAGCAAGAAAATCAAGCTTGTCAACGTGGTCCAGATCATGCTCTTCCGCCGGATCCTTCCGTGTCAAAGACGGGCATTCAATATGTGGGAGTTCGACCCGGCCAAGCACCAGACGCTGCGAGAGCTTTTCGACACGACGCACCAAGACGTCTGGAAGGTGTTGTTCAAGGCCTCCGAGGTACCTCCTCCCCTTACCGAGGATCACGACTCAGCGCAAAGCGCCCTGCCAATCCGGTAATCTCTTTATATCTCGTAAGATGTTGCTTTCCCCAGTATAATCATGTGAGGGATCTGAGCCTCCACGCCATTTTAACAGGACTGGGTAGCGACACCGGAGCGGATCGATTGTTCGGCCCCACTGCCTGAAGATCCAGCAAGGGATCTCTTAATGAAGATGCTGGTTCCACCGCCCTATGAGGCGTCGGAGAAGAAGGCCAAGAAGAAGGCCGCGGGGACCAGGAAAGGTCTCCGGCGCAAGGTTGAATCGGACTCATCGTCCGATAACACCAAGGCGCCCTCCTCCCATGAAAACGAGGAGGAGGAAGAGGAAAGTTCTCCCCCCCAGCTAGGGGAGACAAGAAAAGGAAGGACGCCCCATCTGGGGAGGCCGAAGGGTCCAAGAAGGGAAGAACCCTCCTTCCGGACTACTCCACAACAGCCGCTTTACAAAATGAGGAGTGGTTGCCTGTGACAAGCCCTGGCGAAGTTATAAGTATCCGGATACCATAATAGTTCCGGTATGTTTTGTTTTATTGCTTCTTATCATGCCAAACATGATCATGCAGTCCATCCAAAGCCCATATCGACGTATCCTCTTCGGATGAGTCTTTGGGCTAGTCGGCGATGAACAGCGATTCACTCCCGACCGCCACCTCCCCCTGCCCTACGGACGATGTCGAGGTGTTGTCTCAAAGGGTACTGAACCAAGGGGAGATAGTTTTGGAGGTGCCCCAAGGCGACATCCCAGACGCTGGGCGCATGGGGGGGCAAGACTCCCATGGGCTCTAATGATGGGGGCAGCAAGTTTGGCCCCAAATGAATATCTTTACTTAACCTCCAGTCGTTAGGACTCTGTCAGCGACCCTCACTAAGGGGCGAGCCGTCTGCTGTGCCGATGGCCTTTGTCCATCCAGAGGCATCGGACAACTTGCTAGAAAGCGCTTAGCGACGCTTCCATTGATTTAAGAGCACCGCACTATCATGCGTGCGATGGTCGAGAAGGTTCGGTCCGCCAAAAAGCGGATCGACTGAAGCTCGTACACCTCCCAATGTGCTTTGAGGTAAGTAATCAAATTATGAGAAAATGGTACAGCATAGACAAAGAGCCCCTTGGATGCTTTGTTTGGTGTTCGCAAAGAAAGGCCGAATAGAGGATCAAATAATAATCACAGAGTCTAATCAGAATATGTCTATGTGAATAAGCAAAGCCATTATTGCCGGGATCATTGCCGTCGCTGGAGGTCTCCGCACTGAAGCGGGACCTTGAGCGGTCCGAGGAAGAGCTCGGCCTTACCAAGAGGCAGCTCGAAGAGAACAATGGTTAGTGATACCCCATCTGTTTGTTGATAAAGAAAAAAGAAGGTGGTTGTTAGATCATAGGATCTTCATGAATTTTGCTAGGGGCTACGCACCAAGTGGCGTGGCCCTCAAGAAGGCGCCTGCCCGAGGCCAAAGACAAAGCAGCCAAGGAGCGCACCGAAAGCCGAGAAGCAAGAGGCCCGAGTCGGCGAGGTTCGGCAGGACCTCCAGGATTTTGTCAAGAAATACGAGTCCTTGGAGCGTGACTCTAAGACGCAGGGGTCCGAGCTTGCGAAGGCCCTCGAGAACGCACAAAATACCAAGGACGAAGCCCAAAAGGCCCTCCAGGAGATTCAAGCGGTCAAGAAGATAGCGGCGGGTAAGGCATTCATTATGCAAAGCAAGCATGTGAAGGAAACTTTCCTTTTACTTACCCGAATTCGGAGCTCTCCAGGAGCATTCGCAGATCTACCCAGCAGTTTATCGGATGCCGCGGAGTTCTACCGGGCCGAAGAAGGGAGCTCGACGGAGAAGTTTTTCTGGTCTCAGTATACTGGGACCGAACATCCGATGCCCTTGAGCGACCAGTTGAAGCAACTGGTCGAGCTTTACAAGGCGGCCGAACTAGCCATAATGTTGGAAATATGCCCTAGAGGCAATAATAAAATGGTTATTATTGTATTTCCTTGTTCATGATAATTTTCTATTGTTCATGCTATAATTGTGTTATCCGGAAATCGTAATACATGTGTGAATACATAGACCACAACATGGCCCTAGTGAGCCTCTAGTTGATTAGCTCATTGATCAACAGATAGTCATGGTTTCCTGAATATGGACATTGGATGTCATTGATAACGGGATCACATCATTAGGAGAATGATGTGATGGACAAGACCCAACCCTAAGCATAGCACAAGATCGTGTAGTTCGTTTGCTAGAGCTTTTCCAATGTCAAGTATCATTTCCTTAGACCATGAGATCGTAACTCCCGGATGCCGTAGGGAGTGCTTTGGGTGTACCAAACGCCACAACGTAATCGGGTGACTATAAAGGTACACTACAGGTATCCCCGAAAGTATCTGCGGTTGACACGGATCGAGACTGGGATTTGTCACTCCGTATGACGGAGAGGTATCTCTGGGCCCACTCAGTAATGCATCATCATAATGAGCTCAATGTGACCAAGTGTTTGGTCACGGGATCATGCATTACGGTATGAGTAAAGTGACCTGCCGGTAACAAGATTGAACGAGGTATTGGGATACCGACGATCGAATCTCGGGCAAGTAACGTACCGATTGACAAAGGGAATTGTATACGGGATTACTTGAATCCTTGACATCGTGGTTCATTCGATGAGATCGTCGTGGAACATGTGGGAGCCAACATGGGTATCCAGATCCTGCTGTTGGTTATTGGCCGGAGAGCTGTCTCGGTAATGTCTATGTGTCTCCCGAACCCGTAGGGTCTACACACTTAAGGTTCGGTGACGCTAGGGTTGTGGAGATACTTGTATGCGGTAACCCGAAAGTTGTTTGGTGTACCGGATGAGATCTCGGACGTCACGAGGAGTTCCGGAATGGTCCGGAGGTGAAGATTTATATATAGGAAGTCCAGTTTCGGCCACCGGGAAAGTTTCGGGGGTCACCGGTATTGTACCGGGACCACCGGAAGGGTCCCGGGGGTCCACTGGGTGGGGCCACCTATCCCGGAGGGCCACACGGGCTGAAAGAGGGGAACCAGCCCCTGGTGGGCAGGTGCGCCCCCCTTGGGCCTCCCCTGCGCCCCACTTGGCTTGGGGGGCAAGTTCCCCCCCTTGGCCGCCGCCCCCCCTTGAGATGGGATCTCTAGGGCCGCACCCCAGGCCCCTATATAAAGAGGGGGAGGGAGGCTGCGCACCCTAGTCCCCTGGCGCCTCCCTCTCCCCCTGCACTATCTCCCTCTCGCCGAAGCTTGAAGCCCTCTTTGAGTTCGCCGCTACTTCCACCACCACGTCGTTGTGCTGCTGGATCTGCATGAACCTCTCCTTCCCCTTGCTGGATCAAGAAGGAGGAGACGTCGTCCCCAACCGTACGTGTGTTGAACGCGGAGGTGCCGTCCGTTCTGCACTAGGATCTTTGGTGATTTGGATCACGACGAGTACGACTCCCTCAACCCCGTTCTCTTGAATGCTTCCGCTCGCGATCTACAAGGGTATGTAGATGCACTCCTCTCTCGTTGCTAGATGACTCCATAGATTGATTTTGGTGAAGCGTAGAATTTTTTATTTTCTGCAACGTTCCCCAACAAAGGGCATCACGTAGCTAGGTCTATGCGTAGTTTCTATGCACGAGTAGAACACAAGTTGTTGTGGGCGTCGATTTTGTCAATTTACTTGTCGTTACTAGTCTTATCTTGATTCGGCGGCATCGTGGGATGAAGCGGTCCGGACCGACCTTACACGCGACGCTTACGTGAGACAGGTTCCACCGACATGCACTAGTTGCATAAGGTGGCTAGCGGATGTCCTGTCTCTCCCACTTTAGTCGGATCGGATTCGATGAAAAGGGTCCTTATGAAGGGTAAATAGAAATTGGCATATTACGTTGTGGTTTTTAGGCGTGGGTAAGAAACGTTCTTGCTTGAACCCCTATTGCAGCCACGTAAAATATGCAACAACAATTAGAGGGCGTCTAACTTGTTTTTGCGCATATGCCTTGTGATGTGATATGGCCAAAAGGATGTGATGAATGATATGTATGTGATGTATGAGATTGATCATGTTCTTGTAATAGGAATCCACGACTTGCATGTCGATGAGTATGACAACCGCAGGAGCCATAGGAGTTGTCTTAATTATTGTATGACCTGCGTGTCATTGAATAACGCCATGTAATTACTTTACTTTATTGCTAAACCGTTAGCCATAGTAGTAGAAGTAATCGTTAGGCGTGACAACTTCATGAAGACACAATGATGGAGATCATGGTGTCATGCGGTGACGATGATGATCATGGCGCCCCGTAGATGGAGATCAAAGGAGCAAAATGATATTGGCCATATCATGTCACTATTTGATTGCATGTGATGTTTATCATGTTTTTGCATATTATTTTCTTAGAACGACGGTAGTAAATAAGATGATCCCTCTTAATAATTTCAAGAAAGAGTTCCCACTAACTGTGAGCCTTTGCGAAAGTTCGTTGTTTCGAAGCACCACGTGATGATCGGGTGTGATAGATTCTAACATTCACATACAACGGGTGTAAACCAGATTTACGCATGCAAAACACTTAGGTTGACTTGACGAGCCTAGCATGTACAGACATGGCCTCGGAACCCAAGAGATCGAAAGGTCGAACATGAGTAGTATAGAAGATACGATCAACATGAAGATGTTCACCGATGATGACTAGTCCGTCTCACGTGATGATTGGACACGGCCTAGTTGACTCGGATCATGTATCACTTAGATGACTAGAGGGATGTCTATCTGAGTGGGAGTTCATTAAATAATTTGATTAGATGAACTTAATTATCATGAACTTAGTCTAAAAACTTTTGAAAAATGTCTTGTAGATCAAATGGCCAACGCTCATGTCAACCTCAACTTCAACGCGTTCCTAGAGAAAACCAAGCTGAAAGATGATGGCAGCAACTATACGGACTAGGTCCGAAACCTAAGGATCATCCTCATAGCTGCCAAGAAAGCATATGTCCTAGAAGCACCGCTAGGTGAAGCACCCATCCTGCAGAACCAAGGCGTTATGAGCGGCTTGGCGGTCAGCGTCTTGATGATTACTCCCTCATTCAGTGTGGCATGCTTTTACTGACTTAGAACCGGGGCTCCAAAAGCGTTTTGAGCAACACGGAGCATATGAGATGTTGAAGAGCTGAAAATGGTTTTCCAAGCTCATGCCCGGTCGAGAGATATGAAGTCTCCGACAAGTTCTACAGTTGTAAGATGGAGGAAAATAGTTACATCGGTGAGCACATACTCAAAATGTCTAGGTTGCACAACCGCTTGTCCCAGTGGACATTAACCTCCGGACAAGGCGGTCATTGATGTAATCCTTCACGCTTCCCACCTAGCTACAAGAGCTTTGTGATGAATTACAATATGCAAGGGATGGTGAAAACTATTCCTGACGTATTTTCAATGCTGAAATCAGCGGAGGTGGAAATCAAAAAGGAACATCAAGTGTTGATGGTCAATAAAACCACTAGTTTCAAGAAAGGCAAGGGTAAGAAGAACTTCAAGAAGGACGGCAAGGGAGTTGCCACGCCCGGTAAGCTAGTTGCCAGGAAGAAGCCAAAGAATGGATCCGAACCTGAGACTGAGTGCTTTTATTGCAAGGGAAGCGAACACTGGAAGCGGAACTGCCCCAAATACTTAGCGGACAAAAAGGCCGACAACACTAAAGGTATATGTGATATACATGTAATTGATGTGTACCTTACCGCATTCGTAGTAGCTCCTGGGTATTTGATACGGTGCGGTTGCTCATATTTGTAACTCAAAAGCAGGGGCTGCGGAATAAGCGGAGGCTGGCGAAGGGCGAGGTGACGATGCGCGTCGGGAATGGTTCCAAGGTCGATGTGATCGCCGTCGGCACGCTACCTCTACATTTACCAACGGGATTAGTTTTAAACCTCAATAATTGTTATTTAGTGCCAGCTTTGAGCATGAACTTTGTATCTGGATCTCGTTTAATACGAGATGGCTACTCATTTAAATCCGAGAATAATGGTTGTTCTATTTATATGAGAGATATGTTTTATGGTCATGCCCCGCTGGTCAATGGTTTATTCTTAATGAATCTCGAATGTGATGTTACACATATTCATAGTGTGAATACCAAAAGATGTAAGATTGATAATGATAGCCCCACATATCTGGCAGTAATCGCCGCCTTATGGTCACATTGGTGTCAAACGCATGAAGAAGCTCCATACAGATGGACTTTTGGAGTCTCTTGATTTGAATCATTTGACACGTCAAGAACCATGCCTCATGGGTAAAATGACCAAGACTCCGTTCTCCTGAACAATGGAGCGAGCAACCAACTTATTGGATATCATACATATTGATGTGTGCGGTCCAATGAGCGTTGAGGCTCGCGGAGGCTATCATTATGTTCTCACTCTCACTGATGACTTAAGTAGATATGGATATGTCTACTTGATGAAACACAAGTCTGAGACCTTTGAAAATTTCAAGGAATTTCAGAATGAGGTAGAGAATCAACGTGACCGAAAAATAAAGTTCTTACGATCAGATCGTCGAGGATAATATTTAAGTCGCGAATTTGGTACGCACTTAAGGAAATGTGGAATCGTTTCACAACTCACGCCACAGAACACCTCGGTAGTAATGGTGTGTCCGAAGCGTCAGAATCGCACTCTATTGGATATAGGTGCGATCTATGATGTCACTCACCGATTTACGCTATCATTTTGGGGATACGCTCTAGAGACAGCTACATTCACTTTAAATAGGGCACCATCTAAATCCGTTGAGGCGACCATCGTATGAATTATGGTTTGGGAAGAAACCTAAGCTGTCGTTTCTAAATGTTTGGGGATCACGATGCTTATGTCAAGAAACTTCAACCTGAAAAGCTCGAACCCAAGTCGGAAAATGCGTCTTCATAGGATACCCTAAAGAAACCATTGGGTATACCTTCTACCTCGAGATCCGAAGGCGAGATGTTTGTTGCCAAGAACGGGTCCTTTCTGGAGAAAGAGTTTCTCTCGAAAGAAGTAAGTGGGAGGAAAGTGGAACTTGATGAAGTACTACCTCTTGAACCGGTAAGTAGCGCAGCTCGGGAAGTTGTTCCTGTGGTGCCTGCACCGACTAGAGAGGAAATTAATGATGATGATCAAGGTACTTCGGATCAAGTTACTACTGAACCATTGGGTCCATAAGGACCCGTTCCACACCAGAGTGGTATGGCAACCTTGTCACC
The DNA here is from genome assembly GCA_021605145.1 of Aegilops bicornis. Lineage (NCBI taxonomy): Eukaryota > Viridiplantae > Streptophyta > Magnoliopsida > Poales > Poaceae > Aegilops > Aegilops bicornis. Next base: position 465,236,893 of record CM038671.1, read on the forward strand.
GGAAATCATGTTGTTAGACAACGGTGAACCTTCGAACTATGAAGAAGCAATGGCGGCCCAGATTCCAACAAATGGCTTGAAGCCATGCAATCCGAGATAGGATCCATGTATGAAAATAAAGTGTGGACTTTGATAGACTTGCTGATGATCGGCGAGCGATAGAAAACAAATGGATCTTTAAGAATAAGATGGACGCGGATGGTAATGTTACCATCAATAAAGCTACGACTTGTCGCTATGGGTTATCGACAAGTTCAAGGGGTTGACTATGATGAGACTTTCTCTCCCGTAGCTTAAGTGAAGTCCGTCTCAATCATGTTAGCAATTGCCGCATACTATGATTATGAGATATGGCAAATGGACGCCAAAGCGGCATTCCTTAACGGCTATCTTAAGGAAGAGCGCTATATGATGCGATCGGAAGGTTTTATCGATCCCGAGAATGCTAACAAGGTATGCAAACTCCAGCAATCCATTTATGGGCTGGTGCAAGCATCTCGGAGTTGGAACATTACGCTTTGATGAGATGATCAAAGCGTTTGGGTTTATGCTTGAGACTTATGGAGAAGACTGCGTTTACAAGAAAGTGAGTGGGAGCTCAGAGCATTTCTCATATTATATGTAGATGACATACTTTTGATGGGAAATGATATAGAACTTTTGGACAGCATTAAGGCCTACTTGAATAAGTGTTTTTCAATGAAGGACCTTGGAGAAGCTGCTTACATATTAGGCATCAAGATCTATAGGGATTGATCGAGATGCCTCATAGGTCTTTCACAAAGCACATACCTTGATAAGATATTGAAGAAGTTCAATATGGATCAGTCCAAGAAGGGTTCTTGCACGTGTTGCAAGGTGTGAAATTGAGCTCGGCTCAATGCCCGACCACGGAAGAAGATAGAGAAAAGATGAGTGTCATCCCCTATGCGTCGGCTATAGGGTCTATTATGTATGCCATGTCATGTACCAGACCTGATGTAAACCTTGCCGTAAGTTTGGTAGGAAGGTACCAAAGTAATCCTGGCATGGAACACTTTGGACAATGGTCAAGAATATCTGAAGTACACGAAAAGGACTAAGGATATGTTTCTCATTTATGGAGGTGACGAAGAGCTCGTAAAGGGTTACGTCGGCGCTAACCCGACACGAGATCTGGATGACTCTAAGTCACAAACCGGATCTGTGTATATTTTGAATGGAGGGGTAGTAAGCTGGTGCGATTTGCAAGCAAAGCGTCGTGGCGGGATCTACATGTGAAGCGGAGTACATGGCAGCCTCGAAGGTAGCGCATGAAGCAATCTGGATGAAGGAGTTCATCACCAGAGCCTAGGAGTCATACCAATGCGTCGGGGCGATCACTCTCTTCGTGACAACACTGGAGCTATTGCCCTTGCCAAGGAGCCCAGGTTTCACAAGAAGACCGAGCACATCAGCGTCGCTTCAACTCCATTCGTGAAAATGTTCAAGATGGAGACATAGATATTTGCAAAGTGCATACGGATGCACGAATGTCGCAGATCCGTTGACTAAACTCTCTTCCACGAAAGCAAAACATGATCAACACCAGAACTCTATGGGTGTTTGATTCATCACAATGTAACTAGACTATTGACTCTAGTGCAAGTGGGAGACTGTTGGAAATATGCCCTAGAGGCAATAATAAAATGGTTATTATTATATTTCTTTGTTCATGATAATTGTCTGTTGTTCATGCTATAATTGTGTTATCCGGAAATCATAATACATGTGTGACTACATAGACCACAACATGTCCCTAGTGAGCCTCTAGTTGACTAGCTCATTGATCAATAGATAGTCATGGTTTCCTGCCTATGGACATTAGATGTCATTGATAACGGGATCACATCATTAGGAGAATGATGTGATGGACAAGACCCAATCCTAAGCATAGCACAAGATCGTGTAGTTCGTTTGCTAGAGCTTTTCCAATGTAGAGTATCATTTCCTTAGACCATGAGATCTGTAACTCCCGGATGTCGTAGGAGTGCTTTGGGTGTACCAAACGTCACAACGTAACTGGGTGACTATAAAGGTACACTCTGGTATCCCGAAAGTATCTATTGGGTTGACCACGGATCGAGGCCGGATTTGTCACTCTGTATGGCGGAGAGGTATCTCTGGGCCCACTCGGTAATGCATCATCATAATGAGCTCAATGTGACCAAGTGTTTGGTCACGGGATCATACATTACTGATCTGAGTAAAGTGACTTGCCGATAGCTTGAGATTGAGCGAGGTATTGGGATACCGACGATCGAATCTCGGGCAAATAACGTGATACCGATTGACAAAGGGAATTGTATACGGGATTACTGAATCCTTGACATCGTGCTTCATTCGATGAGATCATCACGGAACATGTGGGAGCCAACATGGGTATCCGGATCCCATTTGTTGGTTATTGGTAGGAGAAGCTGTCTCGGTCATGTCTGCGTGTCTCCCAACCCGTAGGGTCTACACATAAGGTTCGGTGATGCTAGGGTTGTAGAGATACTAGTATGCGGTAACCCGAAAGTTGTTGAGTCCGGATGAGATCTCGGGCGTCACGAGGAGTTCGGAATGGTCGGGAGGTGAAGATTTATATATAGGAAGTCGGTTTATTGCCGGGGAAAGTTTAAAGTCACGGTATTATCTGGGACCACCGGAAGGGTCCCGAGGGTCCACCGAGTGGGGCCACCTATCCCGGAGGGCCACATGGGCTGAAGTGGGAGGAACCAGCCCTGGTGGTGAGCTGAGTGCGCCCCCTATGGGCCTCCCACATGCATAGGGTTGGAAACCCTAGGGGTGAGGCGCCCCACTTGGCAGGGGCAAGTTCCCCCCTTGGCCGCCCCCCTTGAGATGGGATCTCTAGGGCGGGCGCCCCAAGGCCCCTATATGAAGAGGGGAGGGAGGGCTGTGCACCCTAGTCCTGGCGCCTCCCTCTCCCCCATTGCCACCTCTCCCCTCTGTTGAGCCTTGAAGCCTCTTGAGATCGCTAGCTACTTCCACCACCACGCCGTTGTGCTGCTAGATCTCCATCAACCTCTCCGTCCCCTTGCTGGATCAAGAAGGAGGAGACATCTTCCCCAACCGTACGTGTGTTTAACGCGGAGGTGTCGTCCGTTCGGCACTAGGATCTTCGGTGATTTGGATCACGACGAGTACGACTCCCTCAACCCCGTTCTCTTGAACGCTTCCGCTCACGATCTACAAGGGTATGTAGATGCAGTCCTCTCTCTCGTTGCTAGATGACTCCATAGATTGATTTTGGTGAAGCGTAGAAATTTTTTATTTTCTGCAATGTCCCCCAACACATGAAAGGTCTCATAGTCCGGATGTGGCCTGGCGAGCCCCTGCCGGCAGCTACTTCCGCCTGGTAAAGCGGCTTGTGAATGCCTTCCCACGGTTTGAAGTCATAAAGCGGTCCGTCTGCATTGAAGGTGCGTGCAGGGCCTTTGCCCGTCTTGAAAGTGCATCAGGCGAAGATGGGCCTTGAAAAAGCTGGTGAAGGAGGAGCCGTCGGAGGGCTAGGAGCATCGCCACCCCCAAAAAGTATTATGACAGTGTCCTGAAGGTTGCTCGCCTTGTGGCAGAGGAATTTGCGAAGGATGTAATATTTGAATGAACGTACTCATGTGATCCTGTAATATGAAAACGAGTTGATGTGCGCTATATAACGCTTGTTGATTTAAAATATTACCTTCTGTGCGGCCGTTTATAAAATCTGAGAGTTGGCTAGTCGTCGGCTTCTGCCCCCATGTAACTAGTATTGAGGTATTCGGGATAGATCTTAAACACTCTTTATCCAAAAAAATTGGTCCTTTAAGGAGGTGTTTAGCGCAGCGAACAAGGCAATCGGACTATACAGCTTTATCATTCTCACTTAGCCATAGAAGTCTACAATTTTAAATTTTGGCGAAGCCCCTAGTATTCGGAAGGCCGAACTTGGGGCGCTATGTACGCCTAAATCGGACAAGGCCGACTCCTTGCCCGAAGCGGAAACAATCTTTAAGGATTTGAGACCTCTCGAACAGCGACCAGCTCTCGCCGCATCATGACAATCAATTTTTGGCTTTCTCTCTTTGTGGTGCTCGTCAGGAAGAAGCGGGACACAATCGCAGAGTTCTCCAGTGCTACCTTAGAGCGATATAAGCGGAACGTAAAGGTACCAAAACAAGGGAGCGAGCAAACCCAACTATTGACCCAAGACATGATTCGGAGCTGATGCATAATGTTATAAGTTCAGGGTGCCGCCTTTGTCGAAAGTGTTCGGACTTTTTCATGCCGTGTTATGGGGTACTGCTGAAGCCCACAGCGTCTTTGGACGTATCAGAATGTACGGGTGCAATTTGTCGTAAACAAGCAGACAAGGAAAAGAGATGAAGGAATACAATAATGAGCTAATGCTGTACATTGTTATTTAAATGATACGTCAAAGCGTATGTATACAAGTAGTGCAATAAGTAAAAATAGGATTATTTGACATGTCCTATCCAAGGGCAAGCTGTGTGTGGGTATGTAAAAGCGGTATAGCGATAGATTATCAGAGACCACAGGGATTCCCTTGTACGTCAAAGCTTCTTGCTTCCTTGGTGTTTCTTTTCCGTGACGGGTCCGATAATCAAAGCGATCGGAGAGGGCCTTCAGAGAGTAAGGGACTGAAAGGAAGAAAATGTTAAAGATATACGGGTTCTGAGGCGGTTGAGCCGCATTGTGGGCCGTGCCATAGCCGTGCCTCCGCCTATGCCCATGGTATCTTGAGTGCATAATTATGTACGCGCGGTACAAATTTTGCCGCTTGACTTGGACTAGGATGGAGGCCGAATTGCTAGGCGAGCTCTGAACGTGCCTAGCGATCCTGTTCTGAGGTACTCGAGACTAAGCTTGAAGGTGTCCGGGCTTTTCATAGAATTGGTAGTTTGCCTCGGAGGCTACGCTTTGCACGCCTAACTGCGAGGGCTGCAGTGTGCTCCTCCGTCTGGAAGCGCAGCTGTGTTTCCATTAACTATTTTAACCCCGTGAGGTCATGGTATTTTGAGCTTGAGGTATGCATAATGCGGTACCGCATTGAATCTGGTGAATGTGGTTCGTCCGAGTAGTGCGTGATAGCCACTGTAGAAGGGGACGATATTGAAGATTAACTCCTTGCTTTGGAAGTTGTCCGGAGATCCGAAGACCACTTCCAGTGTGATTGAGCCCGTGCAACAGGCCTCTACACCTAGTATGACACCTTTAAAGCTGGTTTTTGTGGGTTTGATCCTCGAGGGGTATATACCCATTTTGCGCCTTTGTATCGTCTGACGGAGGTTCAGAACTCTTGCCACCATGGCCCATAAGGACTCGAGTGAGTGAAATCAGTCCGATGATGGGGTCAAGGACCAATCTTGGCCAGAACACCGCCATGACGGATCTTTGGTGGGGTGGTTCCTGCGATCGAAAGTGATCGGACAAGAAGACCATGGCTTGAACTTTGGGGCGTGGCTCCATCGCATAGACGTCCCTTAGTGCACGCCTGCTCCAGCTTGGGAATATGGGTTGCGTATATCATGTTCACCGTTTTCACTTGGGGAGGAAATTTCTTCTGTCCTCCTGTGTTCGGCGGCTGGGGCTCCTCCTCGTTGTTGCTCTGCAGCCCCTTTTCCTTGTTTTCAGCATTCAACTTGCCGGTCTGTTTGAACACCCAGCATTCTCTGCTGGTGTGGTTGGCTGGCTTATCGGGGGTGCCGTGAATTTGACATGAGCAATCGAGTATGCAGTCCAAACTGGACGGGCCCGGATTGCTTCTTTTGAACGGCTTTTTCCGCTGACCGTATTTAGAGCCAATGAATCCGGCATTGACTGCCGTGTCTTCGGCGTTGTCGCCGTTGTTGCGGCGCTTGTGTCTATTGCGACGTGGCCTGTCGTTGCTATCTTTGGCATCTGAATTGCCAGTATTTCTTAATGTTTTGTCTCTGCGAGCCAGCCAGCTGTCCTCGCCCGCACAAAAGCGGGTCATGAGTGTCATGAGGGCTGCCATGGACTTCGGCTTCTCTTGGCCGAGGTATCGGGCGAGCCACTCGTCGCGGATGTTATGCTTAAATGCCGCTAAGGCCTCGGCATCCGGACAGTCGAAAATTTGGTTATTTTTAGTTAGGAACCGAGTCTAGAATTTCCTGGCTGATTCCCCTGGCTGTTGGGTTATGTGACTCAAGTCATTAGCATCCGGTGGTCGCACACAAGTGCCCTGGAAGTTTTCAAGGAATGCGTCTTCCAAATTCTCCCCAAGCGCCAATGGAGTTTGTCGTGAGCTATTCAGCCAATGCCGAGCCGACCCTTTGAGTTTTAGTGGGAGGTACTTGATAGCATGTAGATCGTCACCGCGGGCCATGTGGATGTGGAGGTGGAAATCTTCAATCCATACCAAGGGGTCTCATTGTACCATCATATGATTCAATGTTCACGGGCTTAAATCATACAGGAATTAAATGATCCATTACTTCGTCGGTGAAGCATAGGGGTTTTGCGGCGCCTGCATGCGGGCTATGTCACGACGCAGTTCATACGAGTCTTGTCTGCTGTATTCGGCCCGACCGGATTTGCTTTTAGTATATCCTGCATGACAGTCGTCGTCACGCGTTGGGGTGCGCCCCCGTGATCCGTAGATCGATCTTGTATGTCCTGCTTTGTTTTCCAATACGTCTCGCAGGTCCTGCGTGTTGCCCCGGGCCTTGGTGTTTTTGTTTGAATGGCGACGGGGTGCGGGTTAGACTTTGGGCTGATATGCCACTTTGTCTCGGCCACGAGGGGGCCGGTCAGCCGCATCATACACTGGTAGTGTAGGCTTTAACGCTTCCTCCTTGAGTTGGGGTAGCAACCTGCGCTTTGGGTAACTTTTGGTTGGGAGTTCGAGTTCGTATTCCTCGGCTGCCAGGACCTCAGTCCATCTATTTGCTAGCAGATCTTGGTCAACTTGAAGCTATTGTGGCTTTTTCTTCAGGATTTTTGCTGTGGATACAAGCCGGCGCTTGAAGCGCTCCTGCTCGACGGGATCCTCAGGCACGATAAATTCTTCGTCGCCGAGGCTCACCTTGTCTTCGGAGCGGGGCATGTAATTGTCATCCTCTGATTCTCTTTCTGCTGCCTGTTCCTTAGGGCTAGCTTATCCATCATCCCGCTTGAAGCCCGGGCCGAGAGGATTGTCTTAAATCTTCGGCACTATTCACGACATCATTGTCTTTTGTGCCTTAGATCGCTGCTTCTTTTGCTATGGCGGGGCTTAGAGCGGGCGCCGATGACGCCGATGCTTAGATTGCTTCTCGAGGATTATCCTCCGTTGCCTTATTGCCATCGCTTTCTTTGGGGGTGTCCACCATGTATATATCATATGATGAGGTGGCGATCCGGCGCCCTATAGGCGGTGGTTCCTGCTCTTCTCCTACATAAATGTCGTCCATACTGTCGATGTCTTGAGCCAAATCGAGCATGTCGGTTAAGTAAATCGGCAGTGGCTATTAAGTGGGTGGTGGGTGGGGAGCGAATTTCTTCGTCAGTCCGCTTCCCACTCAAAGCGGACATAGTTCGCCAAGGGCCTCGACAAGGAGAGAGACCTTAATGAATTTAGCACGTCGCCCGGCGAAGTCTTGAAGATATCCGCGGAGGAAAACTCCATGATCGGTGCCCAATCAGATTTGATAGGCACGGATGCAGGCGGTTCGGAGCCCATGGCCGGGGACGAATCCAAGGGTCCGACAACACAGGTCTCATGGGAGGTGAAGTCAATATTTGGCTCTATCGCCGCTGAGTGTGCGGCCTCCGTGGCGGGGTCTATCCGCCCATCCTCGGACGGCACGATCTGCTCCTGATTGAGGGCTGGAGTAGCCACAGGTGTGATCCCTCGAACACCATCCGACGGCAGAGCTAAGTCGTGCTCGTCGTGATTGTGCGGCGCACCTGACATGGGCTCGAATCCGTCGAAGATCAAGTCTCTGCGGATGTCGGCAGTATAGTTTAAGCTTCCGAGCTGACACGGCGGCCAAGGCGTAGCTCTCGATCTGCTCGGATAATGGCTGCTGAAGTTGGCCCTTGATGCTGAAACCGCCGAATACGAAGATCTGTCCGGGGAGAAAAGCCTCACCCTGGATCGCATCGTTGCCAATGATCGAAGGAGCCATCAAGCCTTTATCGTGACGGCACAGTGGAACTCTCAATGAAAGCACCAATGCCGGTGTCAAAACCGGCGGATCTCAGGTAGGGGGTCCCGAACTGTGCGTCTAAGGCGGATGGTAGCAGGGAGGCGGTGGACCACGATGTTTACCTGGATTCGGGCCCTCTCGATGGAGGTAATACTCTACTTCTTGCTTGATTGATCTTGATGATATGAGTATTACAAGAGTTGATCTACCACGAGATCATAGAGGCTAAACCCTAGAAGCTAGCCTATGATTATGATTGTTGTTGTCCTACGGACTAAACCCTCCGGTTTATATAGACAACGGAGGGTGCTAGGGTTATCTGAGTCGGTTACAAGGGAGTGAGATCTACATATCCGAATTGCCAAGCTTGCCTTCCACGCAAAGGAGAGTCCCACCCGGACATGGGACGAAGTCTTCAATCTTGTATCTTCATAGTCCAATAGTCCGGCCAAAGTATATAGTCCAGCTGTCCGAGGACCCCCTAATCCAGGACTCCCTCAGCCATCACCGGAGTTCGTCTCGGTTCCGGCCACCACTGGCCCCCTCTCCTCCTCCCAAGCCCTCCACCAAATCCCTCTCTTCCCCGCGGGTCGCCCCACACCCTTGCCCCTCGCCGGAGACCACCACCCCTTGGTCCTCTGCCTCTTCTGTCACCGTGCACCGCCACTCTATTGTCCTCCCAGGCGCCCACGGCCGGGCTGGAGCCCGGCGCCGCCCTCCTCAAGACGCCGGTGCCCTCCGCTCGGCCGGGAGGCCGGCAGGCTGCACTGGGGGCCAGCGCCGGTCGAGCCCTCCCCGGCCCCTCCACTACTTCTTTCGGGGGAGTAGCAGGAGGAGGAACGAGACGAGCCAGGCGGTCCCCACCTCCCCTCGGTCCCGCAGGTAAGTCTCTCCAACCCCAGGCCCGCGCTTATAAGTGGGCGTATTTTGGAGTAAACTTCGTTTTTACATTCTTGGCGTACTACTGTTGTATCTTACATTAAAAGTGTGCTTTCAATACTACGGAAACGTATTGCTAAAAATGCTCCTTCTCTTTTTTCCAGCCGCTGGCCAAATCCTCTATTTGGTGAACGTTCATCAGTTAAAGCAGATTCTATTAGTTTTCTGCCTAAAGAACGAACGGCCACAACTTTTCAACCGTAACTCCGATTGAGGTGAAATGAATGATCACTTCTTCGTCTCGTCGAGATCTTTCTGCTGGTAACATTTTCACTAGGTGGTCCCATAGTGAAAATGACCATTTTTCCCTTGCTTCTAATCATCCCCCTCCGAGAGAGAAACGTCCGACGTTTCGTTCCACGGCTTCACCGCACTTCTCCCCAGAGTCTCCGTCACCCCCAGGCAAGCCACAATAGCCACTTGCATGATAGCCTTGTAGTAGCCATGGTTTCTACTTGAATATTTAATAAAAGTTTGACTATTATCCTTTGCTTGTTTCTTTGCATCGCTGCGTTATTTTGGTTATGCTCGTGGAGTCATGTTCACCTTCGTGCTATGTTCTGATGCATCTTGTTATCTTGTACTACTTGCTAGTATCATGTTCACATGTTATGCTTGGTAGTAGTAGTAGTACATGCTGGTAGTAGTGGTGTTCTCTGCTTTGCCCGTTTCTGAAATCATTATCGATCTACCGTTTTATGCATGTCCCTTTGCATCTAGTTGGTTACATGCTTACTTGGTAGTATGATTGTCATATTCTTGCATGGTATTTACTTATGATGCTAGTAGTCATGCTACGCTCATCCTCGTCAGTATGCCATGTTCATTTGGTTAAATGCTCCATTGTTGTTATGCTCGATGATTATGTTGCACCTCCATGCTTATGTTGATATCATGCTCATGCATTGTAGTTGCAACATGTTATTTTAATACGACTCAGCTCATTGCATTCAAGTTTAACCGGATAATAATGAACTTGAACAACTGTTGGCTGAGTCATGGTGCCACCAAATCGAGCTGACTAGTGTAGCCACACTTGCCTTATGGGGGTCCTAACTGGGTCTATTGTCATGCCTCTTGCCGGTGCTTCCTTGAGGGAAGGTTATGGTAGCGCTACCACGATCGGTGGCGGAAATAAACCTTGTGTGCCCGTTGTTGTTGTAAGGTACCTTGTCCCCGTTTGGACCGTTTTTGTTTTGCCACGACGGTGGTCGGCCACGTAGGTGGCGGATGTCACGAGTTGACATTGGGGCCACCCATGACTTATCCCAAAGGGGAGTTTGTCGGAGTGGCTGGGAGAATGTGATGGCAATAGATCGGTTTTGTCGGAATGCCGTTGGTCCACCCGAATGGGAGTGCGAGGTCATGGGTTCCGTGGTGTGGGTATAGTGTACTAACCTCTGCAGAGTGTGTGTTTAATCTATCGATAGCTGCGCCCGCGGATATGGGCCCAGTTCGTAGTCGGTCACACTATGAGCCAACAATAATAATAACTTGATTAATAATAACCCTGGTTTGATTATGAGAAAGAGATTGGTTGTGATCGAGAGAGGATCACGGAGGTATCGTGGATACCGGAGTTGGTTGATCTTTATGTAGTCGCGAGATGATCATGGAGGTATCATGGATACCGATGTTGGTAAATTGATGCATGAGATGGTTACAAGGTAACCGCTGAATAAGAGTAAGTTGGTGCATGATATGAATTAACAGTTGCATGTAGTATCATCATGTTCATATGCTCATGCCATGCTGTTGTTTGTCTTGATTGATTTTGGTTAATTGTGAGCTTGCAAGTACATTCAATGTACTAACCTGGCGTGTCCTTCTAGTTTGCAGGTCATTCCTGGATTGCTTGCTTGTTTGGTGTGGTTCCTGTGTTCGCGAGCTAGGATAAACGTTCCAGCCAGAGTCCCTGCGGAGTTGGAGTCCATCATCGTTGTTCGCTATTCCACTGCCAGTAGAGGTTCCGCTGCCTCGAGTTGTTATGCTGCTTGCGTAGAGCAACTGTGGTTGGCGTAGCATCGCCGTGCCGGTGTTATTCATTGTAATATCGGAGACCTTGTATTCATATTCGTGTTGTAATAGAGAGCTGGTTTGTTCTAAGCTAAGCAGTGCCGTATTCCAGAAGACTTTACCTCGATCTCTGGGCTGGAATACAGGGCGTTCCGGTTTCTGGCGAGAGTCGAGAGGGGCTTAGTATCGAGCAGGTGCGGCTATAAGCGTCCTAGTCCTTTGGAGCGTTAGAAAACGGTAGTATAGGGTCTGGTTGTTTCCCTTGCTTGCTGCATTTGGTTGTTGCATTTGTTTGCTGCATATAGTCTTATTTCGGTTACCCCTAACCCTTTATTCCGTGCGTAGATGTCTGTCATCTTCCATGAGTTCAGTGCCCTCCCCAAAGTTCCTGGTGCTGTTCCTATTGCGTTCAGTCCTACTCCTGCACCTCTCAGCTTTGCCACCCTCCTTGGCGATATGTGGCGTAGCATTCCCATGGAGATCCACCCCATTATCAAGTATTCCAGCTTTTTGCCGGCGGAAACTCCTCGAATACGGGAGTAGGAAATCCCTTAGTCATCACATCAGCAAAGCATTGCGTAAATCGACCCACGAAGTGAATACTCCGAGCTCAATATGCTTCGTCCGTCGATGGTGCATCGGGTTGGCGGAGAGGTAGAACCCGCTCGGCGTTATCGCGATGAACAAGAGTGGCCTTGTGAACATCACAAAGCAACTCACGGGCAGGCTGGCGTATCCAGAGCACTTTCGGCCACGGCGTTAGCCGCGGCGCGATACTACGCCTCAAGCCCATTTGGGCGGAGACCATGGGCTGCAACCCGATGACCAAAGGTCGCGAGGGCCCAAGGTGAAGCCTTGATAGCGGCGTAAGCGTCGTCGCGTAATGGGCAGCCAGCCCGATCGACATCCGGTAGGCCACGAGGTCGGTGGGCGGAGGCCGTCGGTGAGTCCCAAGGACATGGTGTCGCGTGTGTAGCGGAGAATACGCTTCACTAGAGTCCGATTGAGAGTCACCGCAGGCGTGCATATGGAGGCACACCTGCTGAGCTTGACATCTGCGGGTCGAAGGCGGTCGGCGTCCGAAATCTTGTAAAGCGGCCTTGAGCAATAGGCGATAAAATGCTCCATCGGGACGCGAAGACCCCTCGAGGCGAGACCTTCGCCTTTGTGTCGGCGGGGGTGGGGCGCCCGACTTGCGATTAAGCATACCGCACGCTCAAGGAGCTCGGCGAGGCGTACGCCTGGCGATGCGAAAAGAAACCGTCGACCCGGCGGATCACCTCGATCTGAGAAAGTAGTGCAGGGCCCTAAGTCGCTTGAGGCGAACTCATCACGAAGGCGAGCAGTTAGCCGTTGAAGGAGATCGGGATGGAGCGCCGTGAGGATGATGTCATCGGCGTAAGCAGCGAATATGCAATGGCAGCTCCACGATGATACACAAAGAAGTGAGGCATCGGGCGAGTGGACCGAAGCAAAAAGACTGCGGGGAAGGCTGCGTCTGGCGGTATTACCAAGCCGGCGCTGCTTCAACCCGATACTGAGCGGGAGAGCAAGCACACCAAGTCGGGGTGCTGGCGTCGGCGAAACGATGAGCTGCTCACAGAACACACGCTTTCGGCGAATGACCGTGCAAGAAAGGCGTTGGAAGCGTCAAGCGATGCACATGCGGTAGCGAGCGCTGCAGTGAAGGATGGCGCGGATCGTGCCCGGTTTCACAACCGGGGGAAGGTGTCGGTGAAGTCCACGCCCGCGCGCTGCCGAAAACCACGAACCACCCATCGAGCCTTGTAGCGCTCGCGAGAACCATTCGAGCGAGTCTTGTGGCAAAACACCCACTTGCCAGAGATGTTGTTGGCACGAAGGGGTCGCAGAACAAGTTGCCACGTACGGTTGCACTGTAAGGCGTCGAACTCCTCCTGCATCGCAGCTAGCGATGGGGATCCGCTTGAGGCGGCCACAGCGGAGGTGGGGTTGAGTGATGGCGTCGTCGTCGGCGGGGCACACATACTGCGTCGGCCTTGATAACTTACGTCTTGGGCGAGCTTACTCCTTTCGAACGCAGGTAGTCACGCCAAGTGGCGGGGCTGCGAGAACAGCCCGGAGTGCCGCGGCGAGGGCACCAGTGCGGTGGTGGCGGAGCAGCCCCGGCGGAAGAGGCGATGGGCGAGGTGACGTTGAGCCGTCGCGGGGTGGGCGGGCGGGGTGCTGGGCTCAACCTCGTATGAGGGAGGCGGGACCCGGGGCCCTTCGGACTCGACCTCGGGGAGGAGTCACAAAGTCCAGTGGTGGTGGCCGGAGGCGCCGTGCAGGTGCGCCGGGGCTGCGTCGCGCCGTCGCTCCATGAAGAGGCGAGGGCCGGCGCTAAAGGGACGGCGGAGGAACCTGAAAAAAAGGGAACACTATCTCGACAAAGTACACATGCCTCGAGGTGTACACACGATGAGTGACAGGATCATAGCACCGGTAACCTTTGGTGTTAGGAGGGTAGCCAAGGAAGATGCATGGGACAGATCGTGGTGCGAGCTTGTGTGGCGCGATGGATGCAGCGCTAGGATAACAGAGACACACGAAGATGCGGAGACCATCATAAGACGGTGGTGTGACGATGTCATAGCCCTAGAAATTGATTGCAATTAGTTTCATAAGCATCCATGCATAATGTTTATATTGTTTAAAATTTGAAATGGGGATGACAAACCTAGCACTAAATGAAATGCAATTAGGATCAAAATAAAAAAAATATTTTCAATGAACCCAGAATGCCCTTTAGAAAAGTTCATTATTTTTGATAAAGGTGAAAACCTCGCCAAAAAATGATGCACATATTTGAAGCCATTCTGGATTTTTAAATTAACTCATATTGTATTTGAATTGGGGCCTTTAAATGCTATATATATTTTAGATGCTCCAAAAATGTTGGAAATTTTTAAGGGTCACTGAAATAATTCAAAAAGCACCCATAATTGTTTCCAGGATTTTATGAAATGGTTTGGTATTATTACGAAATCAAAACAAATAGCAAAAAATAGAAAACAGAAACAAAATAGAAAAGGAGAAACTTACTGGGCGTCTCATGGCCCGGCAACCTTTGTGCAGCCACACAGCAGCCTAATAGCCCAGCCCGGCCACGAAGCCCCAGGGGTCTTCAACCTCTGCCGATGGCGGGCGTGTCGCTGGCGTGCCGAGCTCCACCTCACTGCTTCCCCTACTGCTGTCTCCGCGCCACCGGAACGGCCTCGACCCCCCCTGCCTCGCGCCTCACTCCGGAGCTCTCTCCCTCTCCTCTAGCTCCCTCCCTAACACCTGCTTGAGCAGGCCGTCGTGCGCCGCTTCTTCTTTGCTGCGGCCACCGCCACGTCCTCGCCCCTCCGTCGTGCCCAAGAGCTCCGCGCCGTCAACCTCGTCTTCTCCGTCAAGACGTGCGTCTACGGACGCCCTATGGAGCCGCCATCGCCGTCGTCTTCACCTCCGGCCGCCCGATAAATGCGTCGCCCGTTGTGCCCCTGTTGGACCTCCCAGGCTCGGCTGACGCCTCCTCCGGATCCAGCCTTGAGCCACATGTCGCGTTTCCTCTCTCCGTTTGTCACCCGTGCGCCCGTAGCCGTGCCAACCACGGACCAGCCGCGCGCTGTGGATCCTCACCCGTCGTGGCGAGCCACCGGAGCTTCGCGCCAGCATGTCATCAGCGCTCGAGAGCCTCACCAAAGCCGCCCAGCGGCTCCCGCCGTGCCCTCTGACACCCAGCGCTTGGCCACAGCTCAGTGCCCGGCCGCGGCCGAACTCCCTCATTGTCGCCTCCGGCCACCCAGGAGCCGGTGGCTCTACCACCCGGCCTTATTGTTGATGCAGGCTCTCGAATGAGCCCAACCACGCCAGCTGACGGGCACCACAACCCGTTCGAGTGCCCCGCCCGCGTCTCTTTGCCGCCGTACTAAACACCGGCGGGTTTGACCTCCCCCTGGGTCACTCACATGCGGGACCAGCCCGCCTAATTAATCCAGGTTAGATTAAGTTAAGCAGCTAATTAACCTAGTTAGTTAGGCTAATGGCGACACGCTGGGCCACCTTTGGTCCAGTTTGACCTGGCCGCCCATTGTTGACTTCTTGACGTCGACATGATGTCATCTTTGGCCTTGATAAACTATTATCTGGTTTTAGTCTAATTTATAATAACCAGGAAATTCCAGAAAATAGTTAAAACTTCCAAAAATCATAGAAAATCAACCGTAACTCCAAATGCAAAGATTTATATATGAAAAATGATCAGAAAAATCCAATCTATCCATCTGTACCATCTTCATACATGTTTGAGCAAGTTAACCTCACTGTTTAGGATGAAACATGGTTAGGGAAAATTTCATAATAGGTTTGGAGTTGGAATTTGATGTAGTTTTGAATTCCACTTCAATTAAAATGACTTTCTGTTGCATTAGCCCAAATCACAGCATATTGTCATGTCATGATCATGCATCATATTGTGCATTGCATTGATTGTGCTCTTCCTTGTTTGCCGGTATTTGTTCCCTCTCGGTGAAATGACTGCTCAAGACATTTGTCATCGTTGACAATCGAGTGAAGACTCAATGTTATATTCGGAAGTGCCGAACAAGCAAAACCCCCTTGTTCATTTCGATACAATCCCACTCTCGCTCCTGCTCTCTTTTCTTGCATTAGGACAACAATGATTCATACATTGACTAACTGCGGTAGTTGAACCCCTTTATCCTCTGCATGTCTGTCATTGCCACAGTAAATAGATGAAACCCACTAGCATGAGTAGGAGTTGTTTGAGCCCTGATGTGCCTACTCATTCATGCTTGTTTGTCGTGCCTGCTATTGCTTAGAGTTGTGTCAGGTCTGATTCATTGGGGTTGAATCGGAGGTGTGTGAACATGTCCTACTGTTGCTAAGTGTGTGAACACGATGTGGTAAAGGTAGCGGTGAGAGGCCATGTAGGAGTACATGGTGGGTTGTCTCATTGAAACCGTCCTCAGGAACTGAGTTCTGTGTTTGTGATCCATGAATAGTTACTACCACACATTGGGTTCCGATAACTCAGCCCCTCTCGGCTTATTAATCAACTTGATCTCTGTCCAGGAGTTGCAACTAGTTTCTGGTGTGTGTAGGTAGTGTTAGTAGTCTACCAAGTGGCACCCGATGCAAGGTGGGCTTGGGATAGACTAGGCACTGATGGCCCAGTGTGCCAAGTGGCACCCGGATGGTGGACTTGGGAACCTGCACACATCGTTTGGGGCCGTGAAGCGACACCCGGCGGATCTCCTTGCGGATGGAACCGAATAAGCGATAAACACTGGGCGAGAGACTTGTGTGGTTAGTCGGTCATGGCCGACACCCTCGCTGGGCTTCCGCTTGAAGGTTGCAGTACATGTCATGTAGCGGCGATAAGTGGTGAGCGTGTGTGAAGAAGTACACCCTGCGAGGTTAATATGATCTATTCGAATAAGCGTGTCAGCGGTAAAGGGAGTTCTGGGTTGCTGTATGCAGTTCATAGACAAGTGAAAGTGGATACTCTAAAATGCATGAGATAAGCGTGGAGTGCTATGGATGGGCGTTCTCGTGAGGAGGCGAGGCGGATCCATAGTGGTGTATTGATATGGTGAATATGTGGACTCGTAATGCGCCACCTCAAAAGTGTTACTTGCGATCGTGGTAGTTTAGGTTAGCCATTGAGTCAAAGCTGGCTTCTTGCGGTCAAACTCCACCACCCCCTTTGTTGATCTTGATGCATATGTAGATAGTTACGATGTAAGTCTTCTTTGGGTACATTTGTACTCACGTTTGCTTAATTTATGTTTTGCGAGAGAGACTTCCGTCTAAGCTAGTAGTTCAGCGTGGACTTGACGTTTAGCTTGTTACCTCGGCTCACGATCTTGTGCCCTCGGCGGAATCTCAGTAGATAGTCGGGGCTTCTAAGCCTTTTTCATTTGTAGATATACGTACTTTCGGACATGTTAAGCTTCCGCTTGTGATTTGTCTTGTATGCTCTGAATGTTGGGTCATGAGACCCATGTTACGTAATATCTCGCTCCTCGGGAGCCTATTGAATAAATACTTGAGTTGTAGAGTCATGTTGTGATGCCATATTGTATTTGCACATATCGAGCATATTGTGTGTATGTTATTGAAATGCTTGGTATGTGTGGGATCGACTATCTAGTTGTTTATCCTTGGTAGCCTCTCTTACCGGGAAATGTCTCATAGTGCTTCCCTTTGAGCCTTGGTAGCTTGCTCTTTGCTCCGAACACTTAGGCTGGCGGCATGTGTCCTTCTTTGTTCACGTGTACATCCCTTGAGGAAATGTCACGCGGTGTTTACGGAGTCTGTTAGGCTGCTACAGCCCGGTTTACAGGAGTCCTGCTAACCCGGTTGCTACAGCCGGATTCACTTTTCGTGATGGCCAAACCACGTTCGTTCTTTGAGTCATGTATGCCTGTCCCTGTAAGTTAGTGCCACTTTGGGTTCACGACTAGCCATGTCAGCCGGGCTCCTTATCATATGGATGCTAGCGACACTATCATATCGTGTGCCAAAAGGCGTAAGCGGTCCCGGGCCTGGTAAGGCGTCACCCGTGGGAATACCGTGCGTGAGGCTGCAAAGTGATATGAGGTGTTACATGCTAGATCGGTGTGGCATCGAGTCGGGGTCCTGACAGCTTTTGTATCGAGCTTTGTTGCTGTGGGATTACCAAGCCAAATTGGTCGAAGTTGAGTCTAGAAATGCTTTAGTTATATGTAGGGGAATTGATTGTGGGATGGAATGTAATGCTCTTTTTACTCCTTATATCTTATGCCTTCTGATCTAAGTCATCATATCTTTTCTACGGGGATTAAGAACTAGGCTTCTCATCTTTCTATCAGGATGACGTGTTACTAATCCATAGACTTATATGATTGATGGTTTCAAGCCTTAGTTCAGTTCCTACTACTTCTGTATGTTGACAGTTGATCTCGGAACCTTGATATTGTGATGTTGAGTGATTATGCCACCCTTTTGCATGATGTCTCAAATCTTTTTGAGCATTCTGACAGCCGTTATCTTTGTCCAGAGTCATCCGAGGTTTCTAAACTATCGATGCATTTGCAAATTCTTCCTTCCTGTTCACTATGTCCTTTTGGTCGAATAAGCACACTAATGCGTGCATTGAGGTACTCCTTGCCTTGACATATATGTTGGAACTATTATTATGATCATAGGTGTCTTAGAGGATCATCTAGTAATCTAGCCATGCTTTATATTCCTAGTGTGATGATTCTGGCCATTATTCTCGAAAGCATCCCGTGATGCAAATTAGTTAGTAGGTATTCTACTCACGGGTTCTTGACCCAAGATTCACTCTACTTACCTCGTGTTGATAGTGTTTCTCGTACCTTTAGGATACTAGTAACCTTTGCGATAGTCCTCGAGGTCCGTGGTATTTCCTTCTTCTAAATACCATGAACCATTCTTAGCGGAAGTTCTTTTGAACGAAAGATCACAACAAAAAGCGCTCTCGATGAGTTCTCCATTCTAATTGTGAATCTGCCAGTCCTTCCTCTTCAGCATGGGTTATCCGGAAGAAATATGTTGAACTTGTTCGACATACTAACCTATGCATCCACAACTCAGAAAGATATATGTTCCTTTGAGTTGTCCCTCTGTAGTTGCATTCCGATCCTTGTCTATCAGTTGATAGCCAAGGGTATGCGTGCATTCGTTTATTGATGCCTATTACTCTTGTGGTCCGTCAAGCCATTCTATTCTAGAATGACTAGGAGAAACAAACTCCAGTACCTCATCCATATCCAGGATTGGGTCCAGCGGCGGTTGTGTTCCGCATGATCAAATATTAATCCAGCTTTTGTTACATTCTACCTTGGAGTATTACCATCTTTACATGAAGATTATCGTGAGAATTGCACCACCTCTTATGAATTCTTGACGCAGTAATACTTCTTGCCATCATTGTTCATTCTTCGGTTCCCGTGTTATTGTAACCGGAATGCCGACAAGTGTACCATGATGTGCGAAATCAATACCCCTAGCAACTCTGTTGCTTGGTAGTTAATGGACAATATTCTCATTCTTAGCGTGTTGGTTATTGAATCACCATCCTAGGACTGATCGTGCTACCTAGCCCTTATTTCTGGTGCACTCGTCGATCAATGAGTGAGGATTATTCAATCCCTTGCTTATATGATCATATCGTCTTACTTTGAAAAGCAAGATTGTTCTCGAGCTTAGTAAATATCGGTGGTTCGTGACTTTCCGGATATCTTCTCGGAAGTGTTACCAGGTTGTCACCTGACCGCTATGTTGAGTTCGTGATCAAGTTGGTTTCTTGTAAACCACCCCTTCTCCAAGAATCTGTATTTGGATACCCCTGAGCTAGTTGGTTAAGCTAAACAACAACTTGGAGAGTTGGAAGATAAAAAGCTTTGCGAATTTGGTTCTTTTACGAAGGGATATCTTTGTGTTTGTGTGTGTGCTGAAGAAAGATGATATCTTCACCAATTGGTCCTCGTGATCAGTTGTTGGATCTATTGTCTTGTCAAAACTTTGACTTGAGTATGGGCTATCGTCAAGTCAAATCAGATCCAACGATGTTCGTAATGTTGTCTTACTCGTGGTTGATCCCTCGAGCATACACCATTATATCTTTTGGGTCTGACCAATGCTATCACCTAGTTCAGATAATTGTGGAATTCCATTTAGATGGAAACCTGGGTGAATTGTTGCTAAGCCCATTGACAACATTTTCATCTTGTCCATGATTCATGTTGAACATCTAAGTTAGTGTTGGAAACTTTTCTAAGCATTATCTTCACGTCCCGCTCATGAAATATATGTTTGGTGTAAGAAGTGACTTTCTCCAAGTTCATGTGCATCAGATGCAAGTTGCCGCCATGAATTTGAGAAAGGTTTGTTTTGTTTCCTCTGGAATCATCCCAAATCAGTCATGCATACGTGCAAAGTATTACGTGGATTGAAGACTTGCAACCTTCATTCTATATGTATCCCTAGCACACCAAGCCACTGATTGATTTTTTCAAGGAGAAGAAGTTCCTTCTTAAGAGCAAGACTTATGTAAGGACTTCGATATCCTCGATGATGGTTCCCCACCTGAACTCGGTAGTGTTTATTATAAGACTACTACGTGGTCATGCTTGTCTGGGACAGTGTGTTCATATGTATGTAGCAGAACCAGCTCATGTTTTGGATCTTGCTACCGTAGTTCATCTCCCAAGAATCTCGCAATATCATCTCGTCGATTTGTGTTGCAACATTTCCTTTTTGGACATGTTATCTGAAGTATCCTATTACTAACCAGATCTGTATCTCAGGCAGATATGATGGTTGGAACATTCCAACATTTGCATTTTGTTCCTAACTGGCACCGTCTTTGTGCCGTTTCACTGTGGGCTGCCTTCTTAGTAATTCTTGTCCAGGATCATCCTCAAAAGTGGTCCTACCATGGGTCCCATCCATTTCTGATGATAAGCAAAAATCACCCATTGCGTTGTCTTCAACAAGGTAGTCCACATCGTCCATTCTAGTCCGGGTATGCCATTCCTTCGTACTCCACAAAATGATTGTTGTGATTTGCCTTAAGCTGGTATGAAGAGTTCCAATGATCTATGGATCAAAAGTAATTCTTTTTGCCACTTAAGGGAACAATCCAACGAGTCACCCTTCCCAATTAGGTGCCTCGTTACGGGATCATGGCAATTATTTCCTCGCCACCTTGACACCATCCACCATCTTTCTAAGCATGGAATTGTTGCCCACCAAATCAAACCCCGTCGTTTGTTCTTCCATTCCTCTCGATGTGTTTTGTGTCTCAACTCGAGATGTTTCAACATCCCATTCCGCGAGTTGATCTTGTATTGCTCGATCCTCGAGAAGATCGATCTTTCTAGAGTTTTCCTTTTCCTCTCGTTGTCATGTTGGTTGAAGTTTCCGGAGCAAGACTTCGAGACAATAATGGTGATCGAATCAAAGCACTTGTGAAGTGCACCCTGGATCGTGAAGATTGTGTTAGTTTGCGTTCCCCCTTCATCTTACCCTACGCTTGAATCTCGGGACGAGATTCTTGTTTAGTGGGGGTGAGTTGTCACAGCCCTAGAATTTGATTGCAATTAGTTTCATAAGCATCCATGCATCATGTTTATATTGTTTAAAATTTGAAATGGGGATGACAAACCCTAGCACTAAATGAAATGCAATTAGGATCAAAATAAAAAAATATTTTCAATGAACCCAGAATGCCCTTTAGAAAAGTTCATTATTTTTGATAAAGGTGAAAACCTCTGCCAAAAATGATGCACATATTTTTAGGCCATTCTGGATTTTTAAATTAACTCATATTGTATTTAAATTGGGGCCTTTAAATGCTATATATATTTTAGATGCTCCAAAAATGTTGGAAATTTTTAAGGGTCACTGAAATAATTCAGAAAGCACCCATAATTGTTTCTAGGATTTTATGAAATGGTTTGGTATTATTACTAAATCAAAACAAATAGCAAAAAAATAGAAGACGGAAACAAAATAGAGAAAAGGAGAAACTTACCTGGCGTCTCCAGCCGGCCCAGCACTGTGCAGCCCACTTGGCAGCCTAGCCAACTGGCCCAGCCCACCAGAAGCCCCACCGTCTTCAACCTCTGCCGCTGAGGGCGTAGGCGTGTCGACGCGTGCTCCCGAAGCTCCACCTCCCCGCTTCCACCTCCTGCTTCCCCTCATGGCATCTCCAGCGCCCACAGAGGCAACCTCGACCCCCTCTGCCTCTCCCCTCACTCTGGAGCTCTCTCCCTCTCCTCTAGCTCCCTCCCCGCAACACCACCGAACACGCCGTCGAAGCCGCTTGCTGCTGCTGTCCACAACCGTCTCGCCCCTCAAGTCGTGCCCAAAGAGCTCAGCAGTAGTCCTCCTCTTCTCTCAGATCAAGCCGGTCGTCTCCGGACGCCCTATGGAGCCGCCATCGCCGTCGTCTTCACCTCCGGCGCCGAGATAAATCGTCGTCGTTACGCCCTTTGGACCTCCCGAGCTTCGTGGCGCCTCCTCCGGATCCAGCTGTGAGCCCCTGCCGCGTTCCCTCTCTCCATTTTGTCACCCGCCCGCCCGTGTGCGCTAACCAACCACGGACCAGCGGCAGCGCCATGCTGGATCCTCACCGTCGTGGCGAGCCACCGCAGCTCAGCGTCCGCGCCATGTCATCGGCCTTCGAGAGCCTCCCCGCGACCAAAGCCGCCGCCCGCCGCTCCGCTGGTGCCTATGACACCCAGCAGACTGGCCGTGCTAACCCGACCGCCGCGCGGCGGGCTCCTCATTGCCGCCTCCGGCCCACCCAGTGGTGGCTCCACCACCCGACCATTACCTGGTGCTGGGCTCTCGAATGAGCTTCCAACCACACTTCTGACGGGCACCCGGCTCCGTTCCGTAGTGCCACTTGCGCTTACTCAGATTCTGCTTGCCCGCCGCAGCTAAACGCCGGCGGGTTTGACCCACTAACAAGGGGTTTGACCTCCCCCTGGGTCACTGACATGCGGGACCAGCCCGCCTAATTAATCCAGGTTAGATTAAGTTAAAACGCTAATTAACCTAGTTAGTTAGGTTAGTAACTGACACGCGGGCCCACTGGTCAGTTTGACCTGGGCCGCCCGTTGACCTGCTGACGTCAGCATGATGTCATGCTGGCGCAGTAAACTATTTTCTGGTTTTAGTCTAATTTATAATAACCAGGAAATTCCAGAAAATAGTTAAAACTTCTAAAAATCATAGAAAATCAACCGTAACTCCAAATGCAAAGATTTATATATGAAAAATTATCAGAAAAATCCAATCTATCCATATGTACCATTTTCATGCATGTTTGAGCAAGTTGACCTCACTGTTTAGGATGAAACATGGTTAGTGCAAATTTCATAATAGGTTTGGAGTTGGAATTTGATGTAGTTTTGAATTCCACTTCAATTAAAATGACTTTCGGTTGCATTAGCCCAAATCATAGCATATTGTCATGTCATGATCATGCATCATATTGTGCATTGCATTGATTGCGCTCTTCCTTGTTTGCCGGTATTTGTTCCCTCTCGGTAGACGCTGCTCCGACGCTGTCATCGTTGACACTGATGAAGACTCAATGTTATCTTCAGAAGTGCCAGGAAAGCAAAACCCCCTTGTTCATTTCAATACAATCCCACTCTCTCGCTCCTGCTCTCTTTTACTGCATTAGGACAACAACGATTCATCTGTTATTTGCTGCGGTAGTTGAACCCCTTTATCCTCTGCATGACCTGTCATTGCCCACGGTAAATAGATGAAACCCACTAGCATGAGTAGGAGTTGTTTGAGCCCTGATGTGCCTACACATTCATGCTTGTTTGTCATGCCTGCTATTGCTTAGAGTTGTGTCAGGTCTGATTCATTGGGGTTGAATCGGAGGTGTGTGAACATGTCCTACTGTTGAGAGCTAAGTGTGTGAACACGATTTGGTAAAGGTAGCGGTGAGAGGCTATGTAGGAGTACATGGTGGGTTGTCTCATTGAAACCGTCCTCAGGAACTGAGTTCTGTGTTTGTGATCCTTGAATAGTTACTACCACACATTGGGTTCCGATAACTCGGCCCCTCTCGGCTTATTAATCAACTTGATCTCTGTCCAGGAGTTGCAACTAGTTTCTGGTGTTTGTAGGTAGCGTTAGTAGTCTACCAAGTGGCACCCGGTACAATTGGGCTTGGGGACGGACTAAACCTGATGGCCGAGGGTGTACCAAGTGGCACCGGATGGTGGACTTAGGAACCACACGCACATCGTTTGGGGCCGTGGCGACACCCGACCCGGATCTCCTTGCGGATGGAACCCGAATAGGCGATAAACACAGACGAGAGACTTGTGTGGTTAGTCGGTCGTGGCCGACACCCTCATTGGGCTTCGCTTGAAGGTTACTTAAGTACATGTCGTGTAAAGCTGTGATAAGTGGTGAGGCGTGTGTGAAGAAGTACACCCCTGCTGGGGTTAATATGATCTATTCGAATAAACTGTGTCCATGGCCAAGGACTTGGGTTGCTGTGCAGTTCATAGACAAGTGAAAGTGGGTACTCTAAAATGCGCAAGATAAGCGTGAGTGCTATGGATGGCGTTCTCGTGGGGAGGCGGAGGCGGATCCATAGTGGTGTATTGATATGGTGAATATGTGGACTCGTGTGCTTACCTCAAAAGTGTTACTTGCGGTCGTAGTTCAGGTTATACTTGAGTCAAAGCTGGCTTTCTTTGCAGTCAAACTCCACCACCCCTTTGTTGATCTTGATGCATATGTAGATAGTTACGATGTAAGTCTTCACAGGTACATTTTGTACTCACGTTTGCTTAATTTATGTTTTTGAGAGAGACTTCCGTCTAAGCTAGTAGTTCTTGGCGTGGACTTGACGTTTAGCTTGTTACCTTAGCTATGATCTTGTGCCCTCGGCGGAGATCTGGTAGATAGTCGGGGCTTCTAAGCCTTTTTCATTTGTAGATGTCTGTACTCAGACATGTTAAGCTTCCGCTTGTGCTTTGTCTTGTATGCTCTGAATGTTGGGTCATGAGACCCATGTTTGTAATATCTCGCTCCTCGGAGCCTATTGAATAAATACTTGAGTTGTAGAGTCATGTTGTGATGCCATATTGTATTTGCACATATCGAGCATATTGTGTGTATGTTATTGAAATGCTTGGTATGTGTGGGATCTGACTATCTAGTTGTTTATGCTTGGTAGCCTCTCTTAGGGATATGTCTCATAGTGCTTCCCTTGAGCCTTGGTAGCTTACTCTTTGCTCCAACACTTAGGCTGGCCGGCATGTGTCCTTCTTTGTTCTGTGTCTGTCCCTTGAAATGTCACCTTGGTGTTTACGGAGTCCTGTTAGGCTGCTACAGCCCGGTTTACGAGTCCCGCTAACCAGTTGCTACAGCCCGGATTCACTACGGCGATGACCGACACGTTATTTCTTTGGGTCATGTATGCACATCCACTGTAAGTTAGTGCCACTTTGGGTTCCACGACTAGCCATGTCAGCCAGGCTCCTTGTCATATGGATGCTAGCGACACTATCATATACGTGTGCCAAAAGGCATAGCAGGTCCCCGGGCACAGTAAGGCGTCACCCGTGGGAATACCGTGCGTGAGGCCGCAAAGTGATATGAGGTGTTACATGCTAGATCGGTGTGGCATGAAGTCGGGGTCCTGACAACCGAAGGGAAGGTGGTGAGGGGCGTAGTTCCACCAAGGGCGACACGGACGAATGTTAACTAAGAGAGTGGTGGTAGCGAGGGTATCGGGCCAAAACCGAGCGGGCACGTTAGAGTGAAAGCGTAAGTGCGAACACAATCATTAAGAGTCACGGAGAATGCGGCTTCGTGGCGGCAGATTCTGCTGGGAAGTGTAGGGCAAGTCGGACGGAAGGTGGTGCGTGAGAGGCGAGAAGTGTCGCAGCAGCGTTGTCAAATTCTTTTCCGTTATCAGTTTGGAGTCTGAGTATCGGAGCGACCGAACTGGAGTGTTGACATAGGAATAAAAGGCGGTGAAGTGTGGCTAAAGCATCGGATTTCTGACAGAAGGAAAAGTCCACACATAATGAGAATAATCATCTAAAATCACCAAGTGGTATAGATAGCCCGTGTTACTCGCAACGGGAGATGTCCAAACATCACTATGAAGTAATTGAAACGGAAAAGTGAACATTGAAGAAGATGCACTAAAGGTAAGACGAACACGCTTGCCTAAGTGACAAGCCTCACAAGAGTGCTCGTCGAGCTTATCACATGAGAAAGAGAAACTCCTAAGAATTTGACGTAAGACAGTATGGTTGGGGTGACCCAAGCGAGTGTGCCAAAGGTCAATGCCGGAGGCAAGGGCGACAGGTGTGGATATGGAGGCGCCGACGTGCACGGGGTAGAGCTCATCGGGACTGTCACATCGGTGAAGGACCATCACTACTGGAATCAGCTACTTTGCCATCTGCCAGATCTTTGCCGTCCGCTAGCGGACGGCAAAAACTTCTTGCCATCAACTACCGTAGTGAGCGAGCAGCAAAGACATGGCGGACGGCAAAGAACCCCTTTGCCATGAGCCCGTTCGTTGCCGTCCGCCAACTTAAGCGAAGAATCTTTGCCGTCGGCCGGTGGCGGCAAAGAGGTAGCCCCCACCCACCCGCCAGTTTAAAAAAACTTAACACCCCACCTCTTTGCCGTACGCTGGCGGACGGCAAATAAAGATAACGGCGGACGGCAAAAAGTGGCCGGGCGGCAAAAAGCAGTAACTAACGGGCGCCACCCCGCCGTTACTCTCCCTTCTTCCTCTCTCCCGACGCCCGCCCTAGCTAGATCCACGCCGCCCCCACGCCCTTGCCTTTTCGCCGCCCAGCGCCGCCCCGCCCCGCCGCACCCTTAGCCCGTCGCGCCACCACCCTCCGCCCCACCCCACCCGCCCGGCCGCCCGCCCACCACCCTCCGCCACCACGCCGCCCGCCCCGCCCGCCGCCCGGCGCCGCCCCGCCCGCACCCCTTGGCCAGCGTCGCCCCTACCACCTCCGCCCCCACTCCACCAGCCGGCGCCCGTCGCCCGCCATACCCGCCGCCCAGCGCCCGCCCTCGCCGCCCGTCCCATTGCTCGGTGAGGGACTACTACTTTTATTTCTTCAGTTTTTTCATTTTTTTTGCTGTTTAATTGTTAGTGCTAGATTGTGTTTGTGTTAGTGTTAGAAAAGAATTAGAAGAAGTAGAAGAAGTAGAAGTAGTAGAAAGATGAAAAAAGAAGAAGAAGAAAAGAAGTAGAAGAAGTAGAAGAAGAAGAAAGAAAAGAAGAAAGCGAAAAGAAGTAAAAAGTAGAAAAAGATGAAAGAAGAAGAAGAAAGAAAGAAGAAGAAGGATAGAAAACACCCCGACCCCTGACCCCCTGACCCGACACACCCGACCCGACAACGACACGACACCCGGACACTGACGGCCCGACCCCGAGGCCGGCGGTCTTATATTTGTGAATTATTAGTTAGGTCATATATTTTTCGATTTTGTTATGAAAAACATCATATATAATTGTGTTGATCGGGTTGATTTAAATGTGCGGTTGTTTCACGGCTGCGAGGTTTGGTGTTAAGCGACCTGCTTGCCGATGCGTTTGACGAAGCTTCTTGCCCCTTCGTTCGTGGGTGAGCACAAATGACATGTCCTCCTCCCCATTAATTATTTGCTACTGTTCCGGTGTTCGTGCCGATGAAACTTGATAGCTAGCTATATATGTGTCTTGAATCATCGGTATGCGTAACCAATATGTGTCTCCCGTTAAAGCGTCATAGTTATAAATATGCATGCATTTTGCATATTTATAACCTTGATTCTTCGAATTGTCTAACGCTATCCATGGACAGCCCAGTATGTGTAGATTGGGTTCGTTTTCCCATATGCTTTGCTCCGGATCCGACGCATAAATTTAATCGATTGCCTCCCCTGTTGTTCTCGGTACACATCCTCTCTGTTTATTGCGAGAGGCGTGTATCGTGAGAGAATGAGGAAAATGCTGCGAAAGTAACGTCGGATCCGAGCATAGCATGGGAAAATGAACCCAATCTACACATACTCGAGTGAGACTCAGGACCTATCATTACCTATTAGAGTGTAGGTTGCATGGGCGTAATAAAATTGACAAAGTAGATCAAGTGATGAATATATACATGGTGAATTATATATATAATTGTTGTGTGTCCAGTAGCTCACGAAAGTCAAGATGAGTGATGCGATGCGTGGATGTATACGGTCTGCTTTGAGTCGGAACAAATGGAAGCTGAATGGTTCACAAAAACCAAGGGGTTTGTGCAAGCCGCATTGCAAATGGCCAGAGGAAAACTTGGTGCCCTGTTTCCGATCGGCAATTGGGAAAAGAAGGATGGAAGGCTGAAATGGGTAAACACCTGCAGAAGAATGGTTTCGCCCGATTATCTGGTGTGGACATTTCATGGTGAGTCTGCCCAACGTGACCGAGCTGAGGTGGATCATCGTCGCACCGGCAGGCATGGTACCGAGATGGAAAACATGGTGCAAGACTATGATGATGCTCGGGATTGGACGAGGAGATGGAGGAATCTGCAAAGGCCTTCAATGAAATGTTGGAGTCTTCTAAGCGTCCGCTCCACGAGCACCTTTGAGATTTGTCGAGTTGGATGCCATCTCACAAGTAATGGCTTTGAAGGCTCGATTCAACTTGGGCGGAGAATGCTATGATGCAATTATGACGATGTTGGGCGCTTTCTACCCAAAGGCCATGTAATGCACGCAAACCTGTACCAGTCGGACAAAATCCTCCGTGCTTTGAAGATGCCCTATGAGAAGATACATGCACTGTGAGAAAGGATGTGCCTTATTTAGAAGCTTGACTATGCGGACTTGAACTATTGTCCCATTTGCAAGTCTTCGGTATATTGTGGTGAACAACGGTATGGGTGAGAAGACACGCAGACCAAAATCCACATTAGTGTTCTTGGTATATGCCAATCGTACCAAGACTTCAGCGTCTTTTCATGGTCGAAGAGGCGGCCAGACAGATGACATGGCACAAAACAGGCAAAAGAAGCTGAACTAGATGCATATGGGAATCGATGATGGTACACACATCGGATGGTGTTGCGTGGAAAAAGTTTGATGAATTACATCTTGACAAAGCGGCGGATCCGAGGCATCTTCGAAGTCGGCATAAAGCCGACCGATGGGTTCAATGTGTTTGGTATGACGGCATCCCAATACAGTTGTTGGCCCGTATTTGTCTTTCCACTCAATCTCCCAGACAGATTATGCAAAGAAAGAACATTTTCTGGCGTTGATAATTCTGGGGCCCCAACTATCCGGGGAAAAATATGAATGTGTACATGCAGCCGATTAAGGATGAATTGCAAGAAGCACAGGATAATGGGTTCCAAGACATATGACGCCTATAGCAAACGAAACTTCATAGTGCATGTACCGGTACATGTACTCGGCCTTGACTTGCCTTGCGTATCGCTATTCGTTGGCTGGTGTGTGCATGGAAGGTTCCCGTGCCCCCACATGCAAGGGAGCTCTTGAGTTTCGTTGGCTTGTGGCGGTCGCAAGTTTTCTTGCTTTGACATGCATAGACAGTTCTGGATCCTCGCCATAAGTTCGGGAAAGACAAGAAGAAGTTCATCGGAGGTAGAGTTGTAAAAACTACGCACCACCTGCGTTGACGAAGCCAGCGGACCTTGGATCGATTAAACGCTCTCGAGGCGGATCGAGGCGTCGAGGGGTACTTCAAGGGTATAATTACGAGCACGCGCTGGACTCACAAAACATGCTTATGGGATCTGCCTTACTTCAAAGACCTCCTTTTCCACACAACATTGACGTGATGCACTGCTTGAGAAGAATATCGCCGAGGCACTTTTTGGTACATTGTTCGGCATAGATGGGAAGTCAAAGGATAATACTAAGGCTAGAGTCGATCTGGAGGCGCTATGTGATGAGGCCGTTACAAAACATGAAAGAACCAAAAGGAAGCGAGAATGGAGAAGCCAAAGGCATGGTTCAATCTTGGAAGGCCAGCTATGAGGGAAATTATCTTGTGGGTGAAAATGCGATTGATGTTCCCGATGGGTATGCAGCGAATCTAAAGAGGGGAGCGATGCGGATAAATTGAAGATATTTGGTCTCAAGAGTCATGATTGGCACATATGGATTGGCCGGGTATTGCCGGTGATGTTGCGTGGCTTCATCCACGAGGATGAATGGCTAATCTTGGCGAACTTCACGCTATTTCTTCCGTGTTCTTTGTCTTGAAAAGAGCTATACGCTGGCGTGCTAGAAGAAATGGAAGAGTTGGCGCGGACTTGATCTGCAAGTTAGAGAAGATCTTTCCACGGGCTTCTTTAATCCAATGCAGCATTTGATTTTGCATCTCCCGGCCGAGGCAAGATTGGGGGGCATGTGCAAAATCGTTGGTGCTTCAACTGAGAGGATCACGTAAGGCGCTTTGAGAAAAATGTAAAATAAGCGTAGAATTGAAGCGTCTATGGCTGAGGCATTCATCAGCGAGGAGGCGGCAAACTTCGTGACAGCACACTCTGAAACCAAAAATCGTCATTTGCATAATCCGAAGCCTCGGTACAATGCTAACGAGCCTAAAAAGGGTGGATCCAACCTCAGCCTATTCAAAGGGAATCTCGCACCAGCCAGTGTTTCAAATCCAGTATCTTTGGATAATGAAGAATGGCATACCATTTCGTTGTATATCTTCAACAACCTGATAGAAGTGCGGCCGTACATCGAGTAAGTTATCGGTACATTGTTTCGCAACTTCTATTTCCGTTTGAACTGCTCTTATTCCTGGATATTTCATACGATCGTCGTCACCCTATTCTCGTATGGGCGATGATCCAAAAGGATTCCATCGAAGAGTATGAGATTCTCATAAAGCAAGGAGGCGGCTATCCGGTTTCCTCTTGGTTCAAACAAGCGGTAAATTCTATTAGACAATTTCATTTCATTAAGCTAATTTGTGCGTAATGCAACAATCCTTTCATATTAAACTTGTAGGCTAATTCAGAGTGTATGGACACGAATTGAGACAAGTCGCTAATGGTTTTGACTATAAGGTCCGTTCATTTGACAAATCGACATCAGCGGGTATCGTTTTAGTACCTATGGCAAAAGAGCTATCTATGGCCGACCGAAAGTCTACAAATTGTTGTGTATCTGCTATCGGCGAAGGAGGTACTGAGTATTATGGGAGAGTTGAAGCAATTTATGAACTTCTATTCTGTGGTGAAAACCCACCGAATGTCGTAGTCTTCAGAAGTTATTGGTTTCAGCCGAAGGAGACTAGAAGGACTGATGAACATATAGGGCTAGTTGAAATCAACCAAAGCACCCATTTAGATGTTCACGATGTCTATATTACTGACTCAACAGGCGACCCAAGTATTCTATCTACACAGGCCTGCCAAACTAATCCAAATCTGAAAGGTTGGGATGTCGTTTATGAAGTGCCGCCACGTGCTAGACTATCTCCCCCAAATGAAGAGGAGTATGAAGACTATAACCCAGACACATATGAAGGAGAATTCTTCCAAGAGACACGTCTTTCCAAAAAGCGTTTCAAGAATCGGTATACTTCACCCCAAAACATTGAAGTAGACAGCGACAGTGAATCCAACATCACCCCAGAGGAGGAACAAGAAGAGCCAGAACAAGAAGAGGTTACTGCTGCGGACGACCTCTCAATGCTTGACCGATTACGTAAAGGTGGCATTCCACATGTTCATGCCACTGAATCCTATGAGCCCGTCATTGATTATAGTGATGATGATGATTATGCATTTATTGATGATACTGATCGAGATTATTAGTAGTGTCATGTATTCAATTTTTTTATGTTGTACTTGATGATGATACACTTAAGTGATATACATATTATTATTCATGTCGGTATTTTTTTATGTTGTATTAATTTCATTTACTCTTTGTCATGGCGGTGTTGAAAGATGGAAGGGAGCCGGTGAGGCCAAGGACAAGCGATGCCCAAATTGAAGGTGTGCCACACCATCAAGGCTCCAGCTTATATCAGTTCGGGAGGAATTAGGTATGTGGTTTGCTTCATGATTAATGCAATTCATTCATCATGCTAGCTTGAGCCCTTTAATTACTAATTTACTTTGTTTCTCTCTTTCAGGCATGCTACAATAGGACGGATAAGGTGCGGAGGGTACGACCTGTATGCCATGGCCCACACTTCCTCTTACAAGCAAGTCAAGGGAAGGCGAGGAAAGGGAGGAGTTTAACCAGAGCAGTTCCTACAATCCGAGGCGGTGATGATATCTAGTGGCGGGAGGTCCGTGGCTCCATAGCCATTGATCCGGAGATTGCTCACGAGACCACGGTGAGTTTAATTTGAATGGGCGTTACTTGCTAGTCTTAACATTTGAGTGTCATCATGCTAACGAAACATTGGAAATGATCTTTGGTGCAGCGTAACTCCACACAAGCATCCTGCGATCCTTCTCCATTCTTGGCATGAGCCAGCCCGCTCCCACACCTCCATGATCAAGGTAAGTTTCTCTAGTTTTTTGCTTAACAAATGCATAAAGACCTAGACTTAGCTTTATTTCATCCAATATGCTTACCTTAATGACCTAGAGTTAGCTTCTTTTCACGCAAAATGACTTAATAAGCTTATTGACCTCCAAAACCAGCCATTTTACCTAAGTTAGCTCTAAAAGCGATCTATACTTAGCTTTGTTTCCTCCAAAATGACCTAAGTTAGTTATAATATGCTTAGATTAACTAGGTTTTCTCAATAATGACATGTACTTACCTTACTTATGTAAAAAAGCGGCATAATTAGCTTAGTTAGCTCATAAGCGATCCATTTTACCTACATTAGCTCTAAAATGATGCATTTTACCTAAGTTAGCTCATAAGCGATCCATTTCACCTAAGTTACCTCACAAAGCGATGGCGTGCTTCTTCTTCTAGTCTTCTTCTTCTAGTCACCTTTTCCTAACTTTCTTATTTGCTATTTTGCAGATTTCATTCACTTCTCGGAAGCTAGCTTGCTATGATGGAGTGCTTGTTTTTATTTCATTCTCTTCTAGTATTCTTCTAGCTTGCTGATGGAACTTCTTTGTCTTGATGAAACTTTGCATTGTAATATGTATGTGCAACTTCCTAATGGTTGCAACTTATGTGTATGTGCAACTTGCTATATATGTATGTACGATGAAACTTATGTGCTGTTAAATAGCCCTGTGAAATATATCTATATATGTCATATATATTTGTTATGAAAATTGTTAGATTTAAAAAAACAGGGAAAAAAAGCCAATATGCAGGCTCTTTGCCATCTGCCACCGATGGCAAAGGGCTCTTTGCCATCAGCAGCGGACGGCAAAGAGGCCACGTGGCGAGGCACACATTAGCTTCTGGGAGGCTGACCTATTTGGTCGGTTTGCCTCTGATGGTGACGGCAAAGGCCTTACAAAGTTTGCCCTCGGTGACGACGGCAAAGGCTTGCCATTAACCACCTAACGGAAGTAACAACGCATTTATTGCCGTCGCATTCTTTGCCGTCATTTGCCGATGATGGCAAAGGCTCCCTTTGCCGTCGGCCGCCCGGGCGCGACAACGTAGCTCTTAGGCGTCCCGTACTTTGCCGTCCACTTTTGCCGTCCGCCGCGGACGGCAAAGACCTTTGCCGTACGCCATCCATGCCTTTGCCGTCCGCCGTGGCAGATGGCAAAGTAGCTGATTCCTGTAGTGCATCCGGGTACGGGCATCTTTCACAGAAAAGCCGACACCGTCAAATGCAACAGTAAGTGGGTTCTCACGAGTAAGACGACGAACGAAAACTAGGTTCGTGACTAAATCAGGTGAAAGAAGAATATTAGACATATTGATGGGTGTGGAAGTGGAGGGAAAGCTAGTGCTACCGATATGAGTAATAGGTAAGGAGTGCTTCGGCCCAGCACGCGTTTCACCTGATTTAAGCGGATCAAGTTCCCGTCTATCAACCCTCATGATGACCTGGCTATCCTCGCCATTACCTGTTACATGACGGCCAAGTGTCTTCTTATTTCCGAATTAGTCCGAGACGCCATTCGGGCTAGGAGATTGCTTGGTGCTTCCCTACCCCAGTCTCCGCCAGCTTCTCTAACCCCTCTGCCTCGTCCATCCGGAGTTTCGGAGTCAGCAGTTCCACTTGCTACTCCCTCAACTTCTTCGTCAGTTCCCGAGCGTTTGCTCAAGCGTAGGGTGTAGTCATTCGTGTAGTGCATGTGCATCTGCTGTAGTATCATGCTTGTGTGTGCCTGTGTGGAGTAGTTTTGTAGCTCGTTTGATGTGTGTTTTGTTGCAATAAATCGTTTTATCGTGCTTGTTTATTTGAATCTTCGGTGTTACCCCCTTATGGAAAGTTGCTCATTAACCGACACGGATTAGAAGAAGCCATGAGAAGTAAAGATATACACCAAGGAACTTCAGTTATAAGCAATGATATTTTTAGCTAGCAGCATTGTATTGCAGACATCCGGTCTGAATACAAGTTATATTCTGCTTAGACTTTCAGTAACAAGCACCCATCAGAGATACATCTTTATTGCAGCAATGATTAAACCAGCAGGAGAACAAAACTGGATCCAAGTCCAACTGTGCATTTCACGTCAAAGCAAGAAGGATGGTCAGACAATTCTTGTCATACAAGTTATCAGCAGCCGGAATGTCAAGAATATGTATATATGTGTGTCCTCCCATTCGCAAAGAATAGCAGCACAGTATTTCTCAGTGAAGCGTACAAGGCAAGATTCCCCAATCTTCTTCAGTAAGATACTGCACAAGCTTCTGGCATAAGGTACCGAGTCTTCCCTAGCAAGTCTTTAAGGGGGGAAGCTTATGAGGTATGGTACCCAGTCTTCCTCAGCAAGCTATCCGCTGAAGGCTTCGAGCACAAGGCATCCAGTCTTCCTTAGCATGATATCCCAATGGCTTCCAACGCAAGCTGCTCAAAATCTTCTTCAATACCACACTAGTACAAAATATTAAACTATGAGTTGTCAGCAATATGACAGTGTTTCCAAGTGGTAGATCTGCAACAGTTAAGTCAGAAACAAGAATCAGTCAAAACAAAGGTATGCCTCGAGAATCAGATATGTCTTCATATAGTGAGTATGATGTCAAGTTCATGCAAGTTCCTCACACAAGGAAGAATTCATGGTACGCATCCAACAACCTCACTAGATATGCAAGTGAAGGAAAACCAGTGGGGAATGCAAGAAGCGACAGGTCTTGAAGGAAGACAACATCGAGACACCATCTCGGCGATGAAACATCAAAGATCAGCCCGCTTTACCCGACAAGGTGATGTTATTAATCACAGCAGCATCGAGGGCATAGTAAACAACGATAATGACATCCGTACAATCACACGTGAACCGGATAAATATCCCAAGACTCGAGACCAAAGTACGAATTGCAAGATATTGCACATGACAGTACTCAGGGCCGCGAAAATAATCAAGGGTATATGTGGCCAAGTTCTGTTGGCAAAAAGATCTAGACAAAGAAAATAATAATGAAGGAGCAAGACCAATAATACAAGACCTCGTATCAAGGAAACTAGCTCAGTCCACGACATGCTCAGAACTGTCAGCATTGAATACCCAAGTCTGTCAAGTCCGACCCAAGGACAGGTCAATATATTGACCTGAGTAACCGTGCTAAATACCGGCAAAATGAAGAATCAGCGTATTAAATCACAAAGCATGTGCAATCACATATGGGAATAGATTAAAGAATAGCCTGCCATGAACGGGATTCTTTGCCAAGATCACCGCCAGTCAAGTCTGCAAATGTTATCACCTGGAGGCACTACAAAAAAACACACATCCGTGACATTTTGGGCCGAACGATTTTTTTTGTCATGCTTATGACACTTCTATGACGATAATTGTGACAAAACCCGGTATCATCATAGATGTGGTGGGCTCCTACTTCTATGACAAAAAATCTTGACAAAAAATGGGCTTTTCGTCCTAGGCGGGCCGGAGACGCAGCTGCATGACATTCTTTGGGCCGTCCATGATGGAAAAACCGTGGTAGAAGCGAGGGCGCGGAAAATATCGGGGAGTTCCCGGTACGGTGGGTGGTCGGGGCGGCGATGTGTGTTCTCATTCTCGCGTCACGTGACGCGTGGAGTGCGAGGCATTGGGCTCTAACTGAACCCGAGCGAGGCATTCGCCTACCGAACCCGAGCGATTGCAGTGCAGGATACGCGTTATTGAACCCGAGTGATCGATCGAAGGCAGTTAACTGAACCCGATCAAGCAATTCCTTCGCCATCTTAGCGCTAGCTGAAGCCGATCGAACCTCTTGCCTCTTGATGAACAGTGAGCATTGTTGGGGGGTTTGGATGAACAGTTCCCGGTGGGGGGTTGGATGAAGAGGACCCCGTGGTGTTGCCGCTAGATGAACAGGACCCCGATCGATCGAGCCGGTTGGGGGGTGGATGAACAGGACCCCGTGGAGGGAAGGTTGAGCGATGGCCGGTGGCGTGCTGGTGAGCGATGGCGGTGGAGGGCTGGTCGAGCGATGGCCGGTGGAGGGCTGGATGAATAGTAGCTCATGGAGGGTGGTTGAGCGGGACCCGTGGAGAGGGCTAGTTGAGCGATGGCCGGTGGAGGAGCCTTGTGATGCGACTTTGGATGAACAGGGAGCCCGTGGATGAGCGATCGCGGTGGAGGCTAGAGGAGGTTGACGGTGGATGAACGATAGCACATTGAGGCCGGAGGAGGTCGGCGGTGGAGATGAAGCAGTATCCTGTGGAGTCCCGTTTTGCGATCGCCACACCCTCCGGATGAACAGGACCCCCGTTTGTGTAGTGCTCCAACACAAGTCTGTTTCCTCCGTTTTGCGGTACGCCACACCCCTCCCGATCAATAGGACCCCGTTTCGACCGTAGGAGGTCCGTTTCCTCCGTTTTGCGCTACGCCAGACCCCTCCCGATGAACAGGATCCCGTTTCAACCATGGCTGGTCGAACACAAGGCCATTTCCTCCGTTCTTCGCTACGCCAGGCCTCGTTTCCATCGGTTGTTCCGTCCAAGCCGGTTGTCTCCCGATGAACATCACGCGTTCTGTTGCCTCCCGATGAACATGACACATTCTGTTGCCTCCCCATGAACACGACGACGAGCGGCAGCGGTTTTCTCCGTTACGACCCAACCATGTACGCAGAGCCCTGGGCATGTATCTTGTGATGTAAGCGTTTGAGACCCCGACCGTATTTACTTTCTTGCACCCTGGCCGCTGTACATACGTGTACATGCTACGTGTGCACCTCTATTATGACACGTGCCCTTCCTTACACGGCCACGGTTCATCACTGCAGCCTGCAGACAGACCGATCGTATGTATGTCGCATACTGCGTTCGCGACCCGAATGACAACGCTACGTGCGCTTGACCAGGTGGGTCCCGGTCGAGCACTTCCTTGCGTGCGAAGATGTAGCTGGTGGGTCCCAGCAGTCAGGGGGGCGAATCATTTTTTTGCCCGTAATATGGACTCACTTCCTTGCGTGCGAAGATGTAGCTGGTGGGTCCCAGCAGTCAGGGGGGAAATGTTTTTTTCACGAAATACGGTGCCCCGTCCGGTGGGTCCCTGCTGTCAGGTGGAGGGATCATTATTTTGCGCGTAATAAGGAGGCATTTCCTTGTGTGCGGTCGTGGACCCAGCTGTTAGGCTCTCGACGTACAGTACTCTTCCGATGGAAGTCGGTCGTTGACCACATTGACCACGCCGCGCCGAGAGCACCAAGGCGGTGGACGACAGCGAGGCCTAGGAAGGGGACGACGCGGAGCTGTGAAAGATGCGGCAGTGGATGCCCATGCGGAGAAGAGTACGAGGGTTCACTGGTTCGGCTGCGGTGTGAGGCTGTCGTCACCGTAGGGCCTGGTTAGCGGTGTGAGTAGTAGGGGCGGTGAGGCCTCTGCGGCAGCATAGCCGGCCAAGGGAGGCAGGAGCAGGCGGCACGACCGGCGCTGCTTTGGGCGGCTGGAGCAAGAATACCATAGGTTGAAGAAGCACTACTGCCATTGGCTGGACATCGTAGGGTCAATGGAGCTAGAATCGTTCATATGGACTAAGTTGACAAAGCCCTCGTCCCTGTCAACTTAGTAGGCCCACATGTCAGCCTCCCACTATGCTGGGTCCCAGCTAGCAGGGGGAGTATTCATTTTTGGTGCATAATAAGGAGGCACTTCCTTGCGTGCAAAGACATAGCTAGTGGGTCCGACCTGTCAGCGGGGGGAACATTTTTTTCGTGAAATACAGAGGCCCTTCCAGTGGGTCCCAGATGTCAGGTGGAGGAATCATTATTTTGCGTGTAATAAGGAGGCATTTCCTTGTGTGCGGCCGTGGACCAAGCTGTCAGCCTCTCCACGTAGAGTCCACATCCGATGGATGTCGTTCGTTGACCACGTTGACCACGGCGCGCCGAGAGCACCAGGGCGGTGGACGACGGCGAGGCCTAGGAAGGGAACGACAAAGATACGGGGAAGACTCGGCAGTGGTTGCCCACGTGGTGGGGACTACGAGGGTTTACTAGTCCGGCTGCCGTCGCCGGAAAATAACAGGATGTGTGGGTGAGTAGAGGAATGGCACGGCCAAAGAATGGAGTAGGGTGGGCGGTGCGGCTGTGCGGCGTTACAGCCGACCACCAGGGGAATGAGCACGCAGTCCCACCGGCGCTGGTTTGGGCGGTAATTTGGAGCAAGAAGATCGAGATATTGAAGAAGCGGCCGGTAGTTGGATTAATATCCAATGGTCACGGCTGCTAGAATCGTTAATGGACTAAGTTGACAAAGCCTTTCGTACCACGTCAACCTAGTAGACCCACAAGTCAGCTTCGAAATCATCCCCCAAAGCAGCATACACCCGAAATTTCTAGCCAGATTCAAATTAATTTAAAAACTAAACATACCTTAATTTAAATCCAATGAATTTTACCCACACAAAAACAATGAAATTTAAAATATCAAAATCCGAAAGAAAATAATATTTTGGAACTAATTGCCTGTTTGCTGTATTTTTTCATTTTACAGCCCATTTAATATTACTTATAGCCCATTTCTTATTACTTATAGCCCATTTTTTGGGCAAAATGCATCCCTCCTCGTCTTGAAAGATTTCCGGCCCAGCAGGGCGTAGAAAAGCAAGTAGGCCTATGTTGGTCAGTCTGCAAAACAAAATAGCTGGGCTAACCATTTTCAGAAAGGAAAAAAAATAAATTGGGCTGGTCATGTGCTAGACGGGCCACAGCTCCCGAACAACCCAGTTGATACCCTTCTTCGTCCCGAAAAAACAAAATTACTGCGCGCGGTGGTGGCTCCCTACTCTCATCCTCACCATGTACAGTCATCTCCTTATTCCTCTCGGTTGTTGACCATGTTGACACCAGAGGGCGGCGCCACGGCGAGCGAACCAAGGCGGAGGACGATGGTGAGGCCTCGAGACGAGCGAACAGGCAGGAGCCGGGGAAGATGCGCAGAGCTTTAGGGTGCGATGTGGCCACGATGC
Organism: Aegilops bicornis; assembly: GCA_021605145.1. Lineage (NCBI taxonomy): Eukaryota > Viridiplantae > Streptophyta > Magnoliopsida > Poales > Poaceae > Aegilops > Aegilops bicornis. The sequence continues at coordinate 465,276,122 of CM038671.1, forward strand.
GTGCGTGGCAGCACAGCCGGCCGTGGGAGGCGGGAGCAGGCGGTCCCGTCGGCGCTGGCTTGGCTTTGGCGGCTGGAGGAAGAGGAGACTAAAGAAACATGACAGACATTGAATGTAAATCCAATGGTCAAGGTTGGCACAATCGTTTGTTGACTAAGCTGACACCAAGTAGCATACTTTTTTTTATATAGGAAGAAAAGAAAAACTGGGCTCGTTCACCTGATAACATTCCCGAAACTGCGACCGTTCGATCTTGCGTCATAACTAAAACTGTGAGGAAAATGCATTAATACGCCATCCTCCTCCCGAGGAACGTTAAGCCACATAAGTGACTAGCACCCTTGGTTTTCAACCGAGAGATCTTGGGTTCGAGTCCCAGGAACTTTCAATTTTGTCCGCCTTCCTTCCTTGCAAAAAAAAGAAAGAAAATCAAATACTTGAGAACGCGTACAAAACAAGCTAGTTTACCAGTAAAGAGACATTGCTGAGTTTTAGAAAAAAGAGAGACGTGCTCTTATAGCTGGCTCGAATCCAAACCTAGACTATGACTATATATGGTGCAATGCTACTCTGCAAGTAATGAAACTGACATATCCAATGTTCGCTTCTCCTCTTCTCTACTTACTCTTCCTAGCATCAGAAGCTCTGGCCATAGCAATCATGTCCGCTGGCTGCTCGTCCACCTGCTCTTCAACAGGCAACAACCAGATATGTGCCAAGTCGCCACCCGTACCATCGCCTGTGGGTCTCATCACACCCCCATCGGCACACGCACCGCAGCTGGTTGCTCATCGTACTCTGCTGCCGTTGGTGTGGTGCCACTGCTGCAAATCACACAGAGTCATCCGTCGCGTCTCAACCACAATCCTCAACCCTGGCTGAGTCTTCTACAAATGCCCGAATCATGGGTTAATATTATGTTTAAGTGTTGCTCTTTGCTTTCGGTTGCTGATTTTTTAATAGTTTAGTTGATGATCTTCTAATTTGATTAAATGCAGAAAAGGGAAGACTTCGTTTGATTTGTATTTATGGGAAGTTGGCGATGTGGGGGAATGCAACTCTGGATTATTTGGTTAGCCGAGGAATCCCAATACCCGCAGGTTGGGGTGTTGGACAAATGGCGGAAGGAACGGCAGAAGAGGAAGATGCAGAGCAGAAGGTTAAAGATGCAGTTCCTCTGATCATGGCCAAGCAACATCTACTGAACGGCCTTGGCAGCAATTTGGAGATGAAAGAGCTTGTGAAGATAATGGGCAAAATCGATGTGATTTATAGGATGATTGTCTCTATATTTGCAGTGTATGTAGCACTCGTGATGTATTCTATGGCTATGACATGAGCACTTTGCTGAAAATAGTAATGAATGAAACCTGTGTAGCAGGCTCGGCGTGTTGTGAACATCTAATGATTTCTATTAACAGAAATTGGGGGTATCCCCTTTTGCTCATAAATTAATAAATAGCATAGGCCCTTTTGCTAATAAATAAATAAATTAGCAGAGGCCCTGTTGGGCCAGCTTTGTTCCCATTCGAAGACGTCGAGCAAATTGCAGTCCAACAACAAACTATGTCATCAAATTCAAGTTTCACAGCCAAATATGAGTACAACTAAACAACAATGTCATCATGTTTTAGTCGTCATACAATCACCAAACACAAATGAACATACATAACAAGTGATGTTCTCAGAGCAAAATACTAAACAACACGTTCATCAGGTTTTAGTTGTCATAGCAAATACAAGTTCACATAGTAGTTAAAAAACGTCTTCTGACAGGTAAATACGACAAAAGCAATTTAATCATCATCCGCAGCAACAGCGTCAACATCTTCACCATGTGTATCCGTCTGAGTCGTAATTCCCCAGAGTGTCACCTTCTTCTTCAACCTCAATGTCCTCGAACGTTGGCTTCTTCTTGATCAACTCTTGTATGTCCACAACACGGCAGGCAATATTTTTGCCAGCGTCATTGACGTGATGGTTCTCAAAGATATTAGGAACATCTGTGAAATCTTGTACATTAGGAGCAGTGTAAGCATCATCTTGTTGTGCAACTTCATTAAACGAATTCCTCTGCTAAAACCTTTGCAATACTCTCCAGTCATCGCTGCCTGCAAATGTGTCTTCCAAGAAAAATATCTGTGTTGCTTGCTTTGCCAAAATAAAAGGCTACGTTAGTGCAGTACGCCACCTTGACATTGATGGATTTGAAATAATTATCAGCTCTCGGTTTTGCGATCTGGAAAACAGGTTATACCAACGACAACACAATGCGAAACACACACCAATGATCCTCAAACTGGAGATATAATCAATCGAACAATGTACATTATGTTAGCATACATTTTCGGTTGTCTCTCGCATCATACGATACCCGTGCTCATGATGGCAATGTTTTGTGCCTTCGTCGCGTGCAAGGGTGTTGTAGCGCACATCTCCAACAACGCAAGATTCATAATGTCTTACCCAAGTATCAGGACCCATTGCTAGTGCGTAAAGGGCATTATCAACTGCCTGCCCATCCTCCAAAGATCTTCTTAACCTATGGTTAGAAAATAGACAAGCCGATCATCTTATGTACTCAATATATTAAAAAAACTGATAGTGCAATTCAAAAAGCTTACATGGCTCTTGAACCATTTTGCAAATCCTGCCATAACCGGGTTTGTCAATGATTCTTGGATTTTGCGGCAAGAACTCCTTTTGTAGATGCTGCACAACATAGTGATCGCGTCAAACATCTAAATATATAAGAATGTGGTACAAGTTTAGTAGATTATGATGTATAAGCTGCGATTACTTAGCACTTACTTGATATAAGGTAGTATCTCGGGACAGTTATTCAACACATACCAAACCATTTTGTCCAAATCTTTAGGTGTCTCCTCTTGTCGACTCTTCCTCAGAATTCGAAAAGAATAATAAAAAACATTGAGCCGGGATTGTCTTCACCCCTCTTTGCTAAGTTGAGCAACTGTTTCAATGTATTTTGAGCAGAATGTCAACGCTTTTGTAGCAATGTAGGCCTCTACAATGGAACCCTCGGGTCTAGCTCTGTTCCTAACATAGCCCTTGAAAGTGGCTAGCCGCCTTTAAAAAGGGTACATCCAGCCATACTGTACTGGACCTCTAAGTAGTGCCTCATCAGGTAGATGAACAGCCAAATGCACCACCACATCAAAGAAGGCTGGAGGATATATCTTCTCAAGGTTGCATAGGATAGTTGGTATCTTGTCTCAAGACGCTGCAAAGCATCTACCCTGATATTTCTACTTCAGAGTTCCCTGAAGAATTGTCCCAACTCTGCAACTGCTCTATATAATTCAGGGCGGCCCAATCCTCTAAGGATAACAGGTAAAACCCTTTGAAGTAGGACGTGGCAGTCATGAGTTTTCAACCCTTGTACCTTGTTTCCATCTGCACTGACTCTCCTTTCAAGGTTGGAAGCAAATCCATGTGGGAATCTCACACGTGATGAGGACCTTTGCAGAATTCTTTTCTTTTTACCTTCTCAGACGTACACAGCTGGTGCCATATCCCGTGGTTTACCTTCATCTTCCACCTGCAAATCCTTTCTGATACCCGGTGTGTCAAATCAATCCTAGATTTTAAGGTATCTTTCGTCTTGCCCTCAATATTAAGAAGTGTGCCGATAATGCTGTCACATATATTTCTCTCGATGTGCATCACATCAAGATTATGCCGCATATCCAAATCTTTCCAATACTCCAAGTCCCACAAAGTGGACCTGCGGGTAAACAATAATCTCTCTTTTGCCCTGCCACGCTTCCTTTTCCCTCTACCATTACTAGGATGGTTTCCTGGTGTAATATGCCTGACCTTCTCTAATTCCACTTGCAACTCATCGGCGATCAGCCTCTTTGGCGCATCACGGTTTTCATGCTTTGCATTGAACACATGTCTTTGGTATTTTGTAGGGGCCTTGGCTTGTCCTTGGCAAGGAAACGACGGTGTCCAATGTAACAGATCTTGCTAAGTATTGTGAATCACAGCGGATTCCTGTCACAGCGAACACATGCATTGTAACCATGTGTCGTCCGCCCTGACATAGTGCCCAAAGCCGGATAATCATGGATACACCAAATTATAATAGCACGCAGAAAGAAATTAGGCTGGTGGGCTGCTATATAGGTCTCAGTGAGAACACCCTCCATAGGCTGTTGAAGTTCCTCCACAAGAGGCTCCATGAATAAATCAAAATCCTTTCTAGGAGTTTTTGGACACAGGATGAGCAAGGCCATCATGTAGTTTGATTCTTTGATCACTGAGACATTTGGAGGAAAGTTGTAAGGGATAACAAGCATGGCCACATGATATATGTGGCGCTCAGTGGCCAAATGGGTTAAATCCATCCGAAGCTAAGCCAAATCTAATGTTTCTCGTCGTGACAAACTTTTTGTGTTTCTGATTGAAGCTTTTCCACTCACTACCATGAGATGGATTGCTCATTACATTCTGATCTCTGTACTCCTAGTTCCTAGAATACCACAGTACATCCACTCTTGTTTCAGCATCATGAAACAACCTCTGCAATATTGGTGTAATTTGAAAATGTCTCAGAACATTATGAGGAATCCTCTTCATAGCATCGCCATCTTTCCATCTTGATGATTTGCATTTCGGGCATTCACTTTAGTTGGCATAATCCTTCCGGAACAGAACACAATTATTCTTACAAACATGGATCATATCATATCCAATTCCAACTGCATGAAGGAAATTCTTCATTTTACTGTAGGTGGGTGGCAGCTCAGACGCATCTGGGAAAGCTTTGCGGAAAGCAGCCAACATCGCATCGAATGATTTGTTGGTCATCCGCTCAGATGTCTTCACCTGAAGAAAGGTGGCCATAGATGAGAATACTGACGCTTATTTCCTGGGGTGACAGTGACGTTGCATTTTTCCAACATGCGGGCCCACCGTTTTTCTTCTGCAGGTGAAAGTTCACGAAATGCACGAGCATTTCGTAGCATTGTTTCAATGTTGGTCAAACTCACTGGATCCGCCACCACCACCACCTCCTCCTCTTCCACCTGAGCATCAGGCAGATCAAGATGGTGATTTGCTGCTTCCACGTAGTCAGTAACATTGATGTTCACAGCTTCACCATGATGAACCCACCTAGTGTATGTGACCGACATCCCATACAAGTGTAGTTGATTTTGCACAGTTGACTGGGGTCTTGTAACTAAATTCATACAACTGCTACACGGGCAGAGCACATCTGATTTTGGACCATTGTACTTAGCTCTAAAAAGTTCATGAACATTTCAACCCCCTTGACATATGCAGTGGAGAATCTTTGAGCAGAAGTTATCCAAGTCATGTCCATCTGTTAGACATACAAATTAGTTCTTCTACTAGATATTACAGGAAAAACATATATGCTTTTTGATGAAGTCGAGAAAAAAAATACCTAGGTCGATGTCTAAAGCTATGGCAAGATATTTGGACGAGCAGATCTAAGTAACGAAATATATTTAAAGCTAACTCAGCAAACAGATTTGAGTGCTAAATTATGGCGAAAATGTTTCAGCGATCAATGAGGCCGAGCACACAGCCATCAAACTATCGAAGGCCATCGCAGCAACAGAGATCGAGTATAAAATGGTGTAGAGCAATTTCACCTAAAAGATTGGCTACTAGACCATGGCAATCTACGTCACAATAAATATATGGCAGGATATTTTAGCAACTAATCGGGCTTGGCATGCCATCTCATTCATGATTGTCTGCAGAATAGGGCAAGGAAGCTTCTTAAGCAGAGCATATTGACTGTAAAATACTTCGGCAAACAGTGAGATTAACAGCGTCTATCAGCTAACATTCAGTGCTACACCAACATGCACGGGGCCTTAGTCTAGAATGCGCATACCGTGGGAGAAGCTGACCGCCGTGCGTCTCCACACGAATGTTGCCAGCGGTAGCGGAGCTAACCGTCGTGCGCATCCACAAGAACGTCGCCCGGTGATGGCGGCCTTGGCTAGAGGACGGCAGATCTCTGAGCGTCTTTGTGGAGCGAGAGGATCGCCATGCATCCCCTCGAAGAACCGCGGTGCCGACGTATCAGCGTGGCGGGGAGGGCGACTTTGGCGGAGCGAATGGAGTGGATGGGTGTCGGATTTCGGGTTCCGACAAAACCCTTGAGGTTCGAACTCTGGGGTGCGCACGAAGATCTCTCCTCCCCCTAGCTCACGGCCTCACCATGATCTCAAAGCTCAGCGCCTCGAACTCACAGAACAAGAGACACAAGGTTTATACTGGTTCGGGCCACCGATGTGGTGTAATACCCTACTCTAGTGTGGTGTGGTGGATTGCCTCTTGGGCTAAGGATGAAGAGTTACAAGGGAAGAACAGCCTCCTGAGGAGAGGTGCTCTTGTGCGTGAGGAGCTTGTGTGGATGAGGATGATCTCAATGGCTCAAGATCGATTTGCCTCCCTCTTGTGGTGGCTAGTCCTATTTATAGAGGCCCTGGTCCTCTTCCCAAATCTAGGTGGGAAGGGATCCAACAACGGCCAAATTTTAAGGGGGAAAACTAGTACAAGTTATCCTGACTAAAGGTGGTCTTCGCATGCCAAAGGCTCTAGTGGTGACACCATCTTGGGCTCCACGATGACCTCGTCCTGCTGGTCTTGGTCTTGTTGCACCAATATGGAAACCTTTACTTGATGCCTCGGGACTCCTCGCATGCACTTGCCTCTTTAGTACCAAAGAGAAGCGAGGACCTTGTGTGTTGGCGCGCCCTTTGGCCCCCGCCTGGCCTCGGTCGTCATGGCTTGTGTCAGTGAAACCTCGCGAGGTGCCCCTCGCCTTGATCTCTTCGCCCCTTGCGAGCCAGAGTGGTGAGGCCGCCCCGAGGAGGTCTCGCGTCGTCCGCCTCGCGAGGGTCTTGAGTGTTGGCTGATGAAGATGGGTCGTACAGGGCCGGTGGAGCCACGCCGTGGGCCGCAGGCAGGCAAGTCTGGGGATCCCCGTTCCCGGGACACCGAAAGTAGCCCCCGGGCCCAAGGCGCGCTCGAACTTGGCTTCAAGGCAAAGCCAAGGAGCAAGTGCGGAGCGCTGCGGGCCCCAACAGCCCGCGGCCTTGGTTGACGCATGGCGATTGATGAGACGTCGGCGTCTCCGCTTCCCCTCGCTGCCTCGGCAACCGCCCGACTGACAAAAGGCTGGCGTGGGCTGCATTTGACTTTATTGCTTTCCTTCGTCTTGCTCCAGATCCCCTTCCTTGCCCTTCGCTTCCAGAGACCCCAGATCTATACGGGTCCTCCTTCAAGCTTACCGGCAATGGCGCCTAAGAAAGCTCGGGCTACTCCTCAGCCATCCTGGTACGAGCCCGCGCTCGACGCGCCGAGCGTGTCAGAGAAGAACCTTGCCGCCATGCGCCTAATGATGGAGGAGGGTGACGAGAAGAGGAAGACTGTGCTTCGTGTCGGCTCCGCCGAGCCTCAGGCCTCTGGCAGCACTTTCTACCCCTTCTTCATGAGTAGCATCGTCGCCGGGTTGGTTCCCCCCTTCTCCGACTTCTTCTACTCCGTCCTCAGCCACTACAAGATCCGTGCTCTCCATCTTCACCCCAACTCCATCCTCCTCCTATCGATCTTCGCCTTCTACTGCGAGGCGTATGTTGGAGTGATGCCGTCCGTGGCACTGCTGCGCCACTTCTTCTTCCTCCGGATCAAGGAGGGCTACCACTCTGGGTGTGTTGGCTTCGTCGCGGCCAACAAGACCAACGCCATCTCGAAGGCCGGGAAGAAGGCCGAGGGCTTCAGGAGCAAGTGGGTCCTGATGGACGCCAAGTGCTCCCACCCCCGGCTAGTGCTGCCGAAAGAGATGGCTGTGTCCCAGGAGGGATGGCTTCATGCGAAGCTCACCGGCCCCCGGGTGGCGCAGGTGTTGGAGAGGATGACTGCCCGACCAGGAGCCCGAACTTCGAGGCGGCAAAGCTGGCGGACGGGGCCATGATCGCCAAAGAATTCATGGCGCGGCCAGCGTGGCTCCTCCTCAAAGCGCCTGCCGCCCCTGTGGAAGCTTGGAGATGAAGGGGACGACCTCCGCCTGCGTCCGGAGCCCCTTTCCGACGAGGAATTGTGCTCGACTCTTCGCTCCTTGGTTGGGGACGACCAAGGGTATCCGCTGGACTGCTTCGTTCCCTTGTTCCGCCATCCAGACGGGGCGGAGGTTGCCACCGCCATGCCCATCTTTGACGGGCGCGGGCTTGTGCCGCCTGCGCCCTCGAGTGTTCCGGCGATGATGGCCCCGGTGGACGTGTCCTCCGATGAGTCTCGCGAAGGGGAGGAGGAGGAAGAGGAGGAGGAGGAGGAGCTTGACTTGGAAGCTACCCGTGAGGGGGAGGGGGAGACCTCTCCTTTGCGCAAGGCCGACATCCTCCGCACCCTGCCTGATGATGATGACGAGGCCGATGTCTCCCTGGAGAGAGGGGATCCGCCGGTGGCTGGAGACTCCACAAGGCCCAAGGTCAGTCCCCGGAGGAGGCCGGGCCGAGGTCCCGACGAGGGGCAGGTCGGCGTTGATCGCCGAGGCGACGCCCCTGTTCTGATGCCACCCGGAGCTACCTCTTCTTCTGCTCCTGGTGCTCGCGCGCCCGCGCCTCAGGCCGTGAAGCTTTCAGGCTTCAAGCTTAGGAAGCAGAGAGATTACACCGTGGTGGACCAGTAAGTATTCTTATCCTGTCTTGTTTCTGCTTCTGCTGCTGATTCTTGATGCTTCTCTGTTGTGCCATTAGGCCGACTCCCGCGGCGAAGAGGAGGAAGGAGGAAGCGGTGGTACTGCTCGGAACCCAATCGCCTGCGGTGCTGCACCCCCCTCCACGTGGAAGGGCAGTGACAATGCTCGTGTTTCCCCAGCCCGATTATCCTCGCGATGCGTGGGGGAGCGTCCTCAGGAGGAGGCGGCCCCTGCTGCCCCGCTGGCTCTAGAGGTGCCAGCGCCCGGCTCGGTTGCTGGGGTCCCCAAGGCTCAGGAGCTCCCAGCCTCCCAGGGCATGGTGACGAAGCTGCCTCCTCCTCCTCCCGGTGCACTGCTGACCTCGGATCCTTCTGCCTCCCCTGACGTCCGGGAGCACGCTCTTTCTGCGATGACTCTGCTGCGAGAGGATCTTCGAGGCGCCGACCGTCGCCTGATAGCCGGGCGCCTAGAGCTAGTCTCTGGCTGGCTTCACTCAGACGTGTCCATTCAGGTGGCGCTAAGCCAGGCTACAGCGACCTCCGAGAAGGACAAGCAGGTCGCCGCCCAAGCCCCGGCCGCTCGCGAGGTGGCGCTGAAAGATGCCGGGGCCGCCCAGGATTGCTGTCAATCGCTGGAGGCTGAGCTGGAGACCATGCGAAATGAGCATGCGGCTGAGGCTTGAGGCGGCAAGGCGGAGGAGGAGAAGATGAAGGCCCGAGAGGACGCCGTCAGGGGTCGCGACGCCAGCTGGAAGCGATTAAGCGGCGCAGCCCTGAGCGCAAGCCGGAGAAAAAGCGGAAGATGGAGGCGGAGAAGGCCGAAGCTTGACGCCAAGGCAAAGGTCCTAGCTGTGGACCGCGCGGCCTTCAAGTCCCTCGAGGAGAGCTCCCGCGTGGCGCTGCGGGCACTCTACAAGAAGGGCTTGGAGGAGCCGCTGGCCACCGACGACGAGGGCCCCACCCAGCTGCTTCCTCATCTGGTCGCGGTGCTTGAGGAAGTCGTGGGAGGTATCGGCCCCTTGGTGGAGGGAGAAGCCCGCACTCTTTCCTCGGCCGCGCTGACGCGCGTCTTCAGCCACCTCCATCTTCACGACCCTGCCGCCAACCTCGACGAGCTGCTTGAGCCTATGGATGACGAGCGCTGCGCAGCTACTGCCGAAGCCGTGAAGGGCCAGGTGGAGGCTTTGCTGAAGAGGTTCCGCGCCTTCGATCCCGCGCCTTCAACTGGTGGTGCTGCTGAACCTGCAACTCCGACGGGCGGCCCAGGTGAGGGCAACGCTGCTGTGGAAGAAGCATCTCTTACAGGTGTCGGCGGCGTCCGGGGATGACGAGATGACTTGCTGGCGGCTCCTTTCCTGTTTACTTCTACAATATACACCATGCCTCATGGAGGCATTTAAACTTGTGTTTGGTACTGGGAGAACAATATGTCTTGTAATATTTGTTTGAGTTCCGCGATTTCCTTCCTGTTTGCATAATGTTCTACGTCGGCAGAGCCCGACCCCGCGCATAACACAGCCGCCTTTGGGTCGTCCGGATCACCAGGACGAGACCAAGGGGTGAGGGGCTACGTGGTCAATTAGGCTCCTGAGTCGTGATGCTCAGGAGTCCCCCTTGACGTGCAAACAACTTACAGAAAGGAGAAGCAGGAGTAGGCCTAGCGTTCTACATCATTAGGGCCCAACCTCGCGCATACCTCAGCCGCGTTGGGTCGTCCGGATCACCAGGACGAGACCAAGGAGTGAGGGGCTACGTGGCCAGTTAGGCTCCTGAGTCGCGATGCTCAGGAGTCCCCCTTGACGCTCAAACTACCTTCATACCTTTTTCCCTCGCCGAGGCTCCGCTCGGGAGGGGGCGCGATGACCAGGTCTGAGGTTCCTGGCAGGGTGGCGCACGCTTGGGCGTGACCTGAGCGCAGCCCCTGTGCCCAGCCCCGTCACGCGACTCTCCCAAGGGGAGGTGTTGCGATGAGGCCAGACACTAAGCTCGGAGGCTCCCTGAGGTTTATACGGCCATGGGGCCGCCCTCAATTGTTTATCACCAGCGCGGAGTGTAGCGCTTCCGCACTTGCATGGGCATAACTGCTCCTTGGCCGTGTCGACTGCCAGCGCGAGCATGGTGATTCCACTGGTGCGTGGGTGAGGGCTCCTCTCCTGCGGTGAGCCCCTGGGCATTTACAACCCCGCCTCGACACGTGGCTTGCAGCGGGGGCTAGACGAGGTGTGTCTGGGCACTCGCGAGCCAGCGCGGGACTCACGAGGCCCTACCTCAAGGCGGGTTGCGCCTGGTCTTGGCTCTCGATGGCTGTGATGGTCCTGCGAGACGGTTAGGCAACCTGCGCCGAGCGAATATCCTGAGGTTATCACATGAGAAGGCCAAGCACCAACGACCCCAGGAGGTGACGTGAACGGGCCGGCCATCGCATGTGAGCTCACCGTTGGATTTATCGACGCTGCAGGGACGGACCCGAGCACAAGCGACGTGCCTAGTCTTATCATGCGAAGGATCCTGAAGAAAGAGGACCGGCGCACGGCTCCTATGGTGGTTAACTGCCGGGCAGGCGGGTGATAACCATAAGTAACTCATGCATGGGAAGCGAACTAGCTTAAATAGATGCGAAAATGGTACATGCCACTAGGACGGACCCGAGCGGCCTGGGGATGATGCAGCCCGAGGGGCGCCCCCATAGAGTAAGCTAAGGATGCAGAAAGATATATGCCGCGGGGGAAGACCCATGCGGCCTGGGAATGATGTAGCCTGGGGGCGCTCCCACTTAAATAAACTTGGAAAATGTCACCTGGTTCTGTTGTCGAAGGAGTGTTGAAGTAGCAGCCAAGGCGCTGGTGAAAGGTGCCGCCCCTCATGAGCCGCCAGGGCCCTGAGCCTAGGGAGGCTCTGGGGGCTCTGGCTGTTCCTTCAGGACCGTTCCCATCTCCGCCGGGACCGCATGGTGCCTGGCTTCCTGGGCTGCCAGGACGCTCCGCAGGTTGCGTTGGAAGGCGGCTGCCACGCTCGGCAGGCCGAATGGCATGCGAACATAGCTGTGAGGTGGGCCCTCGTAACGCCCAACGCGCGAAGGCCAAAAGCGCTCCTGAGATGCGGTAGGTTGAGCCTCAGGATGTCGGCGCACGCGCTGACCTGCCATCCTCGCCTGGATGCACTACAAAAAAAGACACATCCGTGACATTTTGGGCCGAACGAAATTTTTTTCTGTCATACTTATGACACTTCTATGACGATAATTGTGAGAAAACCCGGTATCATCATAGATGTGGTTGGGTCCTACTTCTATGACGAAAAATCATGACAGAAAATGGGCTTTTCATCCTGTGCGGGCCGGAGACGCAGCTGCATGACATTCAATGGGCCGTCCATGATGGAAAAACCGTGGTAGAAGCGAGGGCGAGGAAAATATCAGGGTGTTCCTGCCACGGTGGGTGGTTGGGGCCGAGTGATGCGCTGCTTCTCTCGTGTACGCACACGCATGGGTGTGAGGCGTTGAGCTCTAATCGAGAACTCGAAGCGAGGTGTTGGGCTCTAATCGAACCCGGCGATTGACAGTAATCGCAGTTACGCGTTATCGAACCTCGAGCGATTGATCGATGGCTGTTAATCGAACCCGATCGGCGATTCTTCACTATCGCCGCTAACTGAAGCCGATCGATGCTGCCTCTGGATGAATAGTGAGTGTTGCTGGGGGGTTTGGATGAACAGTTCCCGGTGGGGGTGGATGAACAGGACCCCGTGGTGTTGCCTCTAGATGAACAGTGAGCGTTGATGGGGAGTTTGGATGAACAGTTCCCGGTGGGGGTGGATGAACAGGACCCCGTGGTGTTGCCTCTGGATGAATAGGAGCCCGATCGATTGAGCCGGTTGGGGATGGATGAACAGGACCCCGTAGAGGGCTTGATGAACAGGACCACCCCATGGAGGGCAGGATGAAGAGTAGATGGTGGAGGGACTGGATGAATAGTAGCCCGTGGAGGGTGGTTGAACAGGAGCCCATGGAGAGGGATGGTTGAACAAAGATGGCGGTGGAGTAAGCGGCGCGGTGGAGGCCGGATGAACAGGAGCCCATGGATGAGCGATGCGGGTGGAGTCTGGAGGAGGTCGACTGTGGATGAACAAGAGCCCATGGAGGCTAGAGGGGTCGACGGTGGAGATGAACAAGATCCCGTGGAGTCTCGCTGCGACGCCACACCCTCCTCGATGAACACGGGACCCCTGTTTTGACCAGAAGCGCTCCAACACAAGTCCGCTTCTCCGCTTTTGCGGTACGCCACACCACTCCCGATCAACAGGACCCCGTTTACACCATAGGAGGTCCGTTTCCTCCATTTTGGCGTGCGCGGCACTCCTCCCGATGAACAGGATCCTGCTTTAACGTGGCGGTCGAACACAAGGCCGCTTCCTCCGCTCGCAGTACGCCAGCCTCGCTTTCCATCGGCTGTCCCGTCCAGCCGGTTGGCTCCCCACGCTTCCGCTGGCCTCCCGATGAACACGACGCATTCCATTGCCTCCCCATGAACACGGCGACGACGCAGTTTCTCCGTTCACCCAGCCATGTACACTAGCCACAGGCTGTACGTGACGCTGCTGGTAGGCGTTCGAGACCCGCCCGTATGTACGTCGTGGCCATATTTACTTTCTTGCACCATGGTCAGTAGACGTACGCAGTACATGCCACATGCGCCTTTCATCTACGACACGTGCACGCCTCTACATCGACCCGGTATATGTACGCATACGTTCGCGACCAGAATGACAACGCTACGTGACGCTTCGACCAGGTGCGTCCCGATCGAGCACTTCCTTGCGTCTGAAGATGTAGCTGGTGGGTCCCAGCAATGATCGGGCGAATGGTTTTGCCCGCACGCACTTCCTTGCGTGCGAAGATGTAGCTGGTGGGTCCCAGCAGTTAGGGGGAAATGTTTTTTTTCATGAAATACGGTGGCCCATCCGGTGGTTCCCAGCTGTCAGGTGGAGGAATAATTATTTTGCGCGTAATAAGGAGGCACTTCCTTACTGCGGCCGTGGACCCAGCTGTCAGCCTCTCCACGTATAGTACTCTTCCGATGGAAGTCGTTCCTTGACAATATTGACCACGCCGCACCGAGAGCACCAGGGCGGTGGACGACGGCGAGGCCTAGGAAGGGGACGACGCGAGCGAGGAAGACGCGCAGCGGTGGAAGCCCACGCCGAGAGGAGTACAAGGGTTCAACGTTCGGCTGCGGTGTGAGGTTGCCATCGCCACAGGGCTGCCAGCGGCGATAGGAATAGTAGGGGCGGTGAGGCCTCCATGGCAAAGACAGCCGTCCACGGGAGGCGAGGAGCATGCGCACGACCGACGCTGCTTTGTGGGGCCGGAGCAAGAAGACCAGAGTTTGAAGAAGCACTACGGCCGTGGGATGGACATCGACGGTCACCGGAAGCTAGAATCGTTTCATATTGACTAAGTTGACAAAGCACTCTGTCCCCATCAACTTAGTAGGCCCATTAAGTCAGCCACCCACCAAGGTGGGTCCCAACTAGCAGGGGAGTATTCATTTTTTGTGCGTAATAAGGCGACACTTCCGGTGGAGTCCGAGTGACATGAGGGAACGTTTTTCACGAAATCACGGTGGCCTATCCGGTGGGTCCCAGCGATCGGGGAAATGTTTTTCGCCAAATCGGTGGCCCGTCTGGTGGGTCCCTCTGTCGAGTGGAGGAATAACTACTTTCCCCGTAATAAGGAGGCACTTCCTTGCGGCTGCCGTGGACCCACCGTATCACCTCTCCACGTCTGATTTCTTCCGATGGAAGTCGCCTTGACCACGTTGACCACGCCGCGCCGAGAGCACCAGGGTGGTGGGCGATGGCGTGGCCTAGGAAGGGACGACACAGAGCTGTGGAAGACGCGGCGGTGGATGCCCACGCCAGAGAGGAGTATGAGGATTCACTGGTTCGGGTGGTGTGATCTGCCGTCGCCTTGAGAATAACAGGGGTGTGTGGGTGAGTAGAGGGATGGCCTGCCAACGGTGAGAGTAGTAGGGGCGGTGAGGCCTCCGCATCCAGATCGCAGCCTCGGCCACGGGAGGCGAGGAGCACGAGGCACGACTGCGCTACCGGTTTGGGCGGCTAGAGCAAGAAGACCGTGAGGTTGAAGAAGCACCTACGGGCCGTTGGATGGACATCGACAACACCGGAGCTAGAACCATGCATATTGACTAAGTTGACAAAGCCCTCCATTCCCGTCAACTTAGTAGGCCCACAAGTCAGCCGCGCCACTATAATCGGGTCCCAGCTAGCGGGGGAGTATTCATTTTTGTTCAGAATAAGGACGCACTCCCTTCGCGCGAAGATATAGCTGGTGGGTCCGAGCTATCGTGGCGGTAACATTTTTTTCAAGCGAAATACAGAGGCCCTTTCGGTGGGTCCCGTATGTCGTGGAGGAATCATTATTTTTGCGCGCGTAATAAGGAGGCATTTCCTTGCATACGGCCGTGGACCCATTGTCGGCCTCTCCACGTACAAATTCACTTCAGATGCATGTCGATCGTTGACCATGTTGACAAGGTTGCGCCGAGAGCACCAGGCGGTGGGACGATGGCGAGACCTAGGAAGGAACGGCACGAGGCGGTGGAAGACTGGCAGCTTGTTTCCACGCGGGAGGGGAGTACGACTGCATTTAGGGTTTCTTGGTTCGTCTGCCGTCACGAGAATAACAAAGCAGGTGTGGGTGAGTAGAGGGACGGCTAGGCCAGCGATGGAGTACGGTGGGGTGGTGAGGTCATGCCAAAGACAGCCGTCAGCCGTGGGGAGGAGGGAGCAGGCAGTCTCACGGGCGCTTGTTTGAGCGGGCGAGCAGAAGAGCAGAGATTGAAGAAGACGACACGTTGGATGGACATCCAACATCCATGCTAAAGGCCAACCTTTTTTAGGAAAGCCTCAAATCTGTGGAAAACAGCTTACAACCCATCTGCCATTATTTATAATAATTTACAGCCCATTTGCTAATTCTTAAGGTTTTTTTTGGAGCCCATATTCTTTTCGTTAGCATTACAGCCCATATTGTGGCCACGGTTAAAAAATTATAATTTTGTTTGCATATTTCGGTGCGGTCCGAACAGTTTTTAATCCCGAAATTTTGAGTCACATTCAAACTGATTTTAAAATAAATGTATATCAATATAAAATCCAACAAATTGTCCACGCATAAAAATTAATGCAATTTAAAATCTCGAAATGAAAAAAAGAAATTTGAAACTAATTGTCGGTTTGATGTGTTTTAAAAATGTACAACCCAATTCTCATTATCGATAGGCCATTTTCTCGTCCGGCGGAATGAAGCTCTCCTCGTCTTGAAAGATTTGCAATTCAACAGCCTGACAAAGCGACCTACTTGGCAAATCACAAAAAAAACTGGGCTAGCCATTTTCGTAAAGAAAAAAAAACTATCGTATGGTCTGCGTGGTAAAAATAAAAGAGAAGGCTGTCTAGACAGCCAGAAAGTGCCCATACAGCCCAATTGACACCCTGCCTGCCTCAAAAACAAATTAGATAAATGCCACTCCAATTATGGCGATTCATAAAAATGCCACTGCAATTTACAAACTTTGGAAAATGCCACTGCAATTTTTGCAAACTTTGGAAAACACCACTGCAATTTGCATACTTTGAAAAACGCCACTCCAGACTTCGAAAAATGCCACTGGAAATGGCATGAAATGGCATTATTCAAAGTTTGGAAATTGCAGTGGCATTTCTCGTAAAACACCAGATTTGGAGTGGCATTTATCAAATTAACCCTAAAACAAAAATAATCTGAGCTGCTGGGTCCTCGTGTCGACCGCTCGTTGTACAATTCTCGTTTATTGACTACGTTGACAATGGCATGGACCTAGATGTCAGAAATCCGTTAGGAGGAGCCACTTTTTTATTGGCTTGAAATAAGGAGGCACTTGCTTGCGTACTACCATGACCTTGGTGGGTCCCTGCTGTCATCCTCTCCACGTACAATCATCTCGTGATAGGCCCACAAGTCAGCCTCTAAACCCGTGGAGGACAAATAAAACCCATTTAAAAAATAACAGCCCATTCCAGACGTTCAAACGGAAAGTTCAACATTCAGAGCAAAGTAACAGGTCTGATCCACATATAGAGTAATCTTGAACTTCCACGTTGACAACCATCATAGCCAAGTTAACTATCTACTCCCACTAATACTCTAGTAGCGTACAAGTACTAACTTACTCTTAGCTAACTAGACGATGCTGGCCGCCATCTGCGGTACACACTAAACACCGGCACCGGCGTCCTCCTCCTCCCATCGGACTTGCCAGAGGTGCGATAGGGCGCGTTGCTCGCGCGTGTTGGCCCTTTCCATGCCGGCGTGGTCCACCGAAGCTTCAGCTTCTAAGCGGGAAACCCACTTGACGAGCTGGTAGTAAAAATTGGCGTCGCTTGCAGCGTGCGTGCCCGGCGATCTCGGGGCTATTTGCGGACGCCCGGCCTCCACGTAGTCAGCCCGATTGCGAGCGCCTGCTTTCGTGACTTAGAGGATCGGCGCTGCTGCTCCATGTCAACAAGGCCGGCGCAAATCGGCGATACGCTGCTCCTCCGCCAAGCGGTCGCGCTCCAACAACTCCTGCTCCTCCAGCCCGGTCACGCTCCAACAATTCTCGATCTCCGCATTGCCATCTAAAGACTCATAGAATGCCTCCTCCCTCCGTTCGCCTTCCAGCGGTGAAAAAACCGAACACTAGTTCCAGCGGTGACCGCCTCCGGCCTCGCCTATCGCGAACGGGCGGGGGCATGGCGGACATGGCCAGAGCGAGGATAAGTGGCGAGCGACGTCGGGCCGGTGGGGGCTTATGAGGATAGCGCGAGTTGGGTCCGGTGCCACCATAGAAGGCCGGGAAACAGTACTTATAGGCGGAAGGTAGCGCGATGGTCATCGGAATTCAATGCATAATTAAGCAGGCATGGCTTAGCGCGCCAGCTTGCCATGGAAACTAGAGAAACTGAAATTCTGACTATGCTATACATTCCGTCTCCGTCTTTGAGTCGCACGCCGCCGGCATGATTTGCCAAACGAGTGCACTCGGAATCATCTCCTCCTTGTCAATAATGATTCCACAGATTTAAAAGGCCCGCAACAATTAAAGCGCATCTTTTTCGCATCGCTTAGCTGCCTTAATTACAGCCGGCTGCATGCAGCACTCAAAAATCGCTTATGCGGCCAAGACGCTGGAGCAAAGATGCAACGAAATCGCAGCGAGAGGGCATTAGTTGATGAACTTTAATGGGAGATAAGGCATTTGCCAACGCTTTTGGCCGGGCAGTTTCTTCAGATTCGCATGGCATTTTCTTCAGAGCAGCTTGTCGGTTCTTCGTGAGGTAGGCATTTTATTAAAAAACTGGCACTTTGGATCTTGCGTCGCCAACTAAAACTGCCGGGGAGCGCATTAGTAGGCTAGCTAGTGATTGATCAAGAATAACTTGTAAACACCGAGCGAACAGATATCGTGAACATTAATGCATCTCAATGATTCACAGATCATATACAAATATGTAGCTCCAAAAGCAAAGATCAGCTACAACTAAAACCAACTTGTACGATTCCCATACATAAGATCAACATGTTAATGCATCTCAATGATTCACATATCATATACAAATATGTAGCTCCAAAAGCAAAGATCTAGAAAAAAATGTGTTCTTCCTACTAACATGGATGCTTCTCTTGGCCAACATTCAGTACAGACTAAAAGACAAATTTGTTTGTGAAGTCTAAAATTCCTCTTGCAAACGTAAGTGATTTCACCAACAGCTGGAACCAAGAGAATGAACCACACATGATGGAGGAACATCCACTGCAATATGATTTGGTCTTCTCTCGATCACACGGCGAGACTATTTTCGGAATACAAACTTTAACTTAGGCAAAATGATGCCCATAGTATAATCATACCAAAGCAACGAGGCCCCTAGTGTTGGCCAATAAATAGTACATTACTACTTTTCTGCAGTCCGTGAAGTGACTATCCAATCTTTCTGTGTCTATTTTCAAATGGCACTGCATGCAGTGACTATACTATTCTCTTGTGCAGTTCAACCAAAATTGCGGTCACTTTGTGTGTTTGCCAAATAGCAGGCGTACATCTCTGCTCGCACAAATATCAAGCAGCTAGTAAACATATACCCCACCTTGTATTTTTGATTTAAACATATCTCTTCCGCTTAGCATCTCGCCATGTTTTGCCTTTGGACAATTTGATATAGTCATGTTTTGCCTGGACAATTTCATCTTGAATTGATTTTCTTGTTCGCAGCGTAAATATAGCGCCTATTCTTCATCAGGCCAAGGATATCCATGTTCGCAATGAGGGAAGAGGTGAAATCGATACAACCGAAATTGAGCATCCAATCATTGAATCCTGTCTTGCACCTCCAATGTAGGTCCACCCTGCCAATAAATTCACATGCAAACCACTAGTATTACTATCTAATGACAGATTACTAAAAGAGTAGCAAGATAGTAGCAAACCATGTACCTTCTTAATGAATAGCTCATAGTGCCACCAATTGGATATAAAGGTTTGGAAGAAAACATGCTCCTAATGTTGAACTAGTTGGACTTTTTGTGCAGTTCCAGTAAAATCGAGCATCCCTGTTTGCATAAATATTGAAAGTGTGATTACTATAAAAGTGGCACTAGTTGAAGCATAGAGTCACAAATATAAGCATTCTAATTTCTTAATGGGAAAAGGTAGCAAGACTGTTTCTAACCACCTGTTTGAAGGAATAAATAAGGCAACAACGGCTGATGTCAGAAAGGCATATATAGTTCTTTCTGAAAGAATGATCGATTCCTGACCTTTCCTCTTCTTTTAAGCATATTTTGTGCAGTTCAACTAGAATAAAATGCCATCACCGCCTTGACAATTCAGTGACACTGTACAAAAGGAAGTGACTTAACATTACATCATAATGTCAGGTATGTAGTCGATAGGCATTAGAGACAAACTTACAGACCTCCTCCGATAACATAATGAACATTAATTTTAACAAAGGTGTGACTAGCTTTACCGGGATAATTTGAGTGAACTCTACACCCTCTGTTCCTTAATATAATACGTTTTCGCGGTTCAGTTTAAAGTACCCGAACGTCTAGAATTTAGAAAAACAGGTAGTAGTTTCCTTGAGCACATATCTGGGAAAGCTTGCCACACTTTATTTATGTCCATACGCTAATGCAACACCATTTGAAATTTCGAATACTACAAATATACACTAATCAAGTGGCTAGTGCAACAAAAGAGAGTAGTTATTTTATTACAGTGGTACAAAGACAATGGTTTTACCGAACAGATTTCAATAAACCACACCTTTGGAAGATTTCTATAAGAATTAACAATACAAAATGTAAAGGTAACACATTTCAAAGCATTGGTATACTAGCTGTGCATGAGCATTAAACCAAATACGAAAGTCTAAAGGTAACTAGCATTATTAACTAATGACAATATAAAAAATTGCAAACCATGTACCTCCAAGGTAAATATCATTTCGAACTCGGGGGGGGGGGGGACCTTAAAAATTGCTATCCCAAAATTGATAATCGATCAAACATAAAAACTTTATCGAACGAATAAAGAGAACAGCCGGAGGAGGAGGTGCCCACACTTGACCTTTCCTCTTGCCTTCATAATTTTTTTGTGCAGTTTAACCAAAATAAAATGACATCAGCGCCTTGGCATTTTGGTGACACTGTACAAAAAAATTAACTTATCTCATGAAAGTGAGGTATGTAATCTATAAGCATTAACGATTGCAAAAATCTGAAGGTAGTAACAAGTTTCATCATTGGTATACCTGTTATGCAACAAAGATTAGAATGCCTTAGCTGAAAAATCTTTAATACATCCACAATCAACAGCCTAACCCTGAAATAATCCGGTGACATTAAATGGCATTGCTTAAATTTATCGGTGGCATTAGACCTGAAAAGTACATTAGTTAAATGTGGCATCACTTTAGCGATAGCATTGCTTGACTTGACTACTGGCGTTATACTAACAGCAAAAAAGTGACCATAAGAGCATGGGAGGCCCATTCAGATAGTGGGCGCACCAGTACGATGTACCTGCACAGACGCATAGAGTGGTGAGGGAGGTATGGTTGCCCAGCGCAACAAATATCCAGGCAGCATATGTGGATTACGTCCCATTTTTGTTATGTTTAGCCACCTTTTTCCTATGTGAGAACAAAAAACCGATCGACCTGGTCATTCTCTATTGCGTTGTCATGCCTTTCTACCCTTCTCCAACCAAGAGACATGAGACTCATTCCTTAGCTACTGATTTTCCCTTTTTCAACCTATATGCGGGTTCGATGCCTACTCTCTTGGACAGTACAGTCTCCCTTCCTTTCCTTATTCAACCCAGACATGGGTTAGTCTGCATGAAGTAGGGTTTCCTTTAGTAGTGCAAATTAAGGTTTTCGTCTGCGTTACCAGCAGAGCAGAGGATAGCAAATTGGGAAGAAGGTGGAGTGTAAAAAGATCCACATGCAACGACATGGCAGATGGGGCAATAGAACAAGGGTATGGTTCGAAAAGAGGTAGCATACCTGAGGGTCAGCGGGAAGTGGCTTCGCTCGTGGTCGCTGTCCTCCGTCGCACTTCTGACGGGCAAAGAAGCTTGGGGACGGAGGCCATCCGCCATGAGCGCTAGAGGTTCTGAGAGGACGACCTTGTCGTCTGTGCGTGACCTCACTCGCCGATGACGAGTGCGTCAACGCTGCACGTCTTTTTCTGCCCCGGCGGATCTGTGACCACCGGTGAGGAGGGAGAGAGAGGCCGTCTTTTTCAGATCTGGAGAGAGGGTGATAGTGTGAGAAGCAAGTGGGCAGCCTTAGCAAGAAAGCTCTGAAGCTCCAGCCTATATATCTTTTTTATACTACTAGTACTAGAGGTGGAGTAGTGGTAGAGTAGTTTATATTTTCTTTGCAAACAGTACCAGTTAGTCGTGCTTCAAAACTGAACGGCACGCCATTAAAAAATAAAGTCGAGAAATAATCTGACACTTGGCCAACGCGGCATGGAATCGCATTTTGCACGGGAAATTACACACCATGTTTCGTTGACATGTGGTCCCATTCCAACATGTCAGTGAGACGACGGTGAGTCCTTTTGTACAATTTCCAAAAGGACGTGTAGGCCGGGTCGCCTCTTCGTGTACCGTAACAAACTGGCAACCGTCCACCGACTCTTCGCCTTTCCCTCTCGATTTGGAACTGCTGTCGCACGCTCTTCCTCCCTCCTCCATTTGCCTTCACCCTTCCTTCTGCCATTGTTCGATAGTCTTCTCCATGGAGGGAACAAGCCGGAAACGGCCCCGTTATGCTTGCCCCGATCTGAAAGATGACGTGGTGGGGGAACTCATTGATCGGTGCGACATCATCACCTCGGCTAGCATGGCAGGTTCGTTCAAGAACAATCTCGACTCAACTAATAACATCATTACAAGGAACCCAAGGGTCCAGGAGCGATTTGATCTCCCTTATCTTCTTCGCTATAAGCCTGTTCGCATGGGCGCGGACGATGGAGGCCTCGCCTTGTGCAAGTTGATGCCGCTTGATAATGATACGTGTGATGTCAAGATGCCATCGCTTAAGGGTAAGGCCTGGGCTGGCGCAAATGGAGATTGGGTTGTTTATATTGGGTACAATTGCGTAGTGGGAACTTGTGAATGTGTACACTCGCGTCGGATTCCACTTCCAAAATCTCGAGTGCCACGAGGTTGAGCAAACAGATGATCTACGTAAGTTAAAATAATGATCATGGTGGGTCTGCGTCTACGGAAGATAGCAATTTGTCGAGTTCCCAACCACTCTTGGAATTACGAGAACTATGAAGGTTTTGCTATATTCGACAAGCTTGTTGCCGTCTGTTACTTCGATTCCACGGTTCGTCCATGGATATTGCTCAAAAATCAGTTTACGTACATGGATGATGAGTACTATGATGCAATTAAATATGAGGATCTTGTGTTTGCTGCCACCACTCGTGGCACTGTTTTTGCATGGAATCCTCGTAGTTTCGGTAGTTTTGTCTTCCACCGTAATTATAATTGTTTCATCCACATGCATGTGGGTTAGCAAGTTTCCCTTTACTAATTAACCTTCTTCTTGTGTTTCCAAGGTCCTGTGAACATTCCACCACCCATACTTGAAAATTTTTATAACCAAGGGGGAGATGATTTATGGTGATGATCACGACCATGAGGACGAGCGGGACTTATATACTCAGTGGCGGCTGGCAACTAATTCCGATGGATCACCTCTTCTTGTCTGTATACAGTGCATTGGGATTGTTACTACTGAGGGAGCACGTGTTGTCTCCCATGGTCGCCCTCTCCGGGACCTATTCCGACACCCGCTGCGGTGGTATTCGGGATGGATATGGTGTGCTAAGCGCCAACACCTTCTCCACAGTATAGTATTGATAGTCACGGAGCAAACTCGCTCTTCCTTGGACCAAACTATCCAATGATGGTTAAAAGGCGATCCAGCTGCTGTTGACACAACGTTACTACCATTTATGAGAAGTGGTTGTATCTATACCTCGGACATTGCGGTGGTTCCCTACCCCCGCCTCGATATATGCCGCTTTAGCCTGGATGATCAGTCCTGCGTTGCTCTCAATATTGACAATAGATGGCCCTTCCCAGAGCACCTATGGTTCAAAGCAAGTGTTTCCAACGCCAAGGATTGGTTGAGGTGAAGTTCATTTCATTGCTTGTTATTTGTTGTGTGATGAAAACTTTAGTATTTACTAGAATGTTTTGTTGGAAATAATCTATAATCCAACATGTATCATTGTTGTCATTGTGTGTGTTGACGACTTGTTGTATGTAATGAATGGTACATTTGCAAATGTCTGTCATAGACTCAATTTATGAATGGTTTTCGAGTCACTTCTTGGAGTGTGAGTGTCGTAGTAGTATAGCCAGCATCCCGTTAGTATATGAAGTTGCCACATCACATAGAGCCAACCTAATATTGGAGTACCAGATCTGAGATGTCACGTGTACCAGATGAATGATTCCAAGTTCGACCACTGTGGTGCTAGGTGCGAGCCGAGGAACACTGTTGGATAGACCCCCCTCATAATTCTCGTACATTGGTCATTTGATTCATATGATAGAATGCTATAGGATTTTTTCCTATGTAATCATGTTTTAATTGGCAATCTAGCATCCACTCCAACTTTTGTTTCACTTCCTTTGATCCTACTAAGAGAGTACTTGCTCTAAGTGATGTGCATTGCAAGAGCCGCCTATATTAATTAACCATGCTCTAAAAGGTGGACCAGCTTTGGCTATAGTAGTCTTGTACTAGGTTAGTAGGTGACCTTGCGCTTGGCTCTTCTCCTTTTCCGGAAGTCAAACCATAATGATGGTACTACTTCTGGCAATCTGACACCAAATGAACTGTTGCACGTCCACCGCTTGTAAGCAAAAGTTTCTCCTCGTCTTTGAAAGCCATCACAAGACGCCTGGCGTTGGCGAGAGAAGGCATAGTAAGCAAGCTCCTCGTCATTCTGCAATTTGAAGGGACACATTAAAGTTACGTATTTATTAATACTCTCTTCAAAAAGGGCCGACCATGTCCATGGCTACCATCCCGTATGTCATTGAGTACGTGCACTATTCACGTGCCATCGAGGAGAAAAAATATTGCGTAGTACTAGGTGCCATCGAAGTGCACGACTCACTTACGCACTGCATATCTCCATTTTCTTGCATGACACGCCACCTTGATGCTAGATGTCCCGCGTGTCATGGAGGCATATAATATGATTTTGTAAAATGGAGGCATATAGATGTCCCGCGTGCCGGCAACAGGATGAACAAAGCTCATGTCTTAAACGAAAGATTGGAAGAACATAGATTCCCGACAACCGAGAAGGTGCTACAAACCTCGGGGTGGAGCGTCTGCACTGATAATATTTTATATTATTTAGTGATATAAAATCAACCAAATCTCTCCACGTTCCTATACCATTCTATAGTACTATGAGAATAACTTTGAACGTAAGCCATTGATTCACTCTATCCAATGGTCATAGTTGGAAAATCCAACCAAAACCAAGCATTGGATCAACTCCTTTTTCGAGATCAACTCTTTTAGCACTTAGATTATTGCCGCCTGCCCACCTAGCCCACCTATATATCCGCTCACGTGTGATGACCACAGGAGCTATCCACTCAGATTGTATGTTAAAAAAATAAAGGTCGATAACTAATGCGGCACCTCGGGCTAACGCGGCGAGATCGCATTTTGCACGAGAAATTACACACCATGTTTCGTTGACATGTTGTCCTATTCCAACATGTCAGTGAGACGACGGCGAGTCCTTTTGTACAATTTCCGAAAGGACATGTAGGCCGGGGCGCCTCTTCGTGTACCATGGCAAACTGGCAACCGTCCATCGACTCTTCGCCTTTCCCTCTCGATTTGGAACTGCTGTCGCACGCTCTTCCTCCCTCCTCCATTTGCCTTCACCCTTCCTTCTGGCGCTGTTCGATCGTCTTCTCCATGGAGGGAACAAGCTGGAAACGGCCCCGTTATGCTTGCCCCGATCTGAAAGATGACGTGGTGGGGGAACTCATTGATCGGTGCGACATCATCACCTCGGCTAGCATGGCAGGTTCGTTCAAGAACAATCTCGACTCAACTAATAACATCATTACAAGGAACCCAAGGGTCCGTGAGCGATTTGATCTCCCTTATCTTCTTCGCTATAAGCCTGTTCGCATGGGCGGCGGGATTTATGGAGGCCTCGCCTTGTGCAAGATTGATGCCGCTTGATAATGATACGTGTGATGTCAAGATGCCATCGCTTAAGGGTAAGGCACAGGCTGGCGCAAATGGAGATTGGGTTGTTTATATTGGGTACAATTGCGAGTGGGAACTTGTGAATGTGTACACTTTCGTCAGTGATTCCACTTCCAAAATCTCGAGTGCCACGAGGTTGAGCAAACAGATGATCTCACGTGGTTAAAATACGATCATGGTGGTATGCCGCTCTACGGAAGATAGCAATTTGTCGAGTTCCCAACCACTCTTGGAATTACGAGAACTATGAAGGTTTTGCTATATTCGACAAGCTTGTTGCCGTCGTTACTGATTCCACGGTTCGTCCATGGATATTGCTCAAAAATCAGTTTCTGTACATGGATGATGAGTACTATGATGCAATTAAATATGAGGATCTTGTGTTTGCTTCCACCACTCGTGGCATTGTTTTTGCATGGCATCCTCGTTGTTTCGGTATGTTTGTCTTCCACCGTAATTATAATTTTTTTCATCCACATGCATGCGGGTTAGCAAGTTTCCCTTTACTAATTAACCTTCTTCTTGTGTTTCCAAGGTCCTGTGAACATTCCACCACCTATACTTGAAAATTTTTATAACCAAGGGGGAGATGACGATGGTGATGATCACGATCATGAGGATGAGCAGGACTTATATACTCAGTGGCGGCTGGCAACTAATTCCGATGGATCACCTCTTCTTGTCCGTATAAAGTGTACTGAGATTGTTACTACTGAGGGAGCACGTGTTGTCTCCCATGGTCGCCCTCTCCGGACCTATTCCGACACCCGTTGCAGGGTATTCGGGATGGATACTGGTGTGCTAGCGCCAACACCTTCTCCCTGGTATAGTATTGATAGTCCTGGAGCAAACTCGCTCTTCCTTGGACCAAACTATCCAATGATGGTTAAAGGCGATCCAGCTGCTGTTGACACAACGTTACTACCATTTATGAGAAGCAGTTGTATCTATACCTCGGACATTGCGGTGGTTCCCTACCATGCTCCTGATATATGCCGCTTTAGCTTGGATGATCAGTCCTGCGTTGCTCTCGATATTGACAATAGATGGCCCTTCCCAGAGCACCTATGGTTCAAAGCAAGTGTTTCCAACGCCAAGGATTGGTTGAGTTGAAGTTCATTTCATTGCTTGTTATTTGTTGTGTGATGAAAACTTCAGTATTTACTAGAATGTTTTGTTGGAAATAATCTATAATCCAACATGTATCATTGTTGTCGTTGTGTGTGTTGACGACTTGTTGTATGTAATGAATGGTACATTTGCAAATGTCTGTCATAGACTCAATTTATGAATGGTTTTCGAGTCACTTCTTGGAGTGTGGGTGTCGTAGTAGTATAGCCAGCATCCCGTTAGTATATGAAGTTGCCACATCACATAGAGCCAACCTAATATTGGAGTACCAGATCTGAGATGCCACGTGTACGGATGAATGACTCCAAGTTCGATCAACGTGATGCTAGGTGCGAGCCGAGGAACACCGTTGGAGAGACCCCCCTCATAATTTCGTACATTGGTCGTTTGATTCATAGGATAGAATGCTATAGGATTTTTTTCCTATGTAATCATGTTTTAATTGGCAATCTAGCATCCACTCCAACTTTTGTTTCACTTCCTTTGATCCTACTAAGAGAGTACTTGCTCTAAGTGATGTGCCGCTGCAAGAGCCGCCTATATTAATTAACCATGCTCTAAAAAGGTGGACCAGCTTTGGCTATAGTAGTCTTGTACTAGGTTAGTAGGTGACCTTGCGCTTGGCTCTTCTCCTTTTCCGGAAGTCAAACCATAATGATGGTACTACTTCTGGCAATCTGACACCAAATGAACTGTTGCACGTCCACCGCTTGTAAGCAAAAGTTTCTCCTCAGGTCATGAGCCATCACATAGACGCCGTTGGCGAGAGAAGGCGTAGTAAGCAAGCTCCTCGTCATTCTGCAATTTGAAGGGACACATTAAAGTTACGTATTTATTAATACTCTCTTCAAAAAGGGCCGACCATGTCCATGGCTACCATCCCGTGCTCTGTCATTGAGTATGTGCACTATTCACGTGCCATCGAGGAGAAAAAATATTGCGTAGTACTAGGTGCCATCGAAGTGCACGACTCACTTCACGCACTGCATATCTCCATTTTCTTGCATGCCACGCCACCTTGATGCTAGATGTCCCGCGTGTCATGGAGGCATATAATATGATTTTGTAAAATGGAGGCATATAGATGTCCCAATGTCCGGACAGGATGAACAAAGCTCATGTCTTAAACGAAAGATTGGAAGAACATAGATTCCCGACAACCGAGAAGGTGCTACAAACCTCGGGTGGAGCGTCTCAAGACCGATAATATTTTATATTATTTAGTGATATAAAATCAACCAAATCTCTCCACGTTCTATACCATTCTATAGTACTATGAGAATAACTTTGAACGTAAGCCATTGATTCACTCTATCCAATGGTCATAGTTGGAAAATCCAACCAAAACCAAGCATTGGATCAACTCCTTTTCGAGATCAACTCTTTTAGCACTTAGATTATTGCCTTTGCCCACCTAGCCCACCTATATATCCGCTCACGTGTGATGACCACAGGAGCTATCCACTCAGATTGTATGTTAAAAAATAAAGGTCGATAACTAATGCGGCACCTCGGGCTAACGCGGGCGAGATCGCATTTTGCCACGAGAAATTACACACCATGTTTCGTTGACATGTTGTCCTATTCCAACATGTCGTTGAGACGACGGCGAGTCCTTTTGTACAATTTCCGAGAAAGGACATGTAGGCCGGGCGCCTCTTCGTGTACCATGGCAACCGGGCAACCGTCCATCGACTCTTCGCCTTTCCCTCTCGATTTGGAACTGCTGTCAGACGCTCTTCCTCCCTCCTCCATTTGCCTTCACCCTTCCTTCCGGGCGCTGTTCGATCGCCTTCTCCATGGAGGGAACAAGGCTGGAAGCGGCCCGTTATGCTTGCCCGATCTGAAAGATGACGTGGTGGGGAACTCATTGATCGGTGCGACATCATCACCTCGGCTAGCATGGCAGGTTCGTTTCAAGAACAATCTCGACTCAACTAATAACATCATTACAAGGAACCCAAGGGTCCGGTGAGCGATTTGATCTCCCTTATCTTTTTCGCTATAAGCCTGTTCGCATGGGCGCGGATGATGGAGGCCTCGCCTTGTGCAAGTTGATGCCGCTTGATAATGATACGTGTGATGTCAAGATGCCATCGCTTAAGGGTAAGGCCTGGGCTGGGCGCCAAATGGAGATTGGGTTGTTTATATTGGGTACAATTGCAGTGGGAACTTGTGAATGTGTACACTCGCCGTGATTCCACTTCCAAAAATCTCAGAGTGCCCTGAGGTTGAGCAAACAGATGATCTACGTAAGTTAAAATACGATCATGGTGGCTGTCGTCTACGGAAGATAGCAATTTGTCGAGTTCCCAACCACTCTTGGAATTACGAGAACTATGAAGGTTTTGCTATATTCGACAAGCTTGTTGCCGTCGTTACTGATTCCACGGTTCGTCCATGGATATTGCTCAAAATCAGTTTCGTACATGGATGATGAGTACTATGATGCAATTAAATATGAGGATCTTGTGTTTGCTTCCACCACTCGTGGCATTGTTTTTGCATGGCATCCTCGTTGTTTCTGTACGTTTGTCTTCCACCGTAATTATAATTTTTTTCATCCACATGCATGCGGGTTAGCAAGTTTCCCACTAATTAACCTTCTTCTTGTGTTTCCAAGGTCCTGTGAACATTCCACCACCTATACTTGAAGATTTTTATAACCAAGGGAGATGATGGCGATGGTGATGATCACGATCATGAGGATGAGCAGGACTTATATACTCGATGGCGGCTGGCAACTAATTCCGATGGATCACCTCTTCTTGTCCATTATAAAGTGTCTTGAGATTGTTACTACCGAGGGAGCACGTGTTGTCTCCCATGGTCGCCCTCTGCGGACCTATTCCGACACCCGTTGCGAGGGTATTCGATGGATCTTTGGTGTTAGCGTAACACCTTCTCCCTGGTATAGTATTGATAGTCCCGGAGCAAACTCGCTTCTTCCTTGGACCAAACTATCCAATGATGGTTAAAGGCGATCCAGCTGCTGTTGACACAACGTTACTACCATTTATGAGAAGCAGCTTGTATCTATACCTCGGACATTGCGGTGGTTCCCTACCATGCTCCCCGATATATGCCGCTTTAGCTTGGATGATCGGCCCCTGCGTTGCTCGATATTGACAATAGTTGGCCCTTCCCAGAGCACCTATGGTTCAAAGCAAGTGTTTCCAACGCCAAGGATTGGTTGAGTTGAAGTTCATTTCATTGCTTGTTATTTGTTGTGTGATGAAAACTTCAGTATTTACTAGAATGTTTTGTTGGAAATAATCTATAATCCAACATGTATCATTGTTGTCGTTAGTGTGTTGACGACTTGTTGTATGTAATGAATGGTACATTTGCAAAATGTCATCATAGACTCAATTTATGAATGGTTTTCGAGTCACTTCTTGGAGTGTGGGTGTCGTAGTAGTATAGCCAGCATCCCGTTAGTATATGAAGTTGCCACATCACATAGAGCCAACCTAATATTGGAGTACCAGATCTGAGATGCCACGTGTACCAGATGAATGACTCCAAGTTCGATCACTGTGATGCTAGGTGCGAGCCGAGGAACACTGTTGGAGAGACCCCCCTCATAATTTCCTACATTGGTCGTTTGATTCATAGGATAGAATGCTATAGGATTTTTTTCCTATGTAATCATGTTTTAATTGGCAATCTAGCATCCACTCCAACT
This sequence comes from Aegilops bicornis, assembly GCA_021605145.1. Classification (NCBI taxonomy): domain Eukaryota; kingdom Viridiplantae; phylum Streptophyta; class Magnoliopsida; order Poales; family Poaceae; genus Aegilops; species Aegilops bicornis. The sequence goes on from CM038671.1 coordinate 465,306,531, forward strand.
TTTGTTTCACTTCCTTTGATCCTACTAAGAGAATACTTGCTCTAAGTGATGTGCCGCTGCAAGAGCCGCCTATATTAATTAACCATGCTCTAAAAAAGGTGGACCAGCTTTGGCTATAGTAGTCTTGTACTAGGTTAGTAGGTGACCTTGCACTTGGCTCTTCTCCTTTTCCGGAAGTCGAACCATAATGATGGTACTACTTCTGGCAATCTGACACCAAATGAACTGTTGCACATCCACCGCTTGTAAGCAAAAGTTTCTCCTCGTGCTGCGAGCCACCGCGCACGCGTTGGCGAGAGAGAAGGCGTAGTAAGCAAGCTCCTCGTCATTCTGCAATTTGAAGGGACACATTAAAGTTACGTATTTATTAATACTCTCTTCAAAAAGGGCCGACCATGTCCATGGCTACCATCCCATTCTCTGTCATTGAGTACGTGCACTATTCAGGTGCCATCGAGGAGAAAAATATTGCGTAGTACTAGGTGCCATCGAAGTGCACGACTCACTTACGCATTGCATATCTCCATTTTCTTCCATGACATGCCACCTTGATGCTAGATGTCCCGCGTGTCATGGAGGCATATAATATGATTTTGTAAAATGGAGGCATATACATGTCCTGCTGCGTCAAGAACAGGATGAACAAAGCTCATGTCTTAAACGAAAGATTGGAAGAACATAGATTCCCGACAACCGAGAAGGTGCTACAAACCTCGGGTGGAGCGTCTGCACTGATAATATTTTATATTATTTAGTGATATAAAATCAACCAAATCTCTCCACGTTCCTATACCATTCTATAGTACTATGAGAATAACTTTGAACGTAAGCCATTGATTCACTCTATCCAATGGTCATAGTTGGAAAATCCAACCAAAACCAAGCATTGGATCAACTCTTTTTCGAGATCAACTCTTTTAGCACTTAGATTATTGCCGCTGCCCACCTAGCCCACCTATATATCCGCTCACGTGTGATGACCACAGGAGCTATCCACTCAGATTGTATGTTAAAAAAATAAAGGTCGATAACTAATGCGGCACCTCGGGCTAACGCGGCGAGATCGCATTTTGCACGAGAAATTACACACCATGTTTCGTTGACATGTTGTCCTATTCCAACATGTCAGTGAGACGACAAGTAGTCCTTTTGTACAATTTCCGAAAGGACATGTAGGCCGGGCGCCTCTTACGTGTACCATGGCAAGCTGGCAACCGTCCACCGACTCTTCGCCTTTCCCTCTCGATTTGGAATTGTCATGACGCTCTTCCTCCCTCCTCCATTTGCCTTCACCCTTCCTTCGGCATTGTTCGATCGTCTTCTCCATGGAGGGAACAAGCGGAAAGCAGCCCTGTTATGCTTGCCCGATCCGAAAGATGACGTGGTGGGTGAACTCATTGATCGGTGCGACATCATCACCTCGGCTAGCATGGCAGGTTCGTTCAAGAACAATCTCGACTCAACTAATAACATCATTACAAGGAACCCAAGGGTCCAGGAGCGATTTGATCTCCCTTATCTTCTTCGCTATAAGCCTGTTTGCATGGGCGCGGACGATGGAGGCCTCGCCTTGTGCAAGTTGATGCCGCTTGATAATGATACGTGTGATGTCAAGATGCCATCGCTTAAGGGTAAGGCCTGGGCTGGCGCAAATGGAGATTGGGTTGTTTATATTGGGTACAATTGCGAGTGGGAACTTGTGAATGTGTACACTCGTCAGCGGATTCCACTTCCAAAAATCTCAGAGTGCCCTGAGGTTGAGCAAACAGATGATCTACGTAAGTTAAAATACGATCATGGTGGCTGTCGTCTACGGAAGATAGCAATTTGTCAAGTTCCCAACCGCTCTTGTAATTACGAGAACTATGAAGGTTTTGCTATATTCGACAAGCTTGTTGCCGTCGTTACTGATTCCACGGTTCGTACAAGGATATTGATCAAAAATCAGTTTCTTTACATGGATGATGAGTACTATGATGCAATTAAATATGAGGATCTTGTGTTTGCTTCCACCACTCGTGGCATTGTTTTGCATGGGATCCTCGTTGTTTTTGTATGTTTGTCTTCCACCGTAATTATAATTTTTTCATCCACATGCATGCGGGTTAGCAAGTTTCCCTTTACTAATTAACCTTCTTCTTGTGTTTCCAAGGTCCCGTGAACATTCCACCACCTATACTTGAAAAATTTATAACCAAGGGGAGATGGCGATGGTGATGATCACGATCATGAGGATGAGCAGGACTTATATACTCGATGGCGGTGGCAACTAATTCCGATGGATCACCTCTTCTTGTCCGTGATAAAGTGTAATCGAGATTGTTACTACCGAGGGAGCACGTGTTGTCTCCCATGGTCGCCCTCTCTCGGACCTATTCCGACACCCGTTCTGCAGGGGTATTCGGATGGATATCGGTGTGCTAAGCGCCAACACCTTCTCCCCCTGGTATAGTATTGATAGTCACAGAGCAAACTCGCTCTTCCTTGGACCAAACTATCCAATGATGGTTAAAGGCGATCCAGCTGCTGTTGACACAACGTTACTACCATTTATGAGAAGTGGTTGTATCTATACCTCGGACATTGCGGTGGTTCCCTACCCTGCTCCTGATATATGCCGCTTTAGCCTGGATGATCAGTCCTGCGTTGCTCTCAATATTGACAATAGATGGCCCTTCCCAGAGCACCTATGGTTCAAAGCAAGTGTTTCCAACGCCAAGGATTGGTTGAGGTGAAGTTCATTTCATTGCTTGTTATTTGTTGTGTGATGAAAACTTCAGATTTACTAGAATGTTTTGTTGGAAATAATCTATAATCCAACATGTATCATTGTTGTCGCTTGTGTGTGTTGACGACTTGTTGTATGTAATGAATGGTACATTTGCAAATGTCTCGCTATAGACTCAATTTATGAATGGTTTTCGAGTCACTTCTTGGAGTGTGGGTGTCGTAGTAGTATAGCCAAGATCCCGTTAGTATATGAAGTTGCCACATCACATAGAGCCAACCTAATATTGGAGTACCGGATCTGAGATGCCACGTGTACCAGATGAATGACTCCAAGTTCGATCACTGTGATGCTAGGTGCGAGCCGAGGAACACTGTTGGAGAGACCCCCCTCATAATTTCCTACATTGGTCGTTTGATTCATAGGATAGAATGCTATAGGATTTTTTTTTCCTATGTAATCATGTTTTAATTGGCAAGCTAGCATCCACTCCAACTTTTGTTTCACTTCCTTTGATCCTACTTAGAGAATACTTGCTCTAAGTGATGTGCCGCTGCAAGAGCCGCCTATATTAATTAACCATGCTCTAAAAAGGTGGACCAGCTTTGGCTATAGTAGTCTTGTACTAGGTTAGTAGGTGACCTTGCACTTGGCTCTTCTCCTTTTCCGGAAGTCGAACCATAATGATGGTACTACTTCTGGCAATCTGACACCAAATGAACTGTTGCACATCCACCGCTTGTAAGCAAAAGTTTCTCCTCAGGTCATGCGAGCCATCACAAGACGCTGCGTTAGCGTAGAGAGAAGGCATAGTAAGCAAGCTCCTCGTCATTCTGCAATTTGAAGGGACACATTAAAGTTACGTATTTATTAATACTCTCTTCAAAAAGGGCCGACCATGTCCATGGCTACCATCCCGTGCTCTGTCATTGAGTACGTGCACTATTCACGTGCCATCGAGGAGAAAAAAATATTGCGTAGTACTAGGTGCCATCGAAGTGCACGACTCACTTACGCACTGCATATCTCCATTTTCTTGCATGACACGCCACCTTGATGCTAGATGTCCCGCGTGTCATGGAGGCATATAATATGATTTTGTAAAATGGAGGCATATAGATGTCCAGCGTCTTAATGACAGGATGAACAAAGCTCATGTCTTAAACGAAAGATTGGAAGAACATAGATTCCCGACAACCGAGAAGGTGCTACAAACCTCGGGGTGGAGCGTCTGCACTGATAATATTTTATATTATTTAGTGATATAAAATCAACCAAATCTCTCCACGTTCCTATACCATTCTATAGTACTATGAGAATAACTTTGAACGTAAGCCATTGATTCACTCTATCCAATGGTCACAGTTGGAAAATCCAACCAAAACCAAGCATTGGATCAACTCTTTTTTCGAGATCAACTCTTTTAGCACTTGGATTATTGCCTTTGCCCACCTAGCCCACCTATATATCCGCTCACGTGTGATGACCACAGGAGCTATCCACTCAGATTGTATGTTAAAAAATAAAAGGTCGATAACTAATGCGGCACCTCGGGCCAACGCGGCCGAATCGCATTTGCACGAGAAATTACACACCATGTTTCGTTGACATGTTGTCCTGTTCCAACATGTCGGTGAGGCAATCGCGAATCCTTTTGTACAATTTTTGGAAGGACGTGTAGGCCAGGGCGCCTCTTCGTGTACCGTGGCAAACTGGCAACCGTCCACCGACTCTTCGCCTTTCCCTCTCGATTTGGAACTGCTGTCGCACGCTCTTCCTCCCTCCTCCATTTGCCTTCACCCTTCCTTCTGCCATTGTTCGATCGTCTTCTCCATGGAGGGAACAAGCCGGAAACGACCCCGTTATTCTTGCCCTGATCTGAAAGATGACGTGGTGGGGGAACTCATTGATCGGTGCGACATCATCACCTCGGCTAGCATGGCAGGTTCGTTCAAGAACATTCTCGACTCAACTAATAACATCATTACAAGGAGCCCAGGGGTCTAGGAGCGGTTTGATCTCCCCTATCTTCTTCACCGTGACCTACTTGTTGGCGCGGGGACGAGGGAAGCCTCGCCTTGTGCAAGTTGATGCCGCTTGATAATGATACGTATGATGTTAAGATGCCATCGCTTAAGGGCAAGGCTTGGGCAGGCGCAAATGGAGATTGGGTTGTTTATACTGGGTACAATTGCGAGTGGGAACTTATGAATGTGTACACTCATCAGCGGATTCCACTTCCAAAAATCTCCTAGTGCCCTGAGGTTGAGCACACAGATGATCTACGTACGTTCAAATATGATCATGGTGGTACTGTCAGTCTACGAAGATAGCAATATCTCGAGTTCCCAACCGCTCTTGGAATTACAAGAACTATCAAGTTGTTGCTAGCTTCGACAAGTTTGTTGCCGTCCTTCGTGGTTCGACTGGATGGATATTTCTCAAAATCAGTTTCTATACACGGATGTGTACTGTGATGCAATTGAATACGAGGGTCTTATGTTTGCTGCCACCACTCGTGGCACTATTTTTGCATGGGATCCTCGTAAGTTTGTCTTCCACCGTAATTATAATTGTTTCAACCTCATGCATGTGAGTTAGCAAGTTTCCCTTCTCTACTAATTAACCTTCTTCTTGTGTTTCCAAGGTCCTGTGAACATTCCACCACCTATACTTGAAAATTTTTATAACCAAGGGGGAGATGACAATGGTGATGCTCACGAGCATGAGGACGAGGAGGGCCCATATACTCAGTGGCGCCTGGCAACTTCCGATGGATCACCCCTTCTTGTCTGTATGCAGCCCACTGCTGATGTTACTACTAAGGAAGTAGGTGTTGTCTCCCATGGTCGCACTCTCCGGAACTATTCCAACACCCGTTGCATGGTATTCGGATGGATACTCTTGTGCTAGCGCCAACACCTTCTCCCTGGTACAGTATTGATAGTATTGGAGCAAACTCGCTCTTCCTTGGACAAAACTATCCAATGATGCTGAAAGGTGATCCGTCTGCTGTTGACACAACGTTACTACCATTTATGAGAAGCAACTGTATCTATACGTCGGACATTGCGGTGGTTCCCTACCCTGGTCGTGATATAGTAGGTCGCTTCAGCCTGGATGATCAGTCCTGCGTTGGTCTCGAGATTGAGAGTAGCTAGCCATTCCCAGAGAATCACTTGTGGTTCAAAGAAAGCGTTTCCAACGCCGAGGATTGCTTGAGTTGAAGTTCATTTCATTGCTTGTTATTTGTTGTGTGATGAAAACTTTAGTATTTATAATGTATCCTCGTTGTCGTTGTGGGTTGATGACCTGTTGTATGTAATAAAATGATATGCCTGTGATAAACTTACTAAATTTATGAATGGCTTTCGAGTCGCTTCTCTGAGTGGGTGCTGCGACGAGGCAAAAATATATTTTCCGAATACATAATTGTACGTGCATTGCAACAGGTTATCGGATGAGGCCAATCAACAATAGTACACTATTTGTACTAGCTTCACATGCTGCACTATCTCTACGTCTACGTACGTAATACAACAAGTTTAAACTTGAGACCAGCCACCCTTCCTCACAAAGAACACTTTTTAACCTAGCACAGACTCCAGGAAATTTGGCCACAGTGTGAGGTGGGCCATATGTTAATGTGTTCGCTGTACGTAACCAACACCTCGAATCCTCGATACTACTACTATAAGTAGTAGGAGTAATAGGGTGGCATGGGCCAGAACAAGCATTCACGTACAGGAGTACGGCACACGCCACCAGCACGACTTCCATCTGACACCATATTTGTTGGAGTCCGTGCTACAGCAATCTCTTCAACCTCATCGTTTCTCTAACTCAACCATCACACGGCGGGCGAGGTGGGAGTTTACCGATAGTCGGTTTCCTCAACTGCGGTCCCACTTGTAAGGCCAACTCCAACGCACGACCCCAAACGGACCTCCGTTTGCCCGAATTCTGTCCGTTTGGGTAGGGCAATGGGGTCGTGTCCGGCCATTTCTCTCGAATGCGGTGGCAGCAGACGCTGTGTGACGCATCCCGCCATATACATTTTTCTTTGAAAACACATATCTGTTTTTAATCATTGATTTTTTGGTACATGGAAATACATCACCAAATTTTTGACTAGAAAAACAAGAACCACAAGAATACATTTTAGAAGATATCCAACTTCCATAACTGCTCCTATAAGTTAGATTAGTGCCTTCTCGATGCATTCATTGTTGATCTGCGAAGGCTCGATCTTGCGTGCTTCTTCCTTCTTCGAGTGTAAAGAAGTAGACGTGCCTAGCCTCAATTCTATCAACAAGTGCACTAGTCTCATCTCTAGCCTCTATGCTAGCTAAAAGTGCTAGAACATCTACTAAATTGCGCTCTATCAATATATCGTTGTAATCTTCTTCCCAATACCAAAACTTGCATCCATTCTACACAATAAAATTTAGATTTGGTCGAGTTCTTCCTCCTTTTGCCGACACGTGGGACATCCAGCATCCAGGTCGTGTCATGCAAGAAAATAGAGTGGTAGTTGAAGCCACGTGATGTGCATCTTGGGTTAAACTATAAATAGAATCTTACTACTCTTGAGTAACTCCAAAAGCAGCCACCGGAGATCTTTATTGGATTTGTTTTTCATCAACAAAGACGCCGAGGTGAAAGATGTGCAGGTTCAGTGGGTCCTCTTGCGTTTTCAACGACATGTGGGACCGATATGAGCAAACAGACGATGGGCTCCAGCGTCTGTTGGCTGGCTGAGAAGAGAGATAGAGGAGGGCTAAGCACGGACTCCAAGAAATTTGTTCTACGTAACCAACACCTCGATATAGTGGGGTGGCATGGGCCATAACTAGCATTCATGTCTAGCAGTACAGCACACGCCACCCACACGAGTCCCATCCGACACCAATTTTCTTGGAGTCCGTGCTAAAACCATCTCTTCTCCCTCCTGTTTTCTCAGCCATCGCGCGGTGGGTGTGGTGGGTGTTTGCCGATAGTCGGTTTGCTCAACTGCGGTCCCACTTGTAAGTGAAAATGCAACACAACACGCATTCCCCCTTGAGCGGCGTGCCGGACCAACCGTGTGGGGGTGCGACGTGAACACGGCAGGCTTTTCCTTTTGAACTTGTAACTTGTAAAATTTGGTTCTGCTCCATGGCGCGACCGATAGATAGAAATAACGATTTTCCCTAGAGTAATGAGAAGTATGGTTCTGGTGCGGTTCATGCATGGAGTACGTAGGAAAATTATGAAGTTGATGCGAAAGGTAAGGCAATTACTAGTAGTACCATATACTACTACATGGATTTGACGGAAAGATAAAGATACATACGGATCCATCAACAACATCCTCACGCCCTAGTGCACCGGTCACCAACTGATGTGTGAGTGTTAGGGAACGTAGTAATTTCAAAAAATTTCCTACGCACACGCAAGATCATGGTGATGGCATAGCAACGAGAGGGGAGAGTGTTTTCCACGTACCCTCGTAGACCGTAAGCGGACGCGTTAGCACAACGCGGTTGATGTAGTCGTACGTCTTCACGATCCGACCGATCCAAGCACCGAATGTACGGCACCTCCGAGTTCAGCAGCACACGTTCAGCTCGATGACGATCCCGGGCTCACGATCTAGCAAAGCCTTGGGGATGAGTTCCGTCAAGACGACGGCAGGCGTGGTGGCGATGATGATGCTCTTGGCGCAGGCTTCGCCTAAACTCCGCGATGATATGACCGAGGTGGAATATGGTGGAGGGGGGCACCGCACACGGCTAAGGAACGATCCGTAGATCAACTTGCGTGTCTAGGGTGCCCCCCTGCCCCCGTATATAAAGGAGGGAGGGGAGGTGGCCGGCCCCCAAGGGGTGCGCTGGAGGAGTCCTACTCCCACCGAGTAGGACTCCCCTCTTGCCTGGTAGGAGAAGGAACGGGGGACGGGGAAAGAGGAAAGGGGGGCGCCGCCCCCCCTTCCTTGTCCTATTCGGACTAGGGGGGAGGGGGCGCGCGGCCTGCCCTGGCCAGCCCTCCTCTTCTCCCTTATGGCCCACTAAGGCCCATTAACCCCCGGGAGGGTTCCGGTAACCCCCCGGTGTTCCTAAGAAAATCCCGATTTCGCCCGGAACCATTCCGATATCCAAATATAGGCTTCCAATATATCAATCTTTATGTCTCGACCATTTCGTGACTCCTCATCATGTCTGTGATCACATCCCGGACTCGAACAATCTTCTTACATCAAAACTTATAAACTCATAATAAAACTGTCATCGTAACGTTAAGCGTGCGGACCCTACGGGTTCGAGAACTATGTAGACATGACCTAGAACTATTGTCGGTCAATAACCAATAGCGGAACCTGGATGCTCATATTGGCTCCTACATATTCTACGAAGATCTTTATCGGTCAAACCGCATAACAACATACGTTGTTCCCTTTGTCATCGGTATGTTACTTGCCCGAGATTCGATCGTCGGTATCCAATACCTAGTTCAATCTCATTCTTGGCAAGTCTCTTTACTAGATACGTAATGCATCATTCCGTAACTAACTCATTAGCTACATTGCTTGCAAGGCTTATAGTGATGTGCATTACCGAGAGGGCCCAGAGATACCTCTCCGAGCAATCGGAGTGACAAAACCTAATCTCGAAATACGCCAACCCAACATGTACCTTTGGAGACACCTGTAGTACTCCTTTATAATCACCCAGATTACGTTGTGACGTTTGGTAGTACCCAAAGTGTTCCTCCGTAAACGGATTTGCATAATCTCATAGTTACGAGGAACATGTATAAGTCATGAAGAAAGCAATAGCAATATACTAAACGATCAAGTGCTAGGCTAACGGAATGGGTCATGTCAATCACATCATTCTTCTAATGATGTGATCTCGTTAATCAAATGACAACACATGTCTATGGTCGAAACATGACCATCTTTGATTAATGAGCTAGTCAAGTAGAGGCATACTAGTGACTATATGTTTGTCTATGTATTCATACATGTATCATGTTTACGGTTAATACAATTCTAGCATGAATAATAAACATTTATCATGATAGGAGGAAATAAATAATAACTTTATTATTGCCTCTAGGGCATATTTCCTTGAGTCTCCCACTTGCACTAGAGTCAATAATCTAGATTACGTAGTAATGATTCTAACACCCATGGAGTCTTGGTGCTGATCATGTTTTGCTCGTAGAGAGGCTTAGTCAACGGGTCCGCAACATTCAGATCCGTATGTATCTTGCAAATCTCTATGTCTCCCACTTGGACTTGGTCCCGGATGGAATTGAAGCGTCTTTTGATGTGCTTGGTCCTCGTGTGAAATCTGGATTCCTTTGCCAAGGCAATTGCACCAGTATTATCACGTAAGATCTTCATTGGTCCCGATGCACTAGGTATGACACCTAGATCGGTAATGAACTCCTTCATCCGCACTCCTTCATTTGCTGCTTCAAGCAGCTATGTACCCCGCTTCACATCTAGATCCCGCCACGGCGCTTTGTTTAGAACTGCACCAACTTACGGCTCCACCGTTTAATAAAAACACGTATCCGGTTTGCGATTTAGAATCGTCGGATCGGTGTCAAAAGCTTACATCGACGTAACCATTTACGACTAGCTCTTTGTCACCTCCATATATGAGAAACATATCCTTAGTCCTTTTCGATATTTCAGGATGTTCTTGACCGCTGTCCGAGGATCCACTCTGGATTACTTTGGTACCTTCTGCCAAGCTTATTGCTAAGCATACATCAGGTCCGTACACAGCATTGCATACATGATAGAGCCTATGGTGAAGCATAGGGAACATCTTTCATTTTTCTCTATCTTCTGCAGTTGGTCGGGCATTGAGTCGACTCAACTTCACACCTTATGTAATACGGGCAAGAACCCTTTCTTTGCACGATCCATTTTGATCTTTTTCAAAATTTTATCAAGGTATGTGTTTTGTGAAAGTCCTATTAAGCCGTCTTGATCTATCTCTATAAATCTTGATGCCCAATATGTAAGCAGCTTCACCGAGGTCTTTCATTGAAAAACTTTTATTCAAGTATCCTTTTATGCTATTCGAAATTCTATATCATTTCCAATTAATAATATGTCATCTACATATAATATTAGAAATGCTACAGAGCTCCCACTCACTTTCTTGTAAATACTGAGGCTTCTCCAAAAGTCTCAGATAAAACCATATGTTTTGATCACACTATCAAAGCGTTTATTCCAACTCCGAGAGGCTTGCACTGCATCATAAATTGATCATTTGAGCTTGCACACTTTGTTAGCCCCTTTTGGATCAACAAAACCTTCTGGTTGCATCATATACAACTCTTCTTCTAGAAATCCATTCAAGAATGCAGTTTTGACATCCATTTGCCAAATTTCATAATCATAAAATGCAGCAATTGCTAACATGATTGAGACAGACTTAAGCATCGCTAAGGGTGAGAAAGTCTCATCGTAGTCAACCCCTTGAACTTGTCGAAAACCTTTCGCAACAAGTCGAGCTTTATAGACAGTTATATTACCATCGTCAGTCTTCTTCTTAAAGATCCATTTATTCTCAATGGCTTGCCGATCATCGGGCAAGTCAACCAAAGTCCATACTTTGTTTTCATACATGGATCCCATCTCAGATTTCATGGCTTCTAGCCATTTTGCGGAATCTGGGCTCATCATCGCTTCCTCATAGTTATTGGGTTCGTCATGGTCAAGTAACATGACTTCCGTAATAGGATTACCGTACCACTGCAGTGCGGATCTTACTCTGTAGACCTTCGAGTTCAAGAGAAACTTGATCTGAAGTTTCATGATCAATATCATTAGCTTCCTCACTAATTGGTGTAGGTGTCACAGGAACCGGTTCATGTGATGAACTACTTTCCAATAAGGGAGCAGGTGCAGTTACCTCATAGATTCTACTTTCCTCCCACTCACTTCGAGAGAAACTCCTTCTCTAGAAAGGATCCATTCTCAGCAACGAATGTCTTGCCTTCGGATCTGTGATAGAAGGTATACCCAACTATTTCTTTTGGGTATCCTATGAAGACACATTTCTCCTCGTCATGTCCGTGATCACATCCGGGACTCCGAACAATCTTCGGTACATCAAAACTTATAAACTCATAATAAAACCGTCATCGTAACGTTAAGCGTGCGGACCCTACGGGTTCGAGAACTATGTAGACATGACCTAGAACTATTGTCGGTCAATAACCAATAGCGGAACACGGATGCTCATATTGGCTCCTACATATTCTACGAAGATCTTTATCGGTCAAACCGCATAACAACATCGTTGTTCCCTTTGTCATCGATATGTTACTTGCCCGAGATTCGATCGTCGGTATCCAATACCTAGTTCAATCTCAAGCATCGGCAAGTCTCTTTACTCGTTACGTAATGCATCATTCAGTAACTAACTCATTAGCTACATTGCTTGCAAGGCTTATAGTGATGTGCATTACCGAGAGGGCCCAGAGATACCTCTCCGAGCAATCGGAGTGACAAAACCTAATCTCAAATACGCCAACCCAACATGTACCTTTGGAGACACCTGTAGTACTCCTTTATAATCACCCGATTACGTTGTGACGTTTGGTAGTACCAAAGTGTTCCTCCCAGTAAACGGGAGTTGCATAATCTCATAGTTATAGGAACATGTATAAGTCATGAAGAAAGCAATAGCAATATACTAAACGATCAAGTGCTAGGCTAACGGAATGGGTCATGTCAATCACATCATTCTTCTAATGATGTGATCTCGTTAATCAAATGACAACACATGTCTATGGTCGGAAACATGACCATCTTTGATTAATTAGCTAGTCAAGTAGAGGCATACTAGTGACTATATGTTTGTCTATGTATTCATACATGTATCATGTTTACGGTTAATACAATTCTAGCATGAATAATAAACATTTATCATGATAGGAGGAAATAAATAATAACTTTATTATTGCCTCTAGGGCATATTTCCTTGAGTCTCCCACTTGCACTAGAGTCAATAATCTAGATTACATAGTAATGATTCTAACACCCATGGAGTCTTGGTGCTGATCATGTTTTTGCTTGTGAGAGAGGCTTAGTCAACGGGTCTCGCAACATTCAGATCCGTATGTATCTTGCAAATCTCTATGTCTCCCACTTGGACTTGGTCCCGGATGGAATTGAAGCGTCTTTTGATGTGCTTGGTCCTCTTATGAAATCTGGATTCCTTTGCCAAGGCAATTGCACCAGTATTTTCACAGAAGATCTTCATTGGTCCCGATGCACTAGGTATGACACCTAGATCGGTAATGAACTCCTTCATCCAGACTCCTTCATTTGCTGCTTACGGCGACTATGTACTCCGCTTCACATGTAGATCCCGCCACGACGCTTTGTTTAGAACTGCACCAACTTACAGCTCCACCGCTTAATAAAAGCAGCGTATCCGGTTTATGCGATTTAGAATCGTCCGGGATCGGTGTCAAAGCTTGCATCGACGTAACCATTTACGACTAGCTCTTTGTCACCTCCATATATGAGAAACATATCCTTAGTCCTTTTCGTGTATTTCAGATGTTCTTGACCGCTGTCCGTTGATCCACTCTGGATTACTTTGGTACCTTCTCGCCAAGCTTATTGCTAAGCATACATCAGGTCCGGTACATAGCATTGCATACATGATAGAGCCTATGGTCAAGCATAGGGAACATCTTTCATTTTTTCTCTATCTTCTGCAGTTGGTCGGGCATTGAGTCCGACTCAACTTCACACCTTGTAATACGGGCAAGAACCCTTTCTTTTGCACGATCCATTTGAACGTTTTCAAAATTTTATCAAGGTATGTGTTTTGTGAAAGTCCTATTAAGCGTCTTGATCTATCTCTATAAATCTTGATGCCCAATATGTAAGCAGCTTCACCGAGGTCTTACATTGAAAAACTTTTATTCAAGTATCCTTTTATGCTATTCGTAAATTCTATATCATTTCCAATTAATAATATTTCATCTACATATAATATTAGAAATGCCTCTGAGCTCCCACTCACTTTCTTGTAAATACAAAGCTTCTCCAAAAGTCTCATATAAAACCATATGTTTTGATCACACTATCAAAGCGTTTATTCCAACTCCGAGAGGCTTGCACCGGACCATAAATTGATCACGGAGCTTGCACACTTTGTTAGCCCCTTTTGGATCAACAAAACCTTCTCGTTGCATCATATACAACTCTTCTTCTAGAAATCCATTCAAGAATGCAGTTTTGACATCCATTTGCCAAATTTCATAATCATAAAATGCAGCAATTGCTAACATGATTCGGACAGACTTAAGCATCGCTAAGGGTGAGAAAGTCTCATCGTAGTCAACCCCTTGAACTTGTCGAAAACCTTTCGCAACAAGTCGAGGTTTATAGACAGTTATATTACCATCAGCGTCAGTCTTCTTCTTAAAGATCCATTTATTCTTAATGGCTTGCCGATCATCGGGCAAGTCAACCAAAGTCCATACTTTGTTTTCATACATGGATCCCATCTCAGATTTCATGGCTTCTAGCCATTTTGCGGAATCTGGGCTCATCATCGCTTCCTCATAGTTCGTAGGTTCGTCATGGTCAAGTAACATGACTTCCGAGAATAGGATTACCGTACCACTGCAGTGCGGATCTTACTCTAGTAGACCTTTGAAGTTCAGTAGAAACTTGATCTGAAGTTTCATGATCAATATCATTAGCTTCCTCACTAATTGGTGTAGGTGTCACAGGAACCGGTTCATGTGATGAACTACTTTCCAATAAGGGAGCAGGTGCAGTTACCTCATAGGTTCTACTTTCCTCCCACTCACTTCGAGAGAAACTCCTTCTCTAGAAAGGATCCATTCTTAGCAACGAATGTCTTGCCTTCAGATTGTGATAGAAGGTATACCCAACTGTTTCTTTTGGGTATCCTATGAAGACACATTTCTCCTCTTATTGTCCGTGATCACATCAGGGTCTGCGTTCAATCTTCGGTTCATCATAACTTATTATCTCATTATTAAACTGTCATCGTAACGTTGCGTGCGGACCTCTACGGGTTCGAGAACTATGTAGACATGACCTAGAACTATTGTCGGTCAATAACCAATAGCGGAACCTGGATGCTCATATTGGCTCCTACATATTCTACGTAAGATCTTTATCGGTCAAACCAAGCATAACAACATACGTTGTTCCCTTTGTCATCGGTATGTTACTTGCCCGAGATTCGATCGTCGTATCCAATACCTAGTTCAATCTCGTTCTTGGCAAGTCTCTTTACTGCTACATAATGCATCATTCCGTAACTAACTCATTAGCTACATTGCTTGCAAGGCTTATAGTGATGTGCATTACCGAGAGGGCCCAGAGATACCTCTCCGACAATCGGAGTGACAAAACCTAATCTCGAAATACGCCAACCCAACATGTACCTTTGGAAACACCTGTAGTACTCCTTTATAATCACCCGATTCGTTGTGACGTTTGGTAGTACCAAAGTGTTCCTCCGTAAACGGGAGTTGCATAATCTCATAGTTACAGGAACATGTATAAGTCATGAAGAAAGCAATAGCAATATACTAAACGATCAAGTGCTAGGCTAACGGAATGGGTCATGTCAATCACATCATTCTTCTAATGATGTGATCTCGTTAATAAAATGACAACACATGTCTATGGTCAGGAAACATGACCATCTTTGATTAATGAGCTAGTCAAGTAGAGGCATACTAGTGACTATATGTTTGTCTATGTATTCATACATGTATCATGTTTCCGGTTAATACAATTCTAGCATGAATAATAAACATTTATCATGATAGGAGGAAATAAATAATAACTTTATTATTTCCTTTAGGGCATATTTCCTTCAGTGAGGAGCAGCGGCGTTGGCGGCAAGCTCAACGTGCTTCTGGACAATGCCGTCCAAGGTTGCCCTGCGGTCCAAGAAGGCCAGCGTATTATCATCCTCCTCTTGCATGTAGTAGTCCTTGTGGACGATTTGCGCGTGGATGTGGGTGATTATGTCGATGGTGTCTTGCTGCGCCAGGCGTTGTGTGGCGAGCGCGACCTCGAGGTGGACATTCTCCGCTGACGGCAATGAGGCGGTCGTGAAGGCCAAAAGTGCGTCGAAGAGGTTGTCACCATAGAGGCCGTTGAGGGTGGCAGGCATTGCAGAGCCTGGGCGCGTGGGCTGGAGGCGTACGTCAAGGTCGCCCGCGAGCTTCTTGACGATGGTGAACTTGTCGAGCAAGCCGACGAGGACCTCGTCGAACAAGGAGACGGTTGCCGTCAAGCGGCCCCTCGCCTGGCGGCCTCAAGCACTACACAGACGTTCCTTGGTGCTGGGCCACAGGTCGGCGTCGTGGACCATCTAGCACAGCCGGCTGATGCTCGCGCTCATCGCCTCCATGGGTCTAGCTTCTAGTCAACTGATCTTGCGATTAGAGTGATCACTCTTGCTCTTGGGTGCGTAGGTGCGTAGGATTTCATAGATTAGACTGGCGGGAGCCTTTATATGAGAAGTGTAGACTGCGTTGAATTCACGTGCGTGTTGGCCATCTACTCCTTGCCCCTCTACGGCACCTGCCTTTGGCTGTATGACAGGTTGGCCAGGCACCCATTAGGCCCATGTGTCATACACCCAAAGGCAGGTGCAGTAATTCAATAAAGTTGCGTCCCCCTCCGTGCCCGTGCATGCTTTCAATGACTTGAGACTACCAAACATCACATGCAGTGGTTAGTTCATTGCATGTAATCCTATCAAGTAGCAAAAAGACATTAAGTTATATCGCCGATAGGAATAAAACAATACACCATGTATTTATTTACACAAGGAGTAGTACATTTTTTGTGACATGCATTACTAGATATTGCTAGTCAAATACTAAATCCAGATGGACGTGGTAGTACTACTAAATCCAGATGGTGGTGCTAGTACTAGTAGTAGTAGTACTACCAATGTAGTAGCACTGTACTACCCGTTGGTCAAATTATTACGTGCTGCTCCTCACAGTGAAGTGACAACCCCACATGGAGATGACACACGAGTATAAGCGCCGTGTTCGGCATACCATAGTCAGACTCACAGTCTGCAGTCACTATGATCATGGCTGTAGACCTAGAGTGATTACAACTAGCCGTGTTTGACATAATTTCACATGCGTAGATGCTCGTGCATTGCACGGTACACCAAGATTGGGGGTGGGATGGCGCCCTTGGCAGTCCATCGCGCCAGATTTTTCCATGGCCTTCTAGATGTGGTGGGGAGGAGATAAGGCTGATTGTGAGAGACAAGGAGTTGTTTGTAAATAGGTGACAAGTGCGGGCATATTTTTGCAAAACTGGAGAAGTTTGGTTTGTATGCGTCAGATCTAGATCCGACGGCTATTGGTGAAAGATAGCAGGCACAACATCATCACCAACTCGGGACATGTTTGATTCGCAGGATTTTGAAAACGCAGGAATAGGACACGGGAATATTACAAGTTTCAAACTGATATTACAAATGTTAGGAGTAATGCTGCACCTACAAAGAGGTAATTACTAGGAAGTTTACGTAAGAACTTTCATTACTTTAGGTGGATGCAGCATTATCGTACAAACTAAAATCCACCGCCTACGACAAGTCACTAATGGGAAAATAAGTTTTCGAGTCTCGGCCACTTGATGTTTCAAAACAAATTCAGCTTCATGCGGAGACTTTGTCATTTAGGCTTAGACGCTATGTGATCAAAGACGTCATTCATTGTTGCGCCAGAGAATGCCAACCTCATTACCTTGAGCGCACTTGCCTCCGTAACAAAGAACACTGGCCAATTTAATCTCGGATGTGCTGCGCCTCGGTAGTCGATCAAATCAATTTTTGTAAGATGGATATCTAGGCATTCGATGAGATTGTTATAGTGCAGCACATTTTTCACTTTTGGGTCTCTTTTATCTGCAAAAGAAGAGAACATATTAGAGCATCTGGCTGTATAAGATTGCCGTATCATCAAGAGGTACCAAGATCATTCGCTCATACGATAGGGTTGGCTGGCTAGTGATATTTTTTCACTCTCTCTCTCTTTCTCTTTCCTCTCATTTACCTAGGAGTACGTGAAGATCTTGGGCATTTGTTGCCTTCCACTATGTGGCCGATGCCATATTTCGCAAAAGTATGCCACATAATACGCATCGATGTCAAATCAAAAGATTTTGGCACAACTCTCGCGATGTGAGAGAGTTGGCACCGCGGCACACAGACCCACATGTATAAACAAATCAATCAAACCAACTACACCAGCCTCTCACTCTCCCAAACAAGTGTTTTTTATTGCCTCGATCCTCTCTCTCTCCGCATAAGTGTTTTTTTCATTGCGTGAGTTAATTTGGCACCGGAGCAAAGTAGGTGATCCAGATTGGGGCACCAGGTGAGCAATGGAGGGGCATCAATGCCAAATGCATCACAAGTGAATTTGGCATGTGTTTTGGCCTACATAGTGGAGGGCCGTTATAGCCCACTTTTGTACTACCTCTTATTTAGTATAAAATTTTGACCATAGATTTACGTAAGAAAATGCCAATGCATGTCACTAAAATTACACCATTTGAAATTATGTTCAAATATGAATCCAACGATATAGTTCTTAGTGACATGCATTAACGTTTTGTCGGTTAAATCTATGGTCAAATTTTGATACTACAAAATACGAAGAGTAAACCAGGACGGAGGTAGTACTTGCTCTTAGGGTAACCATAGAGTTACTGGATTAGTCTAAGTTACTTTCCACTATGACTAGCCTAGGCTACTATAGTAGTACAACAACAAAAAAACGATGCAGGTGATCACGTGAGAAAAAAAATACTAAAAACATTTCTTTCTTGCGGTCGCATGAGATGCAAGATTTGAACACTACACTTGTCATCGTAATTTGGGAAAATTACAAAAAAAATTGAGCTACGTTGTGATTACCGTTTACTAATAGGAATGAAGTTTCACCTCGATGAGTAGCTTCTCCGTGCACGGAAAGCATGTAAGGAATCCAACAACTTGATCCAGATTGGGGCCGATAGATTTTATTGCCAAGATCTTCACCGTAAGATAGACTGGGTCAAGCTTGTGGGAATCATTTTTTGGAAGACGGTCGTAAATACATCAAGAAGAAATTTAAAAATGTGGATTTCAAGAAGATAGAGAAGAAGATGAGTGTTGTTCCTGAACGATTACGGATCCAATAAAGAGTTCGGAGAATTTGGCAGACGAGTGCACCAACGCTGTCAATTTTGGCGCGTCAGTGACCCTGATTTTTGTTGGACCTTCTAGATCCGATACACGCAATCTCTCAAAGAAAGGCGCATTCTCAATGACCATAACGTGGAACAGCTGGAGTGATCTCTTCCCAATTGATGTCTTGTTGCGGGGCCAGCAAGACACATAAATCCATCGGAGATTCGTCGTGAGGCGATGTGGAGGCTAATGAACCCGTGGATCTGCTCAAGACGAAGGTACTCGAGCGCTAAGACAGTCATGAGTAGGTGCTCCATAGCCTTCTTCGATATGACAATGTCGAAGAGGTCGAGCTGCTTGAGTTGAGGGAGAAGAAAGGCGGCGGTAGCATTAACTGGGAAGATAGCAGAGCTGAAGTGGCGCGCAGCAAAGATTGGCGTGAGGCGGAGCGCGACGGCGGCAGAGAGCGACATCGTCCAGCCTTCAAAGCTGAGCTCCTCGAGCTGATTTAGGGCGGGGATAAGAACCACTCGTCAACTTGGGTTGGACCTTGCGGTTGGTAATCTTGAACATGCGGATGTCAAGGCGTCTGTCTGGCCCAGGGTGCGATGAGAGGATCTTGGAGACTGCGGCCATGCGTTTGCAATCCCCGTCGCAGAGGCAGCTATCGACGGTGAGGTTGAGGGGGACGCGGCGCCACAGGGGGCGCCACCGCTGGGAGGAGGTCGATGATTACGAGCAGCATGTCGTCGGGGAGGCTGCTGATGAAGTCCAGGCACGCCGGATGCGGTTTTGGCTCGAGCCGCCTCCGCTTGTTGGCTGCCTCGCCGTCCATCTCAACCGGCGGCGACACCGGTGTACACGTGTGCTGGTGTGTGTTATGTGCTGGGTGTGCGCGAGTGCGTCCTTCTGTGCATGCCGCCACGTAGTGCTAAATTGTGCGCAAGTGCGTCCTCCACGCGGAAGAAGTGTGTCATCATTACACCCTCAATTTACTAGCGTGCGGGGTGCTACCCCGAGTGGTTTCAACTTTGTTTACTTCACCGCGCGTGTCGATGGGCCTCTAGTTTACTTATTTTCACCCATCGCCACATGGGCTAGCACACGAAGATATAGAACACGAGTGACAAGGCAGCATGGAATGGTTGACCGTCAACTAAATAATATATTTGAGCTATACGCTGACACAGTGAGCGTATAATCCGTCGGTATAGAGTGTTCGTGTGAGAGGGGAGGCCCGTGAGAGATAGCAGAGAGAGAGAGAAAGAGCTACTCCCTCCGTTCGATAATGTAGTTCCAACATTTTTTTAAAAGTCAAACTTTTGAAACTTTGACCAAGTTTATAAAGAAATTACATATATCTACAATACCAAAGATAAATGTTTGTATGAAGTAAGTACATGTTGTGATGAATCTAATGATCTTTCCAGATGTAAATGTTTTTCTCCACATATACCTGGTCAAACTTACTTTGAGGTTTGATTCTTTTTAAAACATCCATATGCTTATGGATGTGAGAGAGTCCCTAACTAGAGAGAGAGAGAGAGAGTGAAATAGAAAGAGTGAGTGAAAAAGTGTGTAAAAGCGTGTGTGAAAGAGACATGGACAACACTAGATAAAAGTCGAGAAAAAACGTGTGTGTCTTATGCAAACATATCACACATGCATCTTCGACAACAGAAGCAACCGAGAGAGCAAGACCCCTAGCACGTGACCAAGAGGGGTCTGACAAACAAGGGAGAGAGGTCGAGAGAGACGTGCGGAGAAAATGTAGACATGGGGAGGAGAGAGTGTATGTTTGTCATAGAGAGATCCCCTGGAGATCGTGATGGGACTACATGGGTGGGAGATCGAGTGACAAGGTGTGTGCGCGATAGAAGATAATTTTGAGAGATATCGAGATAGACATATGGATGGAAGGAGACAATACGTGTGTTCACGATGGCTAGTGAGAGATAATCATACTTATGGGGGGAGGCTTGCGCCTATCCTGGAGTGCGTGATTATGGTACTTATTAGGGGGGTGCGTGTCACATAGAGAGAGAACAAGGGCGGAGATTGTTGGATGGGTCTATATGTATAGCGCGAGCGTAGACATGTGTATGTGTGAACCAGGAGATATAAAGTTTGAGAGAGATTGAGGAGCCCCGATAAGGCTGAGTGGTGCGTCCGATAGCTGAGAGGGGAAAGAGATATTCCATCCGGCCGATAACGCAGTTGCATGTAATTTTATTAGAAGTCAAACTTTGGAAACTTTGATCAGGTTTACACAAGTGTTATCTATATCTTCAAGATTAAAGATACATCATACGAACTACATCTCATGGTGAATCTAATGGTATATGTTTGCCGTTCAATATGTAATTGTTTTTCTCCATGTACATGGTCAAACTTTGTGATGTTTTACTTTTCAATAAATCGATATGCTATGGACCGAGGAGAGTGCCTAAGTCGAGAGGAATCAAGTGCGTGTGAAGGAGAATGAGTAAGTGTGCAAAAAGAGTATGTGTGTGAAAGAGAAAGTGACAACAAACGATAAATTAGAGAGAGTGTGTGTTTTTTCGTTTCTTAGGCGAACATATCACGCATGCATCTCCGAGATAGAAAAGCGAGGCAAGGAGATAAACGAAGATAGCTAGTGTGTGATTGTTTGCAATGGAGAGAGACATCCCTATAGCACATGTCCAATAGAAGTCTGGCCAACAAGGAACAAAGGTCGAGAGGGACACATGGAGAACATGGACTTACGGGAGGGGCTTAGAGGGTGTGTTTGTGATAGAGAGACCCTCGAGATCGTGAGGGGACTATATGGGTGGGAGATCGAGGAGGTGCATGCGATAGAAAGATGCCCCGAGAGAAATCGAGATAGACCATGCACATGTTTGTGATGGAGACTAAGATTAGCTAGTCATATACATATGGGGACTGCAGTGTGCCTACAATTGAGTGAGAGACCATCATACTTGGCTAGCTAGGCATGAGATTGTGTGTGTGTGCGTGTGAGATGGAGTGAGAACGAGGAGAGAGATAGAGTTTTAGATGGGCCTATCGAAAAGCGCAGTGAGATATGCATGTGTATGTGTGACCCAGTGTAGATGGAGAGTTTGAGAGAGAGGGGAAGAGCTGCGAGACTGACGTGAGTGGTGCGTGAGAGAGTTACGGGCAACGAGCCAACGAATTTGTGTGCGTACGATGAGTGCACCCAAGATATCTAGCTTGGACGAGAGAATCATACATAGTGTGCGAGAGAGACCTATAGATGGAGTATATATGCATGCGAACTAGAAAGACCCCCCCTCACGCACACACAAAAAGAGAGAGAGAGAGAGATGGAGAGAAAGAGAGAGGACCAACAAGGTTTTTGTGTTGGATGCGTGCGACAGAATTGAAGATTGTCGGCGAGAGAGAGAGAGAGAGAGGGAGCAGGAGTCCAGGAGAGGGGGAGGTCGCGTTTTATGCATCAAAGACTGATATAAATCATGTTTCGATATAAACTTGCATTCAAATATTTAAATTGGAGAACATGTTGTCTGCAATCCACACATGAACTGATATGTCATTATATCAAACAAGTTCATTAATTTGACTCTCAACATGTTCATGGAGTACTATAATACTGTACAACATGCTATTCGATTGAGGTGTTCAATTTTGGATTTAGTTCACTATTTTGACCTGGTGAACGAGCTATTTCATTGAATCAAGATATTTCATGTTGGGTTTGATTCCCGTTTTTGAGTGGTTCAACTATTTGTCATATAGTAAATTGCTAGCAACGAGCATGTAAAAACACATTACTCCCGAGCATCATCTCTCCATCTAAAAAAGAAGTGGCAAGCTAATATTTCTAATTTCGATTCGAATCGACTTGGTAAGGTAGACGTGGATGCTCAGTCTCCCAAATTTTGAACGAACCGTTAAACATCCTCTGCTCAGTGGAATTCGCCCGAGGAAATAAATGGGAGACGCGAAATTACCGTCCTATGTGGGAGACGCATTAATTGGCCCGTTGTGCATCGAGGGTAGGTTCGTAACTTCATCCGAAAGGCGCCTTCTCCTCGGCCGAAATGACATGTCTTGAATAATTCATAGACCATGGTCGGCAAAACACGCTCTCCCGCCCGAAATAGCTCAGCCCACTATTTCAAAACACGCTCTCCTCGCTTGAAATCGCCGCGCCCACTATATGTCAAAACACGCCCTCCTGCTCAAATCGCTCCCGCCCACTATTTGGGGAGAAGCAAAGTTACTCTACTATCCCCGACCCTCAAAGACATAGACCCAAGTCGAGAAGCCTAAAAGGCGGGGGTAGAATCTGTAATTCCCCTCACATTTCGACATAAATGCGTCTCAGAAAACATGGTTCCACTCCTCCCAATTCCCCCCCATTCAGACCTCGTGGGCGCCAAATCACCTTCTCCTTGGAAGCTCCCTTTCTCCCGAGCAGCGAAACCTCAGCCCTTCCTCCATGGCGCCCCCACCGCACCAATCTCACAGCCGCCCTCCTCCCTAATGCCGGAGGTGATGTCCATTTGCCGTCGTGCACTGGGCCGTGTGCCTCTTACTCCGTGCTACTGGAGCTGCCTCGACGACGGCCGCGTGAACCGTACCGGAGCCGATTCACCCCCGCCGTTGATCACCGCGCCAGAGCGGCTCCAACTTCGGATCCGTCCAGAGTCCCGGCGCTGCTTCCCCGTAGCCGTCGACCGTCGCGACATCGCTGTTTCCCTGCCGCCGGTGGCCACCGCAACCGCGCTGGCCTCACCGACTCGGCAGCTGGACCTGCCTACTTCACCATGCCGCCAGATAGGTCGCACCCTCATCTCAAATCACTTTATTTAGGCGTCAGTTGTCTAAATTTTTATTCTGGGCCAATCGATTCCCAATGGGAAGCAGCACCCCTCGAGGCGGCGGAGCTCCTAGGCTGCCGGTTGGCTGGTGTCTAATGTAAGGGTGCGTGGCCGCAAGTTCGCCGCGGAAGCAGCGCTTAGATGGCTATCTTAGAGTTGCGTGGGTTCAAAATCTTGCCGCCGCGGATCTGGATGACGGGAGTCTTTGTGGATTGGCCCGGGCGGCAAGACCCACGACAGTCTTGGTGAGGCGGGAGCGGGAGGTTTTGGCGCAACAGCAGACGGTGGAGGCAAGCTGCTCTGCCGTTGATCGCTGGCTCTTCAGGGAAGATTCCTAATAGTGTCAGCCGGGAGGCACAAGACGGCCATCAAGCCATCCGACATAGATCGGACAGTACCAAAATAAAATAAAATCGTGTGACCCCCGTTTTAGTCTCAGTCAACAGACGTGTGACCAAAACAAGGGAAGCATACACCAGAAGGGAGCTATAGTCCCCACTCAACAGTTCCCTGCATCGAATGCGCGTGCCCAACATGGACAGCCACAACAAATGCAGGGCCATCGACAAGTCAGCACATGATGCTCACTCCTATGGATGCCGGCCAGATAGCTTGTACCCTCATCTTACTTGTGTGCAACATTTATGGCTTTGTTATTCATCTAAGCATGGAAAATAGATTATCACATTTCACTGTATATTCATGCTGATCTCTTACGGGTCTTGTTCAGGAGTTAACGTTGTTCCATAGTTGCTAAGATACTTATTCTTTAGGTAACGTTGTTCCATAGTTATCATCCATCAGCCAATGCTATCCCACAGGCTGGTGATTATAGTATTATACCACTTCTGGTCTTACCTATGTTGTTCTTTAATACTTTTGTGTGCCATCTAGTTAATCTCGAGTACAAACGACACGTATTCTCGTAGCTTTCATCCGTGTTCTCCCTTTAGTTTTTGACACTGTTGCTGCTAGTTAACCCCAGTCCCACTGCTTATATCGTCTCCTACGTGCACTCATTACATAAATCTAACTACTAGTTGTCTTCCATGCATGTCGAGATATAATTACACCGATATATCCACAAGAACCTCACGGAGCAAATGTAAAGGCCAATAAACTTGATGTCAATGATACCCAATATGATGGAACATGTAAAGGCAGTTCTTCCGAAGAGTTGCAGAAAGATGTTGAATCCTCTTCACCCCACAAGGTCCTTGCTCTAACTTGGACCGTGATATGGGTACAACATGCATATAATGTCCTGGAGTGTATCTAATCTGTTGCAATGCCATGTGCTTAGCCTGCTGATCATGCATGTAAATATGTCATGCCTTCCTGTTTTTCAGTACCTATTCCATTCATGATAACATGTTTTTAAATTCAAGTACTATCATTCTACTCTATCGCAATGCCATCTGCTTAATTTGGACATCATGCTCATGAATATCTTATGCAATGTTATTCATCAGTATGTACTTCATCTGTCTACCATACCATGTTTTTTTTACATTGAAGTGTTGTTCTAGTGCTCTGTTGCAATGCCATCTTAGTTTCCCAATCATACACGTGTATGTTGCCTTAGTTTTTTCTGTATGTATTCCGCTAGCATACAGTTTTACATTCAACTAGTGTTTTTTAAGCCGTTGTCCTGCCATATCCCTAGCTCTTACACCATACTCCTCCGTCCGGATTACATGTTGCCGGAATGGATAAAAGGATGTATCTAGAACTGAAATACGCCTAGACCCATCCATTTTTTTCTCGATGGAGGGAATACATGTCAATATGTCATGCCTTTCTATTCTTGATTACCTATTCCATCTCTCTCTCATTGTAGCATGTTTTATAATTGAAGCACCATTCTTCTATACAAGGCATGCAAGGGAAAACGACTATGTTAGAATCTGAAGGGTTACAAACTAGGTCTTCGTAAAAGATCCAAACGCCAGGAGATAATAAACCAACTCCGCTTTTTATAGATATCGCTCCAAAGACGAAGAAACCCAACTCCTCTCGATAATAAGTAGATTCCAAAGCCAAAGAACTAGTCCGCTCTAGTCCGGAAGAAAAATATGTCAACTCCATTCTAAGAAGCGTGTGCGTATCCTTGCATCATGAAATTTTATAGCATGCTGATCATATTTTCTACATGTTTCTTACCCATCTCTCTTTTAGAAAATAAGCTTAACAAATAGAAGAATTTATGCACCTGGTATAAATGCATGAGGAAAGATTCTTGCAGGAATTCTCTGTACTCAATGCAGATGTAAGTACTGTTGTATATCACTATATTTTTACATCAGCATGTATTTTGTTAATCGGCGTGAATCTAACCTTTATCTGATCTAAATTTAGTTGTAGCAAAATGTATGATTAAAGGCCACAATGTTGATTTTTGTAAGGAAAACTACCTGGTAGTTTTGCATCCTGAGCTGCATGAGTGTACTATCTCATATCAGTGGGTTTGATTACTTTGGTTCTGCAGTGGGGTTTTAGTGATTTTTTACTGTGTTGTCCTGTCGTATCCCTAGCTCTTACATCATACTCCCTCCGTCCGGATTACATGTCGCAGAAATGGATAAAACTGGATGTATCTAGAACTGAAATACGCCTAGACCCATCCATTTATTTCCGGATGGAGGGAATACATGTCAATATGTCACGCCTTTCTATTCTTCAAAGAGCTATTCCATCTCTGTTGTAGCATGTTTTATAATTGAAGCACCATTCTTCTATATAAGGCATGCAAGGGGAAGACGGCTTTGTTAGAATCTGAAGGGTTACAAACCAGGTCTTTGCAAAAGATCCAAACACCAGGAGATAATAAACCAACTCCATTTTTCATAGATACTGCTCCAGCACAGAGAAACCCAACTTCCACTGATAATAAGCAGATTCCAGTGGCCAAAGAACTAGTCTGCTCCAGTCCAGCAAAAGAATGTCAACTCCATTCCAAGAAGCGTGTGCGTATCCTCGCATCATGAAATTTTATAGAATTCTGATCTTATTTTCTACATGTTTCTTACCCATCTCTCTTTTAGAAAATAAGGTTAAATGATAGAAGATTTCCTTCATTGGGATTGTATTCGAGGAAAATATCTTATGGAATTCTCTCGTACTCCAATGCTGATGTAAGTACCTGTTGTATATTACTATATTTTTACATCAGCATGTATTTTGTTAATCGGCGTGAATCCAACCTTTGTCTGATCTAAAATTAGTTCTAGCAAAATGATAAAGGCGCCAATGTTGATTTTTGTAAAGAAAACTGCTCGGTAGTTTTCCATACCGAGCTGCATGAGTATACTATCTCATATCATGCACATTACTGAATTGTAGTGTCGCTCACGGTTTGCCCATTCATTCATTGTGTCAATGTTTCTTTCAGACACTGCACTGGCTGATGATAGTTGTGCCATATTGTGTTAATTTGGTGTTGGCTAGTTGCCCAAGCGTTCGTTATTGCCAATGTTGCTTTCCTATTATCTCGACTTGGCCAATGATAGCAATGCTAGTGTCTTAATTTGGTGCGAGCTGCAGAAGATAAGAAGACAAACTCGAAAACAAAGAAGGCAACCCCATTGTTTCTTTCCAATAAATCTAGGCCGTAATATGCCAATAACTCATGATTAATACATTTGGTTCCCTCCTAATTTATGTTATGATGCAGTGGTCGAGACACTCTCCAGTATCAATAATACAAGCCTACCAGAATCTCCATCTGAATCTATTCAGTATCCTCTGTCTCGAATGCAACGGAAAAATGTATGTTTGTGAACCAATTAATGGATGAAGGAATGATGGAAATGGTGGAGGAATCAGAGGTGAAGAGTCGTGCGACACAATAACTGATCAATGTTTTCAGAGACAGTGTAGCAAAGCAGAAAGAACTTGCACACATGCTTATTGGCGTCATCCGTGCTAAGGTTGCAGATTGTGACGTTGTAGATCGTTAGGTTCTGTTCATTTATTTGCACTGGCATCAATCTTTGATTGCCCGATGGATGTAATTTCTGTAATATCTGCTTTGGATGTGCAACGTTTTTCCCTATATGCCGTACCTTTGCTTGATTGGTTTTGGTCCTGTGCATAATTGCTCATCGTAATGGGCTCAAATTATCTAATTTGGCCTAAAGACATGTACGAACTTTAGTGGGCCCATTAAGTTAATGGGCCGTTACCAGGCCGAAAATTAATGGTCGGCCTTCTTAACTCCCGGGTCGTTAACGGTCGACATCGAAACGGGCAAATGTGTGGGCCCAATTGATTTCACGGGCCGTTAACGAATGCCATTACTAAGTTTGGGCTACATATGGCTAACTATAATGTGGGCCTTTAGCAGTCAAAGAGACAATGAGCTTGTATTGGACCATGAAGAGCACGGGCAGCTAAGAGGCCGAAAAGTCAGGTCGTGTGTAAATGGCCCAATCAGGTTGTGGGCCTTTAGCGACCGAAGAGAAACCAGGCTGGTATTGGACCATGAAGGGCATGGGCTGTTAAAAGGCCAAAAATCAGGTCCGACTACAAATGGCCCAACTCATTTATGGTCCGTTAACAGCTGAAAGGCACATGGTACGGAATTGGCCCAACACTTGAATGGGCCGCTAAAAGGCCAAAACTCAGGTCCGACTACAAATGGCCCAATAGATATATGGGCCGTCACCAGGTTGAAAGAACATCGGGCCAGAAATTGGCCCAACACTTAAATGGGCCACTAAAAGGCCAAAACTCAGGTCCGACTACAAATGGCCCAACTGATTTATGGGCCGTCAACAGGCTGAAAGACACACCGGGCCGGAAATTAGCCCAATATTTAAATGGGTCGCTAAAAGGCCGAAAGATGTACATCGTAAAAATTGGCCCATCCACTGAATGGGTCGTTAACAGGCCGAAATCTCATTGGGCCAATATTGAGCCCAAATATATAGCGGGTTGTTAACGGGCTCGAACTGACGATGGGCTGCAATGGTGTAAAATCTTTAACGGGCTGTTGACGGGCCGAATTGGCACATCTCGTATGGGCTGTGGGCTTAAATGGACCTGTCACAAGTAGGCCTTATATGGTCCGGCCTGCTATTTTTTCTTTTACCGGGCCGCCTTTTTTCATCGGAATGGGCCACCGTTAGTCGTACACGTGTCGACCTATCATAGGCGCCTCTGTCCAATGAGTGGATGACATCTGTCCCAACGGTGAGGCAACACGTGTTTCCTCCGGCCAATGATGATTTTACACGTGGAAAATCCCCATTGGTTCGGGTCTGTTAACGGGTAATCGGATCCAAACCGGACCCGATAGCTTAACGCAGCGTTCGCTCACTTGGATGCCACGTGTCGGTCACCCTTGACGAAAAGCACTTACGGACGCCGCGATTTATCGTCATGGAAGTGGACACTTCCTTGATGATAATTTTGGTAATGTCATGGACACTTCTACGACAGCACAAGTATGACTATCTTGATTCTGTCATAAATTTGTCATGGATGTACATGCATGAAAGAAAACATGACCTACTGTGACGAACGCGTATCATCACAGAAGTGTATTTTTTTGTAGTGATGGGGGCTGTGCCAGGTGGGCAGCGGTCGCAGCGCATGGCTCTTGGATCCTGTAGCTCCTGAGTGGTCTTGGCGATAAACTCCTGAGCGGCGGGCGCTCCACGTCCGTTGTCCTCCTGAGGGAAACGTGCCGCAAAGCACGCCTCCACATGGTGCCCGAGCGCATCCCATGTGATGTTGTCTAGGTCTGAGGCCCTCCAGAAGAGAGCCCCGAGCCTCGCCGAGGCGAAGCGCCGCGCCTTCCTATCGCGAAGGAGGCGCCTCGCGCTGGCGCCGATCCCGATGTGGCGCCAGCTAGGCGCCCGCTCCCCCGAGGCCTCTTGCAAGGAGTAGCCGCTTCTTCTTCTTGGGGATGGCCTCGAGGGAGGTATGACGCCATCGTTGTCGGGGTCTTCGATTGCCGCGGCTTGGAAGGCGCGCTCGAGGGAGCACACCGCATCTCTTTCTTCGCAGGGGACTGTGATGATCCCGCCGCTTCCCGCCATTTTGAGGACGTTGTAGCCGTGGTGGGTCACTGCCATGAACTTGGCCAGGGCTAGATACCCGAGGATGGCGTTGTACGACAGACGGATGTGGGCGTCGAAGTCGATGAGCTCGATGCGGTAGTTGTCGCGCTGACCGAAGGTGACAGGGAGGCGGACTTGCCCTATCGGTGTGGTGGAGCCGATGGTCACTCCTGAGAAGGGCTTGGTGGGATGTAGCTGATTGTATGGCACTTGGAGGCTGTCAAACATCTCGACGGACAGGATGTTAAGCCCTACACCGCCGTCGATGAGGGTCTTGGTGACTTGTACGTTGCTGATGACGGGTGAGCAGAGCATCGGGAGGGCGCCAGCAGTGGCTGCGCACTTGAGTTGGTCCGCCGAGCTGAAGGTGATGGCGCACTTGGACCACCTGAGCAGGCGCGTGGCCTCGAGCCTAGGAAGGGCAGCCTTCACCTCACGAGCAAACTGCTTGAAGATACGCTGAGATGCTGGGGCCTGAGCTCCGCCCAAGATGTAGGCGATAGCACGTGGTTCCTGGAAGCCCCCAACCCCCTCGTCATGAAGGTGGTCGTCGTTCCTTCTTGGTGGTGGCGGCAGTGGAGGAAGACCAGCATTGCCCTAAGGGCGGTCCTCGCGAAGCTAATCCCTCCATGCACCCCCACAAGGCTGGTCCCGCCACGGCCCGGTCTCGCAAGGCCGGGCCGTACACTCTCGGAGGGGGGGCCGCATCGTCTCTGGCCCCTCCATCTCGTCCCCCTCCTCGGCCGTAGCCTCGGTCGCTAGGCTTAGGGCGTCGGCTGAAGCGTCCATCTCGAATGGCCCTGAGCTCTTGACAGTCATAGGTGTTGTGGCTATGTACGTTGTGGAAGGCGCAGAACGGATGGCTGCTCTTGGACGACTCGGGGTGGTCCCGGCCGCACTTCGTGTCCGTCTCCGCCACGAGCACGGCCACCCCCTTCGCTTCACGTCCTTGGCCTTGGCTTTCTTCTCCTCTGGGTCGATAGCCGGGAGCTCGAGGAGGGAAAGTCGCCCTTCCTCAGCTCTTGCGCACTTGGTCGCCATGTTGAACAGCTCCAGAGCCATGCATAACTCCTCGTGGGTGGCGAGCTCCTCCTTCATCTTGATGTTGCGGACGCCATCAGAAAACGCTGAAATGATGGCCTCGTCCGTCACCTTAGGGATCTTGAGACAAACGCTGTTGAAGCGCAGGATGTACTTCTGCAAGGTCTCTCCTAGCTGCTGCTTGATGCGGCGCAGGTCACCCGCGGCCGGAGGGCGGTCGCGAGTGCCCTAAAAGTTGGCGACAAATCGGTCACGCATCTCTCCCCTGGAGGAGATCGAGCCCGGGGGCAGGTTCAGGAGCCACGAGCGAGCACCATTCCTAAGAGCCATGGGGAACCAGTTCGCCATGACTTTCTTGTCACCTTTGGCCGCCTCGATACTCAGCTCGTAGAGCTGCAAGAACTCCGCAGGGTCGGGGGTGGCGTCGTAGCGAGGAGGAAGGTCCGGCTTGAACTTGCCCGACCAGATGATGCTACGCAGCTCTGGAGTGAAGGCGCGGCACCTGCTGTGGCCATCGGGCCCTTTGCTGATGTAGAGCCTGCCCCTGACGTCCGTGCACCGCCAATGCAGGCATCACACGGTCTTGTCACGGTGGCGCCGGGAGCGCAGGAGCGTTTTCTTGCGGCCGGGGAGCTTCTTGGCAGCTTCCTTCTTCTCGCACGGGCGCCCTATGCGGTGGGTCACGCCGGGGGGCCGCGTGCCTTGGCGCCAGGGTGCCGTCTTGGTGCGGAGGTGGTGGAGGTGCTCCGTGGGCTACGTCGCCCGCAGCTGGCGGAGGGCGAGGCAGCAAGAGGGACGGACAGGTGAGCCCCCAGCGGCGATGACGAGCTCGGCGATGCGGTCCAACCAGTCCTCGTAGAGGTCGTCGACCAGGCGGTAGCGCAGGAGCTCTCATGCCATGAGCAGCGCGGCCTGCGCGTTCGTGGGCGCGCGACGAGCGTGAGACGATGAGCCAGTTGTGGTTAGCGCCGGAGTGGCGGTGCGGCCGTCTCACCGCACAAAGCGGTGCAGTGAGGCGACTTGCTGCTTGTTTCCCGCCGGGCCGCTGGCGGCGTTGGCGGTGGGTGACGGGGAACGACGGGGAGGCCCGCCGACAAGAGCTGTCTGAGCGACGCGGGTGGCGAGGGCAGCCCGGTGCTCTACGCGGGCTCGACGCGCGTCTGACATGGTTGCGGTGGAGCGGTGGAACGTGGATCGGCGGAAGGGAAGCTTCGGGCGCACTTTACCTCAAGGCGCCAAATGTCGAATTTCGAGTTCCGGCAAAACCCTTGAGGTTCGAATTCTGGGGTGCGCACAAAGATCTCTCCTCCCCCTAGCTCACGCCCTCACCGCGGTCTCAAAGCTCAGCGCCTCGAACTCATAGAACAAGAGACACAAGGTTTATACTGGTTCGGGCTACCGATGTGGTGTAATACCCTACTCCAGTGCGGTGTGGTGGATTGCCTCTTGGGCTGAGGATGAACAGTTACAAGGGAAGAACAACCTCCTGAGGAGAGCTGCTCTTGTGCGTGAGGAGCTTGTGTGGATGAGGATGATCTCAATGGCTCAAGATCAGTTGCCTCCTATTGTGGTGGCTAGTCCTATTTATAGAGGCCCTGGTCCTCTTCCCAAATGTAGGCGGGGAGGGATCCAACAACGGCCAAATTTGAAGGGGGACAACTAGTATAAGTTATCCTGACTAAAGGTGGTCTTCGCCTGCTAAAGGCTCTAGTGGTGACGACGTCTTGGGCTCCACGGTGACCTTCGTCCTGACGTCCTGCTGGTCTTGGTCTTGTTGCACCAATATGGAAACCTTTGCTTGATGCCTCGGGACTCCTCGCCTGCGCTTTCCTCTTTAGCACCAAAGAGGAAATGAGGACACGGTGCGCGCTGGCGCCCGCCTGGCCTCGGTCCTCATGGCTTGCGTCACAGAAACCTCGCGAGGTGCCCCTCTCGTTGATCTCTCCACCCCTCGCGAGCCAGCCTGGTGAGGTCGCCCCCGAGGAGGTCTTGCATCGTCCACCTCGCGAGGCTTGGCCCGTCGTGAGGGTCTTGAGTGTTGGCTGATGAAGATGGGCCATACAGGGACGTCGGTGGAGCCACGCCCGTGGGCCATGACGAGCAAGTCTGGGGACCCCCATTCCTGTGACGCCTACAGAGCCCCCGAGCCCAAGGAGCGCTCGGACTTGGCTTCGAGGCGAAGCCAAGGGGCAAGTGCGGATCGCCGTGGGCCCCAACAGCCTGCGGCCTTGGTTGACACGTGGCGATTGATGTGACGTGGGCGTCTCCGCTTCCCCATGCTGCCTCGGCAACCGTCCGACTGACAAAAGGCTGGCGCGGGCTGCATTTGCCTTTATTGCTTTCCTTCGTCTTGCTCCAGATCCCCTTCCTTGCCCTTCGCTTCCAGAGCCCCCGGATCTATCCAGGTCCTCCTTCAAGCCTGCCGCCAATGGCGCCCAAGAAAGCTCGGGCTACTCCTCCGCCATCCTGGTATGAGCCCGCGCTCGACGCGCCGAGCGTGTCGGAGAAGAACCTTGCCGCCGTGCGCCTGATGACGGCGGAGGGTGACGAGAAGAGGAAGACTGTGCTACGGGCCGCCTCCGCCGAGCCTGAGGCCTCTGGCAGCACTTTCTACCCCATCTTCATGAGTAGCATCGTCGCCGGGTTGGGTACCCCCTTCTCCGACTTCTTCTACTCCGTCCTCAGCTAAGATCCACGCTCTCCATCTTCGACCCAACTCCATCCTCCTCCTGTCGATCTTCGCCTTCTACTGCGAGGCGTATGTTGGAGTGATGTTGTCCGTGGCACTGCTGCGCCACTTCTTCTTCCTCCGGATCAAGGAGGGCTACCGCTCTGGGTGTGTTGGCTTCGTCGCGGCCAACAAGTCCAACGCCATCTCGAAGGCCGGGGAGAAGGCCGAGGGCTTCAGGAGCAAGTGGGTCCTGATGGACGCCAAGTGCTCCCACCCCCAGCTGGTGCTGCCGACAGAGATGCCTGTGTCCCAAGAGGGATGGCTTCACGCGAAGCTCACCGACCCCCGGGCGGCGCAGGTGTTGGAGAGGATGACTGCCAACCTGAGGCCCAGCGACTCGAGGGCAGCGAAGCTGACGGGGGCCATGATTGCCAAAGAATTCATGGCGCAGCGCGTGGCTCCCGCCAAGCGCCCGCGCCCCCTGTGGAAGCTTGGAGACGAAGGGGACGACCTCCGCCTATGTCCGGAGCCCCTTTTCGACGAGGAATTGCAGTCGACTCTTCGCTCCTTCGTTGGGGACGACCAAGGGTATCCGCCGGACAACTTCGTTCCCTCGTTCAGACGGGGCGGAGGTTGCCGCTGCCATGCCCGTCTTTGACGGGTGCGGGCTTGTGCCGCCTGCACCCTCGAGTGTTCCGGCGACGATGGCTCCGGTGGACATGTCCTTCGACGAGTCTCGTGAAGGGGAGGAGGAGGAGGAGGAGCGTGACTCGGAAAGCTACCCATGAGGGGGAGGGGGAGACCTCTCCTTTGCGCAAGGCCGACATCCTCCGCACCCTGCCTGATGATGATGACAAGGCCAATGTCTCCCTGGAGAGAGGGGAGCCGCCGGTGGCTGGAGACTCCACAAGGCCCAAGGTCAGTCCCCGGAGGAGGCCACCGGACAAGGTCCCGACGAGGGGCAGGTCGGCGTTGATCTTCCGAGGCGATACCCCTATTCTGACGCCACCCGGAGCTGCCTCTTCTTCTACTCCTAGTGCTCGCGCGCCGGCGCCTCACGCCATGAAGCTTTCAGGCTTCAAGCTTAGGAAGCAGAGTGATTACACCTCGGTGGACCAGTAAGTATTCTTGTCATGTCTTGTTTCTTTGCTGATTCTTGATGCTTCTCTGTTGCGCCATTAGGCCGAAACCCGCGGCGAAGAGGAGGAAGGAGGAATTGGTAGTACTCCTCGGGACCCAATCGCCTGTGACGGCTGCACCCCCTTCCGCGGGGAAGGGCAATGACAGCGCTCACGTTTCCCCGGCCCGATCGTCCTCACGAGGCGTGGGGGAGCGTCCTCAGGAGGAGGCGGCCCCTGCCTCATTGCTCCGGAGGTGCCTGGCTACATTCTTTGGGGTCCCAAGGCTCAGAGCTCCCAGCCTCCCGAGCCATGGTGGCTGACTTGCCTCCTCCTCCTCTCACCGGATCGGCGACCTTGGATCCTTCGCCACCCACAGCGTCATGGAGCGCGCTCTTTCTGCGATGACTCTGCTGCGAGAGGAAATTCGAGGCGCCGACCGTCGCCTGATAGCCGGGCGCCTGGAGCTGGTCTCTGGCTGGCTTCACTCAGACGTGTCCGTTCGGATGGCGCTAAGCCAGGCCGCAGCGACCTCCGAGAAGGACAAGTAGGTTGTCGCCCAAGCCTCTGCTGCTCGCGAGGTGGCGCTGAAAGATGCCGGGGCCGCCCAGGATCACTGTCAATCGCTGGAGGCCGAGCTAGAGACCATGCGCAATGAGCGTGTGGCCGAGGCTCGAGGCCGCAAGGAGGAGGAGGAGAAGATGAAGGCCCGAGAGGACGCCGTCAGGGGTCACGACGCCGAGCTGGAGTAGTTAGGCGGCGCAGCCACGGAGCGCAATGGCCTGGAGAAAACTGAAAGCGGAAGATGGAGGCGGAGAAGGTCGAGCTTGACACCAAGGCGAAGCTCCTGACTGAGGACCGCGCGGCCTTCATGTCCCTCGAGGAGAGGTCCTGCGTGGCGCTGCGGGCACTCTACGAGAAGGGCTTGGAGGAGCTGCTGGCCACCGATGGCGAGGGCCCTCCCACCTGCTTCCTCATCTCGGTAATGCTACACCTACGTAATCCCGATTCGTAATTAACGTAATGTGAAACGTGTGAGCTGTTGATTGTAGATTGGGGAGGAGGGGCCCACCACCATGAAAATCAGGGAGGAGAGAGAGAGGCAATTTATGTTAATCCTTTCGTAGGTTCCCGTAGATGTAGAAAGATGTGAAATGCGTGAATGTGTAGTGGACGTACTATTGGAGTGCCTAAGATAAATTGTGTATGTAGACCCTATGTGTTTATTTACTTCGCATGTTAGCTTTGTCTCGGTTCAATAAAAAGCAGAGTTGGTGATGATGGTGTGCTGCCATCCTGCAATATAGGCCGTCGATCTATATCTAACGGATAGGAAGGAAACTATGGCAATTTACCTGCACTCCTCTCCACATTTGCAGATAAAGGCCTTCCCTCGTTCATCCTTTTCTCCCACAAGATCTTGATGTTCCGTGCAACGCACGGGGATCTTGAAATTACTCCTACAACATACTATATTATTATGACCCAAACCTAAACCTATTCTACGGCGGCGACCGACGTCCTCCATCTGCGATATCCATGTATGGGGACGGGGTTCAAGACCCGTGAAGTGAAGGTGCGGTCTCCGGTGAGGAAGAGTAGAACACGGGAGACGGGCCGGCCAGTTAGCACACCATGCCCTGTAGCCTCCCATGCCCTACTCATCCTCGGAGGATCCCCGACCGCGGCGGTGCCGGACGTTGGACGGCGGCAAGTAGGACGCGTGGCCGACGGTGCTACCGTCGTCGGCCGCCATCGTGGTCACCGCTTGTGTGGTCGCGTCCGCGTCCGGCTACGACGCTATTGCGTCGCGAGTGGCGACTTGAGCGAGGGCGCCGAACTCGAGCTTCATCCCCGAAGACAAAGCTCTCCCGCAGAGCGTTCAAGGCCATGATCATGGCGGATGTGGTGCTGTGTAGCGTGATGCGCTATGGTGTGGAGGTTAGCTGGGCATTGCCGCTTTAAGTAGCGCATCCCAGTGAGGCCAAAGCGTCCGGGCGTGTCTTTAAGTCGCCGGAGTTGGTTCCTCGGGCACCGAGCCTCTTAATGACGGCATACGGACGGACAGCATGAATGCGGGCAGCTGGCGCCGGCTGGGAACGCACCACACGACGGCACGAGGGATGAGGATTTTTGGTGTGCCAAGGTAGTCAGCTGCGGTCGTGGCAACGTTGGAGATGCCCTTTGCTCTCATGCAACCCCACATGTCATTGAAAAAGCAAGACGACCCAGCGTGGTCTCAGGTCCTGGGGATGCAGTTGGCCGCGCTACACCACTCCAGCCACGCGTCATTAGCAAGACTTCTCGCCCGTGTGTTGCACGTAACATCAAGATGCATTTGTAGAAAACTAGCAAGATGCCCGTGTGTTGCACGAAACATCAAGATCTTGTGAGAGAAAAGGATGAATGAGGGAAGGCCTTATTTGCAAATGCGGAGAGGTGTGTGGGTACCTTTATGCAAAATTTCCATAGTTTCCTTCCTATCCGTCAGATATAAATCGGACGGCCTATATTGCAGGATGGCAGGCACACCATCATCACCAACTCTGTTTTTTATAAGAGCCCGTCTGATTTATATCTGACGGATAGGAAGGAAACTATGGCAATTTTGCAAAAATATACCCACACCCCTCTCCACATTTGCAAATAAGGTCTTCCCTCATTCATCCTTTTCTCCCACAAGATAAACTACTCATACAAATGCATCTTGATGTTCCGTGCTACGCACGGGCATCTTGCTAGTCTCTACTTCTTATAAAAAACTAAGTTGGTGTTGATGGTGTGCCTGCCATCCTGCAATATAGGCCGTCTGATTTATATCTGACGGATAGCAAGGAAACTATAGGAAATTTTCAAAGAGATACCCACACCCCTCTCCACATTTGCAAATAAGGCCTTCCCTCGTTCATCCTTTTCTCTCACAAGATAAACTACTCATATAAATGCATCTTGATGTTTCCGTGCAACGCATGGGCATCTTGCTAGTGTAGATAAAAAGCAGAGTTGGTGATGACGGTGTGCCTACCATCCTGCAATATAGGTTGTCCGATCTATATCTAACGGATAGGAAGGAAACTACGACAATTTACCCGCACTCCTCTCCACATTTGTAGATAATGCATTCCCTCGTTCATCCTTTTTTCCCACAAGATCTTGATGTTTTGTGCAACACACGGGCATCTTGCTAGTTTTCTATAAATTTGGTCAAATTTTATGAAGTTTGACTTCAGTCAAACCTAATATGCAGAGTAAATAAAAACAGAGGGAGTATCTTACTCCTTGACCAAGACGGAAGGGAAAACGAGACAACTTATTGTTTATTTGAGCCATTCAAGTATAATCATGCAGTGTTGCTTATTTCTCATTCCTCTCCAACCGTCTTCTCCATCGATCATGCCGTCCTCCGGTTGAGTCCATCCTCCCACATGCGTCATTTGAACATTCTGCCGAGTATCATTCGCATGTGGGCCTCGACCATGCTTGTATTTCCACTATTGTAATTTGTCTGACATGCATACAAACAAACGGTTCGTTTAAAGTTTCACTTTGCCTCCACTACGTGTCGCTTCCTGTCTTACTTTTGACATCCCATTCGGTTCATGCCCGACACATCTGGACGAGTTCGATTGATGTTGAGAGATCAATTGCGTGTCGTGCAAGGAGATAAAGGTTTGGTCTATTTCTATGATAGAAATGACCCGCGAGGGGGGGGGTCTGTGGGGATCAGAGGGAGTATATTGTACGTTCATAAGTGAAACGAATGTATTGTACCCACCTTAGTCCTCTTTCAATCGATCTCCGGACCCCGAGATGAAATCAAGAGAAAATGAGTGGGTGCATGTGTGATACCTAAGGCGGATTCAAAATTTTGAACCGGTGATCATAGCATCCGCAAATCATATATAAAGGGTATTCAATGTTCGTTTCGCTTTTGAACGTACAATATATTCCCTCCGATCCTTTCTAGTTTACGTATAAGTTTTATGTGTAGTCAAAGTATCTCTACTTTGGTCAAACTTACAGAAAAAAGTATCAACATTCAACAACGCCCAATCAATATTGTTAGATTCGTACGTACTCCTAGATTTGTATTCAAACAGAGATGGTACCCAATTTGTTTTCAACCATGTGAATGTGCTTGTTCTCGCGCATGCTCTTCCTACTAGGATTTCGCCACGTATAGCCAGTCCAATAGTAACTTTTTTTAAGCTCCCTGTCCAATAGTACTAGTGGAGTACTGACAACATCTGTAGTAGAGTATGCAGTGCTCATAGTACTCCCTCCTTCCATTTATATAGGGCCTAAGAGCAAGTCTAATAAGGCCTAGTCATCAGGCTATAAGACTTGTCATGTCATTAAAATCCTACTTGGAGGAGTGAGAAGAGAGGAGAGAGAGAGTGAAGCGGGCTGTTATATTCTACAGCCCGGCTATAACACATAGATCAAGAAAAAATATTATGCATGCAACTCTCTTCCAATCATATACCTTACTCATGCAAATATTAAATGCTTAGAGCCAACCTAATAGCCATTCTAAGAGCCAACTTACATGGCACTTTTGCCTATGTGGAGGAGAGAGATGTGAAAAAGTAATGGGAGTGAGCTCTCATGCAAGATCCTAGCTATATACGCATTCCTAGGTAAATACAATAAATACAAATAAAGAGATAGAGAGTAGATGGGATAAAAGTAGTAATACAATAGCCAACCTTATATATTATTTTTTTGCGGGAAATAGCCAGCCTTATAGCCCACACTATTGTATGAGTGCATATAGATGATGGCTATAGATGACATGGCAGTTCCTTATAACCACCGGCTGGCTATATTATTAACCATGCTCTAATGCGTTTTTCAAAACCGCCTTTGACTATTGACCAGATTAATAGTACATGAGATGTATAATTTGAAAATTATATCATTGGAAGCTCCTTTCACATACGAATTTGACCGTATGCTTTGTGTAAGTTGCATGTCATATATTATTACTCTAAAATTTGGTCAAAGTTAGCCTCGAAAAATGCATTAGGCCTTGTAGATGGAAGGAGTGAGTAGTAGTTGAAGTGGATCCTCTGACGTAGGGATCCCTGCCTTACCCTCCCTTTCGGTCACTTACTGGTGGACCCCATGCTTGCTAGGCCCCGCATGTCAGTTACTCAATGGGTCCGGCCATGTCAGGGGATCCTCATCCATAGTATACTCCCTCTGTTTTTATTTAGTCCGCATAAAATGGAGGGAGTGGTAGTATAAATGACGCGGGCGGGGGAGGGACGTCGGTTTGCTCTCATCTGCGGTCCCACAAGCGAGCGAAAATGCAAGACGAAGCACGTTCCATTCAGTGAACGACATAGAGGGTCCAGTGTGCCGGGGTGCAACGCGAACGCGACAAGAGTGATGTACAGTCAAAACCGATTGACCGGTCGTCATCGGAACCACTATTCACACCAGAACCTTCGCTGCTCGGCCTACGCCAGCCACTGCCCCAAAACCACACCTCCTCTCCAGCCCATTCCCCCACCTTTCGATCCCCTAGCCCGCATCAAGCGTCCCCTAGTTCGCCGGAAAGCCATGGTGCGCCGCAAGATCACGTACTACAAGATGCTGACGCCGGAGCGCCGCGCAGAAATCGCGGCGGCGGTTGGCGCCACAGACCTTTGTTGCCAAGCTCGCTTTGCGGTGGGGCAATCCCCAAGTTCTCTGAAGCCAAGCTACGAGGAGGAGGAGGCCGATCCAATGTTCATGGTGGAGGTCAGCGTACGAAGGCCCCGATGGGTATGAGAGGCGATGGGCGTCGACTTCGTGCGGCGTTCGGGTCCCCCATAGTAGTGCAAGTGACCAGCGGTTCAACCTGGCGATACCAAAGGAGGACCGAGAGGCAGAGGCTCAACTCGACGCGGAGCGCGCGCATGCCGCTGCCATCGAGCTTCTCCTCCAGGTGGAACCGAATGTCGTGGATGCGAACAGGGCGGCGGAGGCTCAACTCGACGTGGAGCACGCGGATGCCGCTGCCATCGAGGCCCTCCTGCAGGCGGAATCGGACGTCCTGGACTTGAACTGGGCGATAGAGGCTCAACTCGACACGGAGCACGCGGATGTCGTTGCCATCGAGGCCCTCCTGCAGGTGGAACCGGACGTCCTGGACTTGAACCGGGCGGCGGAGGCTCAACTCGACGTGGAGCGCGCGGATGCCGCTGCCATTGAGGCCCTCCTGCAGGCGGAACCGGACGACTCGACTTGAACCGGGTGGTGCTCTCGTCCGTGTAGAGCGCCCGCACGTTCCGCGTGAACGAGTAGCTGGAGGCCGAGGACAACCACGGTGCGGAGACACACGTCGGCAGCTACGGCTGGTTCGCGCCATAGCCAAAGACGACGAGGCCGTCTCGTTTTCGCGAGCAGTGATAGTTTTTCTTTATGTTGTTGTTTATAGGGATCTTTTGCCGTGTAAAAACATATATTGTTATGCAAGTCGCCTGACTTTCATCATTTGGGTCGATCTACCATTTCAAAGCGGTTGGATGAATATCCCACGTCTCTAACCCTTCTTCCTCACCTCTTCTTCTTCCCCAATGCAGACCACAAGACGGGTCGTATGGATCCTCCCTCACATGCGGTTGGATAAACATAATGTATGAAAGAAAATTATCTGTCAGCGGTAGCACGTGTCAGTGAGGGTGCGTTCCCTCGGTTGGGCTTGCGGCGTCACGAGCGGATCATGTGAGGGTGCGGTGTGACCGCCGCGCGTCAGGAAGCGACCGTGTGAGGAGGCGGTGCGACCGCGACAGCCGTGCGCAAGTGTACCTCCTTTTCATTTTGAAAACTTTAGGCAAGCTTGCCAAAAATGTGTGGCGAAGTATGGCAATGCAAGGCCTAGACCCAAACAGGATAAGTACGTACGTACTAGGAGTACTAGTGTTAAAAAAAGAAAGGCGGGGTTTTCCTTCGCGGGATTAATCAATACAAATCCTCGTTTGACGTGTCAATTAATGCATATTTTTTTCTCCAAAGCCCAAAGAGTTAACCATATCACTCCTCATCGATTGATTAATGCAGCACCATGCAAACCAACCTTCTCACTTCTGCATGCATGCAAGGGTATATTAATATCCTTGGTTGCTAGTACGAGGCAAACCCCATCAATTTTGCGTCGATTAGTGTTAGTGGCCTTTTGCAAATTGTAATTTTGATATACTGGCCTTGTGTACAAAAAAATGGAGGTAGTAACTATTTGACTTCCTTCCCCATTGCGGTGACATCGATGATATCTCGAACGTTGTGGCTTGGCAAAGTGAGTTCGACGGAGAACACCATTGAGGGAGACCATGGTAAGTCGTTCGCAAGTGCCCCCTGCAAGCCGAGACAACCGCCTTATTTGCATCCAGGAAGTCCGTTGAACCAAAGGACGCGTAAATGTACTAGTACTACTAGTACACAAGAGCATCGTCCGTCATTCAGCTTAGTGCGTGATGAGGTGGTTTCTCGAAGAAGACGATGGAGAAGCGGAATCAGCGAAGAGTGAAATGATGGTTGCTTCATCCGTGCTTTGTGATTTGACGCCTCACTGCTTTGTGATTTTTGATAGAAGGGACAGGGGGTAGACTCTGTGCTCTATAATGTACATCCGTCCAAGCACGGGAGAAAGAGGAGAGATGTCGCATTTTTCTATTCCTTCAATCAATCAATTAGGGAGCTTCGGTTCCATCTTTTTGGCTTTGGCAGCGCCGTCCACAATGGTTCCCATCGATGACAAAAGCTATTTTCACATTTGGCTACACATTATGGATGCCCTTAACCGTACCACTTGGTTTTGCTCCTGTGTGCTATCGATACAAATCTCAATTATATTGATCTAAAAAATTATAGAATCAAGATTAGTAAAGAGGAGGTGATTTTCCCGCGCGGATTGCGGGGGAGGTTTCTTATTTTTAGAGGACGTTGGCCTGGCGGTTTGCTAACATGTGGTCCCATGTGTTGGTGCTTTACCAAGCCGATCCGCGTCCCACATGAGGCAGAAGCAACATGTGATTAACTCGAAGAAGATGAGGGAGAAGCAGATTCAGCAACAAGTGAAATGATGGTTGCTTTGTCCCTCTAACTTCTTTTTTTACTAGAATTATTTTTACTTCGTCCCTCCAACTTAATTGCGGGAAAGGTTCAACTTTGTGATTTGACGCCTCATTGCTCATTACTACGCTGGCGCCATGACTGGGGTGCTTCACCCCTGCTGCTGTGCGCTGTATTTCGGTATGGCATGTGGACCCGGTAGCTTGATGTCCCACATGTCGGCAAAATGGACTAGAACATTTATGAAAGCGAGTGCTCCACTCTTACGGTGGAGGAGTACATTGTACGACACAGCCAGTGTTGAACTGCTCACTTGTACCAGAGTAGTACTATAGTTTTGTTGTTTCAAGACGATCCATCGATACAAACTCGATTAAGCAGGAAAGGCGGGATTTTTCCCGCTGCTGTAGATGATAATCTTGGCCATACATTTCAAAGGCAATTTTAATGTATGCAAACTTAATAATTAAGTAACAATATGATATCTAGTAAAACTAAAAACACATATGATTTATTATGTTAGAGTGTAGTAGTAGTGATGCATTGCATAGTTGTTAGATGTAACATGCGAGAACATGTAGAGATGTAGTTTTGGAGGGTCTACAGAGAGAAAAGCGTCATACGGTCACTGAACTTCAGAATACGCTCATTACGGTCACTATATACGTTTTGCGGTGATTATACAGTCACTTGCTCACCGTTCAACATCGGGTTGACCGGCCAAATAGTCTGCGTGGCACCATGTTGACTAGTTAAATTGACCATGTTCCTTGTGGGTCCCACCTGTCAGTTCGCATAGGAAAAAGGTCAGATAAACACAAATTTATGCACGCGCGACAAGACTCTAACCCGTGCACGGGAATCACCTGGTTGTGTATGTGTCTGTCAGGGCCTAATGTGTGCGCATGCACGTGTAGGTTGAGCAGTTGAGCGTGAGAGTGTGTGTTGGTCATGTGGTGTGTGCATGCATGCGTGCGTGTGTGCGTGTGAGTGTTGCGTGCGTGCGTGGTTGCGGCGTGTGTATGCAGGAGTGTTGCGTCTGCGCGTGGCTGCAAGTGTTCAGGAGTGTTGCATGCATGCAGTTCGTGTGCATGCGTCGCGTGTGTGTATAATCACCACACCAGCTCACGTGTGTTAAAACAGATGGCTCGAGATACCAATACAAGGCCACCTTGTCCGGCTGTGCCGCGGTCCCGACTTCAACCACCGTCCAAATATTTTTTTGTCGTTTGTTTTTATTCTTACTAGCAAGATGCCCGTGCGTTGCACGTAACATCAAGATGCATTTGTATGACTAGTTTATCTTGTGAGAGAAAAGGATGAACAAGGGAAGGCCTTATTTGCAAATGTGGAGAGGTGTGTAGGTACCGTTTTGCAAAATTGCCATAGTTTCCTTCCTATCCGTCAGATATAAATCGGACGGCCTATATTGCATGATGGCAGGCACACCATCATCACTAGCTCTGTTTTTTATAAGAGTGTAGATGTAGATGAAGATGTAGATGTAGAGTAGATACAAGCCGACAGGTGGGCCCACTGGTAGTGAGATAATGTGATGCAACACTAGACGTGCCACATGGAGCGTTTAACTGGTCAACTAGTCGTGTCATGAGCAAATACAGAGCTGTACGGTGAGCCCGTGACTGTAAAATAACCACAAAACGTAAATGGTGACCGTAATGAGTGGATTCTGAAGTCCAATGCACGTATCGTGCTTTCTCTTCAAATACAATGATCGTTACTGTATATATCGCGAGAGAAAGATGAAACATGCGTGAATGTGCTGGGGGCTTACTTTTAGAGGACCATGAGTTAGTTTGTGTGCGTACGTGAAAGGGGCGTAGAGGGGGTGTATGC
The DNA here is from genome assembly GCA_021605145.1 of Aegilops bicornis. NCBI lineage: Eukaryota > Viridiplantae > Streptophyta > Magnoliopsida > Poales > Poaceae > Aegilops > Aegilops bicornis. The sequence goes on from CM038671.1 coordinate 465,351,151, forward strand.
GATGGAGAGAGAGATGCTCTTCGTTTCTCTTTATTATGACTAACTATATATAGTATAAAAATATAAAAATTCATAGTGCGGAATAAATATCATTGTGGGCACCATGCAATGCAAATTAACTTTCATACTCCTCCAGAAAACTTTGTAATGTTGTATATATTTAGAAATTCTAAAAAAAATTGGCCACACTTTATTCAAAAGGAATGTTGTATGCGAAATAAATGTGAAGAGAGGGCTTTTTAGATCAATGGGGTACGTGATGTAACATGTGTGAATGTGTAGTTGATGTATTTGGCAGGGCCTAGAGAGGTATGTGTGTGTATGACTTATTCGAGAGAGGCATGGATGGAGGGGCAGGCGGGAGAAGGGGAGCGTGGGAGAGATAGCACGAGAAATGAGAGAGGTCTAGAGAGAGAGACAAATATGATGTCACAGCGAGAGATTCCCTTGAGTGTGTATATGCAAGGGGGGAGAGGATAGAGGCACGAGAAGAATTTTTTTTGTTTGTGGTGTTTGTGTTTGTATGTGTGAGTGTGAGAAGATAACGAGACCTGGGGGCAGAGGGTGTGTCACCGCGTGAGGTCTGGTGGGCCGAGGTGAGGCCCTTGGTTTGGTTCCGTCTTGCGCCACATTGGTCGGCCCGTGACACATTTAGGGAGACCCATGGATGACTAGTCATACAAGACAAAGATAGCAGAATTGTGAAGGACTCTGTGTCCACTGACAAAGCCGGCTAGGATTTGTAACCCTAGGTTCTCAGACTAAGGTAACCCCTTATCTCTGATATTACTATTCATCCAACCTAACTTTAAGGGGCATCCTACAAAATGCTCTGCTAGAATCATACTCGTCGATTAGGAAGAGAGGTGTGAGACAATGTGTGAGAGACAGGCCTAAAGATAATGTGCGTACAGGAGACACGTAGGCAGGTCTATGTATATAGAAAGTGTCATTGGGGATTGTGCGTGTGTATACTTGTGAGAGGAAGAGTGCTTGTGATAAAGGTTAGTGAAAACAGTCGTAAATGGTTATGAGAGGGAGGGAGGGTTATATCGAGAGCATGTTCATGCGAGAAAGACACCTCGGGAGAGAGTGTGTGAGCATGTGTGAGAGACCACCGATGGAGAGTGAAACTACATGTAAAAGACTGATGTACACATTGATTAAAGATATAAATTGTATCCAAATATTAGGATGGATCATGATATTTGCAATTTGCGTAAGGAACGGTCATTGATCCATCAAACATCTAGATTCTATTGAATTTGAGCATGTCTATGTTATTATTCGACATAATTGATCCACATAGCTAGTATTTTGAATTCCAGACAATGCATCGCTTTAGCAATCGAATATAAACGTGAGTATAGTTCATGTTGTGTGTAAAGCACATTATACATACGAAAGTTACACAATGAACATTATAAATAGCTAGCTATGAACTAGCATACATTTGAATTCAACTTAAGGTGGCTTAAAAAATTGAATTCAACATGAAGTCCATTCAATCATTTGAATTCGATATCATGGCATTTCTAAATCATACCTAAATTATGGGGGGCACCAATCTTTGCTCTGATTTTGTACATAATAACATATATAGTCGTGTACAAAATATATTCAAATTTAGCTCCTCCATTCCAAAATAATTGTAGTTATAGGATTTTCAAGTGTCAAAATTTCAAAAAGAAGGGGATAATTTAATGAGGTTTTCAAACATACAAGGTCAAATTGAACGTTCTCTATTTAGGTCATTCCTCAAAGTTCAAGAGTACTCTAAACGTGAATGCTTCTGTTTCAATATTTCAAACGAAGCGCCAAACGAGCCTCTACTCGCCGGAGACCGCCCGAGACCAATGTTTGGTAGTAGAAGGAAATTACTTTTCTAACTATGACCCGTGAAACCTACCGGCCCGATGTCCAAAGGTCTAAACCGGGGTAGGTTGGTAGCTTCATCTAGACGCCACGCAACCGCCTTCGAAAACATTCATACACAATGGTCAGCTTAAGACACATGCGTGTGGCAAATCGCCCCACCCACCATTTGGGACACACAGGATTACCATCCTACCCCCGACCATGATGGGTCCGATATTTAAGAGGGGAGCAAAGTTTGTACTTTCCCCAAATTTCAAACAAGCGGCGTCCCATTTGTTCAAAAGCCAAAAACAAGCGTCCCTGCATCAAACATGGTTCTCACTTAGCTCCCCGTCCGATTCCCCATTCGTACTCCGTGGGCGCCAAAACTACCTCTCCACCAGCCGCAAAACCCCGACGTCCTCCGTCTGCCACCCATCCCACCCATCAACCGCCGCCCTCCTCCATCACACCGGACCCGATACCCCGACGTCGTCGTCCACCAGAACCTCAACCGCAACGCCCTCCACGGCTAGTAGTTGAAGCCGAGGCCAGCCGTCCGTACTCGAGCTAGTTCAACCACGTCGTCATGCGCCTCACCCCTGCCGCTCCAACTTCGCCACTGTCCACCGCATCGGAGCTATTCCTGCTACGCCGTCCTTCACTGCCTCGGATCTGCTTCCCCTCCACCGACATACGTCCATGGCAACACAGTCAACAATTTGGCCATGGGTTCGTCCCAGCCTGGACCCTCCTCCAAAACATCTGCTCCCCCGGCAAAAAGAAGAAGATCGCCGCGACATATGGAGGAGACCATGCTGGCAACCAGAAATGGTAGTCCCCTTCCCTTATTCATGCAAATCTTACGTGTCTGCCTTCACGGTATTCATCCCACAGAGGACACTAGTTGACCGCTTCTTCTTGATACTAGATGTTCCTAGTAACTCGCGATGCACAAGGTTTCTCCTCATATACTATTTCACCTTAGCTAGAGGTCCATCGCCATGCTGGATTTCAATTCACAGTCATTGATTCCCAATTAATGTAAGCATTCCCGGCTGTAACAGCGCTAGTCCGCCTATTATGTTGGGGAAGCGGCCTCTCGGTGTTTATCTTAGGGCGTGTGGGGCCTAGAAACTCTTGGCACCCGATCCGGGCGTCGCCGGGATTAAAAGGATGGCCTGGGCGCCAAGCACGGCCGGTGGTGTGATGTCGAGGAAGAAGGCGGGCGTGAGGCAGGGTTCTAGGCCAGTGGTCACTTGGCAAGGTTCGAGAAAGATCGTCAACGGTGGCTGGCGGGAGGTAGACGAAGGCCATCTGCCTGCTCCTTATAGATCGAAGGTTCATAAAAAATCGGTGACCTATTTATGTTCAGTCGACTATTATCTTGATAGGACCACATCTGGAGGTGTGCTGGAGGAGTACCTGCATTTCCTGCGCTCATATATTACAAAATCATACGGAGTAGAATCTAATTTTGTTTGCCATGCAATGTTGTAGAGCTACCATATGTCTCCTGTCATTTATTTTTCAGTCACTTTTATCTCGCTACTTTTTACGGTGCACTAGTTCTGCACACACTTCACCATACTCTCACTATTGTGTTTTTATGCAAGGGTATTTCAGACTCTGCTGCTATGAGAGAAGCAGAAAAGAAAAGAGAGAAGTCGCTCCAGCGTCGTACGCGGATAGGCCAGACACGTTTCAGCCTTATAAAGGGTGCAGTGTCAGCAGATGGAGACGGTAAACGTAGCTCTGGAGTTGATGACCTCGCTCGCAATGAACCACCATCCCAGGTGCTTGCTTTTACTTCGCGGTGCCATTTGTGGTTACATGTTGCATATGGTGTCTAGCTTGTATTCGAAAGGCCGAAGTCGGTCTTTATTAAGATAAGGAAAGATATTTTTTATATGAGCCACCATCCCGTGAGCACCAGAAGACAAATAGCTAGTCAGGGCACTGGCCGGCGATGACAAGCCCAGCCCAAAGACAGGCATCACCTGGAAGCCAACTAAAAAGCCACGATGGTGGCGAAGCAGCCCGCCACCCACTAGGCTCTCAGGTCCTAGATGATCATGCTCACCACTCCAACCGGATGTCTAGCTTGTATTGCTTCCAATTTGGTTAAATTGCATCTGCTTAGCTTACACATTATACCTTTGAATATGACATGCCTTCCTATTTTTGGTACATACTAGTATATCTGTCTATTAACCATGTTCTTACGTCAAACTAATGTTCTTGTGTATCCCTCATCAATCACTTATGATGAGGCAGTCAGGCCAGTGGACTACCGTGAGAAAGAATGCAACGTCAGCCTCTCTACATGATTCTCAAGAAATAGCAAGGCTAGATGAAGACAGTGAACGTAGCTCTGTAGTTGATTACTGCATTTTCCCTACACTAGCATCGCAGGTGCTTGCTCTAACTTGGCAATGCGATATGTGGTTGCATGTTGCATATGGTGTCTAGATTGTAATTCTTCCAATCTGGTTAAATTGCATGTGCTATTCTGCTTAGTTTATACATTATACCTGTTAATGTGACATGCCTTCCTATTTTTAGTACATAGTACATCTGTCTATTAAGCATGTCCTTACATAAACCTATTGTTTTTTGTATCCCGCATCAATCAATATGACGAGACACCTTTAGTATATGCGGTCGATGTTAGTTGCATCTTTCATATGATTTATAGCATGCACGCTTCTAATTTGTTGAAATGCCATTTATGATGGGACGCTTTTAACTTGGCGAGTCATATTGGTTGCATCTTTCATGTGGTGTCTAGCTTGCATTGCTTCTTATTTGTTGGAATGGTTTTCTCGCTTAGTTTACACAAACAGTTGTGAATATGCCATGTCGTCTTTTTCGTACATATTCCATCCCGGTATCATGTGTTTGCCTTACATCAAAGTAGTGATTGTCAGTATCATGCACGAATGAGTTCTGAAGAGTGAATTTTATTGCTTTTTCTTGTCGGTTTTACTTGACAATTCAAAATCAATAAAGCAGATGGAAGTTAGCAAGGCAGCGGATAAAGGTGCTCCTTCCAAATGGAGGGCCTCTACATATTCTACTCCTCCATCCCCCCAAGATGATTTATAAGACAACACATGCATAGGCACTCAACGTAGCTATGTTGATGATGAGCATGTCTCCCCTAGTGCACCATCACAGGTGCTCCCTCTAACTTGGCATTGTTATATGTGGTTGCATGTTATGTATGATGTCTAGCTTGTATTGCTTCTAATTTTGTAGAATTTCATCTGCTTACTTTACACATTATACTTGTGAATAAGACACGTGTTCCTGTTTGTAGAACATACAATATCATCTATCACACCATGTTCTTACATCAAAGTACTACTGTTGTGTAACGTGCAACAATCACTTATCATAAGACACGTTTGACTTGGGAGTGTGATATAGGTTACATCTTGCATTCTTTTCTAAATCGTACTACTTCTAATTTGTTGAAATGGCACTTATGACGAGACAGTTTTAACTTGGTAGAGTGATATTCATTGCATCTTTCATATGGTGTCTAGCTTTCATTGCTTTTAATTTGTTGAAATGCCTTCCCCTTAGTTTACACATCATAAGGTGTGAATATGCAATGCTGTGAATATGCAATGGCACTAATGACGAGAGACCTTTAACTTGGTAGTGTGATGTTGTTTGCATCTTGCATATGAATTATTTCTTGTACTGCTTCACATTTGTTTAAACACCATTTATGATGAGACATTGTTAACTTGGCAGAGCGATATTTGTAGCATCTTCCATTGAATTGCTTCTAATTTAGTGAAATGTCTTCTTCTTAGTTTACACATCATAGTTCTGGTTATCTCATGTCGTCCTGTTTTTCATACATATTACATCCTTCTATCATGTGGTTGTCTAACATCAAAGTTCAGTTCGTCTGTATCACACATCAATTTGTTCTGAAGAACTAAATTGTTATTCGTCTTTCTTGTTGGCTTGACTTAACATGGCACAGAGAAAGAGGAAGCAACAAAGAATGACAGGGAAAGGGAAGCGAAAGAATCCTGCAGATTCTCCTGGTACTGATGGTGCAATAGAAGGTCAAAGTCCAGCAGAAAATTGTACAAATAGGGTATCCCGTGCTACACGAGCTGCAGAACAAGTCAAACAGAAACAAATAGCTGCCACCAAACAAGTAGAGACAACCATAGTTGTTGCAGCACCCTCCACAGTACCACCAGCTGCACGATTTACTCATTGGTCAACTCAGCTAGCAGCACGTTCCCAAGCTCCCTTGCCACCTGACACTACTTCCAAAGCACTCTTGACACCAGATGAGTTGGCAAGATCAGATGAACTTTGTGAGCTTCAACAGCAAGAAGGTAGTTGATGGAGTCAAGTTACAGTTGCATGCTTCTTTATATGTAGTCTCACAGTTCGATGTACACTAACACTTCCTATATTCGTTGTTGGACTAGCGCCTAGGTGCAAGAGGAAACAAACATCAGGGATAATGATCGATAGGTTAAGTAAATCTAGAGGAGGAAGAATGGAGATCCGTTTTGAGGCAGGTTTAAAAAGGCCATGTGATGCTACAGAGTCAGCCAAGTTAGTATTAGAGGTAGCGGTTGCCGTTAGGTGTCATGTACGTATCCTCCCAACATGGATTCAGTACAGGAATGACAAAGACGAAACCAAGTTCAACACCTTCCTCGACCATTTATCAGTAAGTATGGTTATCTATGGACACTAGTAATATCGTCTTGCTCTGTCCCATACTTTCTAGGTTGTTGATAATGAGACTCCCATAATTTTCAATAGATGAGGTTCAAGTTGGATAGCCAAGATGATGCAACCAGACAAGCTTACACCCATGTTTTCAAGTCTGCTCGGCGACAGTATTGGTATAACTTGAGGAAAACTCACTTTGAAGGCAAGGCTAACAGTGAACTAGCCCAAACATCTCCAGTGGAAAATATATCGGATGAAGACTAGAGAGGCCTTGTTAAACACTGGCCTGATCTGAAGTACCATGTACATTATATATATGTGATCGGATCACATGTTGAAGTCATATTTACGCATGTGCCACACAAATCTATCTTCTTGTAGGTGAACTGTTCAAAGAACAAGGCCAACCGTACGAAAGTGAAATTCCAATGCATTTACGTGAACTTGTAGCTATATTGCACTTTGCAAGGCTCTTGTAATTAGCTGTTGTTTCACTGCTTTTTTCTTTGTACCATATTATCGGATCTATATTGACTTGTTCCAAATGCGCAGGAAAGCTCAAGGACCAAAAAAGTACCTGAACCAAATGCTGTGGAAATCTTCAAGGACCTGTCACACCAAGAAGACGAAGGGCATGACTACACCAGTCAAAGCCGCTGTTGTAATTCCTTAATCCTCATGCCTTTTAACTACTACTTACTCTGACTCATGCCTTGAACTGCATGGTTTGCAGCCAATGTCTATTACTCTTTTCAATTTTATACACAATTGTCTTAGCGTATCATTGCACCTTACAAGGTTTAAAAGAGAGGAGTGATGTTCCTTTGATCTTGACCTGTAATCTAGTTCCGTGCTGGACTTGCCCACACAATGTTACAATTGCAGGTTTATGCATTCTCGCTTGTTTTGTGATATGAATGATGTCATACTATGCTTACCGTATTATAAACTTTGTCTCTTTATCCTTAGTTGTCAATACAATGTGAAGAAATAGACAATACATTAGCCATGGTACATGGTCATATGTTTGGAACCTGGTTTTATTATGTACTTTGCGGTAAAATACAACTAATATTTTACATGGGTTCAAAGAATAAGTTACGTATATAGACCAAAAGCTATTTTTTGGTTTTGCTGCCTCCTTAATATCTTCAGTTCTGGTACTACTAATGTAAAAACTCAACTTTTCAGCAAGCTATGGATAAAATGGTGGAACCGCCACCTTCTGAAGGTGGCGAGGCAACTATAACTGCAATGTCGGCTCTTACTGCAGTGGGACAATACTTGTCCACTAACTGTGCCAAAAGCACGTTCCTGCATAATACTGGGTTGGTTGTTAAGGCAATCTCGTCCAAACTGCCTCATGATCAAGATATGCAAGCTCAAAACAATGTTATATCTGCGCTCCGCATACAAGTGCATTCCCTAACAGAGACCCTTTGTGAAACAAGGACAAACATTGTTTGATGTCGTCCAAGATATGCATGGTTTTGAAACCGGACTATCGTGACATTTGCTATGTTGTTCAGGAGCCTAGGAGAAATAAAGGCGAAGGTTATGGTGCTCCATCGGACAATACAACATGAAAACGTAATAGTCAGGTCAAATGAACTAAGCTTCTGAACTTCTGGTGGTCCATTTATCTGCCAGACTGTTAACTTTTATGCCAACCTTCCTTTTGTTTTATAGTTGTAATTTGTTTTGTTGTGATACAAAATTTGTTCTTAACGTCTGACCATCAATTTGAAAGAAAACAACAAGCCATTTTTGTATAGTGTAGGGTGTTCCCTATATTTGCACTGGTGGCGATCTTTGATGCCTAGTGGATGTAATTTGTGCAATCGCCTTAATAGCCTAGCGTTAGTTTCGGGCTTATTTATTTCCTAGTCATCTTTTTCCCTGGTTTGCTAGTGGCCGCAACAACCATGGGCCATTACGGACCGTGGTAACCTTGACCCTGCTACGGGCCGTAGGATCCATGGGCCTCCTATGGGCCATCGATAAATGGGCCTCCAACAGGGCCTTAATTAGAATCAATGGGCCTCGGGCCGTCGGATAAATGGGTATACATGGGCCATAAACGGGCGTAATTGGAATCGGCCCAGCATAGTAACGGGCCATTAACAGGCCGGAGGACAGCAAAACTTAATTACATCACGGGCATAATGGGTCATTAATGGGCGAGAATATAGGGCCGGAAACGGAAAGCAGTATACGGGTTAACAAGGTAGAAATGGGCCGACTCTTGCCACGGGTCGAATTTGGCCCATTAGGGAACATGCGAGTAACGGGCCGGAAAGGAGCCCAAGAACGTATGGGCCGTCGATGGGCAGCTAACACGAAGTGGAAAGCGGCCCATGTGAATCATGGGCCGTTAACGGGTACAAAGAAATTTACTGTTCATTATGGGCTAGAGTCACCGTGGGCCTCTAAAGGGCCTAAAGATACGAAGGCCTCATATGGCCCGAAAGACGTTGTGGGCCATACATGGGCCGAAAGTGAAATGGGCTGGTGTTATATTCGACGGCCCACATGACGTTGTTAGGCCGATTTCGGGTAGGCCCTAACGGGCCATCAGTTACCAGGCCGTAAAATGGGCTATTTGCAAAGAGACCGTTAACAGGCTTTTCATGGGCCAGGTCGCTAACTTTTGACCCAGTCAAACGGGCCGGCCTTTGTAAGCTAAATGGGCCAGTGGTGGGCCATCGCACGTGTCGACATATCATAGGCGCCTATCTGACCCACTGATGAGCTGACACGTGTTTCCTCCGGCCAATCAGAATTTTACACGTGGAAATTTCCCATTGGTCCGGGCTGTTAACGGGTTATCGAATCCAAAATCGGACCCGAAAGCTTAAAGGTTACCCGTTATGGTGGATGCCACATGTCGGTCACCCTTGACGAAAGCACTTCTGTGATGTGCGATTTATCGTCATGGAAGTGGACACTTCCGTGATGATAATTTTGGTAATGTCATGGAACATTTCCACGACAGCACAGGTATGACTATCTTCATTCTGTCATAAAATCGTCATGGATGTACATGCATGACAGAAAACGTGACCTATTGTGACAAACACGTATTATCACGGAAGTGTATTTTTTTTGTAGTGAGATGGTGCATTTTTCTATCAGTCACGTCAACCCACAGTCAGACCTTCGGTACAGGTTGGATACACAAGATAGTGAAGTCAGTCCAGGCAAGTCAGAAACTCCTGCAAGATGTCAGAATCCGTTAGAAGAACAGGTATGATTCATATTACTATTTTGAACCCAGAAGGCATATATATTCGAGCAGCATGATGCCTAGATAGAAGAGATTCTTTGTTCCATGGGAAGATGTGTTCCCCACCCCGTGGAATATTCTCGGTAATCGATACGAGAATAACATCTCCAGCAACGATCAATATCGAGAAGGACAGGTATGTCAGTAATGATAATCTTTCGGACCCCAGCTAATCCAACAGATATGAAGGAAACTTTGAGTCAGTCTGAATAGGAACATATGAGGTAAGTCATATCAAAATGTCAGGTACGGTGAAGCAAACCACCCCAGATCTAGGCAGTCAGTCAGATGCAATTCGGTGGGAACATAATATAAAAGTAAATAAGAGAACCCTGAGTTGGAAACGGTTTCTTCAAGTCAGAAGATTTACTTGTTCCATCAGCAACCAAATCTCGAGGATGAGATTTCTTTAAGGGGGGGAAGGTTTGTAACACCCTGGATTTTGCCCTTTTCTGTTTCTGATGATTTTCTTGGATTCCTTTGTTTGATTTGCTTTTTCCGTGGCTATGTGGTTCTGAAACATGGGAAGAACATGTCTTCCTAGGTTTTATAGTTGCTTGTCATCCTCATCATCATCCCAAGATCATGTCATTTTCATCCTTGACCTAATCCAACATTCTTTTTATTGGGAATATTCCTTTTCCATTAAAGGAATAACCCTTTAAACCCTATGTTGTTAAGCAACCTATATTTCTGCCACTCCCAAAATTCTCAAATAATTCTCATAAATTGTTTGGGTCATATCTTCCTCAAATATGTCAAAATCCTTCCTTGGCATCATTAAAGATAATTCACAAATATTCCATTTTTGATTCTGCCCTAAGTGGATTTTTGAGAAGGAAGTGTCATTTATCTTTGCTTGATTGACCCCAAACTTTTTGACATCTTTTCCTATCCATATAATTGCCCCATGCCAAAATTCAACTCAATTTGCCAAGTAAATATTCCTGAGCAATTTTTCGAAGTTCCGTCCGAGGGAAGCTTTGTGTGAAGGAAGTGCAAGCTAGGCATATCCAAATGAGTTGAAATTTTGCAAGGTCCTTCATTTGATCAAATCATCACTCTCCACCAAGTTGGAGATCATGTAACTCATCTATGTAAACCCAGCTCCAAATCTGTGTTTCTGGTCAGATTTTCAGTTTGTGAAGCAACCATATTTTATATTGCTTCATTTAAGCTAAAAATTTAACAAGACATTCCCCTACCCATATCAACTCTCTCCACCAAGTTTTGGCCCATTTCATTAATCCATTTTCCCTGTGTAATTTTTCAAGTTTCTGTCTAGAGAGATGCTATATGGCATCCAAATGGCATGAAACTTTTTGAGCTTCTTCATATCTTCACATCATTGGGCCATGCCCATTTTCAGCTCATTTTATGCACTTATGTGAGTGCCCCTTCATGATCTTGATTCTGGACCAGATTATGTAATTGTTAAGCAACCATGTTAAATCTTGGTCCAAATCCCTCCTAACTCCACATGATCATAGTCCTTCCTACTCTAAACCTCCCAGACATCAATTTTGATCCATAGCTTTTCTTTGTTGATTGCTGTATTGCAGCTAAGTCTGCAACAGCAAACTTAGAGGATCATTACCACCTAACCACGGCGCCGCTAATAAATTCATCATCTCATTTGTAACCTAGCTTGGAGGGACCACACGTGTGACATGGTAGGCCCGGCAAAAACGCGCCGCTTGCACCCGTGCACGCGGTGATCACGCTTGCGTCACGCTAATGGCAAGCTCTGGCTCGTTCTGGCTACTGTTCCCGTCCGCTCCCTCATCGTCTCGACGTCCAACCTTGTTTAGTAGCTTCCCCGTGATCGAATGCATCGCCCCGTGCCCGGGGCCCCTCCTGGTTCGCCATGAATGCCCCACAAACGCCATGCCCGTGCCGCGTACAGCCCCTGTCCTCCGTTAGAGCACTGCTCGAGCTCGTCTGTGATGACCTAGAGGCTTCCTCCATGCCTATTTAAGCTTCCCCGAGGTCCTCCGCACCTCACTCACTCCTCCCTCGCCTCTCTAGCCCACTGGAGTTGCCTCTCCTCTTCGTTTCTTCTTCGGCCACCATGGCCATCACCGTAGTTCGTCTCGGTTTCGGCCACCACAGGCCCCCTCTCCTCCTTCCAAGCCCTCCACCAGATCCCTCTCTTCCCCGCGGTTCGCCCCACACCCTTGCCCCTCGCCGGAGTAGCCCCCATTGTGGGAGACCACCACAGCCCGCCCGTCCTCTGCCTCTTCCTGTCGCTGCGCACCGCTGCTCTGCTGTCCTCCCCAGCACCCACGGCCGGGCTGGATGGCCGCGCCGCCCTTCCCCGCATGCGTCGGTGCCCTCCCCTCGGCCGGAGGAGGCTGGAGGCACCAGGGGGCAACACCGGCCGAGCCCTCCCCTGCCCCTCCTCTGCTTCTGTCGGGAGAGCAGCAGGAGGAAGAAGGAGACAAGCCAGGCGGAGACGTATCTTCTGGCATGTAAGTCTCTCCAGCCCCAGGCCTGCACTTATAAGTGGAAGCATATTTTGGGTAAACTATGTTTTCTGTTACTTAAAGCATACTCTGTTGTATCTTCTGCTAAAAGTAAGTTTCCAATACTGCGGAAATGTATTGCTGAAAATGCGCCTTTTCTTTTCCAACTGCCGGTTGAATCCTCTATTTGGTGAACATTCATCAGTTAAAGCAGATCCTGTTAGTTCTAACGAACGAAGGCCACAACTTTTCAACTGTAACTCCGATTGAGGTGAAACCAACGCTCACTTCTTTGTCTCGTCGAGGTCTTTCTGTTAGTAACATTTTCACTAGGTGGTCCCATAGTGAAAATGACCATTTTGCCCTTTCTTCTAATCAGCCCCCTCCGAGAGAGAAACGTCCGGTGTTTCGTTCCACGGCTTCACCGCACTTCTCCCCGGAGTCTCCGTCACCCCCAGGCAAGCCACAATAGCCACTTGCATGGTAGCCTTGCAGTAGCCATGGTTTCTACTTGAATATTTAATGAAAGTTTGCCTATTATCTGCCTGCTTGTTTGCTGCTACTGTCATTGTTTCGGTTATGCCTGTGGAGTCATGCTCACCTTCGTGCTATGTTCCGATGCATCTTGTTATCTTGTACTACTTGCTAGTATCATATTCACATGTTATGCTTGGTACGTGTAGGACATGCTGGTAGTAGTGGTGTTCAGTCTGATGCATGTTTACCGTCTATTATCCAGTACCGTTGTTATGCATGTCCCTTTGCATCTAGTTGGTTACATGCTTACTTGGTAGTATGATTGTCATATTCTTGCATGATATTTATTTATGATGCTAGTAGTCATGCTATGCTCATGCTCGTCAGTATTGTTAAAGTATTTCTTTTGTATAGATTACCTTGTATAGGCATACTATCACCTGCCGATATGTATTGATTCAGTTTGGGATTCACTTGATCTTCCTTGATGGTCAAGACATGTAATCTATATATGTGATATGAAGCCACCCCATGAGAGGTGTGCACTACACAGAAACATATATGTTTTCTTGGTATCAGCTAGCAATTCCCGATCCAGCCTTGTCTAGCCCCTGACGCTATCTCGCCGCCATCTTGCACCATGGCAGGCACCAACTCCTCCCTCACCTCCCCTTCCCTACCCGCCCCCCTGAACTCCACCTCCAGTGCCCTCGTCACCGCTGCTATGCCGGCCACCTCCTCGGCGGTGCAAGTCACCAGTGTGCGCAACCACGTGCCCGTCGTACTCGATCTTCAGAACTCCAACTTCACCAAGTGGCAGATGCTCGTCCGTGTTCTTCTCGTCAAGTACGACTTGCTCCCTCACGTCAACACCATCACCACAGCGGCGGACCGCACGGCCGACTGGACTCGCAACGACTACGTCGTCCGTTTGTGGCTCTGTGGGTCCATCTCCGATGAGATCCTCGACATCATCATGGTGGAGGACCAGACGACTCAGTAGGCGTGGACGCTCATCAGCAACCTCTTCTCGGAAAATCAGATGACCCGCGCCGTCTACCTTGAGGCGGAGTTCTGTGGCCTTGTCCAAGGCGACCTCTCCGTCACCGCCTACTATCATCGCCTCAAGGCTCTCTCGAATGCTCTCAGCGACGTCAGCACCCCCGTCTCCGACCAGACACTTGTTCTCAACTGCCTCCATGGACTCAACCTGCGCTCTCCGACATCACTACCATAGTCATCATGCAGAGCCCCTTGTCGTCGTTCACCCAGACGCGCTCTCTCCTCACTTTGCGTGAGACCCAGCTCGTGAACTCCTCGGTTGTGGGGCACCAGACCGCGATGTACAACGGCGGCGGCCCATCCCATGGCGCTGGAGGTCCTCATGGCGCCGGTGGCTCCTATGGTGCTGGTGGCTCAAACACGTCCGGCCAGAACCGCGGCTCTGACCATGGTGATGGCAGCCGCAGCAGCAGCAGCAACTTCGGTGGCCACCGCAATGGCGGCAACAACTGGTGCAAGAAGAAAGACAACGGCGGTAGAAACACTAGTGGTAACTCCAGCGGCCAACGCCCAGGCAACGCTGCACCATCTATTGGCCCGTGGGTGTGCTTTAACCCATATACAGGTCAACAGCTTCAGGCATCACCCACGGCAAGGCAGAACACTGGGGCTGGTCTTCTCGTCCAGCGGCCGCCGGTGCTACCACCGGCTCAAGCATTCACATCTCTGGCTCCTCTTCATGGACAAGCGTTCGACACCAACACACCTCCAACTCCCGGCTACAATGGCGCCTAGTCGTGGGACTGCACCGCGCTGATGGCCGCCCTCAACAACGCCGCCACCCCGTCGACCATCGGTGAGTGGGTCATGGATTCCGGAGCCACTGCTCATATGGCCTCGGACGTCGGTATGCTTCACCACCTCACCCCTTCTACTTCTTCTTCCATTGTCACCATGGAGAATGGTTCCACCTTGCCCATATCTCACATCGGACACGCATCTATAGCCACTTCCCGTCGCACACTCTTGCTTAAAAATGTTCTACTTGTCCCTCACATTGTCAAAAATTTACTCTCTATTCGTTGTTTCACTATTGATAATCTTTGTTTTATAGAATTTGACCCGTTCAGCTTTTCTATGAAGGATCTTCGCACCATGGTCGTGATTCTTCGATGCAATAGCCAAGGAGACCTCTACATCTTTCCGTCATCTGTCGTCAATCATCATGCCCATGGACTCCTCGCCACCACCCTCACCGAGCTTTGGCATCGCCGCTTAGGACATCCCGGATGTGACGCCATGTCCCAACTTCATAAACAGTCTTTTGTTTCTTGTAATAAAGTAGTCTCACGTGTTTGTCATGCTTGTCAACTTGGCAAGCACGCACGTTTGCCCTTTGCTAGGTCATCATCAATAAGCATGGAACCCTTTCAGTTAATTCATTGTGATCTTTGGACTTCTCTAATTCTGAGTAATTCGGCTTTCAAATACTATCTTATTATTGTTGATGATTTTTCACATTTTATGTGGACTTTTCCCCTCCGACAAAAATCAAACACCTCTGCCATACTTCTCAATTTTGTCGCATATATTCGGACACAATTCTCTCGTCCTCTAGTCGCTATGCAAGCCGACAATGGCACCGAGTTTCTTGACTCCACTGTCACCACCTTCTTCACTTCTCACGGCATTCTCCTTCGTCTCACATGCCCCTACACTTCTGCTCAAAATGGCAAAGTTGAATTAGCTATTCGCATGATCAACGACTTTGTCCGAACTCTTTTATTCCAGCCATCCATGCCACCCTCCTTTTGGGCAGAAGCCCTCGCCACAGCTACCCACCTCGTCAACGTCTGCCCTTCCCAAGCCATAGACTTCGCTATACCCTACATTCGCCTATACGACACCCTGCCAGACTATGCCACTCTCCGTGTCTTCGGTTGTCTATGCTATCCCAACCAATCCGCCACTGCCAAAAACAAATTCTCTCCCTGATCGGTCGCATGTGTGTTTCTCGGTTACCCTAGTCAACACAAAGGGTATCGTTGTCTCGACCTCGCCACTCGCCAAGTCATTATCTCACGCCACGTCATTTTTGACGAACATGTCTTCCCGAGCTGGTGAACTGGCCATGCCCAGGACACAGCGAGGCTGAGGACGATACAAATCATGGCCGGCTTGACAACCGGGCTGAAAGTCTCATGGTAGTTGATGCCCGACTACTGAGAGTACCCACGGACAACCCATCGAGCCTTGTTGCGAGCAAGGCTACCGTCAGAGTGAAACTTGTGCTTGAAGATCCATTTCCCTGAAACAACATGGGCACGAGGAGGGCGTGGAACAAGTGACCACGTCCGGTTAGCGAAAAGAGCATCAAATTCCTCGAGCATAGCACGACGCTAGTGGGGATCATGAAGAGCACCCTGGTATGTTTTGGGAATGGGAGAGGGAGTGGAGTGGGACGCTGTGAGGTTGAGATGATCAATGGGTTGGAAGAGCCCACGTTTAGCATGCACTAGTAGAAAACAGGGCTTTCGTCCAGGCCAGTTTAGCCCATTAGTCCCGGTTCAATCCAGAACCGGGACTAATGTGAGCATTTATCCCGGTTAAAGGCGGCTAAGGCATTAGTCCCGGTTCACTGTGCCCTTTAGTCCCGGTTTGTGCCTCAAACCGGGACTAAAGGCGATACCGATAGTCGGTTCGTGCCTCAAACCGGGACTAAAGAGTAGAACCTTTAGTCCCGGTTTGAGGCACGAACCCGGGACTAATAATTGAGACCTTTAGTCCGGTACTAAAGGTCCCATTTTCAAACTCTACCCCGTGGATCGCCTTTTCAAATATAAAAAAAATAAAAGAAAATGATGGAAATGTCAAAAAAAGAAAAGAAAATAAGTTTCCCATGTGATATGTGGTCTAGTTGTTGGGAAAATTTGCAAATGTGAATTTCGACTTTATTTGCAAAATCTCTTGAGAATTTGTAAAATGGACATAACTTTTGCATACTAACTTTCGGATGAAAAAGTTTTTATATGAAAAATCATCTACTCGAAAAGTTACATCCAAATTTAATCAGGGTAACCTCGTTAAACATTTTCAAAATCCTCAAAAACCTAACAGAAAAAAAAAGTTACGGGGCTTTTAATATCTAGAGTGGAAAAATCGAAAAAATTTCAAAGCTGTGGTCAAACAATGGTCAAACCATGGTCAAACTAATTATTCTAGAATATTAGTGTTACTAAATAATTTGTTCGATTATTTTGAATTTTGGTCAAATCTGGTCAAATTGTGGTCAAACTATGGTCAAACTATGGTCAAAACATGGTCAAACCATGGTCAAACTAATTATTCTAGAATATTAGTGTTACTAAATAATTTTTTCAGTTATTTTGAATTTTGGTCAAATCTGGTCAACCTGTGGTCAAACTGTGGTCAAACTATGGTCAAAACATGGTCAAACCATGGTCAAACTAATTATTCTAGAATATTAGTGTTACTAAATAATTTTTTCAATTATTTTGAATTTTGGTCAAATCTGGTCAACCTGTGGTCAAACTGTGGTCAAACAATGGTCAAACTATGGTCAAAACATGGTTAATCCATGGTCAAACTAATTATTCTAGAATATTAGTGTTACTAAATAATTTGTTCAGTTATTTTGAATTTTGGTCAAATCTGGTCAACCTGTGGTCAAACAATGGTCAAACTATGGTCAAACCATGGTCAAACTAATTATTCTAGAATATTAGTGTTACTAAATAATTTGTTCGCTTATTTTGAATTTTGGTCAAATCTGGTCAAACTATGGTCAAACTGTGGGTCAAACTATGGTCAAACCATGGTCAAACTAATTATTGTTTTCTAAATAATTATTGTTTTTGAAAACAATAGTTTGAAACTCAAGCAAAGGAAATGTGTCAATTCATGCTCAAGCAAAATTCCTGAGGGTTAATAGGATTGACATCTTACTATTGTCAGGAAAATAACAAGTGCAGACTTGGAAACGAGGGAGAATAGAACCCGAAAGTTAAGTGTGCTCAGGCTGGGGGAGTGGGAGGATGGGTGACCGTTCGGGAAGTTAGGTGATTTGGAATGATGAGGGTGAGCAGTGATGAGGGGTGCTGATTAGAGATTAGGGGTTAAAATAATTCAGAAATTTGAAAATAAAAAATTATTCAAAAAAAATTTCAAAAAAAATTTCAAAAAAAAATTTCAAAAAAAAATTAAAAAAATTTTAGGGGTTAAAATAATTCAAACTAACGATGGAATGCATGACCAGCAGCGACAACGGCGCAACTGAACGATTTTATGGAAGGGTCGAGGAGATCTGGGAGCTTGACTACTCTGGACTGCACAACACGACGATGTTCCGTGTCAGATGGGCTAAGAATGTCGAAAGAGAAAACCAGATTTTCACTACCATGACTATACCCGACGCCAAGAGCGCTACCGTGAACGCTATCGCAAAAAAGCGAGCCATGGGTACCACGCTAAGCACGTGACACAATGCTTCTTCATAACCGACCCATGCAATCCCAAATCGTGTTGTCGTGAGGAGAGGCAAAAGGAACATCATTGGAATGGATGGAGTCGCCAACGAGGAAGACTATGATCGTATGGCAAACCCAATGAGGGAAGATGACGATGATGATGAAGTATCGTCAAAAGAAGAATCAATACTACATTACCTAAGAAAAATCATACTTCATGGAAAAGGCAAAGTCACAATGAGGGCTCAATTATTCTTCAACGAACAAAAGGGAAAGAAGCTGACTCAAAACGAAAACGGTATTTGAGGAACCGTATGTTATCGGTCAAATTATTTTATATATATATATATATATATATATATATATATATATATATATATCTGTGTGTGTGTGTGTGTGTGTGTGTGTGTTCCTATTTTGTATACACATGACTTAGCCATGCATTATTATGCATGGGTCGAATGATGTAATATATATGTTACTATTTTGCATACGTATTTAACCGTCAAATGATGCAATATATATCGCCTCCCTTCGCTCACCGCTTCTCGGAAATAAAAGTGGGAGAAAATAAAGGAAAAGAAAAGGAAAGCTGGCGAAGCGAAGGTAGTAGCAGCGCTTTTGTCTAAACCGCTTCTACGACTCTTTGAAAAGGTACTAGTAGCGCATTTAGTATAAACCGCTACATACTGAAGGTAGTAGCAGCTGCGTTTTGTGAAAAACGCGCTATCGCTACGTCCACTTAACCCAAAATTCTCACAATCCCTGCTTCATCCCGCCTTTTCCCCCAAATCCCCACTCTCTCTTCCCCGTCAGCTGGCTTCGACCTCAGCCTTGGCCGCCTCGACCCAGTCGCCGCCTCGATCCCGGGCTGCTTGGCCGACCTCGGCCTCGCCTCCTCCTCTGATTCCTCCTCCCAACCTCTCTTGCCCGTCGTGGCCTGCCTCCTCGCCTGCACCTCTCAGAACCCCCCTCTCTCGCTAGGGTTCTTGGTTAATTTACTTAGGTTTTAGTTAGGCAAGTATGTTAATTAGGTTATCTATTTAGTTATGAATTTAGCTAGGTTTCAAAATTAGCTGAATTTATATGCAAATTTGAACTGGACATGTGATATGTGGATATGTCATGTTTTGGACATGTCATGTTTGGAAAATGATCCGAGTGGCCTATGTTACGTGGGAATGTTGATTCATTTCCGTTCCGGTGAATTTCAGGCGCCGATATGTCCATTTTAGCAAAGGTCATGCCAAAATTTCCCGTGAATAAAGGCATGATTTGTGCTACATAGTTGGCATATCGAGTCTTTGGCACATAGATTTCCTTTTATGTCATTTCTCATTTATTCATACTTTTAGAAATAAATGAGGACACTTAATCATAGGAAACATGTCAAACAACGAAGAAACTGGGCCTTGACCAAGATGCACAGAGATGGATTATGAGGGTGAACAAGAGTACCTCGACTATTTGATCGCTAAGCAAGGTTTGCAGGTCGGCCTCGATGATGGTGCTTGGCGCCGACATCGACACCGGCGGAAGCGCCGCATCGATAATGCGGCGCGAGACCGATGAGAAGGAAGGTAACAAGGGGAAGATATCAAGGGAAAGGTACCGGCCCGATGCCGCTACCGAAAAGAGGAAGCATAAGAACAGAGGATACGAAAACCTAACAAACTAGGGATTGGGCGACTTGTGATCACAAAGATGGCACCGGCAAGTTTGAGCCGTTAGAGCCGGAAGAACCTCGCAAGTGCTATGGGAACCAAGTAGGATGCATCCCACGTGAATGCGCGAGCATCAACGACGATGACTTAAGGAGTAAAGAACATTTGACGCAGCTTGCTCCTAACGAAGTTGCACAAGAGATTCAAGTTCCCGGACCGGATGATAACATAGAACAACCGTGGGATGATCCAAGATGAAAAGATTAACAATCACGCCATGGGCATGTTCAAGAATGATTTGGCCTCCTGGAAAGGGAGGGTGAAACGAGCTATTGAGGCTGATGAACCCCTGTCCAAGATTCTGGAGGAAAATCCGACACTTACGGAAGAGGAGTTCAAAGTTCAAGGACAGTTATGCGCTACCGAGGCAGCCAAGGCTAAGGCTGCGAAATTCAAGAGCCTTCAAAGAAAGGAACACGGAAGCATCGCCTCAGAAGCCGTGGCTACCTCGGTAAAAGGCCCATATGGGATAAGGAGGACGCAGAACGTGAAGCCGCGGGTCTCCCAGACCCCTTCACGAAGTTCACCACCCCCTTGGAGCGTGACTTCATCAGGGCCCGCTATAAGTGGGACAAGCAGAAAAAGGTTTTTACACGGACAAGATCACGAGGAAATTGATTAGACTCATGGAGAAGAAACACCAGCTTGCGGCGAAAAGCCCTACTTCTCCGATGAGGCCCAAGTGGGACACCCCTCTGAACCGGGCCTTGAGCGAACTTAAGGACTCCCTTTGGGCCGTGACATAATATGGTCGTGTGCCTGTATTTGGAGACCTGCGTACCTCTAGTTAATTAATTTGCATCTTGTATGTTGCATCTAGTTGCTAACCCTTTCTTTTTCGGTGTTGCTCTAGTATATTTTGTTGCATATATATGATTGTACATCCTCTTCATGAACATGCATCTCTCACGGGTACCTAGTTTCTTGATGGCGAGATGGAATTGCTATATATGTGTACAAACGGAAGGTTCCGGGGGTGTACAACGAGTGGCATGAGTGTCAGCCGCAAGTGAATGGTTTCACGGGCGCCAGCCATAAAGGCTTCAAAAGCAGACAAGAAGGAGAAGCTAGTTACTTGAGGTTCACGCTAGTGCGAGAGAGGACTCGTAACTGTCACCTCATGTACTGCATAGTTCCGCTCTCACTCATAGTGATAGCTCTTCTTGCGTATACCTTTGTTTAGATGGATGATGTTGTTGTAGTTGCAAGTATTCGAGACTTGCATGTATCGCTATTTTCGAGATGATGACAAGATACCACTTTGTGTTGGATGATGATTATGATGAGACTATTTGTATGTATATGCTATGATTACATTTGTGGTCTCGCAGGCATTTGTATGTGTATCATGATGACATTTCTATGTGCTAAAGATTCTTCTATAAAGCATGTTCAAATACAAAACAAATATGCCGAAAAAACAAAAAACTTAAATTAGCAGTAGAGTGTATAAAAGTTAGCAGCAGCGGCCAGCGATAGCGATAGCGCGTCCGAGGCAAAGCTGCGCTAGAGCTACTAGCGATAGCGAAGCTTCCACTAAGCGCCGCTTTGCTACACTTGTGTAGCAAGAGGCTGGTGAGCACGCTGCCATCTTGCTATGTGTTAGGCTATGGCGCCTTATTAGTAGTGCCACTCCCCGTGCTACTGATACACCTAAAACCCGCGCTGCTGCTAGCCTTTTCCCTAGTAGTGTTCTCATCAGTATGCAGACATAATGACAAAAGGACTCCCGTCGTAGCTCTTCTCCGAGTTCCGGTCCAGTTTGTGTCTCTTGCCATACGATGCACAAATTGAGGGGGGATCTTAAAGTATTCCTTTTGTATAGATTACCTTGTATAGGCATACTATCACTTGCCGATATGTATTGATTTAGTTTGGGATTCACTTGATCTTCCTTGATGGTCAAGACATGTAATCTATATATGTGATATGAAGCCACCCCATGAGAGGTGCGCAATACACAGAAACATATATGTTTTCTAGTATGCCATGTTCATTTGGTTAAATGCTTCATTGTTGTTATGCTCGATGATTATGTTGCACCTCCATACTTATGTTGATATCATGCTCCTGCATTGTAGTTGCAACATGTTATTTTAATATGACTCAGCTCATTGCATTCAAGTTTAACCGGATAATAATGAACTTGAACAACTGTTGGCTGAGTCATGGTGCCACCAAATCGAGCTGACCAGTGCAGCCACACTTGCCTTATGGGGGGTCCTAACTGGGTCTATTGTCGTGCCTCTCGCCGGTGCCTCCAGCGAGGGAAGGTTATGGGCGCGCGCTACCCTGATCAGGTAGGCGGACATAAACCTTGTGTGCCCGTTGTTGTTGTAAGGTACCTTGTCCCCGTTTGGGACCATTTTTGTTTTGCCACGACGGTGGCCGGCCACGTAGGTGGCGGATGTCATGAGTTGACATCGGGGCCACCAATGACTTAACCCAAAGGGGAGGTTGTCGAAGTGGCTGGGAGAGACTGATGGCAATAGATCGGTTTTGTCGGAATGTCGTTGGTCAACCCGAATGGGAGTGCGAGGCCATGGATTCTGTGGTGTGGGTACAGTGTACTAACCTCTGCAGAGTGTGTGTTTAGTCTATCGATAGCCGCGCCCGCGAATATGGGCCTAGTTCGTAGTCAGTCACGCTATGAGCCAACAATAATAATAACTTGATTAATAATAACCCCGGTTCGATGATGAGAAAGAGATTGGTTGTGATCGAGAGAGAATCAAGGAGGTATCATGGATGCCGAAGTTGGTTGATCTTTATGTGATCCGAGATGATCACAGAGGTATCGTGGATACCGAGGTTGGTAAATTGATGCATGAGATGGTTACAATGTAACCGCCGAATAAGAGTAAGTTGGTGCATGATATGGTTTACCTATTGCATCTAGTATCATCATGTTCATATGCTCATGCCATGCTGTTGTTTGTCTTGATTGCTTTTGGTTAATTGTGAGCTTACTAGTACATTCAATGTACTGACTTGGCGTGTCATGCCAGTTCGCAGGTCGTGCCTGGATTGCTTGCTTGTTTGGTGTGGTTCCTGTGTTCGCGAGCTAGGATAAGTGTTCCAGCCAGAGTCCCTGCGGAGTTGGAGTCCATCACCGTTGTTCGCTGCTCTGCTGCCAGTAGAGGTTCCGCTGCCTCGAGTTGTTAGGCCACTTGCATAGAGCAACTGTGGTTGGCGTAGCGTCAACGTGCCGGTGTTATTCATTGTAATATCGGAGACATTGTATTCACATTCATGTTGTAATAGAGAGCTGGTTTGTTCTATGCTAAGCAGTGCCGTATTCCAGAAGACTTCACCTCGATCTCTGGGCTGGAATACGGGGCGTTCCAGTTTCTCTGAGCCGGGGTGCCACAAGTGCTCCCTAGTTGGTGCTTTATAAGAGAAGATGGAGACTCAAATAAAAATAAAAATTGCATAAAGTAAATAGATAGGCCCTTCTTAGAGGGAAGCGGAGATTTGTAGAGGTGCCAGAGCTCAAAGCTTATATTGAGAGATAAAAATATTTTGAGAGGCATACTTTTCCCGCCAACGAAAATGAACGAGTAATTCCCAATACTTTCCATGCTAGATACGTCATAGACGGTTCCCAAACATAAAATAAAGTTTATTCCTTTTTCCACCATTCTTTCACAATCCATGGCTAGCCGTATCCACGGGTGCCTTCCATACCAACACTTTCCAAGGAATTTATTATTTGACAACATAAAGTAATTTTTTTTCATTTCCGTACTAGGTATCCCTATTACCGCCACACTCTCGTGCAATGACAAGTGAATAAACACCCATCTTCAGAATAACACATCTAGCATGGAAAAATATTGGCCACCCCCTGCCGCTTCATGAGCGGTACACGCACACAAAAGGAAATTCATTTTGAAAATTAGAGTTGGCATCTACAAATTTACTTATAATGGCACGGAAACACCGCATATAGGTAGGTATGGTGGACTCGTATGGCATAACTGGGTTTAGGTATTTTGGATGCACAAGTACTATTTCTACTTAGTGCAAGGAAAGGCTAGCAAATAGATTGAGAAGCAACCAACCAAGAAACAAAAATTCTCATAAACAAGCATTAAGCATAACTAACACCGAATAATGCACCACAAGTAGGATGTAATTTCATTGCATAACTATTGACTTTCGTGCTTGCATAGGGAATCACAAACCTTAAGACCAATATTCATACTAAATCATAATTACTCATCAACATGACTCACATATTACTATCATCATATCTCAAAACTATTACAAAGAATTAAGTTAATAATATCCAATAATCTTCATGAAAGTTTTTATTATATCCCTCTTGAATATCTATCACTTTGAAACTAATTTAATATATTACCATTGCTTATAACAAGCTCTCAAACAAATTTAAGTGAAGAACATAAGCATAAAAATTTTCATCTCTCAAAAAAGTATAAGTGAAGCATGAGAGAATTTCTTCAAAATTTTACTAACTCCCAAATTAATATAAGTGAAGCATTAGAGTATTTCTTCAAAAATTAAAGCACCACTTAGTGCTAAAAATATATAAGTGAAGCACTAGATCAATACCATAGCTCAAAAAATTTAAGTGAAGCACATAGAGCAATTCTAAAAAATCATAGCATCATTATGGCTTTCTCAAATAGGCATGTCCAGCAAGGATGATTGTGACAAAATAAAAATCAAAACAAGCAAAGATTCATATAATAAAAGACACTCCAAACAAAACTCATGATATGTGACGAATAAAAATATATCTCCAAGTAAAATTACCTATGGTTGTTAGAAGAATGAGGGGATGCCTTCCGGGGCAGCCCCAAGCTTAGTTGCTTGGTTCTCCTGGAATATTACCTTGGGGTGACATGGGCATCCCCAAGCGTAGGCTCTTTTCACTCCTTATTCCTTCATCCATTGTGATCTCACCCAAAACTTGAAATCTTCAATCACACAAAACTTAACAAAAACCTTCGAGAGATCCGTTAGTATAATAAAGCAAATCACCACTTCAAGTACTGTTGCAAACCCATTCATATTTTATTATTGCATTATACCTACTGTATTCTAACTTTACCGTGGCTTATACCCTCCAATACAATCCATAGGTTCATCAAAATAAGCACACAATGCAATGAAAACAGAATCTCTCAAAAACAGAACAGTCTGTAGTAATATGGACTTTCACCATACTTCTGTAAGTCCAAAAATTCTTAAAAATTAGGAAAACGTAGGAAATTTTAATATCAATCTTGTGTAGAAAACGTAGAATTTTTAGTTGCTTCTGTGATTTTACAAAATTCACCTACTGGACGTAAAAGTTTATATTTTTCAATAGGATCAAATCAACTATCACCGAACATGATCCAAAACGCTTTACTTGGCACAAAAACTAATTAAAACACAATCATAATAGTAGCATAATTGTGCAAACACTCAAGAACAGAAAGAGAAGGACAAAAATAAATTTATTCATTGGGTTGCCTCCCAACAAGCGCTATCGTTTTATGCCCCTAGCTAGGCATAATTCATAGATTCAAGTATTATCATCTTTAGTTTTTGCCACCTTACTGAGGGCTTTATCAAACTGGGAGGCTCTTTACGCTTCCCAATATTCTCAGGAAAAGAAACCACCTTGAGATCTAAAATATCCAAACGCTTATTGCAAAGAGTAATAAATGTAATCATGCAATTGAGGTTTCCACCAACATGTTTAACGGGTTCATTAGATTTTTGCAACTTAACTAAAATTTTCTGTAGCTCACTTAATTTGTCTAATATTTGAAGTCCTTCTTGTGTAAAATAAAATCCCCTTTTTAGTGGTAGAACTCCCAATATCCCTTCTATTATTTCGTAAGAAGCATGAGCATCAATCTCAACAAAATTTCCTTTAGCGGCAAAATCCAGAAGTTGTCTATGATGCATAGCTCAACCTATATAAAAATTATGAAGCAAAATCATTGCATCTCCCTTTATGTTACATATGCAGTAGGATTCCAATAACCTATACCAAGCATCTTTCAAATTTTCTCCTTGCTTCTATTTGAAGTATAGAACTTCAAAATCTGGTGAGAAAGGAGGGGTAGTCATGCTAGTCATAGCAAAAAGGTAGGCAATCAAGATCACACACAAACAAGAGATTGAACGAGAAAAAGGCAAAAAAAGGCAAATATTTTTGTGCTATTCGCAAAACTGTTTTAGAAGTGGGGGAGATGAAAATGAGAGGCAAATGGCAAATAATGTAAATTGCAAGGAGATAAGATTTGTGATTAGGAACCTGATAGACGTTGATGATGTCTCCCCGGCAACGGCGCCAGAAATTCTTTCTGATTGCTTGTATCTTTGTTGGTATTTCCCCGAAGAGGAGAGGATGATGCAGCACAGCAAAGGTGAGTATTTCCCTCAGTTAAGAAACCAAGGTTATCAATCTAGTAGGAGAACCAAGCAACACTAAGTAAATGGTACCTGCACACAAATAACAAATACTTGCAACCCAACGCTTCAAGTTATTTTTGGGTTTTTGGAATAATAGATCTGAAAACAATATGATAGAAAATAGATCCAAGGGTCATAGATTTCACTTGCGGCTTCTCTCGAGAAAATAGCATACGATGGTAAACAAATTACTGTTGGGTAATTGATAGAAGCGCAAATAATTATGACGATATCCAAGGCAATGATCACGTATATAGGCATCATGTCCAGGATTAGTAGACCGACTCCTACCTGCATCTACTATTATTACTACACACATCGACCGCTATCCAGCATGCAACTAGTGTATTAAGTTCATGGAGAAACGTAGTAATCCAATAAGAATAATGACATGTAGACAAGATCTATTCATGTAGGAATAGAACCCCCATCCTTTTATCCTTAATAGCAACGATACATGTGTGCCTTGCTACCCCTTCTGTCACTGGGTGAGGACACCGCAAGATCGAACCCATCACGAAGCACCTGTTCCCATTGCAAGAAAAATCAATCTAGTTGGCCAAACAAAAAAAAGTTTCGTAGAAGAAATACGAGGCTATAATAATCATGCATATAAGAGATCAAAGAAGACTCAAATAATATTCATAGATAGAACTGATCATAAACTCACAATTCATCGGATCCCAACAAGCACACAACAAAAAGTCATTACATCAAATAGATCTCCAAGAACATCGAGGAGAATATTGTATTGGGAATCAAAAAGAGAGAAGAAGCCATATAGCTACTGCCTACGGACCGTAGGTCTATAGTAAACTACTCACGCATCATCGGAGGAGCACCAATGTGGATGATGAACCCCTCCGTGATCGTGTTCCCCTCCGGCAAGGTGCCGGAATAGGGCTCTAGATTGGATCTTGTGGTTCTAGAGCTTGCGGCAGCTGGA
Source organism: Aegilops bicornis (assembly GCA_021605145.1). Lineage (NCBI taxonomy): Eukaryota > Viridiplantae > Streptophyta > Magnoliopsida > Poales > Poaceae > Aegilops > Aegilops bicornis. The sequence goes on from CM038671.1 coordinate 465,378,552, forward strand.
ATTGTTTTTCGTGGACTCCCCTAGGGTTTCTGGAATATTTGGGTATTTATAGAGCTGAGAGGCAATGGAAAGGACCTCTATGGGCCCACTACCCAACAGGGCGTGCCATGGGCCTCTGGCACGACCAGGTGGGTAGTGGGACCCACGGGCCTTCCCTCATGCACTTCCTTGGGTCCCAAGTTGTCTTCTGGGCAGAAAAAACTCCAAAAAGTTCATGGCATTTGGACTTCGTTTGGTATTGATATTCTGCGAAATAAAAAACAAGCAAAAAACAACAACTGGCACTGGGCACTATGTCAATAGGTTAGTCCCAAAAAATGATATCAAGTTGCTATAAAATGAATTTAAAACATCCAAGAATGATAATATAACAGCATGAAACAATCAAAAATTATAGATACATTGGAGACGTATCATCCTGCGAGCCACCATGCGCATGGGCGAGGGGGAGGGCGTAGGCGTACGTCTCTCCACGTCATGTGAGCCACCACGCGCGTGGGTGAGGGAGAGGGCGTAGTAAGCACACTTCTCCTTGTTATGTGAGTTAACGGGACACATCAAAGTAGTACTACCTCCGCCCTGGTTTATTAGTCCTGTTTGTATTCCGTGCCAAATTTAGACCTTAAATTTAACTACCAATATTTTAATGCATTTCATAAAAAATAATATAGTTGGAAACAATGTTTAAATAAGAATCCAACAATAGAAAATTTCTTCACATGCATTCAAATTTTGTTAGTTACTACCTCTGTCCTAGTTTACAAGTCCCCTTTGTATTTTGTACAAAATTTTGACTAGAGATTTAACTGACAAAATTTTAATGCATGTGAAAAAAAATATTGTTGTATTCGTATTTAAAAATTGTTTCCAATAATATTATTTTTTATGACATGCATTAAAAAAATTAGTTAAATTTAAGGTCAAAATTTGGCACGGAATACAAAGAGGACTAATAAACCAGGATGGAGGTAGTAAATCTCTAGTCAAAATTTGGCACAAAAATAAAGGGGACTTGTAAACCAGGACGGAGGTAGTAGTCCATACTGCGTCCTTTTCGGTTAACATGGCTTAATTTGAAATGACATAAATACACTGGCGGTCAACATATTGGTAACAATATGGTCACTAGACTTCATACGATGCTCATTACGGTCACTATTTAGTTTTACAGTGATTATACGGTCACTAGCTCACAGTAGAGCACCGTATTGCACCCTATTGACCGGCTGCATAGTCGACATGGCACTTTATTGACTGGTTAAATTGGCACCTGGTTTCTGGGTCCCACCTGTTAGTTGGCAGAGCAAAGAAATCAGTTAAACAAAATTTATGCAGGCACGACAGGAGTCCAACCCTTGCGCGCGAACCACCCTGGTTGTGTATGTGAGTGCATGCAAATGTAGGTTGAGCACTTGAGCGTGGGCGTGTGTGTTGCGTCTTGTGCTGTGTGCCGCATGGATGTGTGAGTGTTGCATGCATGCATGTGTACGTGTGAGTGTTGGATGCATGCATGCATGAGGCTTCTACTACTCCCTCCCATTGACATGTTCATATTTCAAGCTTCCTTAAAACGTTGCATGCAAGAATTAAGAGAAAACTCACCAATGCATATAAAAGTTCTGGTCTTTTGTTGTTCATGCAGGCATTGCAATTAATATGTTCGTAAAAACATTTTTCTTGAGGAAAATGTGCCCATTATTGAGTACTTTTGGAAAAATTCTTCGTGCACTCATCATTTACTACTACCTTGGTTGATGATTTTTTTATTTATCTGTATATAAACCGGAAGGAGGGAGTAGGTAGTACTAGTAGTACTCCTACATAATTGGCGTCGGGTGCCTTGTCCAATGGTTATTGTTGTTGGGCAGAATGAGAGTAGAGGCATAGGGATACTATAGATAGGAAGTCTTGGCGATCCATCTCGGTGAGAGAGAACTATTCAACTAGTCTTCATTGTGAAGTGACAATACGCGTTGCAGCAGAGATGGGACATAATTAATAAGCTGAGCCAACATGTTGTTGTTACTAAATCAGGCTTACCATGTATTTCCATCATGTTTACCACTGGAGCACACTTTTGCAAATACGCCTACGCACCTCTCTCTTCCATTAACTAACATTTGGGCCCTCTTTAGGTAGACCCACATGTCATCGGCTTAACTATTTACACTTCGTAGGATGGTATATCCTAGTAGTAGTACTAGTATAATTGAGATTTAATGCACCTTCTTGCTCATCTTTCCCTCTTCTTCCTCCTGTATTCTTCCTCCTATCTTCCCCATCGTCGGCCACATACCATTTCCCCTCGCTCACTGCTCGTCCGCCCGCGCCATCTTTGTCGGTAGCTCGCGCGTACCATATCCCCCCGCTCACTGCTCGGCCACACACGCCATCTTCTTTGCTCGCCCGCCTGAATCCACTTCCCCGCTCGCTCATAGGCACCCAAAAACCCCTATCACTCAACGCCCTAAAAAAACCATATGGCAAAACCGACTGACATGCAAAGCCGCGATCGGAATTCCCTCCCCGATGTTCTCTTGGAGCAGATCTGTAATCGTATGGACCTGCTCAATACTGTGCGTCTGGCCGCATGCTCGGTGTCTATGTATTGTGTACTCGTCTGCAGCCGACCGACCCTTTTCAAGACACCCTGCTTGCTGATGCCCGATCCTAGCTTGCAGGTGGCCCAGACACTGACTTGACGATCCTACGGAGGTTGTCACCGTGCCCCTCGACATGCTACCACTACCCGCCCACATGTCCTTCATGCGCGGCCACTACTGGGCGGGCATGAAAGCCAACTGGATCATCCTCATCCACCAACCGGTAGTCCATGGCGTCTCGTGGATATCTACACCCAAAGAGAGATCACCCTTCCATCGTTGGATACCCCCGACATCGAGCCTCGTGGCCCGCTGGACACTCCTGCCTACTACGCATGACGCGTCGGGCTTTTGGTACGACCTCCGTTTGCCAAAGGTTTTAATCTGTGAAGTGCCCACACCATCAAAAGACTACATGGATTATAAGCTCATTGCCCTGTTTGACGGGGGATTAGTCTATCTGGAATCTGGTCGCCATACATGGTTATGGCTGATCATGAATCATGTTGACCCTCCATTTCTGTCTGATGTTATAGTGCACGATGGCATTGTTTACTCGGTCGATGCACAGATTGGCTGCACATACTGGTGGAAACTATCTTCGTGTAATTCTTCTATCTCATCTCATCTTTACCTTATGAATACGACTGCCTTTTGACTGTTAGAAATTTAGAATAGATAGTATGGATATAACCACATCATTGCTATATGTTCCTCTCATTGCCTAGATTTTTATGACCACACATGTTATTGTTAGAGTTGATATGAGAACAATTGGCATCTAATGATTGTTAGAATAGATATTATGAGTATAACCTCATGATTGCTATATGTTACTCTCATTTCCAAGATTTTTATAACCACGCATGTTATTGTTAGAGTTGATATGAGAACAGTAGTAACTGCTATGGTCAAATATGAGTAGGCCCTGGCATAGCTGTTTTCCTCTCATTTTTACATGATGTTTGAACCATGACGTATTGCTAGAATATGAAAGACATTAGCTTAATTATTTTAACTTGGGGTATGATTATGACCACACCATTGCAATTCGCTGGCTATGATCTGTGTCACTGTTATAATAATCGTAATTCCACACATACTTTGAACATGATTTTATATTTTTCTCCTGTGGTCTCGAATTTGATTTGTTGCAGCACACGCAAATGCGCAGACCTTCATAATTCCAGGACCTAGAAATATACAAGTAAATGGGTGGTGGTTTATCACTCGTTCAACTAATGGTGGGTATTTGATGCTCATTCGCACGTACTAAATTGACCAAACATTTCATTAAACCACATGCAAGATTACAATGCAGGCGTTAATTGACTATGATGGCTATGGATGCTTCATGTTCAAGAAAGATCCCAGCTCCGTTGGGATGGGCATATTCAAGCTGGAGGCGGTTTTACAATCCCGGCAACCATTCCATGTTCCTTGGGCTCAATTATCCGATCATCCAACCAATCATCTATCATATCACTGGCAATGATTACTATGCTATGCAACTTCCATTCGCCACGGGGGCACTGTGTTTACACATCATACCATAGGTTTCATGAATCACAATATCCAGAGATTCGTCAACACAGCTTGTTGCCAGATGTTCTTCAGTGTGTGAAAGGCATCAAGCTTCCAAGCGAGGAATGGCTTTTGCAAACCCGACATGCGGCGATGTGGTTCATGCCAACATCAAATATGCACACCTTGATTCGTAGTGATATCTAGACTGAGCCATGTATCCTGCTGCTATAGCATGGCCACCTTTTGTTGGATATTATGTACTATAGTTAGTTTGAAGGCTAGATACCTTTTTGGGATCAAGTGCATCCTAACTCACCTGCGTAGCATGTACTGGTAATGATGATGGAGATGTTGTGCAGAAGTCATATATCATATATCAATTAGGCTTCAAGTGCATACTTGTTGGTGAAAGTGTTGTCCAATGGGAATTATATTTTGTATTACTCATGTAGCCTACAAAGTATGTCGCACAACCTTGTAACTTCATACTCCATTTCTAAATTTGTAGTACTAGTAGTCATCTATACCGTATATTGTGCTACTCGTACTACTACCTCCCTCCTAGTTTATTGGCCCCTTCGTAATTTGTGTCAAATTTTGACCATAATTTAACTAACTAAATGTTAAATATATCACTGGATTCGTATTTGAACATAGTTTCCAATGGTATAATTTTTGGTGACATGCATTGACATTTTGTTAGTTAAACCTATGGTCAAAATGTGACATGAAATATGAAGGGGACGAATAAACCAGGATGGAGGTAGTAGTAACTAGTAAGTAGTAGTTGTACGACTAGTAAGTACTACATCAGTACTAGTATACATCGATCAAATTATTCATCATGTCCTCACATTAAATTGACATGACAACACGCTACGCGTGAGGTGACACAAGAGTCCCAGCGGCGTGTTCGGTTCACCAAAGTGAGCCTCACCCCTCTGGTAGTACAACAACACTCTCCCATTCTATACAAAATCACTTTCCCATTCTCTCCCGGTCTCTCCGCCTCCCAGCCACCACCTTGATCTGATCCAGTTAGTACAATGAGCGATGAGCTATTGGAGCTGCTATACTTCATTGCAAGTAGTCAAAAGGAAGACACTGAAAAAATTGATCTCAACAAGGATGCTCTTCAAGCTAGCAGCATGAAGGAAGGAACCAGCGAGGCCGCTCCTACGAGTATTCGTCCCGTCGCCCTGTATGATGATTTCGATCTTTATGGGGGTTTTCAAGTCTTTATAGTATGCATGTAGTAATGGAGCCAAGACCCCAGTTTGTTCCGGTGTTGTGGATGATGTCACTTGAAACTGCGTTGGTATTTCCCAAAAGAGGAAGGGATGATGCAGTATAGCTACGGTAGGTATTTCCCTTAGTTGTGAAACCAAGGTTTCAATCCAATAGAAGAACCAAGCAACACTACGTAAACGGTACCTGCACCCAAATAACAAATACTTGTAACCCGATGCATAAGAGGGGTTGTCAATCCCTCCACGGTAAAAAGATAGATAAATTTGTGGAAGATTGGATAAATAGCTCTCGGTAAAACGCGAAATAAAATAAGTAGTAAAAAAGTACAGCAAGGCATATTTTGGTTTTTGGAATAATAGATATGAAAATAAAAGTGGCAAATAATAGATCCGAAAGCAACTTTGATGAAGAATAGACCCGGGGGCCGTAGATTTCACTAGTGGCTTCTCTCGAGAAATAGCACATGGTGGGTAAACAAATTACTGTTGGGAAATTGATAGAAGATCAAATAATTATGACGGTATCCAAGGCAATTATCAATATATAGGCATCATGTCCAAGATTAGTACGCCGAAACGATTATGCATGTACTATTATTACTCCACACATCGCCCGCTATCCAGCATGCATCTAGTGTATTAAGTTCATGGAGAAAAAGAGTAATGCAATAAGAATGATGACATGATGTAGACGAGATCTATTTATGTAGGAATAGCCCCCATCTTGTTATCCTTAATAGCAACGATACATGTGTGTCTTGCTGCCCCTTCTGTCACTGGGAAACAACACCGCAAGATCGAACCCATCACAAAGCACCTCTTCCCATGGCAAGAAAAATCGAACTAGTTGGCCTAACTAAACCAAAGATTCGAAGAAGAAATACGAGGCTATAAATAATCATGCATACAAGAGATCAAATAAGAGTCAAATAATATTCATGGATAAAATTCTGATCATAAACTCAAACTTCATCAGATCCCAACAAACACACCGCAAAAAGTCATTATATCAAATAGATATCCTAGAGACCATTGTATTGAGAATCAAAGAGAGAGAGAGAGAGAGAGGAATATCTAGCTACTGCCTACGGACCCGTACGTCTATGGTGGACTAATCACGCATCATTCGGAGAGGCACCAACGAGCATGATGAACCCCTTTGTGATGGTGTTAGATTGGATCTCGTGGTTTTGGAACTTGCGGTGGCTGGAATTGTGTTTCGTCGACTCCCCTAGGGTTTTACGGAATATTTGGGAATTTATAGAGGCGAAGAGGCCGTCTGCAGAGACCCCGTGGGCCCCACAACCCCACAGGCGCTTGGGCTCTGGGCACACCACAGTGGGTTGTGGTCCCCACGGCCTCCTCCTCAGTGCTTTCTTGGTCCCCAAGGTGTCTTCTGGTCCAAAAAAAATCTCCAAAAAGTTTCACTGCGTTTGCACTCCATTTAGTACTGATATTCTGCGAAGTAAAAAACAAGCAAAAATAACAGCAACTGGCACTGGGCACTATGTCAATAGGTTAGTCCCAAAAAATGATACAAGGTTGCTATAAAATGGTTGTCAAACATCCAAGAATGATAATATAACAACATGGAACAATAAAAAATTATAGATACGTTGGAGACGTATCAGTGGACATCAGATTTGGAGTAGCACTTATCTGTCGAAATCTTTCATCATTTACTTAAATAGTTGATTGATCACACATCGAGTATCATTTAACTGGAATTAACCGATGCAAGTCCAAGATGGATTGGTCGGGGCTGCCGGCTGGCATCAAGTTCGATCCCATGGATCAAGAGCTGATCAAGCACCTTGAGGCCAAAGTGAGTGCTGACAACACGAGATCCCACCCTCTCATCGATTTTTTCATACCGACAATCGACAGCGAGCACGACATATGCTACACCCATCCTGAGAAACTTCTAGGTGGGGCATCGATTGACCGTCTACTTGCACAAAATATATTCCTTTGTTTATACCTCTATTTATCTTTTTAGACGCAGACCTAGTGACGCAATTACAATTTGACAGTAAATCTAAAGTGAAGCAAGTGACTGCAACATGCCAAAGATGTTATGAAAATGCCAACTATCGTAAAACTTCTATTAGCCAATGCTGCAGGTATCACACTGCGTGGCCTAAGCAAGCATTTCTTCCAGCACAACTCTAGGGCATTCAAAAGGGGCACATGGGCGCGTCACAAGATACAGTCGGAATGCGGCATGCACATGATGTAGCACAAGACCAACAATACCATGTCGGTGATGGTCAACGGCCGGCAGACGGGCATCAAAAAGGTTCTAGTGCTACAAACCAACAAGAACTTTGACCAGCAGAGGACCAACTGGGCAATGCAACAGTACCACCTCCCAGACCTGGATCAAGAGAAGGAGCGGGCGCTGGTCATCTGCAAGATTTTCTACCAGACGAACACTAGGGCCAGGACTAAAAAGATTATAAGTTAGTTTGGTATTGGTACTTGTTCTACCTGGTCGTCTGCAAGTTGGTATTGTTGTTAATGTTCTTTCGGTATGAACTTGGCATTTGCTTACAACCATCATGTCGAGGGTCGACGTGGATATAAAGCTGAATCATTTGTTGTGAAAAAAATGCAGGCACCAATTTTTTTTGGGTAGCATAAGCACCTGCCGTTTGAATTCCCAGTTCTCCGATTTTGATACATCTTCGAGTACGCACGGGATCCATCAAGTTTCACAGGCTGATAGTTGGACGCAAGACGTCAGGACTGGGCTGTGGCACGCCAAGCCCAACTGCAAATTGTTAAAAGATTGATTTGTGCCTTCCAGAACATTTAAGTGTCACGACCTTGATCGCGTGAAGCACCTCCCATGGACTCAAAAAAGGCCTAGTTGGTTATTATTAGTTGAAATATGTAAACTGTTCCATAATAAAAAGAAATATGTAAAATGCAATGAATTTGGTCCGGTTTCACTAAAAATCATCCGATTTGCATGAAATTCATTCGTGGAATGACAAGACGGCTATCCATACAGAGCCTAACCGTACGGAACCAGCAGGTCCATGGCCATAAGCAAGCAAGTGCATGCACTTATTATCATGATGGAAAAATAATGCTGATGTCTGAGACAGTGAAACCCATGAAATTTTCAACATAGTCAATAAATGAGAGAATTCTACAAGTACAGACTGATAACTGGGATCCATCAGGTATATTGTTTTTTGAGGTCGAGCAACTATCAACTGGGCTGTAGACTGCCCAGGCTTGGTTTTGTTTTTAACATGCCCAGCCCATGAAGATAATGGGGCACAAAGATCCAGCAGGTATCAAATGGCTTCTGGCCCGCAAACCTTAGTTACATTTTCTCTTAGAACATCCGCAGGTAGTTTTTCTTACTGAAGAAAATGCACAACCCAATTCTATTTTCCTCTAAGAACGCCATGTCCTACTTCCATTTTCTGATCTCTACCTATAGTTTTACTAGTACATATACATATATTATTATATTAAAAATACGTAAAGTTCCCTTTTCATCTTTACATCCTTATTTTTTGTTGTTGGTTTCCCTCCTAGCGCTAATTTTTTTACCACTGCTTTCCCCTAAAACCAACTCAATTGTCCCACGTCTTATTAGCTTAAAAAAATAAAAAATATTTTATTTGGCAAATCAATAAGTTTTTACAAACTAAATGTTTATCATTTCTGGATTAAAATAGTTCGGACTCCACCGAAATATGCAAAATTAGGTTGAACTTTTTGACCGCGGTCCTCGTCAGAAAATGGTTTGTAATAAATTCCTTAAGAATTAGCAAATGGGCTGCAAATTATTAAAAAAATAGCAAATGAGTTGTATGTTATGCGCCACAGATTTGGAGGCTGACTTGTGGGCCTACTAAGTTGATGCGTACACAAGGTTTCTCAAAAAAAGAAACTTAGTAAACAATCGACTCTACCAACGTGAGACCGTAAGACATCAATCCAACGACAATCGTGCTTCTTCAATCTCTGTTCTTCCTGCTCCATCCGCCCAAACCAGCGTCGGGGGAACCGCCTACTCCCGCCTCCTATGGCCGGCTGTGCTGCCGGGCAGGCCTCACGGCCCCATCCTACTCGCATCTCTACTCACCCACACCTCCTGTTATTCTCCGGTGACAGCAGCCTCACACTGCAGCGGAACCAGTAAACCCTCATACCCCTCCGCATGGGAAACAACTGTCGAGTCTTCCTCGGCTCCGGTTCATTCCCTTCCTTGGCCTCACCATCGTCCACCGTCTTGGTGCTCTCGGTGCGGCGTGGTCAACGTGGTCAACAAACGACATCCATCAGTAGAGGACTTTACGTGGAGAGGCTGCCAGGTGGGTCCTCAGCCGCACACAAGGAAGTGCCTCCTTTTTTCACGAGTAGGAAGTTCCTCCTTATTACTGTAACATCTCAAAATTCTAAATTTTGAAATGTTATATTAAATAGATAGTTTTGATTGTTTGCTTGATTGTGATGAGTGAAATTGAGGGAAATTTGAAACTTTTCAAATGTTAAATGAGAGGGAATAAAATGACTTTCCCAAAACTTTAATTTTGAATTTATGATCTCCGTGAATTCAAATACTTTTCAAATACAAAACCCTTGAGTGAAGATGATATCACTTCTTCCATTTAAATAAATGAAAAGGGTTTTTGAAAATATTTGAATTTCATTTGGAAATATTTTCCAACTCAGAAACTTTATGCAACTCAATGATTTTCACGAGAGAAGATAAAATGACTTCTTCAAAACATATGAAATATGAGTTGGGAGTTTAAAAGGATCGAATTTAAAGTCCTTTTGGAAAATTATTTTCAATTTGGAGTCATTTGGATTCTATTCAAAATTACTTTTCTCCAAAAATAAAATATATGGAAAATAGGGTAAAATGATTCCCTACATCAGAAAATTGGAGAGAAATAGAATTGAAATCATTTTGGCATTTTTAAAATGATTTTTATTGGATTTTATTAGAGTAGTAGCACTCTTTGAATATTTGATTTTTTCTGGATTTTATTTGACTTTAAAAAAATAGCCACGTTGTATAAAATCTTTTTCTGAAAATGTTGATATATTATATGCCTATTGTTTTTTTAATTATTTAAGGTTTTCTTTTATTTTTCTTTGCGCTGTTAAAAAAACTCCCTTGTTGGGCCGTGACTCCTCAGCCCAGCCCGGCTATTGTAACCGCCTCCGTCTTCGAGCTCGGGACTGGCCGACTCCACCGCCGCCGCCGAGTCCCGGCCGGGCACGCCTCCCCTTGCCCCTCCTCCACGCCTCGCGCCTCCCCCCTTCTTAAAAAGCGGCCCGGGCCCGCCTCTCGCATCTCGCCCGCGCCGCCTCGCCGGCGCATCGCGGTGCTTTCGCCCTTCGCCGCGCTACTCCGCCGCGCCGCCGCTTCTTCTTGCCGCTGCCACTTTTCGCGCCACCCAGCATGACGCCGCCCAGAAGCGCCCGCCCTCGCCACCGCACCGCCTCGCCGCAGAGCCGCCGCCGCCGATCCCGCCGGAGCCCGATCCGTCCGCCGCCGCCGGTTTATTCTCGTGAACCGGTATAAACTGCCGAAAACCCGCCTCGGTTCTTTTCTAGTTTCGGTTTTTTGTTTTAGATCGGTTTAATTTTATTAGGATAGTTTATTTAGCGGACGTTCATTAGTTTGGCCTCTGTTGCGGACGAGTTCGTTCGTTAGCATTCGGCAGCGAATGTTCGTTCAGTCGAGTTTTTCTTTTTCTTTTTAATTTCAGCCAGGGACCTATCCGTAGTTTTATTCTTACAGTTTAGCCCCTGTTTTTCAATCCATCACAACTTTTTGCTCGTTTGTCCAAATCCAACGAAACCAACGCTCACTTCTTCGTTATGATCCCCTCTATCCAGTTAATCAACTTGAACATGTTTTTGAAAGTTTTAAAATTTGATTTCAACCAGTTTTCTATTTGAACTTCGTTTGATCGTAACTTGAGTTTTATAACTCTAATTTAGTTGATTCTTTTTGCAAATTAAAACTCTTGACCTAATGTCGGTGTACTAGAGTAGGGGTACCCTAGTATCCCGAACTCGTGCACGGGCAGTTGTAGCACCCCGCGGCAAGGTTTGCCAGGAGATCGCCAAAGGCTCTCTATGGCCCCGTTGGAGCCATTCAAGAACAAAGTGTTCAAGGTCAAGGGATCAAGGCCCCGGCAAGAGGAGCTTGCCGGGAAGGCCATCCAAGGTATGCAGAAGACAAGACCCCGACAAGAGGGGCTTGCCAGGAAAAGGCTTCGAGGCGACAAGCCTCCCGGCGGCAAGAGATTCAGCCCGGCAAGTCACTTGCGGAAGCGAGTAACCTCTCTTCATCTCCGCTCCAGCTCATCCACCAACGTGTCGCCATGGAGCCATTCCAAGCGCGTGTGTCAAGAGGCTGTGCAGCCAGCGGAGAGCAGCGGTAAGCGGCGCTGACAAGATAAGCCATCGTGGCAGACGGTGGCGCCCGTGGACCACTTTTTGCCTTTATTAGGAGACTTAGGCGGGTATTTATAACCCTTGTCCCCTGCCCGTCGGGGTTAGGTATGATACACTGTACCTTTGTACAAGTAGGTGTACCAACTAGCATTTTCCATTTGTACCCTCCTCTACGTTGCCACACCGTCGGAGACCCTTGAGCATATAAAAGGATGCCCATGCGCAAAGTAGAGGAGGTTCGATTCGGCTCGTTCTCTACAGCCGGTACGAAGCCACAGACTTTCAGGCTAGGTTTTGTAGCTCTCATCGCTCCCTAGCAAGAAGACAATCAATCAGACAAGCAGCAGTAGGAGTGTTATCTCTCCGGAGAGCTCCGAAGCTGGGTAAATCCGCTCGTGTGCATCGGCTCGATCTGCTCTTCGTGCATTCTCCGCCCCCCCACCGAACCACAAGGGACCCGGGCTTCCGGTCCCATAGGTGTCCGTGGGTCACGATCAGCCTCCCCGACATCTTTGGCGCGCCAGGTAGGGGGCGGCGAGGTTGTGTGAACCTGATCCGGCGTTCACACGAGCCGCATCTTCATCATCTTCAACATCTTCATCAACATGCCACCGGAGAAGAAGGCTTCGCGGCAGCGAAACCGTCGCGTCGAACCCACCACCTCCGGAGCAGTCGGGTGGTGGGGTGAACGCCAGCGCGAAGAATGGGCGTGGCGAGGGCCACGGCGGCTGCCAAGTCGAAGGACAAGGCTGCGCAAACCTCGGCGTCAAAGACATTCACCGCGTCCACCCGGGGAGCGCCGCGAGACCGACAGCGTCATGGTATTCACAATACCATACGCTTCGTTGGACCAAGGCCGAGCCGGTGGATCTCGCAGTGTTGGAGACCGGCATGCACGCGTCGACATGCCGGTGCGGCGAGGCACGCGATGCGGGGACGGGACCGCTCCTCCTAACATCAATAGAAGTCCGAGCATATCCCGCTCCTCGCACCGTTCGCCACTGCCGCCCACCACGCGAGAAGAAGCTTTGGCGCGAGCCCAGCTGCTCCTGGATTACCCTCCGACGTCCGACAAGGTTGACGAATGGAGGGCCACCATCCAGAGTCTCGTCGGCTTTGCCGACAGTGACGCTCTGCGGCAACCAACTGCATCGCTGCCGCGGGAAGGCGACAAGGCACAAGCCGATGGCGACAAAACCTCCGGAGGTGCAACCACCCTGCACTCTCCACCCAGAAGGCCAAGTTCGCCCGACTCGCGGATCCACCTCGACAGCGACTCCACCGCCTTGTCGGATCCGCGAGCTTCATCGCGACCAACGCCAAGTTCTTCAAGAACGGCAACAAGAAGACGCTTCGGACTCGCGCCGAGCGCGGAGAGAAGCGCGACGTCGGTCCGACCAGCGCTAGGCCCACTTGTCGATATGCATGCGCCCGAAGAACGAGGCGACTTGTCCGTCGCGTAGGTTGCCCTGCGTTCACCCGTGAGCTGCGCGCAAGTCCAATGGCCCGACAAGAAAAATTTCAAGCGGATGTGCCAGAGAAGTATGATGGCAGGACACACCCATCAGAGTTCCTCAGCATCTACACCATTGCGGTGCAGGCTGCGGGGGGACGAGACGACAAGATCCTCACCAACTACTTCCCGCTGGTGCTCAAACCCAACGTTAGATCTTGGCTCATGCACTTGCCGCCCAACTCCATATCTTCTTGGGCAGATCTGTGCCATCATCGGCTTGTCGGCGCCTTCACGGCGGCCACAAACCTCATGGCGAGGAAAGTGACCTTCACCGCTTGCCTGTAAGGAAGGAGAGTCCCTGCGCAAGTTCATCCGGAAGATTGATCGTGTGCATTACAACATCCCGGATGTCCACCCCGCTGTGGTGATCAGCGCGTTCCATCGTAACGTCGCGGAACAGCGAGATGAGGAGGAGATGGCGATGTGCAAAGTAAAGGGCGTCGGTGAGCTCTCATACTGGCCGACAAGTGTGCGCGTCTTTGAGGAAGGGAGGAGACTCCTGGAGAGAATGTTGAAGCAGGATTTGACAGCGAGGAGACCGCCCCGGCAAGGAAGAGCCGGCGACGGAACAACAGAAAGAAGAAGAACAAAGAGGTACTAGTTGTCGAGCAGTCCGGCAACGGAGGTGGCGCCGGCAAGGCTAAGGCTGGTGGCTCCGGCAAGGAGGTTGCCGACACCGACCGCCAACCTGGCTGACGGCCGACAAGCGGTGACAGCTCCAACAAGCGATCTTGCAAGATTCACCGCACCAAGGCCACGATCTCCAGAGCTGCAAGAAAGTCGAGCAACTTGTTGAACTGCAGAAAGCTGAGTCTGGCGCGCGACAAGGAGAAGGCCTGTGAAGGTGCCGGGGAGCTGGCAAGAAAGCGCCCGGCCGGGAGGACGCCGCGGCAAGGCCAAGCAACGGCAAGGAGACAGACCTCCCGTGGCGCGATAAGGACGAAGGCGACGGCGATGAAGACATAGATGATGATGAAGCCGATGAGCAGGAGTTTGACAGCCACAGAGGTCCTCTGCGTTGACGGTGGTGCTTCTCTGCATACTTCACACCGCCAACTCAAGCAGTGGATGCGGGAAGTTAATGCAGCAGAACCATCCGTAGAGTCACGCAAGCCTCTAAAATGGTCCAGCACGCCTATCATCTTTGATATTGAGGACCACCATGATCGCATAACTGCGGTCGGGTGCTTGCCGATGTTGGTCTCACCAACTATCCGCAACCTCAAGGTCACCAAGATGCTAGTTGACGGCGGGGACGGCTTGAACCTGATCTCCTCCATGATGCTCCGAAGCTTGAGATCCCCGGTCACGAGCTCGAAGAGACCGGCACATTCAAGGAATCAATCCAGAAGGAGCAAGCGGCGAAGATCACGCTGCGGTAACATTTGGCAGCGAGCTAAACTTCAGGACTGAGAGGGTCACGTTCGACGTTGCTGATTTTCCATTACCCTACAATGGAATTCTAGGTCATTCAAAGCACTTGCCAAGTTCATGGCAGCCTTCATTATGCATATAACTTACTCAAGATGCCAGGCCCGATAAGTGTCATTTCTGTCCATGGCGACAAGAAAGATGCTCTTATCTGCGCCGACAAGATTTACCGGAAGCAAAGCACCGCAGAGATAGCGAGACACTTGCCGTTGAAGCTCCGGGGAAGAAGAAGTCCAAGTCCGGCAAGAGTTACGATGCCCACTCCGCAAGCGCACCTCTTGAGTGTTGTGCTACCGTCGAGGGCGCACCATCGAGCTCCACCGGCAAGTGCAAGAAGAAGGCGATGGCAGCTCCACCAAAGCAACCAAGAAGGTGTCCGCCAAGGAGGACGGCGCGGTGGTACCTTCACCATTAGTGCCACGCTTGACCCTAAATAGGAAAGCGC
The DNA here is from genome assembly GCA_021605145.1 of Aegilops bicornis. Taxonomy (NCBI): domain Eukaryota; kingdom Viridiplantae; phylum Streptophyta; class Magnoliopsida; order Poales; family Poaceae; genus Aegilops; species Aegilops bicornis. The sequence goes on from CM038671.1 coordinate 465,393,765, forward strand.
GCTCGTTGCTTTCTTGCGGGCGAATGTCGACGTGTTTGCATGGCAACCGTCTGATATCCCCGGTGTTCCCAGGAAAGTAATTGAGCACCACTTAGGCATGCGTCCTCATGCGCGACCCGTCAGCGAGAAAGTCGAGAAAGCAAGCGGTGGGCGCCAAGAATTCATCACGAAGAGATCAAGAAGTTTGAAGCGGCGGGCCTTGTCCGAGGAGTGCTCCATCCCACGTGGTTGGCCAATCCTGTTGTCATCGTAAAGCAAGCGGGAAATGGAGGCTTTGTATCGATTTCACCTATGTTAATAAAGCTTGTCCCAAGGACCCATTTCCCTTACGCACATTGACCGGATTGTTGACTCCACGGTGGATGTGATTTGCTTTCATTTCTTGATGCATACTCGGGATACCATCAAATCTTCATGGCGTAAGAGGATGAGGAGAAAACCGCGTTCATCACTCCATGTGGCACTTCTTTGTTTTATCACGGATGCCTTTCGGATTGAAAAATGCTGGTTCAACTTTTGCAAGAGTAGTCCATGAAGCTTTTGAGCCGCAGATGCCGTAAATGTAGAAGCCTACATGGATGACATAGTGGTCAAAAGCAAAGACAGGGCAACTCTGGTTCAAGATTTGGATGAGACCTTTGCAAATCTGCGCAAGATCAACCTCAAGCTCAACCCCGAGAAGTGTGTGTTTGGAGTCCCTTCCGGCAAGCTTCTCGGTTTCTTTGTGTCTTAGCGGGGAATTGAAGCCAATCCCGACAAGATCAAAGCCATTGAGCAAATTGAAGCACCAAAGTGCGTCAAGGATGTCCGAAGACTTGCCGGTTGTGTGGCTGCTCTCGTGAGTTTATCTCTAAGTCTGCTGAGCGCGCCTGCCATTTTCAAAATTTTGAAAAAGGCAGGTCCAATGAAATGGACTCCGGGCGGAGGCTGCACCGCAAGACTTAAAGAGATACCTGTCCTCCACTCAAACACTTGTCGCACCTAGGCCACAAGAGAAGTTGTTGCTATACATAGCGGCAACCAATCAAGTGGTTAGTGCTGCGTTAGTGGCGGAGAAGGAGGCGGAAGATGAGCCGGCAACCAAGGCAGATGCATCCAGCGACAAGCAAGGCACTTCTCCGACAAGCTCTGGTCCCGACAAAGATGGATCTACGCAGGATTGCGAAAAGATTCAGAAAAGGATGGTGCAGCGCCAGATCTACTTTGTCGATTCTCTCTTGCGAGGCTAGATCAAGGTACTCTGGGGTACATAAACTGCTTTTCGGCCTCCTCATGGCCTCGCGAAAGCTGCTCCATTACTTCCAAGCACATGAGATTACAGTTGTCACTCGCTTTCCGCTAAAGAGGATACTGCAGAATCCAGAGGCGACCGGCAGGATAGTAGAGTGGGCGTTGGAATTGTCAAGCTTTGCAGTAAAGTTTGAAAGCACTTCGATTATTCAAAGCAGAGGCTTGGGATGGTTCATTGCAGAATGGACGCCAACACAGGATGAAGAAATTCGAGAGGCGAGCATCCCGTCAGCCAAGCAAGCGAAGAGTGGATAATGTACTTTGATGGTGCCTTCTCGCTGCAAGGCGCCGGTCTTGGTGTGCCGCTTGTCGCCCCACCGGAGAGCACCTCAAGCACGTAGTCCGGATGCACTTTCCCAAGGAGCAAGCGACAAACAATACTGCAGAGTATGAGGGTTTGCTTGCGGTCTCGAGATCACGGTGGACCTTGGGATCAAGAAGCTCATTGTCGGGGGTGACTCCACGACTTGTCATCCGGCAAGTAAACAAGAGTTATCAGAGCCCATTGATGGAAGCTTATGTTGATGAAGTGAGGAAGCTAGAAGAACACTTTGACGGCCTACAAATGGAACACGTTCCAAGAGCTCAGAATGATATAGCTGATGGCCTGTCGAAGTGTGCTGCACTTAAGTTACCTGTGGAGCCGGGAACCTTTGTGCTCAAGCCGACTCAACCAAGCTGAAAGTAACTGGCCAACAGGCGTAGCAAGAAGAGGAAGTTGATCCTGGTGACTATTTTCGGCGAGCTCCCGGCCCGCCGCCAAGAAGGTCCCCGGGATCAACGCCGAGAATCTTGAGGAAGCGATGCTCCGACAAACCCTAAGGGTTTGTTTCGTTAAAACAAAGCGCTCCCGACAAGTTTTGCTCGGCAAGCTTGCCGGGGAATATCAAGCTCCGGCAGAGCATCAGGTTCTTGCCGTAGAAGCGGATGTTCCCGCAGCAGCAGATGTGCCTTTAGTCCTTGTTGTCGAGCCGCAAGCTCCAGCATGGGCGTAGCAGATTGTTCATTTCCTCCGCATGACGGAGAACTTCCCAAGAGCAAGAAGAAGCGGAAAGAGTAGCCCGCGATCAAGTATGTACCAGTTTGTCGACAAAGAACTGCATGCGAGAAGAAGACTCAACGGTGTGAAATTGAAGTGTATTTGCCGGGAAGATGGGATGAAAAGTTGGCGAAGATACATCGGAGGCATATGTGGTCACCACATTGGGCGCAAGAAGAGCACTTGCCGCAAAGCGTTCGGCAAAGAAGGTTTCTTTTGGCCGACAGCCCTCCGGTGATGCAAATCGCACAAGTAACCAAGTGTGAAGCGTGCAGTTCCATTCAGCGAGATACCAGCCAGCTCAAGCTCTCCAGACGATCCCTTTATCCCGGCCATTTTGATGCAGGGCTCGATATCCTCGGCCCCTTCCCCGAGCTGTCGGGGGCTTTGAGTACTTATGCGTCGCAATCGACAAGTTCACAAAGTGGCGGAAGTGGAAGCGATGAGGAAGGTGACCGCGCGATCGGTGATCAAGTTCTTCAGGTCGATTGTTTGCCGTTTGAATCCCTAACAGGATCATCACCGACAACGGCACCCAATTCTGAGCCGCACCTTCATGCAAGACGCCCAAGATCTTGGCGCCAAGGTCTGTTTTAAACTTCGCTGCTCATCCGAGAAGCAACGGTCAAGCGGAGAGGGAAAATGCTGAAGTGCTGCGTGGACTCAAGACCAGGACTTCGACGGGCTGCACAAGTGCGGAAGAAACTGGATTGAGGAGCTGCGGTGGTTCTTTGGTCAATCGGAATGACGCCAAATCGAGCCACTGGCGGACACCTTTTGCTCTAGTCTATGGAGCAGTAGGCGATTATCCCCACGGAACTTCGTGATACGGGTCACCTCGAGTGCTCGCTTATGATGAGCTTCGAGCAAGAGCAGCTGCGACAAGATGACGCTACCCCTTTGAGGAAGATCGTCTTGAGGCTGCTCGAGCTGCTCAATATCGGCAAGCTTTGCGCCGCTATCATAACCGCAGTTAATGCCGAAGTCTCGAGGAAAGCGACCTTGTTCTTCGCGCGTTCAATCCGCCAAGAATTCCAACAAGTTGACGCCGAAGTGGGAAGGCCCTTATCGGGTGAAACGGGTCACTAGGCCTGGCGATGTCCGCCTTGAGACCGAAGATGGCGTTCCGGTGAGCAACTCCTGGAACGTAGAACATCTTCGTAAGTTTTACTCAGAGGCGCGGTTGTCGGAACCTGTTCCGGCAACCACCTTTTGTACAAGTCTTGCCGATGTTGCATGTAATCCTTTGTACAAAGCCGGGCGCAGACCCCGTGCATAAGTAAAGCTCATGTGTTCCGCACACCTCGTCAGTTTTTATGCTTTATCCATTATATTGCATATGTTATCTAACACTTTGTGCAGCACCCACACCCGGTAAGCACTAACGAGCCATGAGGCTCCATATCTTTATTTTCTTCTTCTTTCTTCTCTTCAAAAGAAGGGAAGGGCTCCTCGCACACAAGTTTGCGGAGGAAGGAGAAGATAACGGTGTGGACCAAGCATCGCTCGAGGAGATCAAACCTTGCCGGGAAGCAAACGACAGAAAAGCTAAGTTGCCAGAGTTTGAGCAATCAGTTTTAAATTTGTTAAGTTATTCTCCTCGAACGATAAGTACTTTGTATGGAAAACCTGTGCGCGGAGGAGCCAACTCGTAGCTAGTCGCGCCCTTACTTTGTTTTGAGTCCGCTCAACAACTTAAGAGAGCTGCAGCTAGTTGCGACAAGGTTGCTTGTCGGAAGCGGCACTGCCAGCAGGCTGCTGACGTTCCGCACTCAGCGCTCGCGGCAAAAGTGCCCGCGCCGACAAGTTCCCCAAAAGCGTAGGGTACAAACATACAAAAGAAAGAATCAAGTAGAGGAAATAACATTGCAATCATTGCCTAAGATAGAGTATATTACAAAATAACTTGTCGCAGATCTAATAAATTGTTCTCCTAAACTCGATCAACAGCGACAAGGGAAGATAAACTTGGCGGCCTAGTCTACACGGTCGCCTCAACCCTCTAGACCTTGTTCACCCTGTCCACGATGGGGGCGACAAAGGCCTTGAGCGCCTCTACATCGGCATCCGGCGGCAAGGACTTCAGGACGTTGGTGAGGTCGAGGCCTGGATTGCGGAACGCCACCTTCACCAGCACTTTTTGGAGGACTTCCGAGCAGATTTGGTGCGACTCCTCGGCCAGTCGCTTCGGGATCGCCGCCCGGAGTCGCCGGAGAGCCGTCAACACGCCCTTGAAGAATAAGCTGAGCTTGGCGCTGGGCTGGAGATGCTCGTCGGAGGAGTATCCAAGATCTTCCATCCCCATCTCCGTCAGCTCCTTGTCGATGGTGGCGGCAGTGTTCACAAGGCCCTCTGTCCAGTGCATCACGTTTTCTCTGAAGGTGTTGTGGGTAGTTGTGGCACTCGTCAGCAGCTCCTCGCCGGTCTTAACCTTCTCTAGCAAGGCCACCTCCTGCTTCCTTGGCGCTGTCCGTGTCTCCATCAAGGTGGTCAGCTTCAGCTCAAGATCAGCCACAGAGTCCTTGGCGGCGCCGAGCTCTTTGATCTTCTCGGAAAGCGGCCTGCAACTCGCCAAGAGTGTAGGCGTCCTTCTCGTAGCCAGTGCTTCGGTAAGGTGACTTCCTCGCCGCTCTTCCGGAGGGTGGCCTCCAGCTGCGCCACCCTCGTTTCCAATTCCTTCTTGGCGGCCTCGGCGCCGCCAAGGCGCCCTTTGCCTCCGGAGTGCCCCGCCAATTGATTGCTCACGCGGCAAGATCTTCCTCATAGCTGTCAAGGTTGATCTTCCATTGCGCCCAGCTCACCTTCTTGTGCAGAGCTTCTCGCCCGGCAAGCCTTTGCTGCTCCTCGACCTCGGCCTTCTCCAAGATGAAGGCCGTGCGCTCTTCGGAGAGTTGCTCCGCTTACGCTATGTCCCGGAGAGTTTCCTTGCTAAGCGGCGCCGAGCTCTTCCGCGGCGCTTCTCCATGTCGGCTCCGCCCTCGCGACAAGCGCCTCCACAGACTCCAACTTGACTTGTCGGGCGGTAGAGCGACAGCAGCTTCTTCAACAGCTGCTCCTCCTCGAATCGCCATCGCTGCTTGGCGCGTCGACCAGCGACAGCCCAATGAGGCGAAGCAGCTCTCCGTCGAAGGTCTCCCCTTCGGCCGGGGCCCCGGAGCTTCGGCGCCGGGGAGCTTGACGAAGACCCGTCGCGGCCTTGAGATAGGCGCCGGCTGAGGCTCTTCGAACTGGCAGCTGCAACGGTGGCGGAGGGATCGGCGGTCGGCCAGAAGCGCTGGCGCCTCTCGCCTCGAAGTGGTCGATATGACCGCCAGACCCTCGCCGGCCTTTGCGGCAGCAGCCTCAACGGCCTCTTCGCCGGCGGGCCCATCGGCGCCAGCCTCTTCTTCCATGGGGGCGTCGTCGTCAATGTTGCCGCGCGCGTCCTCCTCGCCGGCAACCTCGGTCTCCATCGGCTCTGCGGCGGATGGATCTGACGATCACCAAAGAAAAGCAAGAACAGTCAAGCAAATGTTCAAAAGAAAGACAGAAGAACCCAAGGAAAATCTTGACCAAGGGATTACCTGCGATAGGATCGGTGGCAGCGGTCTCAACCACCGGAGGATCGCCGGCGCTGCCCCTTGTCGGAGAGGCTCCCCTTGTCGGAGAGGCTTCCCTTGTCGGAGAAGCATCCCTTGCCGGAGAGCGTTCCCTTGCCGGGGAATTCTCCCTTGGCGGCGTAGTTGAAGCAGATGGAATCTCAGGAGCGGCTCCCGGACCCTCCTGATGAGGCTGCTCTGCTCCTACATAAGTCAACAAGTCGAGATATCGGCAAAGAAGAAAACACCCATACACGCTTTGACGGTGAAAAGTAACCCAACACTTACGCTGGGGGGTCATCTGGGCTGCTCTGAGGGAAGGTTGCCGGATCCGGCAAGGTGGTCTCGGGCGCTTCCTCTGCTGTCTCGGCGGGATCGTCCTCGACGACAACCACCGGAGTATTGGTCCTTTTGGACGCTCTCTGAGCCAGCGTCCGAAAAAGAAAGGGTTCGAGAATGAAGCAAGTCAGATTCAAGATGAAGCAATGAAATTGAAGAAATACAAAGCGCAACATGGAAACTTACTCTTCTTCTTCCTCCTCGTCGGAGCCGAGCGCCGGAGAGGTCAAATTCGGCTCGCCTCACATGCGAAGAGGCGGAGGAGTCGGTTCCCTTGATCGCTTGGCGGGAGTGGCAGCGGCGGCCCGGGAGGATCCCGCCTCGGTTGTCGCGCAGTTAGTAGTGGACGCCTCAAGCTGCAACCGTGACTTGCCATGATAGAGCTTGTCGCACGGCGCTGCGGCTGTTGGCCTGTCTGCCGTCTCGACTCGTCTCCGGCCCTCCGAAGACGCCTCCTTGGCGGGGCCGGGGGCTCCGTTTGCGGCAAGCTACTGGAGGACGGAGCGGAAGCGTCCTCGGTTGGCTCATTGGGCTCGACTCACGGGCTCGGCCTGCTCCTCCCTCGCGGCACGTTCTTCTCGGTCGGCAAGGCTCGCCGCCTCGGCTGCCTCTGCCTCCTCCACCATAAACCCGAAGACCCCAGCGGCAGCAGCTGCTGCCGCCTCCTCCAACCTTGTGGCAATGCGCGCCATCTCTTGGTCGGTGGTGTCGCGGGTGAGCCACTTCTTCTCGTCAGCACGGATCGCGACTTCTTCCAAGCCGTCGAAGAACTGCCGTACGATGTCGTCGGAGGGCTCTTGCCAGGTTGGAACGATCCCATGAGAGTCACACAACGGCATCATGGCGCGGATGCGGTCAAGCGACGAGTTGTTGCACAAGGGGACGACTCCTTCCGGCAACCTAAACCACTGGGTGCTCTGTGGTCATGCTTCAATAGCTCCTGCAGCATCGCCGTCAACTCCAAGACTGTGAAGTTCCGATTAAGGCCAGGCGCAGCCTCATGATGTCTGCCGCATTTTGGAATTCCCAAGCAGGTCTCCCCTCTCCTGCAAAGGGAGCAATGCGGCGGCGAAGGAAGTCTGCGCCAATCATACTTACTTGCTAGTCCGGCAAGCCTAAGGCGCAAGATCGGGTCACGGCAATCTGCAGCCTCGCATCCTTTGGCGTAAGTTACTCCAATCGTTGCCGCGCACTATTGGGGTTTGGCGCCAGCGATGAAGGGCTGCGGTTCTCCTCAACGATCCAGCACCAGTTGCCTCTCCACTCGTCCCACTTGCTACGGAACTCCCCTTCCAAGTAAGCTTCTTTCTTGCCGATCCTAGAAACCCAAGCTATCCCTCCGGCAAGCGGCTCTCCTCTCTCAGCACGGGGCATGAAGAAGTGACGGAAGAGGGCGACATTTGGGTGGACTCCGACAAAGTTCTCGCAAAGGTGTGCGAAAACCGCCATGGTGAGGACGGCGTTGGGGGTGAAGTTAAGGAGGTGGAGGCCATATGTGTTCATGATGTCACAGAAGAATTGGAAAAAGGCGGCAGAGCCCGCAGATGAAGAAAACCGCGAAGAAGGGATACCCGACAGAGACCTTCTCGAGATCTGTGGCGGAGATCACCCTCGTGCGCGGGTGCGCCCGCGTCTCCGTCGACCAGAAGAGGTAGTACTCCTCCCGCAACGCCTTTGCGTCGAGCTGGGGGTCGAAGAGGGCCCGCTCCTTGCGCAACGCCGCGAGCCGCTGCGCCTCGGCCGATTTCACGCCCTTCCCCTTGTCGGCCTTCGGAGCCATGGCGGAGGCGGTGGAAACGACCGACGGCGTTGGTGGAGACGACGGCGACGAGACGAAGCGTTGCTCTTTTCTCGCTTGGGAAAGCAGGAAGGAGCAATGGTGGTTTCGAAGATCAAGCGGCAAATGGCGAGGGAACAGAATACCCTGTTTCCTCCGCTTATAAAGAGGGAGGCGGACGTTTAGCCCTTTCGAATAAAGAACTTCCCATGATCTCGCCCACGATCTCTCCCACGACGCTGCGTGCCGTTAAGTGAGGGACGTGGTGGGTCGAGGAAGTAACGGCGTGATTTTAGCCGCAGCAGACTTATTTTGGGCACAGCCCAACAGCGCTTTCGGCACCGTGTGTGGCCCAGGCGGGGCTCTGTCGGCCGGTGTACTAGAGTAGGGGTACACTAGTATCCCGAACTTCGTGCAGGCGATTGTATCACCCCGCCGGCAAGGTTTGCCAGGAGATCGCCAAAGGCTCTCTATGGCCCCGTTGGAGCCATTCAAGAACAAAGTGTTCAAGGTCAAGGGAACAAGGCCCCGGCAAGAGGAGCTTGCCGGGAAGGCCATCCAAGGTATGCAGAAGACAAGACCCCGACAAGAGGGGCTTGCCGGGAAGGCTCGAGGGCGACAAGCCTCCGGGCGCGGCAAGGATTCAGCCCGGCAAGTCACTTGCGGAGCAGGCAACCTCTCTTCATCTCCGCTCCAGCTCATCCACCAACGTGTCGCCATGGAGCCATTCCAAGCGCGCGTGTCAAGAGGCTGTGCAGCCAGCGAGAGGAAGCGTGATAGCGGCCGACAAGATAAGCCATCGTGGTAGACGGTGGCGCCTGTGGCTACCACTTTTTGCACTGTTGGGAGACTTAGACGGGTATTTATTACCCTTGTCCCCTACCGTCGTGGTTAGGTATGATACACTTGTAATCGTACAAGTAGGTGTACCAACTAGCATTTTTCCATTTGTACCCTCCTCTACGTTGCCACCGCCGGAGACCCCTTGAGCATATAAAGGAGGCCCATGCGCAACGTGAGGAGGTTCGATTCGCCTGCTCGCTTCAGCCGGTGCGGCCACGCAGACTTTCAGCTAGGTTTTGTAGCTCTCATCGCTTCCCTAGCAAGAAGACAATCAATCGAGACAAGCAGCAGCGGTAGGGTGTTATCTCTCCGGAGAGCTCCGAAGCTGGGTAAATCCGCTCGTGTGCATCGGCTCGATCTGCTCTTCGTGCATTCTCCGCCCCCCCACCGAACCACAAGGGACCCGGGCTTCCGGTCCCATAGGTGTCCGTGGGTCACGATCAGCCTCCCCGACACCTAAACTTTCTGATAAGGCCAAATTCATATAATTTTGGTACTGTTCGAAATTGTTTTCTGTTGCAAGAGTTAATTGCTTGATTTCGAGGTTTTCCAAGATCTTTTCTTCGATTCTTATGCATGATTGCTTATGTGTGGTTACTATTGCTTGCTTACGATAGATTGGCCGGAGTGTGACGAGTAGAACTATCAAGAGTTTTGAGTGCGAATCATCTTTATCAACAGTACAGGCAAGTTCACACTTTGATCATATCCCTTTTATTACCCAGTTTTTATGCATTTGTTTCAACCCTCAAAACATTGCATGAGTAGGATTTTAATAACATGTGGGTATTGGGAAGTAGTTGATGAGCTAGGAACCTATTGTCCTGCATTCAAACCCTTCGGAGTTACTTCTATGTTATGCTTATATTGCCAGGCTATGCTCGTAGACATGGATTGGGTTTGAGTGTATCCATGACAGATCTGAGTATGTTAATTAATGGTTCAACTTAAGGTGGCAACTTTAACACACATCTAGGTGGATTGCTTGTGGGCACCTGGAGAATCCAGTGTTGTCCTAGGATAACCCGGATAATCCGTGTGATCATCCTACTGTCCGCCACCCAGGCTCAAAGGGATCATAAGATTATTCATGCTAGAAACTTATGTGTGCAGCCACAAGCCATTATCGGCTCTGGCATAGTTGAGTATGTTGCATGACCTCTTCCAGTGGTAGGCTAGCATATCTAGGGGATATAGGTTGGTACTGTCTACCCGGGGTTAGAGTTAATGCTTCTAAAAGACTGTGTCTCGGTCATCCGTTTCTCAAACACCGTGTAGTGCGAGAAATCCAACGGAGGCGATCGAGTCTTGTGGGGAAAAGTGAGCAAACCTCTGCAGAGTGTACAAACTAATCATGGTTAGCCGTGTCCCCAGTTATGGACATCTTGAGTATCTCGTTCTTGAATTATCATGTTGATCTCATCACTTTACTTAATTAATTTGTTGGGTTGTTAACTTTTAATTGGGATTGAGTTGGAGGAACCTTCTCAACATTTTTCAACAAACTTGTAGTTAAATAAAATAGATTCCTTTGCAATAGGGAACAATTGGATTTTAGCAAAAACCTTATAGCCAGAGAGCTTTTCCACCAGCCATATATGCATGAAGTGATAGCCTTTATTCATCCTTGCTCTATGGTGTGAATTTGCCAGTACATTCAATGTACTAACCCTTTGTGGCTGCAACGTCTCATGTGGCAGGAATCTTGAGTAAGTGATACGTTAGGGTTACGATTTCTACACTCAACTTTGCCATTGGTGTTGATGGGAATCCACGACCTTATTGTTACTTCCACTATTTGGATTGAGGTAATAGTATTTACGTTACTTTATACATGTGATTTACCTCTGTTATAAATCCTCGAGTATTGTGTGTGTCAGCATAATGATCCAGGGATGACACTTAAGCACAAAGACTTGACCGTTTGAGGTCGGGTCGCTACAATTACATGCAAAATATTGAGTCCTCCACCTGACGGCAGGGATCCACTGGAAGGGCCTATGTATTTCACAAAAAATGTACCCCCCGCTGACGGTTGGTACCTACTAGCTATATCTTCGCACACAAGGAAGTGCCTCCTTATTACGCACAAAAAATTATTCCTGCCCCTGCTACCTAGGACCCACCAGATTTGGATGCTGACTTGTGGGCGTACTTAGTTGACGCGGACACAGGGCTTTTTCAACATAGTCCATACAAACGATTCTAGTTGTAGTGGCCGTAGATGTAAATCCAATGGCCGCGCAGGCCTAACCGCCCCACCATACTCCCATCGCTGGCCTGACCATCCCTCTACTCACCCACATTTCCTGTTATTCTCCGGTGATGGCAGACGAACCAGTAAACCCTCGTATGCCCCTCCATGTGGGAAACAACTATCGAGTCTTCTCTGGCTCTGGGTCGTTCCCTTCCTAGGCCTCGCCGTCGTCCATTGACCTGGTGCTCTCGGTGCAGCGTGGTCAATGAGCGACATCCATCGGAAGAGGACTATATGTGGAGAGGCCGACCGCCGGGTTCACGGCCGCACGCAAGGAAGTGTTTCCTTATACGCGCAAAATAATGATTCCTCCACCTGACAACAGGGACCCACCGGAAGGGCCTCTGTATCTCGCGAAAAAAATGTTTCCCCCTTGACAGCTGGGACCCACCAAGTCGAAGCATATGTGGAGTTATTTGTCTGGTCGTGAACATGTACGTACGTAGCGGTCAATCGGTTTCTCTACAGCGATGACCCGTTGCCGAGTAAGGAGCGGCAGCTGTCGTAATAGAACCGCCGACGTAGCATGTCACGCAGTCCCATCTATATCGTGTACACGTACGTACAACCGCGCAGCAAGAAAGTAAATACGGCTACGTACGTACATACGGGCGGGGTCTAGAACGCGTACAACGACGATGTCTTGTTCATCGGCAGCCAACCGATTGGATGGAATGGAGGAAACAACGTCGTGTTCATCGGGAGGCAACTGACTGGGCAAAATATGTCATGTTCATCAGGAGCCAACTAGCTTGGAAAGAACAGCCAAAAGCTTACCGCAGAACAGAGGAAATGGCCTTCTGTTTAACTTCTTACGGTTGAAACGGGGTCCTGTTCGTCAGAAAGGTTCTGGCGTACAACAACACGAAGGAAACGGACTTCTGTTCGAGTGCCTACGATCGAAACAGGGTCATGTTGATCAGGAGGGGTCTAGTGTACCACAAAATGGAGGAAACAGACTTCTGTTCGAGCGCCTACGGTCGAAACGATGTCATGTTCATCCACCGTCAACTGCCTTGCCTCCACGGGCCACTGTTCATCCACGGTTGACTTCCTCTAGCCTCCACCATGTATTGTTCATCCACGGGCTACTGTTCATCCAGCCTCCACCTGCTACTCTTCATCCAACCTCCATGGGGTCCTGTTCATCCACCCCCAGCCGGCTGGGGTGCAACAGCCTCCTCGGGGTCTGTACATCCAGCGATAACAGCCTACTACAACAGGGTCATGTTCATCCAACCCCGACCGGGAATTGTTCATCCACAGCCTCAACTCACCACGTCTCGACTCGTTCTACGTAGCACGCACGGGGTAGCAATGGCCACTGTTCATTGAGATGCAACCCAACACCGCCTGGCTGCGACTCGCACGGGGGCTGGATCGTTTTCAGTAAGCAGTAGCATCAATCAATCGCTCAAGTTTAGTTAGAAGTGGCAATGAAGGAATCGCTCGGGTTCATTCAGTAGTTAAGGAATCGCTCGAGTTCAGTTAACAGCCCTGATCGATCGCTCGAGTTTAGTAACATAGCAAGTGCAATCGCTCGGGTTCAGTAAGCGAACCCTCGCTCAGGCTCATTTAGAGCCAAAAAACGCCTTGCACACAAGCGCAGATACGTGTGAGAGAGAGAGAAATGTGCAGACCACAGTGCATCGCTCGGCCCCGACCACCTACTGTAACTGGGAACGCCCTGAAATTTTCCTCGCCCTTGCATCTACCATGATTTTTTTAGTCATGGACGGCCCAAAGATTGTCATGCAGGTGCGTCTCCGGCCCGCCCAGGATGAAAAGCCTAATTTATGTTATGATTTTTTGTCATGGAAGTAGGAGCCCATTATATCTATGATGAGTGTTTCTGTCACAATTATCATCATAGAAGTGTCATAACCATGACAGAAAAAAATGTTCAGGCCATAATGTCACGGATGTGCCTTTTTTTGTAGTGATGTCAAGGATTCAGTCAATCCCGTTACAATTTCCTTTGTGCGGCAATATGTTACTTGCCCGAGATTCGATTGTCGGTATCTCCATACCTAGTTCAAATTCGTTACCGGCAAGTATCTTTACTCGTTCCGTAATACAAGATCCCGTGACCAAACTCATTAGTCACATGAAGCTTCTTATGATGTTGTATTACCGAGAGGGCCTAGAGATATCTATCCGTCACAAGGAGCGACAAATCCCAGTCTCGATCCATGCAACCCAACAAATACCTTCGGAGATACCTGTAGAGCACTTTATGATCACCCAGTTACAAAGTGATGTTTGATAGAACACAAAGTATTCCTCCGGTATCCGGGAGTGGCATGATATCATGGTCTAAGGAACTGCTACTTGACATGAAGAAAGCTATAGCAAATAATTAAATGATCTGATGCTAAGCTTACGGTTGGGTCTGTCCATCACATCATTCTCCTAATGATGTGATCCCATTGTCAAGTGACAACTAATGTACATGGTTAGGAAACCACAACCATCTTTGATCAACGAGCTAGTCTAGTTGAGGCTTACTAGGGACACGGTGTAATTTATGTATTCACACATGTATTTAAGTTTCCGGTCAATACAATTCTAGCATGAATAATAAACATTTATCATGAACGGGAAATATGATAATAACCATTTTATTATTGCCTCTAGGGCATATTTCCAACATAGATATGTCTATAATGAAGCACAAACCATCATGCAAAAAAATGCGGCTAGCAGCAATCTACGTTCTTCTATAAATTGAAGTAGTACAGTCTCATCATGAGAATATGAATCTTGCAAACCATCTTGAAGCAGAGATATAATTGGTGAAAAATCAACTCTTGGCTACTATTATTTATTTGTTCTCCAATAGATAAAGGTAAACACTCGATAATCCGTATGTCAACATGGGTGCTTGATTTTTAAAGGAAATCCAACCTACACATGCAGGCACCAATGGTGTAGCAAATGAGCATACTACATCTTCCTAAGCTCTAACGTCCTTGTACATGCTACACTCTTAGCCTCCAAATTTGCCACCTCCTTCTCAACACCAAGCATCTTGTATTCCAATCGTGGAGGCTGCAAGAAGTCAGTTCTCTGATCTCTTCATGCTCCTCTTTGTGATTCCTTGTAACACCACAAAATATTTTCTTTGGATTTTCAAATTTTTTAATGGTTCTTATTTTGATGGTTTATTAATTGGGTGATTTTTTTAAAAGATCAAAAGTATTTCTTATGTAGAAAAGTTTTGGAAGTATTTAAAAGTAATCCAAGGATATGGCCACTTCACTCTTTTCAAATACTTCTAACTCTTCCCACAATTTATTTTGTCATTTTAAATCCTTCTCCTAGTCATCCCCACTCTCTAGGACAGAATCCAACACCTTTCCCTCTCCACAAAAATATTTTTCTTACATTTAATAAATTCCAAATTTGGAATTCCAATTATGCTTAGTTTCTTTGATTTACAACGGAACTATATTGTTCCCAATTCTTTTGTACCCTCAAAAATTACTCTATCTATTTGATAGTACCCACAACCCATTCCACCAAAAATATTTGGTTTCACAGTTCAAAATTTTCAAACTTCATTCAGTTCAAATTTGGACCAGATTCAAACTCCATGGTCAAAGCCCAATTTAAATTGCTCCAAAAATTCCGAAACTTTGCCAGAGTCTCCAAAAATTCCTAAAATGCCTAGAGCCCTCTGCCATTTCATCATACACTTGATGTACACTGTTCATCAGTGTCAAAATATTCAGTAAAATTTAGAGATTCACATAGAGGGGGAATCGATGTCGTGCACTCCTCATCTTCCTGTCTCCCGCACGACATCGCCTCATTTGAGCTTTAATGCGCCACCCTGGACCCTCTGGTCAGTGGCTCGCCGCCGATGGCACAGTAGCTGACCAGTGCACCTGCCACCACCCTTGGCTGCGGTGACCGAGCGGATCAACACGGCCACCGGCCACCTTCACCGCGTCCACCGCTCCCCTGCCTACCTCCTCTCCATGCG
Organism: Aegilops bicornis; assembly: GCA_021605145.1. Classification (NCBI taxonomy): domain Eukaryota; kingdom Viridiplantae; phylum Streptophyta; class Magnoliopsida; order Poales; family Poaceae; genus Aegilops; species Aegilops bicornis. The sequence continues at coordinate 465,408,876 of CM038671.1, forward strand.
TCGTCTGCTCTGTGCCGTTGACGCACTATCCGAGCCATCCCGTGCCCGCCTGTCAGTTGCCAGAGCTGCATGCCACCGCCATGGCCATACGGGAGCACGGCATCGGGACAAGGCGGTGGAGCTCGAGGACGTCGCGCTGGCACTTCAAGAGAACTCCATCAACCTCATTCGATCCACGCCGACCACGCCCGTCGGCCAAACCTACCTCACCGGATGGATTAACTCCGGCGTGGTCCGCCCCTCCCTGGACCTCCTCGGACTGCCTATAAAAGGCCTACCCGAGCTTCATTCATCACTCACACCACTCCACAATCATCCCAATCGACCTCCCGCACACTCCCTCAACCTTGAGAAGGTCTTCTTCTCCACTTCCGGCCACCCGATCCGCCACGGTACCCGAGAACCTCTCGTCACCGTTAGGCCATCTTCGTCAGTAGTCATCTAGTCCACAGTACAGTCGATCCCGCGCCTCAATTCGTCAACCGGAGCCCTCTTCGGCGGGATCCGCCACCACCCGACGCCACCGTCCGCCGGAAACGCCCCGCCATCATTCTGGTGCTTGCCAGTGACCACCACCACCACCCACCGACGTAGGGTGCCTCCCCGAGCACATCCCGACCATCGCCACCTCCTGAAACACCGGCGATCGCCGCCGGTGAGCACCGCACCCCCTCCGTACGTGCGCACGGTCGCGTTTGAAACTCAAACCTCACGGGTAGGGCCCACCCGTCAGCGTTTTATTATTTTTTGTTATAATCAAAAGCACCTTCTGCCTCTTTACGCTTTCTGCACAGGAAAGCGTATTTCCTTCTAACGTGCTTTTAGTTATTACCGCAGGGACCCTCTAGCAGTTATTTATAGAGAGGTCCCTGATTTTAAAACCTTAATAACTTTTAAACCACAAATCATTTTCAGTTGATTCTTTTTCTGAAATTCTTTTTCTATAACAGTGAAAGCATGCACTGGTCATGTCATTTTGAGCACTATTGCATGTCACTTTGAGCACTATTGCATACACCAAAAAACTTGCTAACGTGTGGATATGGTGAAAATCCAGGAGTGTATCTCCTGCCTTGGACGTGCCGGTGGGCACAAGCCGCGTTATGACACGACAGTGTCACCATGGCATGTGAGACATGCCAGCCATAATAACACACCTCCTGAGTCGACCTAGATCGAGTCTTGTTCCGTCAAGCCTAGCTAAATACCATGCTGCCACTTGTCTTCCCACGAGGGGAGTGCGATTTAGAAAATTGTTAACCCCTTTCCGGGTACACACCACTTAGAGAGGCCACGATGAAGGTTCCACAGCCATGGTCTAATGCCAGTCATCGAATCAGGGGGCATGGGTGTATCTGGCTAGGCCGAGAGGGGGTCACCCCTTGTAATCTGCACGTATTAATAGTGATACCATGCTATTCGAGACGATGGTCTCCCCGACTTAGAGTTTTCTTGAAAGATGCTTTGGGTGATTCCTGGCATCCGGAAAGTTATTTTGGTGTGTGTTGCTCAGGTGTGTTTCCAAACCAAAGACCGTAATGGGAATTAGTCAGTGCCTAGGTGTTGGCTATAGAAATCCCATACACGTGGGTAAAGAGTACAACCTCTACAGAGTTACATCTATTCAAATAGCTGTGTCCACGGTCAAGGACGTTAGTTGGGAAGGGTCAACTATTGGTCCCGGTGGTGGTCTTTGGAGGAAATAATTAAATTGAGCATGATTCTTTTTGTAGGATAATTATTGTCACCACTGATGTTATCATGAAGATCTTTGTTATCATGAATATTAGTGCTATACATCTTATTGTAATTATGGACTAACCCGTTTCTCTTATTCAATTTTACGGAGTGTCACTTGGGATGGCCAAACTACCCATGCACTTAAGTTTCTTTTCTTTTCTGAGTATCACTTGGGATGGCTAGACTACCCAGATACTCAGCTTCCTATTCAAGACCTCTCGAGGCATCACTTCTAGACACCCGTTTGGCATTTCTTTTCAAGGCCTCTCGAGACATTCTTTTAGACACACGTTTGGCATTCTTCTTCGAATTTCTCGGGCGGTCCAACGCCCGATGTTCCATTAACTTTCTTTGTTTTTCACTAAATTTTCTATACTCATTCTTCGACACATGCTAATGTTTATCATGCCGTAACTTATTTTCAGTCAGCACATGCATTTAATATATCGCATCATGAGCATATGCATTCGGTATATCTTTTGTTCATAATGTTTGAGAGTACATTCCAACGTACTCACAGGCTTGTCCCTGGCTTGTTAATTTTGCCAGACCTAGAGGAGGACGAGCTTGTGGAGGAAGATTGCGCTAGCGAGCCCGACACTTAGAGGTGTTCTCGGTCATTCAACCGTGGTCTTGGAGTCTACCACATGTATCATCCGTTGTACTTTCGCTTCACAAATAAAATAGTCAAGCCTCACTCTGACGCTTGGCTCTATTTTATTGTATCGGTGTTGTACTACCATCAAACCACTGTCATATACCGCCACCACCATATATTGCAAATTTGTAATAAATAGTTGAGCACCCTGGCTCAACCCGATGTAATATTATGCCGTATTGGTTATAAATAACAAGGAAGTCCACTAATTGTTCCGATCATGGGGCTGGTGTGACTTAGACCGTTTCTATGATTTATTGCGGAAACAGCCCCACATGCCTCCTGGTCTTGCTTTGTTGAAGTTGCTTTTTAAGATCCTAAATATCAATATGATCATTGCAAGATTTGTTGATGGATGTCAACCTGCACCTAATTTGAGCATCAAGAAAAACTCCGTTGCTATAAAGTGGTTGTTGGAAAGTGTTAATTTATCATAGAAAGGCCTTGTATAGTCTCTCACATAAAATGGGAAGTAATAGATAATACAATGACCATAGTAATAGATATATGTTCATTTCATGTTGTTATTATATACTCCCTCCATTCCTTTATGTAAGGTGTATTATTTTCAGCACGGTGACCAAGGCACATAATTATAGACAAGTTAGGACAAAACTACCCTTGGCAAATTTGTTGGTTTATGGCAAATAAATCAGTTAGTCTAGGAAAGTAAGAGATACATGCAATCGATAGAGAGATACTTTCCTTCTTTTGCTACAAGGAAAGATATAGACAATCGGGAAAGAGATATTTTCCTTTTTCTGGAGGGCTAATAAGGGAATTATCAGGAATTAGAAGAAATGCATGGTACATTCTAGAATTTTACCAAAAAACAAATACACCTTATATAAAGGAACAGAGAGAGTATTTTACAATAAAATACATGTTATTATAATCCTGTCCACCTTACTAATGATCATGTTTACCAAAATAAGTTGCATATACATGTAAAACATGTTATATGTATACTTGTTCCTCTTTTAGAATGTTGACAGAATATTGGAGAAGACCAAACCATTATGCAATGGTAAAGCAAATATTGTAGATAAGGTTCAAGATAGTGAGACAACATCATTTGTCTACAATAAAGCTGATAATGCATATAATTAAGGAAAGCTATCACGAGGATAGTGACACAACCCCAAAGTAATGTCTTGATGTAGTGTACGAGAAACTAGCCACTACTGCTCGCACAAGCTCTATGAACTCGCCACCTGAATCAGTTTGACTTCTTGAGTATCAACTCTGAGATGAAAGCCATTGTTTAGCTGTGCTCTAAAAAAAGGTGAATCGCCGAGAAAGGCCCTGAGAAATCAAATGCATACTTCTGGTGCAATAGCAAGTGTTGGAGGATTTAGCGTCAAACAAGTGAAAGTTCATCATCTTGCTAAGTCGATTGTATGCATGGTGGATGATGTCTACTACATGATACGTCCATTTTGCATCATGCTTTTATATCGATAAATAATGCATTATGGGCTGATATTACACAATAAGACACAATACTAATGCCAAATATCTCTTAATTTACAAGGTTTAAAAAAGGATGGAGAATGCCGTCAGCAGGAATTCAGGGCTGGAAAAGGAGCAAATATTAGAGACCTATTCTGCACAACTCCAAAAGTCCTGAAACTCCACGAAAGTTATTTTTGGAAATAATAAAAAATACTGGAAGAAGAATCTACATCAGGGGGCCTCCACCTGCCCACGAGGGTGGGGGCGTGCCCTAACAACTCCAAAAGTCCTGAAACTCCACGAAAGTTATTTTTGGAAATAATAAAAAATACTGGAAGAAGAATCTACATCAGGGGGCCTCCACCTGTCCACGAGAGTGGGGGCGTGCCCTACCCCCCTGGGCGCGCCCCCTGCCTCGTGGGCCCCCTGTTGGCCCTCCGGTGCCCATCTTCTGCTATATGAAGTCTTTCGTCCGAAGAAAAATCATAAGCAAGCTTTCGGGACGAGACTTCGCCGCCACGAGGTGGAACCTTGGCGGAACCAATCTAGGGCTCCGGCAGAGCTGTTCTGCTGGGGACACTTCCCTCCGGGAGGGGGAATCATCGCCATCGTCATCACCAATGCTCCTCTCATCGGGAGAGGGCAATATCCATCAACATCTTCACCAGCACCATCTCCTCTCAAACCCTAGTTCATCTCTTGTATCCAATTCTTGTCTCTAAGTCTGGGATTGGTACCAGAGGTTGCTAGTAGTGTTGATTACTCCTTGTAGTTGATGCTAGTTGGTTTATTTGGTGGAAGATCATATGTTCAGATCCTATATGCATATTAATACCCCTCTGATTATGAACATGAATATGCTTTGTGAGTAGTTACGTTTGTTCCCGAGGACATGGGAGAAGTCTTGCTATTAGTAGTCATGTGAATTTGGTATTCGTTCGATATTTTGATGAGATGTATGTCGTCTATCCTCTAGTGGTGTTATGTGAACGTCGACTACATGACACTTCACCATTATTTGGGCCTAGAGGAGGGCATTGGGAAGTAATAATTAGATGATGGGTTGCTAGAGTGATGTAAGCTTAAACCCTAGTTTATGCGTTGCTTCGTAAGGGCTGATTTGGATCCACATGTTTCATGCTATGGTTAGGTTTACCATAATACTTCTTTTGTAGTTGCGGATGCTTGCAATAGGGGTTAATCATAAGTGGGATGCTTGTCCGAGTAAGGACAACACCCAAGGACCGGTCCACCCACATATCAAATTATCAAAGTACCGAAAGTGAATCATATGAACGTGATGAAAACTAGCTTGACGATAATTCCCATGTGTCCTCGGGAGCGCTTTTCTCTCAGATAAGAAATTGTCCGTGCTTGTCCTTTGCTACTAAAATGATTGGGCATCCTTTCTGAACTTTATTTACTTTTTTTACTTGTTACTCGTTACAAATTATCCTTTCACAAAACTATCTGTTACCTATAATTTCAGTGCTTGCAGAGAATACCTTGCTGAAAACTACTTATCATTTCCTTCTGCTCCTCGTTGGGTTAGACACTCTTACTTATCGAAAGGACTACCATAGATCCCCTATACTTGTGGGCCATCAAGAATCTTTTCCGCGCCTGCTTCCTGGGAGTGAAGCGCCTTTGGTAGGTGGAATTTGGTAAGGAAAAATTTATATAGTGTGCTGAAATTTCATTGTCACTTGTTACTATGGAAAGTAATCCTCGAGGGGCTTGTTAAGGTATCTTCACCCGACCAAAAGAGAGCAAAGAGTTGCTCCTCAACCCTACTGAACCTACTGAAAATCAAAATGTCTACTTTGAAATTCCTTCGGTATGTTAGAAAAACTGCTAGCTAATCCTTTTGCAAGAGACGGAACAAAGCATCCTGATGAACACCTAATATATGTGGATGAAGTTTGTGGATTATTTAAGCTTGCAGGTATACCCGATGATGTTATTAAGAAGAAGGTCTTCCCTTTATCTTTGAAGGGAGATGCATTGACATGGTATAGGCTATGTGATGATACAGGATCATGGAACTACAAACGATTGAAATTGAAATTTCATCAGAAGTTTTATCCTATGCACCTTGTTCATCGTGATCGCAATTATATATATAATTTTTAGCCTCGCGAAGGAGAAAGCATCGCTCAAGATTGGGGGAGGCTTAAATCAATGTTATATTCATGCCCCAATCATGAGCTCTCAAGAGAAATGATTATTCAAAAAATTTATGCTCGGATTTCTGATAACAATCGCACCATGCTCGATACTTCTTGTGCTGGCTCTTTTACTATGAAGACTATTGAATTCAAATGGGATTTATTGGAAAGAATTAAATGCAACTCTGAAGATTGGGACCTCGACGAAGGTAAGGAGTCAGGTATGACACCTAAGTTTGATTGTGTTAAATCTTTTATGGATACCGATGTTTTCCGAAAATTTAGCACTAAATATGGACTTGACTCTACGATAGTAGCCTCTTTCTGTGAATCTTTTGCTGCTCATATTGATCTCCCTAAGGAGAAATGGTTTAAATATCATCCTCCCATAGAAGTAAAAGTAGCTGCACCTATTAAAGCTGAAGAAAATACTATCACTTATAATGATCCTATTGTTCCTACTTCTTATGTTGAGAAACCACCTTTCCCTGTTAGGATAAAGGATCATGCTAAAGCTTCAATTGTGGTCCGTAAAAGCAATATTAGAACTTATACACCTCCTGAGCAAATTAAAGTTGAACCTAATATTTCTATTGTTAAAGATCTCTTGTCTAATAATATAGATGGGCATGTTATTCATTTCCGTGATGAAACTGCTAGAATTACCAAACCTTGTGCTAAAGATAAACATAGACCTGTGGTAGGCATGCATGTTATTTCTGTTAAAATAGGAGATCATTGTTATCATGGCTTTTGTGATATGGGTGCTAGTGCTATACCTCATGACTTATACAAAGAAATTAAGCATGATATTGCACCTACTGAGTTAGAAGATATTGATGTCACAATTAAACTTGCCAATAGAGATACTATTTCGCCCATTGGAATTGTTAGAGATGTTGAAGTCTTGTGTGGGAAAACTAAATATCCTGCTGATTTTCTTGTTCTTGGTTCCCCACAAGATAGCTTTTGTCCCATTATATTTGGTAGGCCCTTCTTGAACACCGTTAATGCTAGGATCGATTGCGAAAAGGATGTTGTTACTATTGTTCTAGGTGATATGTCTCATGAGTTTAACTTTTCTAAATTTCGTAGACAACACCGTGAAGAGGAATTGCCTTGTAAAGATGAAATTATTGGTCTTGCTTCTATTGCCGTACCTCCTAGTGATCCTTTAGAACAATATTTGCTAGACCATGAAAATGATATGTTTATGAATGAAAGAAGGGAAATAGATGAAGTATTCTTTAAACAGAACCCATCCTAAAACACAATTTGCTCGTTGAAATCCTAGGATCCTCCTCCACCCAAGGGTGATCCCGTGTTTGAGCTTAAACTGTTACCTAATACTCTTAAATATGCTTATCTTGATGAGAAAAAGATATATCTTGTTATTATTAGTGCTAAACTTTCAGAGCATGAAGAAGAGAGATCATTGAAAACTCTAAAGAAGCACCGCGCTGCTATTGGATATACTCTTGATGATCTTAAGGGCATTAGCCCCACTATGCCAACACAAAATAAATTTGGAGAAAGATGCCAAACCAGTTCGTGATCACCAACGATGGCTGAATCCTAAGATGAAATAAGTGGTAAGAAAGGAAATACTAAAGCTTCTTGAGGCAGGTATATTTATCCCGTTGCTGATAGTCAGTGGGTAAGTCCTGTCCATTGTGTCCCTAAGAAAGGAGGTATTACTGTCGTCCCTAATGATAAAGATGAATTGATTCCGCAAAGAATTATTACAGGTTATAAGATGGTAATTGATTTCTGCAAATTAAATAAGGCTACTAAAAAGGATCATTACCCCTTACCTTTTATTGATCAAATGCTAGAAAGATTATCCAAACATACACATTTTTGCTTCCTAGACGGTTACTCTGGTTTCTCTCAAATACCTGTGTCAGCCGATGATCAATCAAAGACTACTTTTACTTGCCCGTTCGGTACTTTTGCCTGTAGATGTATGCCTTTTGGTTTATGTAATGCACCTGCCACCTTTCAAAGATGCATGATGGCTATATTCTCTGACTTTTGTGAAAAGATTTGTGAGGTTTTCATGGACGATTTCTCTATTTATGGATCCTCTTTTGATGATTTGCTTGAGCAACCTTGATCGAGTTTTGCAGAGATGTGAAGAAACTAATCTTGTCTTGAATTGGGAAAAGTGCCACTTTTTGGTTAATGAAGGTATTGTCTTGCGGCATAAACTTTCTGAAAGAGGTATTGAGGTTGATAAAGCCAAGTTGATGCTATTGAAAAGATGACATGTCCCAAGGACATCAAAGGTATAAGAAGTTTCCTTGGTCACGGTGGTTTTTATAGGAGGTTCATTAAGGACTTCTCAAATATTTCTCGGCCTCTCACTAATTTATTACAAAAAGATATACCATTTGTCTTTGATGATGATTGTGTAGAAGCATTTGAAATACTTAAGAAAGCATTGATTTCTGCACCTATTGTTCAGCCACCTGATTGGAATTTACCTTTTAAAATTATGTGTGATGCTAGTGATTATGTCAGTAGGTGTTGTTCTAGGTCAAAGAGTTGATAAAAAATTAAATGTTATTCAATATGCTAGTAAAACTCTAGACAATGCTCAGAGAAATTATGCTACTACTGAAAAAGAATTCTTAGCAGTTGTATTTGCTTGTGATAAATTCAGACCTTATATTGTTGATTCTAAAGTAACTATTCACACTGATCATGCTGCTATTAAATATCTTATGGAAAAGAAAGATGTTAAACCTAGACTTATTAGATGGGTTCTCCTGCTACAAGAATTTTATTTGCATATTATTGATAGAAAGGAGCTGAGAACCCGCTGCGCATAACTTGTCTAGGCTAGAGAATGTTCTTGATGACCCACTACCTATTGATGATAGCTTTCCTGATGAACAATAAAATGTCATAAATACTTCTCGTACTGCTCCATGGTATGCTGATTATGCTAATTATATTGTTGCTAAATTTATACCACCTAATTTCACATACCAACAAAAGAAAAAGTTTTTCTATGATTTGATACATTACTTTTGGGATGACCCACATCTTTATAAAGGAGTAGATGGTGTTATTAGACGTTGTGTACCTGAGCATGAACAGGAACATATCCTACGCAAGTGTCACTCCGAGGCTTATGGAGGACACCACGCTGGAGATAGAACTGCACATAAGGTACTGCAATCCGGTTTTTATTGGCCTACTCTCTTCAAGCATGCCCGTAAGTTTGTCCTATCTTGTGATGAATGTCAAAGAATTAGTAAAATTAGTAGACGTCAAGAAATTCCTATGAACTATTCACTTGTTATTGAACCATTTGATGTTTGGGGCTTTGATTATATGGGACCTTTTCCTGCCTCTAATGGATATACACATATTTTAGTTGTTGTTGATTACGTTACTAAGTGGGTAGAAGCTATTCCAACTAGTAGTGCTGATCATAACACCTCTATTAAGATGCTTAAAGAAGTTATTTTTCCGAGGTTTGGAGTCCCTAGATATTAAATGACTGATGGTGGTTCGCATTTTATTCATGGTGTTTTTTGTAAAATGCTTGCTAAATATGATGTTAATCATAGAATTGCATCTCCTTATCACCCGCAGTCTAGTGGTCAAGTAGAACTGAGTAATAGAGATCTCAAATTAATTTTGCAAAAGACTGTCAATAGATCTAGAAAGAATTGGTCCAAGAAACTTGATGATGCATTATGGGCCTATAGAACTGCATATAAAATCCTATGGGTATGTCTCCGTATAAAATGGTTTATGGAAAAGCATGTCACTTACCTCTCGAACTAGAACATAAGGCTTATTGGGCCATTAAAGAGCTCACTATGATTTAAAACTTGCCGGTGAGAAGAGGTTATTTGACATTAGCTCACTTGATGAATGGAGAACCTAAGCCTCACGAAAATGCCAAGTTGTTTAACGAAAAGTTAAAAGATGGCATGACAAAAGGATACAAAAGCGTGAGTTTAATGTAGGTGATTATGTATTGCTATACAACTCTCGTTCAAGATTTTTTGCAGGAAAACTTCTCTCTAAATGGGAAGGTCCTTACGTTATCGAGGAGGTCTATCGTTCCGTGCCATAAAATCAACAACTTCAAGGCACAACCAAGGTGGTGAACGGTCAAAGAATCAAACATTATATCTCAGGTAACCCTATAAATGTTGAAACCAATGTTATTGAAACCCTAACCCCGGAGGAATACATAAGGGACACTTTCCGGAACGTTTCAGACTCTGAAAAGGAATAGGTATGTGGTATGGTAAGTAAACCGACTCCAAAATAGTTCTAATGGCAGTTTTTCTCCGTTTTGGAATATTTAAGAAAATAGGAAAATAACAGGTAGTTCGAAGGACACGGCGTCCCACGAGGGTGGAGGGCGCGCCCTACCCCCAGGCGCGCCCCACTCGTGGGCACCTCGTGTGCTCTCCTGGACCCCGCTTTCTTACGCGATACATATTTTGGTCGGTAAAAATTCATTATATAATCTCCCGAAGGTTTTGACTCCTGTATCACGCAAATATCTTCTGTTTTCGTTTCGAGCTGTCCTGCTGCAGATTAGAGTAACATGTCGTCCCAGGATTCGGAAGGAGAAAGCTATGTGGCTGATTACCTTGCAGATCCTAAGGTCTATGGAGATGTGGAGCATTGTGGTTGGACTGCGGAAGAAGAAGAGGACTATGAACCTAAGAGAAAGGAGGATACGAGCTCAGAGGAAGATGATGTCCCATTACCTCAACCTGGGGACATGCATCCCTGATAAAGCAAATAAACTTAAGATCGAGTTTATCCCTTTTCGTCTCTTGCCGGAAAACAAGCAGGAACTATGCAAAAAGATATTAAGCCTGGAGCAGGAGATTGATGACTTGAGGGATCAAAATTCTGTCCTCAAGCGCAAATTAAGGAAGAAGCCTACGCCATCAACTAAACCATCATCTTCTTCCCCAGCAAAGGAGACATAATCACATGGGTATGGGCACTCCCCTTGGCAACTGCCAAGCTTGGGGGAGGTGCCCCGGTATCGTATGACAACCACATCTCCTTTCTTTACCGTTTTTATTAGTTCGATCCTTTTAGTAGTATCTTGATCTAGTAGAATAAAGTTTTGGTATAATCTAGTTTTGAGTTTTGCTTTATGATCCCTTTATGTAATCGAGTCCGTGAGCTATATAATAAAGATTAGTGTTGAGTCAAGGGCTTGATTATTTTTCTATAATCTTGAGTGAATAAAAGAAAAGAGAAAAGAATAAAAAGAAACAAGGAGATCATATTGATCTTATGGAGAGTAATGACTTCACATAGAAAGAGTATGATGATTAAAAGTTGTTGGGAGTTGGCAAACATAGCTTTGGTCATTGTTGCAATTAATAGGAAGTAATAAAGAAAGAGAGGTTTCACATATAAATATACTATCTTGGACATCTTTTATGATTGTGAGCACTCATTAAAATATGACATGCTAAAGAGTTGATGTTGGACAAGGAAGACAACGTAATGTGTTATGTTTTCTTATATCTGAGATAAAGTATATTGTCATGGATCATCCAACATGTTGAGCTTGCCTTTCCCCCTCATGCTAGCCAAACTCTTTGCACCAAGTAGAGATACTACTTGTGCTTCCGAATACCCTTAAACCAGTTTTGCCATGAGAGTCCACCATATCTACCTATGGATTGAGTAAGATCCTTCAAGTAAGTTGTCATCGGTGCAAGCAATAAAAATTGCTCTCTAAATATGTATGATTGATTGGTGTGGAGGAAATAAGCTTTATACGATCTTGTGATGTGGAAGAAATAAAAGCGACGGATTTTGCATAATAAAGGTCCATATCACAAGTGGCAATATAAAGTGACGTTCTTTCGCATTAAGATTTTGTGCATCCAACCTTGAAAGCGCATGTCAACCTCTGCTTCCCTCCGTGAAGGGCCTATCTATTATTACTATCTTCTACCTTATGCAAGAGTCATGGTGATCTTCACCTTTCCTTTTTACATTTTATCCTTTGGCAAGCACAGGGTGTTGGAAAGATCCTGATATATATATATATATATATATATATATATATATAATTGGATGTAAGTTAGCATGAACTATTATTGTTCACATTACACTTGAGGTAAAAGGTTGGGAGGCGAAACTGTATGCCCCTATCTTTCTCTGTGTCCGGTTAAAACTCCGTAACCACAAGTATTGCGTGAGTGTTAGCAATTATGAAATACTAAATGATAGTTGAGTATGTGGACTTGCTAGAAACCTCGACATAGACTCTTTCCGATGTTATGATAAATTGCAATTGCCTCAATGATCTGAGATTATAGTTTGTTAGGTCTCAATAAAGTTTCGATTCAGTACTTTGCATTGTGAATAGATTATTACTTGAGCATAAGAAATCATATGACAATATCCATATATGTTGCTGTTATGAGAATAATCATGATGCCCTCATGTCCGTATTTTATTTTATCGACACCTCACCTCTAAACATGTGGACATATTTATCGTTATCGGCTTTCGCTTGAGGACAAGCAAGGTCTAAGCTTGGGCGAGTTGATACGTCCATTTTGCATCATGCTTTTATATCGATATTTATTGCATTATGGGCTGATATTACACATTATGTCACAATACTTATGCCTATTCTCTCTTATTTTACAAGGTTTACATAAGGAGGAGAATGCCTGGAATTCAATTTGGAAAAGGAGCAAATATTAGAGACCTATTATGCACAACTCCAAAAGTCCTGAAACTCGACGAAAGTTATTTTTGGAAATAATAAAAAATACTGGAAGAAGAATCTATGTCAGGGGGGCCTCCACCAGTCCACGAGGGTGGGGGCACGCCCTACCCCCTGGGCGCGCCCCTTGCCTCGTGGGCCCCCTGTTGGCCCTCGGTGCCCATCTTCTGCTATATGAAGACTTTCGTCCGAAGAAAAATCATAAGCAAGCTTTCGGGATGAGACTCCGCCTCCACGAGGTGGAACCTTGGCGGAACCAATCTAGGGCTCCGGCAGAGCTGTTCTGCTGGGGACACTTCCCTCCGGGAGGGGGAAATCATCGCCATCGTCATCACCAGCGCTCCTCTCATCGGGAGAGGGCCAATCTCCATCAACATCTTCACCAGCACCATCTCCTCTCAAACCCTAGTTCATCACTTGTATCCAATTCTTGTCTCCAAGTCTGGGATTGGTACCTGTAGGTTGCTAGTAGTGTTGATTACTCCTTGTAGTTGATGCTAGTTGGTTTATTTGGTGGAAGATCATATGTTCAGATCCTATATGCATATTAACACCCCTCTGATTATGAACATGAATATGCTTTGTGAGTAGTTACGTTTGTTCCTGAGGACATGGGAGAAGTCTTAATATTAGTAGTCGTGTGAATTTGGTATTCGTTCGATATTTTGATGAGATGTATGTTGTCTATCCTCTAGTGGTGTTATGTGAACGTCGACTACATGACACTTCACCATTATTTGGGCCTAGAGGAGGGCATTGGGAAGTAATAAGTAGATGATGGGTTGCTAGAGTGACAGAAGCTTAAACCCTAGATTATGCGTTGCTTCGTAAGGGGCTGATTTGGATCCACGTGTTTCATGCTATGGTTAGGTTTACCTTAATACTTCTTTTGTAATTGTGGATGCTTGCAATAGGGGTTAATCATAAGTGGGATGCTTGTCCAAGTAAGGACAGCACCCAAGCACCGGTCCACCCACATATCAAATTATCAAAGCACCGAACGCGAATCATATGAACGTGATGAAAACTAGCTTGACGATAATTCCCATGTGTCCCTCGAGCGCTTTTCTCTATATAAGAAATTGTCTAGGCTTGTCCTTTGCTCTGAAAGGATTGGGCCACCTTGCTGCACTTTATTTACTTTTTGTTACTTGTTGCTCGTTACATGTTATCCTATCACAAAACTATCTGTTACCTATAATTTCAATGCTTGCAGAGAATACCTTGCTGAAAACCGCTTATCATTTCCTTCTGCTCCTCGTTGGGTTCGACACTCTTACTTATCGAAAGGACTACCATAGATCCCCTATACTTGTGGGTCATCACTACACAACTTGTTCTTGTAGACTCGTGTTGGGCCTCCAAGCGCAAAGTTTTGTAGGACAGTAGCAAATTTCCCTCAAGTGGATGACCTAAGGTTTATCCCGTGGGAGGCGTAGGACGAAGATGGTCACTCTCAAACAACCCTGCAACCAAATAATAAAAAGACTCTTGTGTCCCCAACACACCAAATACAATGGTAAATTTTATAGGTGCACTAGTTCGGCGAAGAGATGGTGATAAAAGTGTAGTAATGATAGTAGATATTGATTTTTGTAATAGGAACAATAAAAAATAGCAAGGTAGCAATTGATAAAACGGAGCACAAATGGTATTGCAATGCTTGAAAATGAGGCCTAGGGTCCGTACTTTCGCTAGTGCAATCTGTCAACAATGCTAATATAATTGGATCATATAGCCATCCCTCAACGTGCGATGAAGAATCAGTCCAAAGTTCCTATCTAGCGGAGAACATAAGAAGAAATTGTTTGTAGGGTATGAAACCACCTCAAAAATATTATTTCCGATCAATATATCCTAGAGTTCGTACTAAAATAAGACCAAGCTATTCTTTCCGATCGATCTAACTAAGAGTTTGTACTAAAATAACACCATATGATACACATCAACCAACTCTAATGTCACCTATATACTCCAATGTCACCACGAGTATCCGTGATTTGATTATACGATATGCATAAAACAATGTCAGATTCATACTACTCATCCAACACAAAGAAACTCAAAGAGTGCCCCAAGATTTCTACCGAAGAAACAAAGATGAGAACGTGCATCAACCCCTATGCAGAGATTACCCCAATGTCACCTCGGGAATTCGCGAGTTTAGTGCCAAAACATATATCAAGTGAATCAATATGATACCCCATTGTCACCACGGGTATTCATAGAAAGACATACATCAAGTGTTCTCAAATCCATAAAAGTATTCAATCCGATAAAATGAAATCTCAAAGGGAAAAATCAATTCATCACAAGATAGAGAGGGGAAAACACCATATGATCCAACTATATTAACAAAGCCCACGATATATCAAGATCGTGACATCTCAAGAACACGAGAGAGAGAGATTAAACAAATAGCTACTGGTACAAACCCTCAGCCCCGAGGGTGGACTACTCCCACCTCATCATGTCGGCTGCCGGGATGATGAAGATGGCCACTGGTGATGATTTCCCCCTCCGGCAGGGTGCCGAAACAGGGTCTAGGTTGGTTTTTCGTGGCCATAGAGGCTTGCGGTGGCGGAACTTTTGATCTAGGGTTATTTCTGGCGGTTTCTCCATATATAGGATTTTTCAGCGTTGGAATCACGCGAAGATGGGCCTCGAGGTGGGCACAACCCACCTAGGCGCGCCTGGGCCTCCTAGCATGCCCAGGTGTCTTGTGCTCACCTCCTTGACCTTCTGGTCCTCCCATGAAGCTTCTAGTGCCTCTTTTGTTCCAAAAAAATCGTCAAAAAGCGTTGTTGCATTTGGAGAAATTTTTTGTGTGCACAAAAAACAACACCACGGTAGTTCTACTGAAAACAACGTCAGTCTTGGTTAGTTCCATGCAAATCATACCAAAACCATATAAAATTGTTGTAAACATGGCATGAATACTTCATAAATTATAGATATGTTGGAGACGTATCAGCATCCCCAAACTTAATTCCTACTCGTCCTCCAGTAGGTAAATGATAAAAGAAATAATGTATGAAGTGTGAATGCTAGAATAGTCCATATGTTTGATCAATAATAACTTCAGTCGCTTTTCCTAGCATCATAACAACAATTCTTTCTCATAAAACTTCTCATGTTAAAGTAGCAACCAATTCACATGTTAAGGTTCAAACAATGAATTCTCTTGAAACTCAAAAACCTATATTTTTAGTCACCAAACAATTGCAATTCAACTTATTCAATAGAGTCTAAGTAAGAGCTCCACATAATCAATCATCATATAGTCTTCTATGATTGCTAGTACTCGAAGCATATTTTTAGAACAAATGGCATCCATCGAACACAGAGAAAGATAGGGGCTTAATGTTTTGCCTCCCAACTCATTTATATTAGAGATAATTGTCAACAATAATAAATCATGATCAAATATATTTGACTGGCCATATGTGCATAGATCTTTCCCCACCACATTCTTGCCAACTAGAAAACAATTGAGGTTGAAATGAGAATGCATTCTATTAACTCTTGCATAGAAGTAAATACTGAAAAGTAAAAGATAGGCCCTTCGCAGAGGGAAGCAGAGGTTGTCATGCGCTTTTTATTTGGATGCCCAAGCTCTTAATGCAAAGGAACGTCATGTTATATTGCCCCTTATGATAGCAACCTTTATTATGCAGTCCGTTGCTTTTATTACTTTGCCATCACAAGTTCGTACAACGCTCAATTTTCCCTTACACTAAAAGATCAAACATATTTAGGAGCAATTTTTATTGCTTTATTGCACTGATGACAGCTTACTTGAAGAATCTTACTCAATCCATAGGTAGGTATGGTGGACACTCATGGCAAGAACCCGGGTTTAAGGGTTTTTGGATGCACCAGTAGTTTCTCTACTTAGTACGAATTTTTGGCTAGCAAAAGATCCTAAGCAAACACCACATGTTGGAGGATCCATAACAATATAACTTCTATGCAAATATACACAACCATAACTCATTACGTTGTCTTCCTTGTCCAACTTTGCTCAAGTTTGAAAATACTTAATGGGTATTCACAATCATAGAAGATGTCCAAGATAATATATTTGTATGTGAAAGTTCTCTTCCTTATACTAATCATTCATGAATTACTTGTATGACCAATATTGTTATTGTCAAGCTTCAATAGATTTCACTTTCTAAACCCGATGTGAAGCCACTACTAGGCATGATATGAACATATAATTCCAACTTCATGATATTCAATTCATTCAACAATTTACTCATAGGATATAAGTGAAGCACAAGAGTAAATGGCAAACTACTCCAAAAAATATAAGTGAAGATCAAGCGAATAGTTAAGTAAAAGGCTAGCTAATTGAGGACTCTTTCTTATTTAAAAACTTTCAGGTCTAAGTATTTTATTAAAACAGTAAGCGAAATGAAAATAAAATGATATTCCAAGGATAGCACACATCATGTGAAGAAGCAAAAACTTAGGCTCAACCGAGGCTAACCGATAATTCTTGATGAAGAAAGGTGGGATGCTTACCGGGGCATCCCCAAGCTTAGATGCTCGAGACTTGTTGAAATGTTATCTTGGGATGCCTTGGGCTTCCCAAGCTTGAGCTTTGTGTCTCCTTAATTCCTTTTATATCACAGTTTCCCTAAATCTTAAAAACTTCATCCACACAAAATTCAACAAGAACTCGTGAGATAAGTTAGTATAAATCAATGCAATAACCTTATCATTCTCTACTGTAGCAATTCACTAAAATTATTATTTAAAATTGAATACTAAATGCCTCTGCATATTTAATAGTCCTATCCTCAAATAGAATCATTAAACAAGCAAACAATGCAAACATAATAACAGAATCATCAAAACAGTAGCGATAGTCTGTAAAGGATACAAGAAGATTCGTACTTCTTTAACTCCAAAAATTCTGAAAATTACGATACCGTAGAAAATTTTATCATAGCATATTGTGTAAAAAAATTCAAGATTTTATCACGTTCTGACTTTCCAGAAGAATTCTGACAATGATAGAAAACTTTCTGTTTTCAGAACAGCAACATATAGACTTGGAAAATAAGCATGGTAAAGGCTATCCTTGACATTTTTATTGAAATGAAATATGCGAAACATTGTTCTAAATAGCAGCAAGCAAATACAAATAAAATAAAATGATGCTCGAAGCAAAACTCATATCATGTGACGAATGAAAAAATAGCCCCAAGTAAGGTTACCAAAATGTTGAGATTTAAAGTGGGATGCCTTCCAGGCATCCCCAAGCTTAGTTGTTTGGGTATTTCTTGAATATTACCTTGGGGTGCCTTGTTCATCCCCAAGCTTAAGGTCTTGACACTCCTTATTCTCCTCATATCGATATCTCACCCAAAACTTGAAAACTTCAATCACACAAAACTTAACGGAACTTGGTGAGATAGGCTAGTATGATAAAGACAAATCATTCACTTTGGTACTGTCAAAGACAAGATTCATAATCGTTCTCACACAATTCCCACTGTACCTTATCATTTCCACAATTTATATTGAGGAATATAAGCCATAGAAACTAGGAAACAAGAAAACTATGTATTGAAAACAGAATCATCAAAATAGAATAACAGCAATGATCTAGACAATGACCATACTTCTGCTGCCAAAATAAATCTGAAAAATTAGGACAACGCGGGAAATTTGTATATCAGTGATCTATAAAAAAATTCAAGAATTTATCACGTTCCAGCAGAGCAAATCAATTCTGTTACTGGGCGCAAAAGTTTCAGATTTTTACAGAATCAAGTCAACTATCATCCACACTATCCCAAAGGCCTTACTTGGTACTTTATTGAAACAAGGTCTATAAAACATGATTACTACAGTGGATTAATCATGTGAACACACAAAAACAGTAGGTATAAATATTGGGTTGTCTCCCAACAAGCTCTTTTTAGCTAGGCATGAAGTCTAACCCACTTCATATTCATAGGGATTTTGTGAGCAAACCACTTATGGGAACAAGAATCAACTAGCATAGGAAGGCAAAACAAGCAAAATTTCAAGATTTTCAACACATAGAGAGGAAACTTGATATTATTGCAATATTGAAAAGCATATGTTCCTCTCTCATAATAATTTTCAGTAGCATCATGAATGAATTCAACAATATATATAGCTATCACATAAAGCATTCTTTTCATGATCCACATGCATAATTTTTTTATTAATCTCCACATAAGCAAATTTACTCTCATCAATAGTAGTGGGAGGAAACTCAACAAAATAACTACCATGTGATTGAAAATTAAAATCATGATGACAAGTTTCATGGTTATCATTATTCTTTATATCCTAAGTGTCATCACAATAATCATCATAGATAGCAACTTTTTATCAAAATCAATTGAAACCTCTTCCAAGATAGTGCAATCATCATTAAATAAAGTCATGACCTCTCCAAATCCACTTTCATAAATATAATCATCATAAATAGGAGGCATACTTTCATCATAGAAAATATTCTCATCAAAACTTGGGGGACTAAAAATATCATCTTCATCAAAAGTATCCCCAAGCTTATGGCTTTGCATATCATTAGCATCATGGATATTCAAAGAATTCATACCAACAATATTGCAATCATGCTCATCATTCAAAGATTTTTTGTCAAACATTTTATAGAATTAGTCTTCTATCAATTGAGCACAATTTTATTTTCCATCATTTCCACGAAAGACATTATAAGGATGAATAATATGATGCAACCTCAATTCCATTTTTTGTAGTTTTATTTTTATAAACCAAACTAGTGATAAAACAAGAAACTAAAAGATTCAGTTGCAAGATCTAAAGATATACCTTCAAGCACTCACCTCCCTGGCAACGGCGCCAGAAAAGAGCTTGATGTCTACTACACAACTTGCTCTTGTAGACTCGTGTTGGGCCTCCAAGCGCAGAGTTTTGTAGGACAGTAGCAAATTTACCTCAAGTGGATGACCTAAGGTTTATCAATCCGTGGGAGGCGTAGGATGAAGATGGTCTCTCTCAAACAACCCTACAACCAAATAATAAAAAGTCTCTTGTGTCCCCAACACACCAAATACAATGGTAAATTGTATAGGTGCACTAGTTCGGCGAAGAGATGGTGATAAAAGTGTAGTAATGATAGTAGATATTGATTTTTGTAATAGGAAAAATAAAAAATAGCAAGGTAGCAATTGATAAAACGGAGCACAAACAGTATTGTAATGCTTGAAAATGAGGCCTAGGGTTCGTACTTTCGCTAGTGCAATCTCTCAACTCATATAACCATCCCTCAACGTGCGATGAAGAATCACTGCAAAGTTCCTATCTAAGCGTAGAACATAAGAAGAAATTGTTTGTAGGGTATGAAACCACCTCAAAGCTATTCTTTCCGATCAATCTATCCTAGAGTACGTACTAAAATAACACCAAGCTATTCTTTCCGATCGATCTAACCAAGAGTTCGTATTAAAATAACACCATACGATACACATCAACCAACTCTAATGTCACCTAGATACTCCAATGTCACCGCGAGTATCTGTGAGGTTATTATACGATATGCATCAAACAATTTCAGATTCATAATACTCAATCCAACACAAAGAACCTCAAAGAGTGCCCCAAGATTTCTACCAGAGAAACAAAGACGAGAACGTGCATCAACCCCTATGCATAGATTACCCCAATGTCACCTCGAATCCATGAAGTTGAGTGCCAAAACACATATCAAGTGAATCAATATGATACCCCATTGTCACCACGGATATTCATAGCAAGACATACATCAAGTGTTCTCAAATCCATAAAAGTATTCAATCCGATAAAATGAAATATCAAAGGAAAAACTCAATTCATCACAAGATAGAGAGGGGAAAACACCATATGATCCAACTATATTAACAAAACCCGCGATACATCAAGATCGTGACATCTCAAGAACACGAGAGAGAGAGAGAGAGAGAGAGAGAGAAAGAGAGAGATTAAACACATAGCTACTAGTACAAACCCTCAACCCCGAGGGTGGACTATTCCCTCCTTATCATGGTGGCCGCCGGGATGATGAAGATGGCCTCCAGTGATGATTTCCCCCTCCAGCACGGTGCGGGAATGGGGTCTAGATTGCTTTTTCGTGCCTACAGAGGCTTGCGGCAGCGGAACTTCTGATCTAGAGTTATTTCTAGGGGTTTCTCTCTATATAGGATTTTTTAGCGTTGGAATCACGCGAAGATGGGCCTCGAGGTGGGCACAACCCACCTGGGCGCGCCTGGGCCTCCTGGCGCGCCCAGGTGTCTTGTGCTCACCTCCTTCACCTTTTGGTCCTCCCGCGAAGCTTCTAGTGCCTCTTTTGTTCCAAAAAAAATCGTCAAAAAGTTTTGTTGCATTTGGAGAAGTTTTATTTCTGCACAAAAAAGAACACCATGGTAGTTCCTGCTAAAACAACGCTACCGGGGTTAGTTCCATGCAAATTATACCAAAACCATATAAAATTGTTGTAAACATGGCATGAATACTTCATAAACTAGATGATACCCCGCGCGTTGCTGCGGAAATTCAAGCCAAGAAATTTAGATAGAAACAATAGTAATTTAGACAATTATGAGATAACTTCTGAAGTGGGGAACACACTTACGTAAAGCTTGTGTCCAACTGATTACTTTGATGTTGCCCTACGCTGTCTTTTTGTGTTTCTGGTTTTGTACACTCATGAGTGACATTATGCATTCCTTACCATGACACAAAGACATGTGTGCATTCTCCCTTACCTAACATTTCAATGTTGTAGACCAGTCAACAATAGGGAAACAAATTTAGAAACTATTATGATAATTTGTTATGGACTGAACATGGCGGAAATGAATAAAAAATCCAGAATTTGGAACATAATGTGATTGACTTGATGATATCTGCAACTACCACTTTGGTTAGAAGAATTTTTTTATCATATTGTTCCGTGCATACCTATGAGACCAAAAGACCGATGAACAAAAAATATTAGAAGTCAAGCAAGAATACTGAAAGAGGTTCACTTAGAATATATTCATAAAGCTCTGCTTTGTAGACTACATATTCTACTAGCCCCCGATGTAAAAAAACACTTGATAATGAGAAAGAGAGACATCTCTAACATTTTATGATAGTAATATGAATGGTTGCTACCAATATAAATTTTAGCTTTCGTATGATAAGAAAAAATCTTCTGATCAAAGATCCAAAAATGAATGTCAAAAAATAACATTGTAGAAACAACATGAGATGGGATTATCCTTGACTACATCCAAAAGATCAGGTTAACCTCACATGAAGTGTGTTTGGATTTTCATGAAATACCTTGCCGACATGACAAAACAAAAGATCTGTAGAAACAACATGAGAGGGAGTGAGTTGATTTTAGCAAATTAATGCAGCCCCAAGATCTTGATGTTGTTGCTTAAATGGATATAAAGTGTACTAATAAGAAAGGTAAAAAATCAATTTACAAAATCAATCTAATGAACTGCAACAGCACACGAACCGTCTAACTATATATATATCAAATCAGGAAAGACCTTTAATGTCACGGACGCGTGCCTACCGCACGGATGACTACTGAATCTTGTGCAAGGAAGGACGACTTGCTCGCCTGCTAGTGCAACGGATAGTATGGTTGTAGTGGTCGTGACGAAATGCAAGGGAAAGCCAAGAAGTAGAGTAAAAAAGGAAGGAGTTAGAACCTGCGGACGGGGAGGACATAGTGACATCGCAGGATGGAGCCAAGGCCGGTAGCCGTCGCGATGTGGACAACGCTGGGTGAACGGGTCATTCAGGTGGGGTGCCGATCACAGACAGCGGCGGCCCGAGGTAGAAGCGGACATGTCCTCTCCATGTCGTGCCATGGCAAAAACGCATGAACCCCGCACAAACGCACTTGCAGTTGCGGCATGCTCGACGGCTTGGCTCCGGCCGTAATCCAAAGAACAGTAGTTGGTTCACTCCACATCGTCGAAATCGGCTCCATGGCAGCGATCGCGAGTATAGTTCCAGTTGCCGGAGCGTGCCACGAAACAGGTCCTCGTAGATGGGATCTTCGTGGCCAAGGAGATAAAATGGAGGGGAGAGAAGGGAAGTGGAAGGAAATTTATCTTTTTCAGGGAGAAGGAGGAGAGTTGAGAACAGGTGAGAATCTAGGAGAGGGAGAGAGAGAGAGAGAGAGGGGGATCGTTTTCCATAAACAACGCCTGGTAGTTTAACTCCCGCAGCAATTAATCGTGATACTCTACTTCTATTGCCGTGGGACGTGCATGCATATGTATTGGTTGCATGGTCCTGGTTTCCGGCTCTATGGAGTTCTCTCCGTTTAATTCTCCAGTTAGCTGATTTATTTCTTTTCTTTTGGCTCGGAAGCTGATCTTTTTCCTCAAGCGGCGCACATATAAGAGGGAGATATTGAGGGAGCCAAGGAAAAAACTATTGTTGTCCCTTCGTGACCTGCTGGCTTAATAAATTCGGATGAATAGAGCACTAACTATTTGTGAAAACAAATTTAGACATGACATGGATGCATGGCTGCATTATGCATGTCGATTGGTTGGTGTTTGGGTCTTAACGTTGACGTGGCATGGATGCTGATGTGGACAGTCCGCGTGTAAAGAGAATTGGTAGAAGTGGGGAGCAGCTTCTTAAGAATGTAGGATTATAGATACGTTGGAGACGTATTAGTGGATTCCCACGATAACATTTCTTAAGTTGTCTTGAAGTGGTTTCAGTTTTCGACTTATTTTGTTGCCGCATTTATTTACACTTGTGGCCAACTTTGATGCCTAGTGTATGTAATCCGTGGTTTTATTGTTGCGTTTATTTGCACTAGTGGTAAACTGTGATACCCAGTGGATGTAATATGTGTAATAACTGTATTAGCCTAACGTAAAGTGCTTGTTTATTTATTTGTTTATTTATTGCAGTTTAGTTTCCAAAGTCCGCTAATGGATGGAACGTCCCGTCAGCCATTAACGAGCATAATAACCATGGGCCATATATGGGTCATAGTAACCATGTGCCATATATGGGCCGTAGTAACCATGGGCCACAAATGGGTCGAATAACCTCATACACCAAAAGGCCCAAAACATAACACGGGCAAAACATAACAGACTGAGAGACAACACGTGATTAATACAAACCATAGGCATAACAGTCCGAAAATCACTACATGCATGAAAATGAGCCAAAGGCTTCATGGGCCTTTAATAGTCTAAATGGAACCACGTGCTGAGAATGCCTAATGGCAGAATAGGCCGTTAATGCGCCAGAAGTTCTCAAGGGTCGGGAATGGGCCCAAGATGACACGGGCTCTTAACGGGCCAAAAGATACCACAGGCCGAAAAACAGCCAAAATAGAGTATGGTCGTTAATGGATCGAAAGCTATTACAGGTTCTAGATGGGCCAGAAGCACCACGAGCCATTAAAGGCTGAGAGATACAACTGGCCACATATGGGCCAAAAGATGTCACGGGCAACACATGGGCCCGAACTATCAACGGATTGGAACCGTATTGGTTGGCTCCACATGCCCTAACGGATGAATCTGCATATGTCCTAACGGGACATGCGAACTCGGGTCGTAAATGGGCTATATGCAAGCAAGCCATTAACACGCCTATAATGGGCCAACCCGTCAACTTTCGACGAAGTCAAGTGGGCCTTAAGCAGGCCTTTGACTGGGCCGACCTTTTTTTACTAAATGTGCCACTATTGGGTTGTGCCACGTATCGTCATTTCATAGACGCATATCGTCCGTTGGATGGGCGACACTTGTCAAAAGGAAGAGCTAACACATGTATTATTTGTCTAAAGAGAAGCCAACATGTAGAACGTCGTCATTGATCAAGGTCATAATGGGTATCGGATCCGACACCCACACCCGATAGTTGAATAGCGACCTGTTATGATGGCTGCCACATGTTGGTTACCTTTGACGAAAACACTTCCTTAATGCGTCATTTATCATCATGGAATTGGACACTTCCATGATGATAAAGTGATTATTGTAATGGAATACATCTTCGGCATCACATGTATGACTATCTTGATTCTGTCATAAAACTGTCAGAGATGTACATGGCTGACAGAAAACTTGACCCACTATGAGAAACATGCATCATCATGGATGTGTCATCTTTTAGTGTTATAGGCGGTTGTTATGTAAAGCAACGCATGTGGAAAACATGACGGTCGCTAGAATTCAATGCATGAGGCTACATGCATACATCGGGCGTGACGCCTAATCGTGCAAAATAGAAATTATGTCTGTGTTGTCCAGCCAATGATGGCCCCCACATAGGGAGGAATGGTCAAACGAGTCTCCTTTTTGTCATGGTCGAAGTGGCAAAGTGGTGGGTCCCACATCTGAAGTGGTCAAACGAGTCTCCTTGTCGTCACGATTTACGTGGCGAAGTGGTGTGTCCAGAGAGGAGCAAACGAGTCAAAAAAGACTGGAATTCACGTAGACAACGCACATGGACATGCAACTAATTTATATGCAAGCAATAGTGGCACATACTAAATTCGTGAAGTTTGAGTGACAGTCATCAAATATCCAAATTCGATAGCGACACAAAATATCCAAATACGGTAGCGACACAAACTCAATTTTCCATGTTATTTATTGGAACGAGGGAGAGCCTTGCCTCCATTTCTAAAGAAAATGAAATGTCCTTTTGGCACAATCTCTTGAACTTTGAATGGCTATTTGAACAGATGTTCAAATGCAAAAGAGCTAAACTTTTATAGAGACTACACAGAAGGAGAGCACAACAAGAGTTAGTGCAAAATTTGTGCTAACTTTTCAATCTATGAACTGTACTAAAATAGAAGAGAAATGACTACCGTGGCACCTATGCGAGCACAACATATTACTTGGCCCATAAAATGAGCATATTTTATGACACATAGTTTTGCACATTATGCATGTATAATTTTCTCATTTTTTCAGTATGTGTAAGTAAAAATTTCCAAATTAGAAGCCAAGAATAATATATCCATTGTCATGCGAAACGTGGGCACAACAATCCCCCCCCCCCCCCCCCGCGCCGCCCCACGTCCTGAATGGGGTTGGGTAGTTATATTCACTTTCCATAGTTTGTTTCTGCAAAATAGTGCCGCCGCCCTCCCTCACGTCCTCCTCCTCCGCATTGGTAGACACCACCGACTAAAGTACTTCCTCGACGGTGAGCTAGCTTCACTTTTCCTCCATAAGATCTCTTACCTAATGAAAGATTGGATGGGTCTAGTGTTTTTTTTCACATTAGGTCGCATCATTCGTTGTCGTCCACCCGTACCCCCCTCTCCTGGCCTGCTGGAAGCGGCGGAGGGTGTTCCTGATGCTAGGTGGATCGGGAGAGGAAAGGTGATCGAGGTGGATCCATAGGTAGCCAGAGTTCAAGATGATGATAATGTAGGATATGAAGGTGCCATGACAACAATTTTTGCATCCATATCTATTGTAGGTTGTGGTCTGCGGTCCCTCTAGCCTCGATGATGGCAAGGGCATGACTACAACATCAAATCTCGGATCGCTCTTGATTTGCATTCATGTATGTTGTTGGTCTCCCCCAAATTAACTTGGAAATTACTTCCACATAAATTTTGACTTTCTTGTCACATATTGGACTAATCTTTTCGTTGCATTTTGGTTTAATTATTATCCCAATGGTATGCTGAATTTGGGTTATCTTCAACTCAGAATTTCTCATGATTAAGCTTTATGATTCTATCTTTGTTTTGCATTTGCATTTGATCTCAATTTCTTTTCATCAATACTATTTTTCTATCCCAAGTAAGTTTCTTTTCACTTTCATCGCAACTAGATCAGAAAAATGGGCATAACACTTTTCAGAAACAAATGTAATATGCGGTCTTGATTTAGCTTTCCACAATTTTCTTGATACACATGGACATGAATCAACATTTCTCTTAATTTTTTTCTTTGCAATTGGATTCGTTCCAAATATGTCTCTAACTTGTTATTTAAATCCATTCCTGACACTGCATGGTAACATTTACTAGATGATACCTCGTATGCTGCTAATGATGATTAGATAGTTGATTTCTAAATATTGTATACAATATGAATTCATCCTCAAGATTTAAGCTTTGCTATGTAGAAACAAAAAAGAACAGTATAAAAAGTTGATTGTGTCATAAATTAAATGTGATGGCATTTAAAATCAGCTATGCATGTTGCATAGGTAGAGAGACTGTCATGTTCGAAACATACGAATGTTAGTTGACCAAGCCAGTAAACTCAATGGTTGTGAAATTTTAGATGATGCGGAAGCATGCATGCACAGGGAAATAGCAATTAACGACTTGTAGTGGGGTTTGTCTATATATAGATACCACTGTGTGCGAATTCTATTGGATGCACATCTTTCGGCTAGTGGCGTCCATTTATAGAAATGTTAGAAAAAGATTGTAACTTCTTAATTTGGAAAGTTCATAGGGTCTTTTCTACAAAATATAACCAATAGACTAGTTTGCCAGTTTCTAGAGTCAACCAACAGATATGAAGGATGTTTTTTTCTTAGCAATATTATGTCACTATAATAGAAATTAATGTATATGCCCCGGTGCATTTTGATATCATATAATATCTCCTGGTGAAATTCATATATTTTCTTCCAAAATTGCGCCGAATTTGGGTTCTCTTCTTCTCTATTCTTGTCCAGAATTTGCATTTCCATTTGATATCAAGTTCATCTTGATTTTATTTTCAACCAAACTCTATATTTTTGTCGTCCCAAATAAGTTTCGTTTGAATTTATTGAGCATAGATTGTGAAAAATATGCATTTTTTTTCAAAAACAAATGTATAACCATCTTCCTTATTTTGTTTTCGACAATTGTCTTAATAATTGCCCTCATTGCAATTGGATTTTGTTTCAAATATGTTCTAACCTATTATTAAATCCATTCCTGAAACCTACCACATGTTAACATTTATATAACATTGTGTGCGCCTTTCTATCGGATGCACATCTGTTGGCTAGTGGCATCCATTTGTAGAAGTGTTGGAATATACATTGTAGCTTCTTAATTTAGAACATTTGTAGGGTTTTTTCTTTTGTACAAATATAACCAATGGGCCAGTTCGGCAGTTTCTAGAGTCAACCATGGATATATATGAAGAATATCATTTTCATAGTAATATTATGTCATTATAATAGATATATGTGCATATTAATGTGTATGCCATGGTACAATTAATGTATGTACCTTCGTTCGATTTGATATCATATATATCGGATGTAATAAAATTTTATATTATGGGACGGAGAGAGTATCTTGAATTATTGAACTGTATTATTAAGATTAAGGGTCATGGCGCCAAGAAATTATTCGTCAAACTTTATATATAGAGGATATAAATCTCAAAAAATTATATAGAGGATACAAATCTATCGTGTAGATACATAACAAAAGAAGAGAAACGCAAGAAATGTATCTTCAGGATGTCGCTGTACTCACTGCCATCGTATTTACCCCTGCTAGTAGAATTCGGCCTGAAGATGCTATAAAAAGGAGGTCAAATGAACTCCTTCGGATCACAAACCAGTCACCGTGTCAGCCTGCAAACGTTGTAGCGACAGCAGTGTCTCGATGGCCTCGGAGCGTCAAGGACACCGTTCCATTTCCTCGTGCATCCTCCTCGTCACGGTCGTCCTGCTGCTCAGCGCTCCCGGGTCATCTGCTAGTTGCTACAAGCGCATCTTCGCCTTTGGCGACTCCATCATCGACACCGGCAACTTCGTGTACTCGACCGGCAGCGCTCCAAACGCGCTGAAGGAGTTCCCATATGGGATGACCTTCTTCCACCACCCCACAGGCCGCGTCTGTGACGGGCGCGTCCTCCTTGATTTCTACGGTGAGTGCAGTGCACGGCACATAGATCTAGCTACCTCTTTAGCGTCCGGCTGTGCTGACAACTGTGTCCGTACGTGTTGCAGCGCAAGCGCTGGGTCTGCCGCTGGTACAGCCAAGCTTGCCCGAGCAGAGATGGGGACAATGCACATTCGGTGCCAACTTCGCAGTGTTTGCTGCCACGGCGCTTCCCCCGGAGTACTTCCAAAGACGGGGCCTTAGTATTCCCGGGTCTGCCAACCTGGGCATGCAGATGGGCTGGTTCAAAGAAGTAGTGCAACGGATAGCACCAGGGCCCGGTAATGAAATTAACCACGCGTCCATGCATGCATGCTACTCCCTCCGTTCCTAAATATTTGGTTTTTTAGAGATTTCAAATGAACTATCACATACCGATGTATATAGACATATTTTAGAGTGTAGATTCACTCATTTTGCTCTGTATGTAGTCACTTGTTGAAATTTCTAGAAAGACAAATATTTAGGAACGGAGGGAGTACTTCCTCCGTTTCTAAATATAAGTCTTTGTAAAGATTTCACTAAATGGATTACATACGGAACAACATAAATGAAATTACACTTAAAATGCATCTTTATATATTCGTATGTGGTTCATAGTGAAATCTTTACAAAGACTTATATTTAAGAATGGAGGAAGTACTATTACATACTCACTCCGTATTCTAAATATAAGTCTTTTAAAAATTAAAACCGTATCAGATTTTTAAATTAAAATCATAACGGTTTTAGTTAGCTATATATACTTACTGATTTATTAATTGGGCTACGTACGATGATCTGCCAGGTGCGAGGAGACTCCTGGGAGAGTCTCTCATCATATTGGGCGAGATCGGTGGCAACTACTACAACTTCTGGTTACTCAACAATAATAAAACTCGTGAAACAGCCTACCAGTTCATCCCAGACGTAGTCAACCGCATCATCAGTATTGCTCAGGTGCTTACACGCCATCAATTAGCATGTACAAACAAATCATGCATATATACATCCATGTATCGTATTCGTAGGTGGTTTCATTTGTCATCGTATGCATGCAGGAGCTCATCGACCTCGGCGCGAAGACGATCATGATCCCGGGGAACTTCCCCATCGGGTGCGTGCCCAAGTACCTGAACGATCACCAGACGGGCAACCGTGCAGACTACGACCAGTTCGGCTGCCTCAGGTGGTACAACGACTTCTCCATGAGGCACAACACGGCGCTGTCCAACGAGGTCAACAGGCTCAGGGCGCGGCATCCATGGGTGAAGCTCATCTACGCCGACTACTTCGGCGCCGCCATGGAAATCTTCAGGAACCCACACAGATTTGGTCAGTAACCGACGCCCGATCGCATTTCTTCTCCTAATTTAAGTGGACTACATATGTATTTGGTCCATGCGCCGCGCTAATTGCTCGACCGTTTTGCGTTTGGGCATGCAGGTATCGGTGATCCTCTGGTGGCATGCTGCGGCGGCGGTGGCCGGTACCACGTCGGGACATGCGACAAGCACTCCGCTATTATAGGTTCCCCGGCTAATTGCGCCAATTGGGACGGCATCCACATGACTGAGAAGGCCTACAACGTCATCGCCGATGGGGTGTTGTATGGGCCGTACGCGAACCCGCCGCTGTTGCATTCTTGCTAGAGTTGTTGATTGCTCGTTTTGTTCCCCTACTTGCATCGGCCTGTTAACTGAATGAAAGAAATAAAATAGTCAAGTAAACAGTATAGTAGTTTGTCTTGCCCCATGCGGATTCGTCATAGTACACCTTCCGTCTCATAATATAAGATATTTTATATCATAAGATGAAGGGAGTACTATTTAAACTAATCGTCATACTCGCCTAAACACACTACAACTTTTAAGCGCACATATACGTAACTTCTGAAACACCCAAACATCAACATTTTCTTTTGAGTTAATTACATAAAATCACAACTTCAAGACAACTTATAACAGATAACCACAACTTTTGAGTAGTTCATCAAGGAACCACAACCCGTGTGCTAATTCACAGCGCTCCGCCCAAATCCTTCTCCCTGCCTCCTCTAACAGCAAAACTCACACCCCGGGCCCATTTGTCAGGCGCCACGCGGGCAAAACTTGCCACGCCAGCAGCTCCAGAGTGGCAGCCCTCTTCGAATTAAATGGCCTGAGACCCGACCCACGACGCTCTCGCTTCCCTCTGTTTCTGTCTCGCACATAGGGAAGGCACTACTAGGAAAAGGCCTGTTAGTGGCGCACCTGTTTTGGCCATTAATGGTGCACTACAGGTGCGCCCCTATCATCACGTCATTAGTATATCAGACAGTAGTGGCGCACCAGGCAGTGCGCCATTAGTATGTCCAGGGGGCCATATTTACCTTGTGCTCTGGGTTACTAATGGCGCACTAACAGACAATACGCCACTAGTATTTTTTACAGCAGTGCGCCACTAATGTGCTGTATGGTGCGCCACTAGTATGAATATTAGGAATTATTTTTTTTCTTTTCTGATATTTGCGTAGGTTATAAAATATGTTACTGCACAGAATATAGACAGCAAAACATATAAACAGCAGATTCATCGAATACAATAGAAGATTAGTCTCCGAATACAATTCATCCTATTAGCTAGTCTCCGAATTCAAAATATCGAACAAAGTTAGAACATTACAAGTCTCGAGACCGCGAGTAGCGAGTTTGTCTTCACATTACAAGTCGATATCGATCATCTAAACTACCATCACATAGAAGAGAGCTATGGTCATCACGATGAGCATCATCGCGATGAAACTGGTCTTCACCCGGTTCCTCCTCCGCTCCCTCCTCTCTCCCGCTAGATAGCGCGCGTATCTAGCTTCCGCCTCCGCCCTAGTGGTGTACCCTTTTGTAATCAAGTACCGCTGAAACGGTGAACCTGTCTCCGACACTCCTCCCAGTCGCCGTAGACTCCGGGAACCTTACCCTTGTACACGACATACGATGGCATCTCTATGCACTAGCCAAACAAAATGTTAGTAGCAATTCACAGACAATACATAAGCAATATATAAGTATGCAACAAAAGGATCGGAAGAGAAAAGCAAGACATTAATAGCACGATTCATGGTCCTACTAATAAATAGCATCGATTACATATAAGTTGAGCGACTGTCCAAAGCAAAGAGACATACAAGTTCATTAAAGTTTAATTACAACATGAGCTAATCGATATTTCAGAACTACATAGCATCACTACTTTCGACTCAGGGACCGGAGCGTGGATGAAGCCGCCGTCTGTGGTGATGGTCATGAAATCATGCGCGTTGTCGACCGCATTTGTAGCGTTGTTTCTATCTCACCGTTGGACGGTTGTTATCTCGAGGTAGAACTGCCCTGAGGTACGAAGGACATCTTGATGGATGATTTCCGCAAACTCCGAATCGATGCGAAAGAATTCTTGTCCGATGTCCGCGTCTGGATTGCCGACAAGCGTCGCGGCCCAATCTTTGAGAGTATTTGGTAGCAGAGGTGATTATGGTCCCGTCACGATCGCCTGCATGTGATGGAGGGCGTAGTAGGCATCCTTCCGATCACAAACCGGCTGCTTGACGCAGGGGAACATCAGACAGGGTGAACACGTGCTTGCTGTACCTACGAACCGGCCTGTTGAAGGTGCCTCCAGATCCTGGCGTAGCCGGGGAGAACATCATCAAGAACTTTCTTAATATTTGTGTAGTCTTTCTTCGACTGATGGTCCGAGTCGAAATACGTGACCATGGAATATTTCGGGCTTAAGAGGATGAGTGTGCAATGTGTGTCACTGCACAAAACACGGAACGTTAGAAAGAAAAGAACGATCGAAATCTAAGAAATCATATGTTACGGGGCGGTGAGGGGATGACTTAGTCGGGAAAGTAAGGCACGAGGAAGTTATCCTTATCTGGGTTTGCCAGAATGACACCTTTGAGGTATGAACTCGCGACTTGTCGGTCCCCGGTATTGCCCCGAGATCTTGGCACGCATGTAGAAGGGGTCGACTATCACGATGTCCGGTCTTGTCTCTAATGATCCGCATCTCCATACTCAAATAAAATAGCCGAACAAAGGTGTAGTGCAAAGGATGAAGGTTAAACATAGCAGAGATGTCATCAAACCGCAGGACGATCGCACTTACCCGATGGCGCTATCCACAAAGCCCTTTCCTCTCCGCACCTTGGCCACGAAAACCGGTATGCCACATCATTCTCGAGAGACGCCGCTTCTCCAAAGAAAGAACAACATCATGCGAGACTCCGCATAGCACCGGTTGCGGCATTGGAGAAGATTAGTCAAGAGGCATCGACCTACCCGCCACATGCACCCTCCTCGAGATATCCTTAGGTGAAGGTGGACCGCCCCGAGCACGGATCGTACTTTGCGCCGGCTGGCTCGCACCCTTGTTACTCTTTCTTTTCCGTCCCTTCTTCTTCTGCTGTAATGGGATCGAAGTTACGCTCGAGACCACCTTCTTGAGTGTGTTGGGGCTGATAATATTTCGCACCTCAGTTATCCGAGGCTCAGTGAAGGCGGCAATTTGAGGCGCCTCCCGAGAACCGGAACGCCAGACGCTCGCTGTAATTGGGTTTCTCCAGCGGTACCCGGCTAGATCGTCTTTTGCGAGGTTGGGTTATTGAGGAGGCCCCAAGAATTCGCCACCGTACTCCATGTTCGTTGAAGTACTTATCGGCGTTGGTAAATGTACCTTCGCCGTTGCGTCGTCCGTCCGGATCTCCGTACATATGCATGTCCGGCATGTCCGGTAGTGTTGCGGGGGTCTTGCCATGGCTTTGCGCCGGCACGACTGGCGGTGTTATCTGTGGGGTGGTGTCCCCCGCCCCCAAATGATTCTGGCTCTTCGGCCAAAGCATGGGCCAGCTTATGCAGGCGCTGAGGGTCATCACATCATCTTCGTCGGCCCCATGGGGTCGATACGGAGGTAATATGTCGTCGAAGCCCGGCAGCACCCGAACCAGTTGAACCCTATAAACGGTGGGTGGCACCGGATTACCGTGGAACACGCGGCTGCCCGGTTGAACGATTCTGCCCTTGGCGACATCGACCAACTCGTCGTTCACGAAGTGCAGGAGAGTGCACAGAACGTCGGCGGCGCCCTGCGAAAACATGTAGGGCGTCAAGGATGCCCAGTCAAAGGCAAGGAGATGAAGTCATCGGTCGAAAGGCTTAATTAGTTACCGTGATGGTGTCGAGCTCGGCTAATGTCGAGGCACCGCCAACGGTGGGCGTGCAATTGACGGAGGGGCCGCTTGCTGCCGAGGTGCCGGCCGGCTTATTCTTCCCACACCCGGGTGCATTAAGCTGCAATGCCGGCACCGCCGCGGGAGACACCAATGCCGCCTCCGCCGGAGACACCAATGCCGCCGCCGGCGCGTTGCGCGAGTTGCTGCCCGTGAAGCTGGGAATCAGGGGTGGCCCCTGTTGGCCGCCCGCCACCCACGCCTGCAGCCCAAAAACCAAGGTAGGTATAATGGCGGTGATCGTCACTCCCATTTGGTCTCGCACTTGCTCTTCGACCATCTCCGGAATCCGCGCCACTTGTGCCTTGAGTTATTCAACCTCGTGCTGCTGGGCTGGTCTTTCTCTCCTTTCGCCCAGCGGTATAGTATTCCGACCATTTCGTGGACAAGCCTTTGCCGGCCACACGACCAGCTGACGACGGCTTACTGAACTTATCCTTGTTTTTCATTATGTTCAACACCCTATTTAAAGGGGTGTCGAAAGGAGAGCTCTGAGACGACCCCACGCTAATGCTTTCAGTGTCCTGCGGAAGGAACGTGAACCATTTACAAATTTGGCTTCATTAACTAGAATGCAACCATATATGGAGCTAATTACGCGGGGGTGTATTCCTTACCAAAACACGCTCAAGCGCCTTGGTCTTCGAATCCGTGGTAAGCTCCTTGGTTACCGGGTCAATCTTGTACCGGGCCCTGACATAGTTCCTGGTCTGCTTGTCACGGTATTTCTCGAAGCGGGGCGGTAGGCCTTGCTCGGCATGCTCCGCGTCCTCCTGCTACCTCTTGAGCACTGCGTTGGATTTCCCCGAAGAGGAGAGGATGTTGTAGTAAAGTAGCGTAAGTATTTCCCTCAGTTTTTGAGAACCAAGGTATCAATCCAAAGAGGAGACCACGCACAAGTCCCTCGTACCTACACAAAGCGATAGCAACTCGCAACCAACGCTTAGGGGTTGTCAATCCCTTCACGGCCACTTACTTAGAGTGAGATCTGATAGAGATAATAAATAATATTTTTGGTATTTTGATATAGATGGATGCAAAGTAAAAATAAAAGGCAAAGTAAAACAAAGCAAGTAAATAAAGTGATATAGATTGATATGATGAGAATAGACCCGGGGGCCATAGGTTTCACTAGTGGCTTCTCTCAAGAGCATAAGTATTCTACGGTGGGTGAACAAATTACCGTTGAGCAATTGATGATGAATTGAGCATAGTTATGAGTATATCTAGGCAATGATCATGTATATAGGCATCACGTCCAAAACAAGTAGATCGAAACGATTTTGCATCTACTACTATTACTCCACTCATCGACCGCTATCCAAAGATGCATCTAGAGTATTAAGTAAAAAGCAGTAACGCCGTAAGCAAGATGACATGATGTAGAGGGATAAATTCATGCAATATGATAAAATCCCATCTTGTTATCCTCGATGGCAACAATACAATACGTGCCTTGCAACTCTTTACATCCTTTGAGTAAGGACACCGCAAGATTGAACCCAAAGCTAAGCACTTCTCCCATTGCAAGAACTACCAATCTAGTTGGCCAAACCAAAAAGATAATTCGAAGAGACTTGCAAAGATAACTCAATCATACATAAAAGAATTCAGAGAAGAATCAAATATTTTCCATAGATAATACTGGATCATAAACCCAAAATTCAACGGTCTCAACAAACACACCGCAAACAAAAGATTACATCGAATAGATCTCCGCGAGAAAGGGGGAGAACATTGTATTGAGATCCAAAAAGAGAGAAGAAGCCATCTAGCTAATAACTATGGACCCGAAGGTCTGAAGTAAACTACTCACACTTCATCAGAGGGGCTATGGTGTTGATGTAGAAGCCCTCCGTGGTGGATGCCCTTCCCATGGAGCCCCTAACAGGCCCCAAGATGGGATCTCGTGGATCTGAGAAGGTTCTTGGCGGTGGAATTAGGTTTTTGGCTCATGTTCGATCGTTCGGGATACGAGGTATATATAGGAGGAAGAATGCGTCGGTGGAGCTCAGGGGCCCACACGAGGGGGCGCGCCCGGCGCGCCCACCCTCGTGACCACCTCGCACTGCTTGGAGTAGGGTCCAAGTCTCCTGGATCACGTTCGGTTGGAAAATCACGATCCCGAAGGTTTCATTCCGTTTGGACTCCGTTTGATATTCTGCTTCTTCGAAATACTGAAAAAGGCAAAAAAACAGCAATTCTGGTCTGGGCCTCCGTTTAATAGGTTAGTCCCAAAAGTAATATAAAAGTGTAAAATAAAGCCCAATATAGTCCAAAACAGTAGACAAAGTATCATGGAGTAATCAAAAATTATAGATACTTTGGAGACGTATCAAGCATCCCAAGCTTAATTCACCTTTCGTCCTCGAGTAGGTAAATGATAAAAAGAATTTTTGATGCGGAGGATACTTTGGCATAATTTCAATGTAAATCTTCTTAATTGTGATATGAATATTCAGATCCGAAAGATTCAAGACAAAAGTTCATATTGACACAAAAATAATAATACTTCAAGCATACTAATCAAAGCAATCATGTCTTCTCAAAATAACATGGCAAAAAAAGTTCATCCCTACAAAATCATATAGTTAGGCTATGCTTCATTTTCGTTACACAAAGATGTTCCCAACTTCTATACCCCCGATGACAAGCCAAGCAATTGTTTCATACTTAAATAATCTCAAACTTTTTTAACTTTCCCGCAATACATGAGCGTGAGCCATGGATATAGCACTATGGGTGGAATAGAATATGATGATGGGGATTGTGTGGAGAAGACAAAAAAGGAGAAAGTCTCACGTTGACGAGGCTAATCAGCGGGCTATGGAGATGCCCATCAATTGATGTCAACATGAGGAGTAGGGATTGCCATGCAACGGATGCACTAGAGCTATGAATGCTCAATAAAAGAAAACTAGTGGGTGTGCATCAACTTGCTTGCTCATGAAGACCTAGGGCATTTGAGGAAGCCCATTGTAGGAATATACAAGCCAAGTTCTATAATGAAAAATTCCCACTAGTATAAAAAGGACAACTTATGAGACTCACTACATGAAGAACGAGGTGCTACTTTGAAGCACAATATATGAGACCAACTACATGAAGAACAAGGTGCTACTTTGAAGCACAAGTGTGGAAAAAGAGATAGTAGCATTGCCCTTTTTTTTGGGGCCTTTATTTTTTTTCTTTTTGGCCTTTCTCTTTTTATTTATTTGGGCAATGCTCTAATAATGATGATCATCACACTTCTATTGATTACAACACAAGGATTACAACTCGAAACTTAGAACAAGATATAACTCTATATGAATGCCTCCGTGATGTACAGGATGGTGCAATGAATCAAGAGTGACATGTATGAAAAATAATGCATGGTGGCTTTGCCACAAATACGATGTCAACTACATGATCATGCAATGGCAATATGACAAAAGTAATGTATGTCATGATGATGATGATGGAAGTTGCATGGCAATATATCTCGGAATGGCTATGGAAATGCCATAATAGGTAGGTATGGTGGCTGTTTTGAGGAAGATATAAGGAGGTTTATGTGTGATAGAGCGTATCATATCACGGGATGTGGATGCACCGTGAAGTTTGCGCCAACTCTCAAGGTGAGAAAGGGCAATGCACGCAGTCAAGAGGCTAGCAAAGGTGGAAAGGTGAGAGTGCGTATAATCCATGGACTCAACATTAGTCAAAAGAACTCATATACTTATTGCAAAAATTTAGAAGTCATCAAAAATTCAAGTACTACGCCATGCTCCTAGGGGGATAGATTGGTAGGAAAAGACCATCGCTCGTCCCCGACCGCCACTCATAAGGATGCACAAGCCAAGTACACATCATGTTTCAAATTTGTTACACAACTTTAACCATACGTGCATGCTACGGGACTTGAAAACTTCAACACAAGTATTTCTCAAATACATAATCACCTAACTAGCACGACTTTGATATTATCACCTCCATATCTCAAAACAATTATCAAGCATCAAACTTATCTTAGTATTCAATTCACTCAAAAGAAAGTTTCACATATCTTGAACACCAAGTATATTAACATTAAGCAAATTACCATGCTATTAAAGATTCTCAAAATAATCTAAGTGAAGCATGGGAGATCAAATAGTTTCTTTAAAACAAATCCACCAAATGCTCTAAAAGATCTAAGTGAAGTACTAGAGCAAAAATTATCAAGCTCAAAAAGATATAAGTTAAGAACAAAGAGTATTCTAACAAATTCAAATTCAAGTATGGCTCTCTCAAAAGGTGTGTACAGCAAGGATAATTGTGGTAAACTAACAAGCAAAGACACAAATAATACAAGACGCTCCAAGCAAAACACATATCATGTTGGTGAATAAAAATATAGCTCCAAGTAAATTACCGATGGAAGTGGGCCGAAGAGGGATGCCTTCGGGGCATCCCCAAGCTTTGACTTTTGGTGTCCTTGGATTATCTTGGGGTGACATGGGCATCCCCAATCTTAGGCTCTTGTCACTCCTTGTTCCATAATCCATCAAAAGAATTCACCCAAAACTTGAAAACTTCACAACACAAAACTCAATGAAATCTCGTGAGCTCCGTTAGAGAGAGAAAACAAAGACTACTTTTAAGGTACTGTAATGAACTAATTCTTTATTTATATTGGTGTTAAACCTACTGTATTCCAACTTCTCTATGGATTATAAACTATTTTACTAGCCATAGATTCATCAAAATAAGCAAACAACACACGCAAAACAGAATCTGTCAAAAACAGAACAGTCTGTAGTAATCTATAACTAACGCAAACTTCTGGAACCCAAACAATTCTACCAAAATTAGATGACCTGGAAATGTTTTTTATTGATCAGCAGCAATTGGAATCAGTATTTTATCACGTTCTGGTGATTTTTAACAATTCGGGCACTGAGCACAAAGATTCTGGAAATTACAGCAAGATCAAATAACTATCATCCAAGAAGATCCAATAGGTTCAACTTGGCACAAACACTAGTTAAAAGATAAAACCACATCTAAACAGAGGCTAGATGGATTATTTATTGCTAACCAGCAAGGATAAATATTGGGTTGTCTCCCAACAAGCACTTTTCTTTAAAGCCTTTTTAGCTAGGCATTGAGATTTCAATGATGCTCACAAGAAAGACAAGAATTGAAGCACAAAGAGAGCATCATAAAACACGTGACAAACACACTTAAGTCTAACATACTTCCTATGCATAGGCATATTATAGGCAAACAAATTATCGTAGCAAGCAAAAACTAGCATATGCAAGGAAGCGGAAGGGAACAATAGCAATCTCAACATAACGAGAGGTAATTTAGTAACATGAAAATTTCTATAACCATATTTTCCTCTCTCATAATAATTACATGTAGGATCATAAGAAAATTCAAGAATATAGCTATCACATAACATATTCTCAACACGATCCACATGCATGCGAAGTTAACACTCTTCCAAAATAGTGGGATTATCATTAACTAAAGTCATGATTTCTCCAAGCCCACTTTTATCAAAAATTTCATAAGATTGAACATTCTGTAAATATGTGGGATCTAAAGTTGACAATCTTCCAAACCCACTTTCATTATTATTGCAAACAATATTATCAATCTCATATTCATCATGGGGCTTAAAATTTTCAAGATCATAAGAAGAATCACCCCAATCATGATCATTGCAACAAGTAGTAGACATAGCAAAACTAGCATCCCCAAGCTTAGGGTTTTGCATCTTATTAGCACAATTGACATCAAAAGAATTTATAATAAAATCATTGCAACCATGCTTTTTATTCAAAGATCTATCGTGAGTCACTTCACGGATTTCAGGCAAAACCTTATAAAGATAATCTAGTGCATCCAAATCACTAGGAATTGGTTCATCATAATTGGATCTCTTAAAAACATTGGCAAGCGGATGAATATCCATAGATATTGGCTTCTTTGTTTAGGAATAAATACTCAACTATTTCAACCAAACGAGAAAAGCGAGCCAAGTAAGACATCAAGGCAAGCGAAAAGAAAGAGGCGAATAAAGCGGCAAGGGTGAAGTGGGGAGAGGAAAAGCGAGAGGCAAATGGCAAATAATGTAATGCGGGAGATAGAGATTGTGATGGGTACTTGGTATGTTGACTTTTGCGTAGACTCCCCGGCAACGGCGCCAGAAATTCTTCTTGCTACCTCTTGAGCACTGCATTGGATTTCCCCGAAGAGGAGAGGATGATGCAATAAAGTAGCGTAAGTATTTCCCTTAGTTTTTGAGAACCAAGGTATCAATCCAGTAGGAGACCACGCACAA
Organism: Aegilops bicornis; assembly: GCA_021605145.1. Taxonomy (NCBI): domain Eukaryota; kingdom Viridiplantae; phylum Streptophyta; class Magnoliopsida; order Poales; family Poaceae; genus Aegilops; species Aegilops bicornis. The sequence continues at coordinate 465,449,128 of CM038671.1, forward strand.
GTCCCTCGTACCTACACAAAACGATAGCAACTTCATAACCAACGCTTAGGGGTTGTCAATCCCTTCACGGTCACTTACGAGAGTGAGATCTGATAGAGATAATAAATAATATTTTTGGTATTTTTATAGATAGATGCAAAGTAAAAAATAAAAGGCAAAAGTAAAACAAAGCAAGTAAATAAAGTGATATAGATTGATATGATGAGAATAGACCCGGGGCCATAGGTTTCACTAGTGGCTTCTCTCAAGAAGTATTCTACAAAGGTGAACAAATTCATCGTTGAGCAATTGATGTAATTGAGCATAGTTATGAGTATATCTAGGCAATGATCATGTATATAGGCATCACGTCCAAAACAAGTAGATCGAAACGATTCTACATCTACTACTATTACTCCACTCACCGACCGCTATCCAAAGATGCATCTAGAGTATTAAGTAAAAACAGAGTAACGCTGTAAGCAAGATGACATGATGTAGAGGGATAAATTCATGCAATATGATAAAAATCCCATCTTGTTATCCTCGATGGCAACAATACAATACGTGCCTTGCAACTCTTTTACATCCTTGAAGTAAGGACACATAAGATTGAACCCATAGCTAAGCACTTCTCCCATTGCAAGAACTACCAATCTAGTTGGCCAAACCAAAAAGATAATTCGAAGAGACTTGCAAAGATAACTCAATCATACATAAAAGAACTCAGAGAAGAATCAAATATTTTCCATAGATAATACTGGATCATAAACCCAAAATTCATCGTTCTCAACAAACACACTGCAAAAAGAAGATTACATCGAATAGATCTCCGCGAGAAAGGGGGAGAACATTGTATTGAGATCCAAAAAGAGAGAAGAAGCCATCTAGCTAATAACTATGGACCCGAAGGTCTGAAGTAAACTACTCACCTTCATCGGAGGGGCTATGGTGTTGATGTAGAAGCCCTCCGTGGTGGATGCCCTCTCTGGCCGGAGCTCGGAGCAGGCCCCAAGATGGGATCTCGTGGATCTGAAGGTTGCGGCGGTGGAATTAGGTTTTTGGCTCCTGTTCTGATCGTTCGGGGATACGTAGGTATATATAGGAGGAAGGAGTACGTCGATGGAGCTCCGAGGGGCCCACGAGGTAGGGGGGCGCGCCCTCCAACCTCGTGACCATCTCTAGCACTGCTTGGAGTAGGGTCCAAGTCTCCTGGATCACGTTCGGTTGGAAAATCACGATCCCGAAGGTTTCATTCCGTTTGGACTCTGTTTGATATTTTGTTTCTTCGAAATACTGAAAAAGGCAAAAAACAACAATTCTGGGCTGGGCCTCCGGTTAATAGGTTAGTCCCAAAAGTAATATAAAAGTGGAAAATAAAGCCCAATATAGTCCAAAAAAGTAGACAAAGTAGCATGGAGTAATCAAAAATTATAGATACGTTGGAGACGTATCACCTCCTTGTCCCATATAGGTTCCGCCACTCTCAGAATCCGCCCGGGACGAGTTTGTGGACCCCTAAGTTCAAGTCCCGCATATCTTTCCCCACAAACTTGATTCCTCGGATGCGTTGCTCTCAGCACTTGATCTTGAACTCCCGGTAGTCATCTTCACGATCGAAGGATTTTTCTCCTTGATCTTCTCATAACTATCACCTTTTCAATCATGCTCTTCACCACGCCTCCAAGTAGCCCGGCCTTGCTCATCTTCGTGAGGGCGGCATTGCTCACTTTATTCCCCGAGAGGCGTGTGTTTGCCGAAGTCACCGGGAACTTGTATCGTTCGTGCAGCTTCGTGAAGAGGAGGTTGCGCAATTCCCTCGGTCGCGATGCCTTAGGTTCTCGGTGTTGATCGAGAGGGTGCTCCAGAGAATGCACCCGAGCTGTCCCGTCTAGTCCTTGACTATTTCTTTGGGCGCCGTTGGATGCCCCTCGGAGGACACTTCAGTAAATTCCTCCTTGACGGTGTCGAGCATGTTCGGGCGCCGGTCCTTCCGTTGCCTCTTTGGTTGGCTGCCATTCAGGCGGCGCCGCCATCATCGATGGTGGCATCCTCGGTAGCACCATCGGTGGTGTCATCCCGATGCCACTAGGGGTTGTGTAGTCGGGATCGGTGTCTTCCATGGCGTCCTCATAGCGGTGAGGTTCTTCCTCCATCTCCCGACAGCTCCTGTAATGCCTTGCCGAACCGCCAAATTTTACCTCATCGTTGTGGGCCATGTTTCGCTTCTAAATAGGAAAAAAGTTTGGTCAAAAAGTTGGTTATTGTCAAGGAACAAGATCATGGTCTCATCATTTAGGGTTTGTTTATTAATCGAGGCATCCTAAAAGCTAAGCTTTTATCATTTAGGGTTTGTCGACGCCGAGGCACCCTAAAAGCCTAAGCTTTCATCAGTTAGGTTTTTATCGACACTGAGGCACCCCTAAAAGCCAAGGTTTTATCATTTAGGGTTTGTCGACGCTGAGGCACCCTAAATGCTAAGTTAAGTTTTCATCATTTAGGGTTTATCGATGCCGAGGCACCCTAGGTTGACTGATATATATGGGTACTCTAAATGGCAGATCGCATCGGCAGCACCGCCTACTCGAGTGCCTAGGAAAAGAGCGCTGGTTGATCCTACTTAATTAAGTACTAAGATACCCCGGGCCATGCATTAGTCATAGTACCCCATATGTCCTATTTTTAGCAAAGCCATGCTAAAAATCACGGAAAAAATTCAGCATGACCTTTCTTTGAAAATAGGACATATGGAGTATTCGAATTTGCGGAATGGAAGTTAATCGACATTCCGCAAACTCAAGGGCCTCTCGGGTACTGCAAAATCATCACGACACGATGGTCGGAAACAAAACCCAGCAAACTAGCACCACAATGTGCCTCTACTTTCATATGGATGAAAAGGCCACGAGACCACATGGTCCTCTGCTTTCATATGGACAAAATCAGCTCAACTTATGTGAGCTTCCATTCCAGATCTAATAGGTCACCCAACAAAAAATCATCAATAGTTTAGCAAGTCTGTACCCTCAAGAATGAACATATAGCAATATCTGTTGTCCCCCATAACATCACGGAAATCAAAATCAGCTCAACTTAGATGAAAATTTCCTTTGCTTTGCATGGAATAGAACATAACGTAAGGACCCTAATTCAGTATACAGATATTAGTGTGATGTATTCCAATGCAGGAAAACAAATTATGCTATTATATGTTGACTGTGAGCAAACTACCTATTGAAGCAAAGGCAAATATCTCTCAAGTCTCGAACTAAAGCACGGTTTCCTTGCTAATGATGCACATCCACACTATTGAATGGGTTTTGCGTAACCAAAATGTACATCACAGGAGAGAAGTCCCGGTGGACAAGTCAGAATGGCATAAAAACATGACTGCATACATTAGGGCAGATGTGATTTTGGTACAGCTACACTACTGCAGGCTGCATACATTTAGTCATTCTAGAATTTATTTTAGTCAACTCCTAAAATTCAGCACTAGTAGATCTTCAGCACTCCAATTTCTTTCAGTTTTGGCAGTTTATTTCCAGCTTCAAAATGGAAAATACACATCTTAAATACTGCAATTTTACAAACTAGAAATTATGACAAGACAAAGACATCACACTAAATAATGACAATGACAAGACATCACACTGCTGCAATTTTACAAGTAGACATGAATAAGAACTCTGTCTAGACATCCAGTTTTGTCATAAATAAGAACTCTGTCTAGACATGAATAAGAACTCTGTCTAGCATGGCCACTGACCTGTGGATGGCATTTAGACAACACACACACACACACACACACACACACACACACACACACACAGAGAGAGAGTTTACTGAATTAGAACCCACAAAGACACCTGGGCACTTTCTTTGTCAACTGAATTTTGACGGTAGTAAAAATGAAAATTTCAGACTTAACAACATGCAAGCTGTAAAGTGACAACACTATAACTGTGAAAAGAGCAGAGCCCAGCCTTATGCAAGAAGTGTAGATTACAAAAGCTAGACACTGATCACTATAGTAGTCTACAGCAACTGCAGAATCACCAACACTGAAAGTAAATTTCCATGCCACTACAGTCTACACCAATGACCCACTCCATTTCATTTCATTTTACTTACTGAAATGTGATTCAGAAACACAGCAGAGTTGCCTCTGTTTAGATGCAAGATAAGTTCAGAAATAGAAGGCACTGCAGAGTTGCCTCTGTTTAGATGTAAAGTTAAGTTTTAGAAACATATCATTTTCCAATAGGCAAAGCAGGAGCACCATCAGAAACAACAAACTGATGCACCATTCAAATGCACTAACAGTTCTATGCAAAGCAGAACAACCACAGGAACAGCTAGTGTACAATTCCATCCCACTCGAGATCATACAGCAGAGCACACAAATGTCCGTATATGCAATTGCAGATCAAAACAAAACTATAATTGACAACCCCTGTTTTGCAAGTAAATTTGCTATCTTATACTCCCTCCTTTCTGGTTTAGAGATCCTGCGCGTAAATCTAGGTTGTCTATTTTACCAACATGACAATACATGTCACAAAAGTTATACCATTAGAAAGTACAACAAATCTTCAGCAAGAACCAATAAGGTCCAAACAGGGCTATGGCTCCAACCATATTATGTTTTATTTAAAGACAGTATGTTTCAGTTCCTCCTCTATACAAATCTTCAGCAAGGACCAACATTTAGTATCTATCAATGATTCCGCAAGTAAGAACCCGAGGCTTACTTGAGATCCAAAGAGTGGCTACCAGACTAGAGATATCGGGAACTAAACTATCAACGAAATCAATCACAGCAACTAAATCGATCCAGCACAAAAACAAAACGATAAAGATCACCGATCCATAGAGCCACGCGTGAGGGGGCGTAGGGATGGGAGGGGGAGGGAGGGATGGAGGGGATAGGAACCATTCTTTGGCTGTTAGCGATGGGGATGACTGCTTCTACTACGACGACGGAGGCAGCGGCGCAAGCTGCTTCTTCTACAACGGACGCAGGCGGCGGGGAGGCCTGCTCGAGGAGGAAGCGCGCGAGGATGGTGGCTGCCGGTGGAGTGGCTCGGCGACGACGGTGGTGCTCCCTGTCAAACGGGTGCTCGGCAGGCGCTTCTTTGTGGAGTGGGGCGACGGCGGTGGTGGCGAGGGTAGTGGAGTGGTTGTTGGGGGCGGCAGAGGATGGTGGAGGAGAGCTGCGGTGGTGGGCGGAGGAAAGGCTGCAGTGGTGGGCGGAGGAGCTGTAGTGGTGGGCGGCGGAGGAGCTGATGTGGTGGGGGGCGCGAGGGCGGCGGCGCACGTGAAGCGGCGGCAGTGGGTCAGGAAGCTGCCAAGCGATGAAATGAGAGAGATGTGAGATTGGGGATTTTAGTCAGGGAGGGATAGCAATGGCGCACCACCTAGCGGTGCGCCATAAGTAACTTTTTATAGCAATGGCGCACCACCAAGAAGCCGCCATAAGTAACTTTTTGGATAGCAATGGCGCACCCACCTCTGGTGCGCCATTAGTAACTTTATTATTATTATTATTTGTTGCATCTAATAATTTTTTAGAAAATGAATATGAATAAGAAACAGTAATAATTTTTTATAAAAACAGTAATAACTTTTTTAAAAATATCATCAAATTTGTTATTTGAAAATATTTATGAATATGAAAAAATATCATCAAATTTGTTATTTGAAAATATCATCAAATTTATTATTTGAAAATATCATCAAATTTGTTTTTTGGATTTTTAGTTGATTCATTTGTGAATTGGTAAAACTTTTATGAATATGAAAAATATCATCAAATTTGAAAAAATATTCATGAATTCAAAACGTGCCCATGAAATTTAAAATATTCATGAGTTCAAAAATATTAACAAATTCAATACTTTTGTGAGTTAGAAATTCAATACCATAATAAACATAAATAAATATTCATGAGGACTAGAAACGGAAGAAATATCATTTCAATATGTCAATTACAATCGAGAAATGAAGGCTACGATTTAAATACAATTGATCTTAGCTAGCTATCTTTTCACAATCTTCTTGCCCTTCTTTTTACTTAAATGGAGTTCTTACGTGGAACTGACGTCCTTTAGGTAGGGTGGTCTGCTTCTTCTTGTGGTGTATGGCACTTCATAAATCGTCGTCATGTTCCATCTTGGTCGCCAGATACTTGTCGAAGTCTTGCTCATTGGCGACTCCATCCATTCCGATGATCTTCCTTTTGCCTCTCCTCATGACAACACGACTAGGCTTTGACGGGTCGGTAATGAAGAAGCATTTGTCCACTTGGAAAGCCAGTACCCATGGCTCATTTTTCGCGGTGACGTTTATGCGCCCATGATCTTGGATTTGGCTTTGTATAACCATGGTGGTGAAATACCGGTCTTCTTTTATGACTCTCTTGGCCCATCCGACCACGGAACATCGGGATATTCTCTCCAAATGTAGCTCAGCTCCCGATCTCCTCGATCCTTCCGTAGTATCTGCTTCTTATGTCGTTACCGGTGTAGGATTCCATCGTTACCCCGAGTTCGATAACCATCGCTCTTTATGTCCTTGTGCTCGGTGTAGAATGTGTAGCCATTGATATAAATGACGCCTCATAGGTCATCGAGGTTGTGCTCGGCACCACATGACAAGGCGAATATGAGTTTTTTCTTCCGCGGAAGAATCCTCATGTAAAGGGTAAGATGAAGCTTCTCCTTGAACCAACGCGTGAAACATGAGTTGTGCTCTTTGATTATATCTCCGTCAGTCCTCTGTTGGCCTCGGTCATTGTCGTCTACTCAATAAAGGTTTTGTGCTCTACCACACAAGGATCGACCACGTCTATGTGTTGTAGCGCCGACTAGGTTTGCTCTTTCAAAGTCGCTGAGTCGACCCTCGAAGTCGACATGTATTTCATGGCGACCTCGCGGTGACCCCATCCAGCGAGCCTGCCGAGGTGCTGTTGACAGGCGGAATAGCGGGGTTCTCGATGCCTCGATAATTCATGCAGTAGGAGATGCACTCTTTGGTCAGAAAGCCCCTGGCTATGCTTCCCTCTGGACGTGACATGTTGCGAACGTATCCTTTGATGACACCATTCATCCTTTCGAACGGCATCATGCTGTGCAGGAACGTCGGCCCGAAGTTGGATGATATCCTCCATGATATGGACCAGCGGATGCACCATAACATCGAAGAATGCGGGCGGAAATACATCTCAAGCTCGCATAGTATCACCACGATCTCTTCCTTCCTGTAGCCTTCGAGTTGCCTCCGCCAACCGACTTCCGAGATGACGTCGAAAAAGTTGCGTAGGCTAAATAGCGTTCACGGACGTGCGCGTCCATGATCCCACGGATTGCAATCGAAATGTCTGCGTCATCGCGACATGACAGTCGTGAGACTTCATCCCGCTGAACTTCGCTTCTACTGAGTCTAGGTATCTGCTTATCTTCCCAGCGTAATCAGAAGGAAGTTTTACTCCTATGAGGCAGGTGAAAAACTGCTCGATCTCCTCCTGACTTAGAGTGAAGCATGCGGGAGGGTAGTCATTTCCAGTCTTCTTGGCCTTTTTGCCTTTGCGACGACTTTCCATGTCTTGCTTCGCCTCATCATCATCATCATTAGCGTGAAGCTCCTCCCTGATGCCCATTGATTTCAAGTCTGCCCTTGCTTTCGACCCATCTTTGGTCCTCTCTGGCATGTTGAACAGGGTACCAAGCAGACTCTCGCACACGTTCTTCGTGATATGCATGACATCAAGGCTGTGAGGCACACGGTGGATCTTCCAAAGATGCAGCAAGTCGAGAAAACAGACCTCTTTTTCCATACCTTCATCAGCGGCTCTGGCTCCTTTCGCTTCTTTCCCGGCTCTGGCGCCTTTTGCTTCTTTCCCGGCAGTGGGCAATCTTTCCAATTTTTCAACATCTCGTCTATTTCCTCGCCGCTCCTCGTACGCGGGCGTCTTCGGGGTTCGGTTTCACCATCGAACAGATCCTTGCATTTTCTCCATGGGTCATCATCGCGAAGCCACCTTCGATGTCCCATGAACACGGTTTTCAAGACCGGGATCTCTATCTAGTCAAGCGATACGTTGTGTCATCCATGCACTGACGCATCCGTAAAATCCGTGGACCACCTGCCCATGAGATATCCGTAATCGAGATAGTTGTGCACCGTCGTGAAGCGGCGGCTCTCATAGGGAAATATTCTTTCTCCTCGGCGTCCACGTATTGGTGGCGCTTTCCACAGTTAAGGTCTAGCTCCTCTTTCAAAGCAGCCCCATATATAGATTGATGTCGTTCCCTGGTTGTTTCGGCCCTTCAATTAGCATACTCATGTGAATGTACTTCCTCTTCATGCACAAACAGGGGGGAAGGTTGTACATCCACACAAACACAGGCCAGGTGCTATGTGTGCTTCTCTGGCTGCCAAACGGATTGACTCCATCGGTGCTCGCGCCCAGCATGATGTTCCTTGGATCATCCCCAAATTCTGGGTGTTCGAAGTTCAATGCTTGCCACTGGCTCACATCCTTAGCGTGACTTAGCATCTTGTCTTTTTTATTTATCTCCGGATCATTTCCGTCATCTTCTCGCTTCTTCTCCTCCCTATCCGCGTGCCAACGCAGAAGCTTTGATAGCTTAGGGTCCACGAAATACCGCTGCAGACGAGGAGTGATCGGAAAGTACCACACCACTTTTCGTGGGGCTTTCTTCCTCTTCTTGTATCGAGTGACGCCGCACACCAGACATATGGTAGACTCCGCGTGCTCGTCCCACTAAATGATGCAATTGTTCATGCACACATCGTATTTCACGTGCGGTAAATCCAGAGGACACACAATTTTCTTCGCCTCCTCGAAACTGGCCGGGCACTTGTTCCCCTTGGGAAGACTTTCGTGCCAGAATGACATGTTCTCGTCGAAGCATGCGTCGGTCATTTTGTGTTTTTACTTCATCTACAGAGACATTAGTGTTACTTTCAGCGGGTATCCTCGGGCCTGCATCCTTCATACAATGGAGTAACCGTCTATCTCCGATTGATCCAGCTGGCTTTCTCTCAAAGCGGCAGCTCTTGCGTTATCCGTCATGGCTTGAGAAGCGACTCACGAATATGAGGGTCCTGCACCCGGCCCATCGATGGTCCATCATCGTCTGCTCCGGCATCTTCATCTTCATGATCATGCCCTTCAGATTGATCTTCCTCATCATCATGTCTGGCATCTTCTACATGATGGATCAGGTACAAGATCACCGTCGTGATCATGTCCGGAGATTCTTCATCTTCTCGCCCGCCCTCGCCCGCGGTGGTTGTCTTCTTTGCCCTTCCTCATTTCTTGCCGGCCCCCATGGGCGACTTCATAGTCATTTTCATCACCTTGCCACCGATAGCCGTCCATGAAACCACGCAAGAGCAGGTGGTCCGCACCTGCCGGAATCCGTCCTGCAATAAGGCTCTTCACTTGCATCTTCGACCACGGACATCTTATCTCCGTCTCGTTCTTTTGAAGCATCTCAGCCTTCGCGGATCTCAAAAACCTATTCACGATGCCTTCGATCATCGTGCGGACCATGGTCGCTGCGGAGGTAGAGCAAAAGCGATATTTTAGAACCAAGAAAAAATTTGGCATGACTTTGCCTAAAATAGGACCAAAAAAGAATGCATAGTGCCAAATTCTCGCCGAAACAGAAATGAATCAACATTCCGGCAAAATAATGGCAACTATCGCATTTCAAATACCGGTACCTGCAAACACAAACATATATGCAACACCACAAACACATGCAACACCACAAACATACGTAGATCTAGCTAGGCCATAAAAAGTGCATGTGCACGTTGTTGGAGGGAGAAACAAGTAGATCTACAACATAAAGAAAGCTTTCCCCTTACTTACCTATCAAAAAAAGTAATTTAACCACTTAATTTGGGTGAATCTATGGTGCAAATGAGGTGAGGAGGAGGAGGAAGCTGAGACAAGCTTGGAGGAGGTGGAGAGAATGAAGTGGGGAAAGTGAGTGTGGTACGTGCCTGTCCAAAATATCTAGCTGGTCTCAGGTTACTAATGGCGCACCACCTAAACATGCGCCATTAGTAACCCTGGTTACTAATGGTGCACCAGTTAGGGGTGCGCCATTGTAGGACCTTGAAGTATGTCTAGAGGGGGGGTGATTAGACTACTTGACCAATTAAAAAACTAACCTTTTCCCAATTTTAGACTTTGGCAGATTTTAGCTATCTTTGAACAAGTCAAGCAATCTTCACGCAATTCAAGCAAGCATGCAAGGAGTATATAGGCAGCAGTAAAAATAAAGCATGCAACTTGCAAGAATGTAAAGGGAAGGGTTTGGAGGATTCAAAGCATAATTGGAGACACGGATGTTTTTTTGTCGTGGTTCCGATAGGTGGTGCTATCGTACATCCACGTTGATGGAGACTTCAACCCACGAACGGTAATGGGGCATGCGAGTCCACGGAGGGCTCCACCCACGAAGGGTCCACGAAGAAGCAACCTTGTCTATCCCACCATGGCCGTCACGCACAAAGGACTTGCCTCACTAGCGGTAGATCTTCACGAAGTAGACGATCTCCTTGCCCTTACAAACTCCTTGGTTCAATTCCACAATCTTGTCGGAGGCTCCCAAGTGACACCTAGCCAATCTAGGAGACACTACTCTCCAAGAAGTAACAAATGGGGTGTTGATGATGAACTCCTTGCTCTTGTGCTTCAAATGATAGTCTCCCCAACACTCAACTCTCTCTCATAGGATTTGGATCTGGTGGAAAGAAGATTTGAGTGGAAAGCAACTTGGGAAGGCTAGAGATCAAGATTCATATGGTTGGAATGGAATATCTTGGCCTCAACACATGAGTAGGTGGTTCTCTCTCGTAACCTGGTAAGTTGGAAGTGTAGGTTTGTTCTGATGGCTCTCTTCACGAATGAAGAGGAGGTGGAGGGGTATATATAGCCTCCACACAAAATCTAACCGTTACACACAATTTACCAAACTCGATGGGACCGGATCATCAAACTCAGTTGGACCGATTTAGTAAACCTAGTGACCGTTAGGGTTTTCGGTGGGACTGACATGCAACTCGGTAGGACCGATATGGTTAGGGTTAGGGCATAATGTAATCTCGGTGAGACCGATTACACAAACTCGGTGAGACCGAATTTGGTAATTAGCTAACCAGAGAGTTGGTCAGTAAACTTCGGTGGGACCGATTCGCTCTTCCTCGTGAGACCGAAAAGTTACGGAAGGAAGCAGAGAGTTACATTGCAATCTCGGTGGGACTGATCGCTCACTTCGGTTAGACCGAAACGTTACTAAGGGAACAGAGAGATTACAATCCCATCTCGGTGAGACCGAGATCCCTATCGGTGAGACCGATTTGCCTAGGGTTTGTGGCGGTGGCTATGACAACCTGAACTTCGGTGGCGCCCGGATAGAAAGAATCGGTAGGGCCGAGTTTGACTTTAGGTTTAGGTCATATGTGGATGTGAGAAAGTAGTGGAGGGTTTTGGAGCATATCACTAAGCACATGAAGCAAGAGGCTCATTAAGCAAACACATCATCCCTCCTTGATAGTATTGGCTTTTCCTATAGATTCAATGTGATCTTGGATCACTAAAATGTAAAATGTAGAGTCTTGAGCTTTTGAGCTTGAGCCAATCCTTTGTCCTTAATATTTTGAGGATCCACTTTCATCATCCATGCCATGCCATTCATTGAGCTTTCCTGAAATATTTGTCTTCGAATAGTATTAGCTCAATGAGCTATATGTTGTTATGAATTACCAAAACCACCTAGGGATAGTTGCACTTTCAATATCACCCTTGTTGGTAATTGATGACAACATATAGAGCAAAGCTTCGACAAAGGATAAGAAGATTGAAAAGCAGCGTCGCTTTGAGAAGTATGTGATAAGCAAGAGCTCCCCTAAATTTGTGCATATTTTAAGATTTGCTTTGGACTGCAAATGCACAAGGAATTAGGCTCATGGGTTACTCTTCCATGTCACATACATCTTGGTGGAGCGCTCAAAATAATAAAGATGGAATACATGCACTCATCACCAAGCAAAGTGAATGATCATATAAGGATAAGTAAGATAATATCATAACAAGCATAAGTGTAGCTTATGATCAAACACATGATCATCAATGTCTCACAGGTAAAAGCATAGTATCTCAAGCAATCAAAGCAAACGAAGTTCAACCAAGAAGACAAGAGAGAACAAAAGCAAATCTCTCTATCTCGAAGCCTATGATCTATACATTTTTCTCCCCCTTTGGCAACAAGTTACCAAAAAGTTCCTAGAAAATGCATAGGACTATATCGTCTCTCAGGCTTGGTCTTCTAGTGGTGGTGTCCGAGAACTCCAAGAACGTAAGGCTTCAACGATGTAGAAGGAGCTGAAGGAGTTGGTCTTTGGAGCTGGTTGTGCTTGGAGCTGTAGCTAGAGCTGATGAAGTGACTCAGTGGTACCGGCTCTGCAACTGATCTCTGAGCTCGTGGCACTCTGGAAAATGCATCACCATTGTTCGCCTTCCTCTCCTGCATGTCATCCTGTAGCTGCTCCACAAATGGATCAATCTCAGTTACTTTGACATCAAGATCATAGAATTTTGTTCCATGATTCTTTCCGAGCTCTCCTGGTTTTGAATTAGGGTGGCCAACCCCTTCTCAATCCGCATGAGTTGATGCTATCAAGTAACCAAGCTGCTCCCGCTTGTTCTTGAGAAAGTAATCAGATGCCTCCGCTTGAGTTGGCATCTTGGCAGCCTTCTCTTTCCTTGCCTTCTCCTTCTTCTCTTGCGCTTGTACCGATGATGGTTCATTCTCACCATGACAACTTGATTGTCCTCAAAAGTCGAGGATAGAGAACCATGTGTTCCTTATCCAACATATACTTTCCTGTGCCCATCTTTTGAGTTAATCAACTCCACGAATCTGTGGGGCATATCCACAGCTCCTCTTCCTCGGTCTCATTGTTGTCCTCTTGATAGTTTCAACTATGAGGCTCATGACTTTGAATTTCTGAGGCACATCAAAAATGTGAAGCAAATTGATTGCATGCCCTCGATCATGTTGTGGTCACTGATTTGGGGCAATGAGTGTGCCTTAGGATCCAGCTTGATCGTAGGCAGCCACAGCGAGAAAAATGAACTGATCCAAACTTGAAAGTCTCAAGTGCATCATCTGGGATCTCCTTGTACATCTGTGACATTGAGTTGTGTCCCATCTTCTTCTTGGCATAAATGTCCAAGTCATCTTCACTTTCCTTTGGGGCATTGATCAGACTTACCCATTCCTCTATGGTAGATTGGTATCTTGTTCCTTCAGACATCCAAACTATCCTGCCATCTGGATAGAAATGTGCTGTGGAGTAGGATTGCATAATGAGCTCGTCATTCCAGTTTGTGAGCTTACACCAACAAAATCTGCAACTCCACACGACCTTTGAAGGCTGTCATACACTCTGTGATAGTGTTCTACATTCTCACGAATGTAGGTCCAACGACCCACCTCATATCACAAACTATGGGCTTCTTATCCAATAATATGGTCTCATAGAAGTCCTGCTACTCCTTGGTGTGGAACATGTAATCTCTGACAGTCCTCCTTCCGTGGCATATGGATCTCGACTCTCTCCATAGCCTCAACCCTTGATCTCTCCCCGATCTTCATGTTCTCGACCACAGGATGAGCATCACCGTGGTCTGGAATCTTGGGTTTGAGCTTCCTTAGGACCTGCCCTTCTTCATCTTCAAAGATCAACCTCTGCATTGGGGCCTTGTTCTTTTCAAATTTCTTTGGTATACTCCTGGCATTCCTCTTTGGTGCACTCTTGGGCTTAGGGGCAGCTTTGGGCTTTGAAGTTGCAGCCCCTGATTTTATGGCATCACCCATCAGCTTTTGTGCCTTGGGTGCTGGTTCAGCAACCTCTTCTTCTTCTTCTTCTTCTTCCATCATAGAAGGCTTCCCAATCACTCTGGCCATGGTCTTCTTGACCCTTTCCTTCCTTTCCTTTCCTTCAAAGAAGCAGCAGTTTCTTTGGGTTGGGATTCCAAAGAAGCTTGAGTGGAGACTCTGGCTTTGGACATTGGTTGTCTACCTGCTGGCCTTTTGACCTTCATTCCAGGCTTAACTGTTGTTGAGCTGTACTTCTTCTTGAGCACCTTCCTCTTTGAAATGGCCTCATCCTCAACTACCACATAATCCTCATCCTCAGTCTCTGAGGTCTTCTTCTTTGTTGTCCTTGTGGCAGCCTTGGGAAAATTCTTTGAGTGCTTCGCTCCCCTCATCCGAGCTGCTAGAGGGACTAGTGCCCTCACTCATGTGAATCTGCTCTTCCGACCTATTCTAGCTGTCACTTTGGTGCGACATGTCTTGCTCACCTGTGACATGACCACATGAATAGTTATAGATGAGGTAGAGTGATGACCATCACAAAATGCAAGATTTTTGCAAAGAATGATTAAAAAACTTAGTTTTAGTTTTCCACAGTAAAGCATTTCGGATCTACCAATTTTTAAACTTCGGTGATACCAAGCAGTTTTGGAACCTAAACTAGTGAACTCGGTCGGACAGTCACGATTCAGTGGCACCGAGACTGCTAGGGTTTCATAAAGTTCTAAAATCGGTCACACCGATTTGTAATTCTCAGTCGACCGAGACTTACTAGTGCAATGGCGTTAGCCAAATCGGTGGGACCGAAGTTCTTCAACTCGGTGGGTCCGAGATGGTTTCATGGAAACCTAACCTAAATTTTCGAATCACAACTATTCTAAGGATTGTTTTGACTAGATAGAGGTGTTTCAATCGTGGCAAGATTCATTACGAACACAATGTGCTTTGAGAATCGGAGGAGGATATACGTTGATCGAGTTCATACCCTAGTTTGGCGGTGAACTTCGCTACGGTAAGAACGACGGAGAAGAATTCCGTTGACGGCGGCGGAGACCAGCGGCTGGAGGCGGCTGGCGATGAAGTCGATGATCCGTAGACCTAGTAGGTAGAGCGAGCTATGCGCGGGCGAGGAGTTTTGGAGAAAGTTTTCCAAATTTTGCCCGTGTGAATATATAGCCCGACACTGTCGGTGTGACCGAGTGGAACAACTCGGTGGCACCGAGATGCATAACTGATATGATTCTGGCAACTCGGTGTGACCGAAAAGTTCAAATCGGTTGCACCGAGATTGAAAACCTAGATCGACTTAGTAATCTCGGTATGACCGAAATGGAGGAATCAGTCAGACCGAAAATCACAAAGAAGTTTTGGAAGTTTAAGTCTATGACGAATCGGGGACTCGAAAGTGCTCCTCACACACAGTGGTTCGAATCGACTTGATCAAATTTTGTGATGTAGCATGAATAGAGTTTGAGACGAGAAAAGCATAGATAGCTAGAAGGTTCTTAGGCATTCTTGTCCATCCACTTGGCCAAAGAGAAAGAAACCAATCAATCAAAACAACAAGTGGATGTCCTCGAATGAGTAAAATATGCAACCAACATGCTCACACAATAAAATGACTAATGAAATATGTGCCAAAGCATGCACAACCAATTCTAGCATCTATCAAACAATTGGCGATGACTAGGTCATCTATATATGAGTATATTGACTTAGGAGTCAAATGAGAACATTTGATCATAGGTCATACTCATCGTTTAAACTCAAGTGGGGTTACCACTTTTACATAAAGCATCTATGTGTTCACATCATTAGAGTTGCTTTGACTCAATTCTTAGAGTTAAGCTCCCCCTAGATGTGAGATCCCCCCTTAGAGGGATAAACTAACCTTGGGTTTTGTCGATGATGACTTCATGTAGGTGTTGAAGATGTGGATGCTCAATGTTTATGTAGATCTTTTGGAGCAATCCTTTGGAGTGAGTTGCACTTTCAATACCTACATGGGTTAGTCCCACAAGGAACAAACAAGAATATCCATAGACATAGAGTGATGCACACACAAAATGATGTCCATGAAAACATTAGGTTACCTTGTCCCTTGCCTTACCAACATGAGGGTTTGTGACTCCTTGAACTAGTGCAAGATATGGAAGTTGATTGCACTTGTCCTTGCCATAATGATATGAGTGAAAATGTTGGCGGAGTCACCCTCAAGAACTGTCTAGTTCTTCTTCTTCTGGATCCACATCATCTTGATGGGAATCCTTGGTGTAGTAGTTGTGCTTGATGAAGTAGAACTTGACGTAGTCTTGGGAACCCACTTTTCCAAGGCCTTAGGTGCTTATTCAAATGCATAAATCTCCTCTTGAAGCTTGTCCTTGCCTTTGTTCTTGTGGTCTTGTGGTGGAAGATCATATTGTGCTTGTGTTCCCTTGAAGGAAGTAGGATCATACTTCTCTTGTTGAGGAACAAACTTCGTCTTGGGATATTGATCTTCTTCCCACTCAACTCCATTGGCATTGAACTTTCATTCAAAACCAACACCTTGATTCTTCCGGTGCCTTCCTTGCTTGCGTACAATTTCCTCAAATTGCTTACTCCCGGCAAGGCTCTTGTATACACCTTTCTCTATAATTCCGTTCAATAAGCTGTTTTCTTGCTCAAGTGTAAATTGGCTAAGAGAATCATTAGTGGAATCAAGAGAGCTACTAGAAGCAACAATATTGGATTTAGCATTGTTATTGTTACTACTAGAAGAAGAATCTTTCTTGTTCTTGTTACTAGACTTGACTTGAGGCATGTAAGGAGATAAGAGTAAACGCTTGGCAATGTAAGAAGAACTTTTCTTAGGAAGATCATCATTGATTGCCTTTAAGAACTCATGCTCTTGCTCAAGATTGAGCTTTTCAAAGCGTAACTTCTCATGAGCCCTTAAAAGTTCTCGATGATCTTCGAAGCTAGTTTCATGAGCTAACTTAAGAGTGTTTAGTTCTTTAGTTAGACGCTCAATCTTCTCCTTATCATTGTCATTCGTTTCATCTTGATTAGCATGATTAATTGACGTTTCATCATAGTAGTCATCACTAGAGTTGTCAACAAGTAAATCATCATCACCTAGCAAGTCATCTTCGGGGTGTGTTACCTTAGGACCTTTGGCCATGAAGCATCTTCCAATTCCTTCATTTGGTGATTCAAATATGTCGTAGGAGTTGGTTGACACAAGTGCTAAACCGGCAACACCTTCATCTTGAGTGTATTCGGAGTCGGAGTGATAGCTTCTCTCGGAGTTATTGTCGGAGTCGGAGTCGGATACCCATTCACCAACATGAGCTTGATGTCTTCGTTTTGTGTAGCTCTTTGATGACTTGTCCTTCCTTCCCGAATCCTTGCTTCTCCGTGAGGGTCTTCGTTCATAACGATCATCTCTACTCCTTCTCTCTCTTGGTGGTGATTCTTCTCTTCTACTTCTTCTCTTGGGAGAATCTTCTCTTCTTTTGTAGGGTGTCGTACACTCATTGGAATAGTGTCCGGGTCTCCCACAATTGTAGCAATTTTGCTCTCGACTAGAAGATCTTTTGTCATTGTAGGATCTTGTCTTGGAGCTTCTTTCTTTGCTTCTACTCTTGTAGAATTTGTTGAAGTTCTTCACCATTAAGCTCAATTCTTTGTTGAAGGTTTGTTTCTCACTTGATGATGTGGGGGCTTCACATGAGGCTTTGTAAGCACCACTTGACTTGTTGTGAAGTCCTCCTTATCCTTGAGTGACATCTCATGAGCTACAATTCTTCCAATGACTTCCGTTGGCTTGAGATCTTTGTAATTTGGCATCATTTGGATCAATGTGCACTGCGGTATCATATTTTCCATCCAATGCTCTTAGGATCTTTTGATGATGAATCATCGGTCATTTCTTCACTTCCTAAGCGGCAATCTCATTTGTGATAAGAGCAAGCCTAGAGTACATTTCAATGACACCTTCACCATCCTTCATTTTGAACTTGTCAAGCTGACTTTGGAGCACATCCAACTTGGATTCCTTGACGGAGTCGGTACCTTCATGCATATCAATCAAAGTATCCCAAATTTCCTTTGCATTCTCAAGACGGCTGATTTTGTTGAACTCTTCGGGGCACAAGCCGTTGAAGAGGATATCACAAGCTTGAGCGTTGTATTGCAACATCTTCAACTCGTCTGCGTTAGCTTCACGGTTCGGTTCTCTCCCATCAAAGAATTCACCTTGCAAGCCAATACACACAATTGCCCAAACTGCGGGGTTATGTCCGAGAATATGCATTTTCATCTTATGCTTCCAACTAGCAAAATTAGTGCCACCAAAGTAAGGACCTCTACGGTGATAATTTCCCTCGCTAGACGCCATACTCTCCTAGGTTGTGAAACCAAGGCTATGACCACCAAAAGCTCTGGAAATCAAAGCAAATGGGGACCAAAGCTCGATACCACTTGTAGGACCTTGAAGTATGTCTAGAGGGGGTGATTAGACTACTTGACCAATTAAAAACTTAACCTTTTCCCAATTTTAGACTTTGGCAGATTTTAGCTATCTTTGAACAAGTCAAGCAATCTTCACGCAATTCAAGCAAGCATGCAAAGAGTATATAGGCAGCGGAAAATAAAGCATGCAACTTGCAAGAATGTAAAGGGAAGGGTTTGGAGGATTCAAACGCAATTGGAGACACGGATGTTTTTATCGTGGTTCCGATAGGTGGTGCTATCGTACATCCACGTTGATGGAGACTTCAACCCTAACGGTAGCAGTTCTTGCTTGAGTCCACGGAGGGCTCCACCCACGAAGGGTCCACGAAGAAGCAACCTTGTCTATCCCACCATGGCCGTCACCCACAAAGGACTTGCCTCACTAGCGGTAGATCTTCACGAAGTAGGCGATCTCCTTGCCCTTACAAACTCCTTGGTTCAACTCCACAATCTTGCTCTGAGGCTCCCAAGTAACACCTAGCCAATCTAGGAGACACTACTCTCCAAGAAGTAACAAATGGTGTGTTGATGATGAACTCCTTGCTCTTGTGCTTCAAATGATAGTCTCCCCAACACTCAACTCTCTCTCATAGGATTTGGATCTGGTGGAAAGAAGATTTGAGTGGAAAGCAACTTGGGGAAGGCTAGAGATCAAGATTCATATGGTTGGAATGGAATATCTTGGCCTCAACACATGAGTAGGTGGTTCTCTCTCAACTGGTAAGTTGGAAGTGTAGGTTTGTTACGATGGCTCTCTTCACGAATGAAGAGGAGGTGGAGGGTATATATAGCCTCCACACAAAATCTAACCGTTACAAACAATTTACCAAACTCGGTGGGACCGGATCATCAAACTCGGTCGGACCAATTTAGTAAACCTAGTGACCGTTAGGGTTTTCGTGGGATCGACATGCAACTCAGTGGGACCGATATGGTTAGGGTTAGGGCATAACGTAATCTCGGTGAGACCGATTACACAAACTCGGTGAGACCGAATTTGGTAATTAGCTAACAGAGAGTTGGTCGGAGTAAACTCGGTGGGACCGATTCGCTCTTTCGGTGAGACCGAAAAAGTTACGAAAGGGAAGAGAGAGTTTACATTGCAATCTCGGTGGGACCGATCGCTCACTTGGTTAGACCGAAACATTACGAAGGGAAACAGAGATTACAATCCCATCTCGGTGAGACCAAGATCCCTATCGGTGAGACGATTTGCCTAGGGTTTGTGGCGGTGGCTATGACAACCTGAACTTCGGTGGCGCGGATAGAAAGAATCGGTAGGGCGAGTTTGACTTAAGGTTTAGCTCATATGTGGATGTGAGAAAGTAGTGGAGGGTTTTGGAGCATATCACTAAGCACATGAAGCAAGAGGCTCATTAAGCAACACCTCATCCCTCCTTGATAGTATTGGCTTTTCCTATAGACTCAATGTGACCTTGGATCACTAAAATGTAAAATGTAGAGTCTTGAGCTTTTGAGCTTGAGCCAATCCTTTGTCCTTAATATTTTGAGGGATCCACTTTCATCATCCATGCCATGCCATTCATTGAGCTTTCCTGAAATATTTGTCTTCGAATAGTATTAGCTCAATGAGCTATATGTTGTTATGAATTACCAAAACCACCTAGGGATAGTTGCACTTTCAGCCATTACTAGTTTTGCAAATATATATATACATATAATTGTCAGTAGTGGCGCACCGTGGCTGTGGTGCGCCATTACTAGTTTGAACTAGTAATGGCGCACTTCACCCATGTGCGCCATTACTACTTTTGAAAAAAACTAAAAAAATTGTCGATGAGTAGGCGCCAGCGTCTTGTGCGCCATTACTAGTTAAAACTAGTAATGGCACACTGTGCCCTGGTGCGCCATTAATAGTTTTGGAAAAATATAAAAAATAAAATTTGCTAGTAATGGCGCACCGTGTGTTTGGTGCGCCGTTACTGATGAGGACACTAATGGCGCACCTGTATATAGTAGTGGCGCACCACATACATGGTGCACCATTAATGTCCATATCAGCTATAGCCCTTGTCCTAGTAGTGAGGAGACGGCGGTGGTCTTTTGCGGCGGCGGCGAGGTGGCGGCGGCATGGTGTGGAGCAACGCCATGTCCGGTCTTGAGTAAGTTCTCTCTCTTCCCTCTTTTGCTCTTTCTGAATCTTCTGGTGGCGGATGATTTGGTCTGGATTTGGGGGGAAATCGGGACCTAGGTATTTTGTGGTTGATCGGCGTAGGTATCTTTGGCCGATGTAGTCCAAATCAACCTTAGGCATGTCATCTTTGTAGGAAGTGTTGAATCTTTTTGCAAAATGTCCAGTTGACCTTAGGGTTTGCGAAATTGAAGGGGGTTAGGGTTTTTGCTCATGAATGTTCTTGTTGTGCCCTGCTTATTTAGAGTTATTTAGTACTACT
This sequence comes from Aegilops bicornis, assembly GCA_021605145.1. Taxonomy (NCBI): domain Eukaryota; kingdom Viridiplantae; phylum Streptophyta; class Magnoliopsida; order Poales; family Poaceae; genus Aegilops; species Aegilops bicornis. The sequence goes on from CM038671.1 coordinate 465,469,943, forward strand.
CTAAGATAATTCCTTTGTGTTACTTGAAGCCCTAATGATCCACTGTGGGTAATCAATTTTTCTCCGATGATCTAGAGTGTGAGATCCGAACTGTAGGCAGATCAGATATGTGCTATGAGAAGCTTGTTCTGCTGAAGGAATTGGTAGGGTCCAATTCTGCTGAAGACATGTACTATTTTAGGGATGAAACAGCTGCTGGTTTAGATGGTTTGGAACTAATTGACAGTGAGCAAAAATGCCAAGCAATGATCAAGCAGTATGAGCACATAAGAGTTGTTGACTTACGAATCATGAACTCAGAGTTTAGGGGGAAGAAAAGGAAAGCAGCCCATATGAATGATGTGTTGCCATCTTAACAAAGTGTTAATCAGTTTGCAAGTAAGGGAAAAAGCAATGCGCATGAGGCAAGAGCTGTGGATGAACAATATTTATCAGATGGAGATTGTGATTAAGAAGAACTTGAGAACTTGAGAGAACTGAAGAGACAAAAGGAAGAACATCTTGAGGGTGAAACAGATGTTGATGAATTATTCCCAATGAATGAGGAGTTAACTACAATTGGCTCTAGCAAGCCACCTGCTCTGACCATGAATGTGCCTAAATCAAGTAAAGGGCCATCAACATCAAGCAGACCAAACAGAGGACAAGCAATATTCAGCAGAGCATCAACTAGGGAAGGATGTGAAATTAAATCAGCAGCCAAAACAGGAGCAGATAGAGGAAGGGGGAGAAAAGGATGCACATCTAAAAATCCTTATGAGGTACCTGATTCAGACAGTGAAGACATTGGTGCAGATTTAATTTCTAGTGATGATGACGGATTCCAACAACCCATTTCATTGGCACCCAAGTTGCAGAAGAGCGGAGCAAAGTCATTAGCTCCTACAGTATGGTTTGATGAGAAGAGGTTGTGATGCGGAGCATCCCACGATCATCCCCATGGACGCATCTACACCTCCAACAACACCACTTGGACCAATGACAAGAGCTAGAGCGAGGCTATCGAAGATAAGGTGAACTCGCTCCTTTCTGAACTACAACTTTCTATGGATGAGACATGGCTGCTACCTCAAGCGGAAACACTATGTGTGATCAGGTACTCGGAGGAAAGCCACGGAACATATACATACAACAGGCGAGGACACCAAGCGTGAAGGTCAAGAAGAAGAGCTGCCACAGAAGCTACAGGCTCCGGACGACCAGCCCAGCCCGGACGTCGGACCCCTGGAGGTCACAACAGCCCAAGGAACTCAGGCCTGCAAACGCCTTCTGATGACGAACGACCGATCAGGACCGGACGTCGGCGACTCCAGAGCTCGGACGACCGAATCTGTTGGGTAACGTAGCAGAAATTCAAAATTTTCCTCGTGTCACCAAGATCTATCTATGGAGAAACTAGCAACGAGGAAGGAGAGTGCATCTACATACCCTTGTAGATCGTTAAGCGAGCGTTCATGAGAACGGGGTTGAAGGAGTCGTGCTCGTCGTGATCCAAATCACCGGAGATCCTAGTGCCGAGCAGACGGCACCTCCGCGTTCAACACACGTACAGCCCGGTGACGTCTCCCACGCCTTGATCCAGCAAGGAGAGAGGGAGAGGTTGAGGAAGAGTCCATCCAACAGCAGCACGACGGCGTGGTGGTGATGGAGGAGCATGGCAATCTTGCAGGGCTTCGCCGAGCATCACAAGATATGAGGAGAAAGAGAGGGAGGGCTGCACCAATAGGCAGAGATCAAAATCGTGTGTTATGGGCAGCCCTAGGCCTCACTATATATAGGGGAGAGGGAGGGCTGCGCCCCATCTAGGGTTTCCACCCCCAAGGGGTGCGGCCAGCCCTAGATGGGGCTTGGGAAGGCGGCCAAGAGGGAGGGAGAGGAGGCGCCCACTAGATGGGCCTTAGGGCCCATCTGGACTAGGGTTGCCCCCCTCCACTCATCCTTGCGCCTTGGGCCCCTTGTGGGGCGCACCAGCCCTCCTAGGGGCTGGTCCCTCCCACACTTGGCCCACGCAGCCTTACAGGGCAGGTGGCCCCACTTGGTGGACCCCAGGACCCTCCGGTGGTCCCATGCAGTCTGGATATGTCGCCGAAACTTTTCCGGTTACCAAAACAGAACTTCCCATATATAAATCTTTACCTCCGGACTGTTCCGGAACTCCTCGTGACGTCACGGGATCTCATCCGGACTCTAAACAACATTCGGTAACCACATACAAGCTTCCTTTATAACCCTAAGCGTCCACCGAACCTTAAGTGTGTAGACCCTACGGGTTGGAGACATCTGAACATACGACCGAAATGTTCTCGGTCAATAACCAACAGCGGGATCTGGATACCCATGTTGGCTCCCACATGTTCCACGATGATCTCATCGGATGAACCACGATGTCAAGGACTCAATCGATCCCGTATACAATTCCCTTTGTCTAGCGGTATTGTACTTGCCCGAGATTCGATCGTCGGTATCCCGATACCTTGTTCAATCTCGTTTCCGGCAAGTCTCTTTACTCGTTCCGTAACACATCATCCCGTGATCAACCCCTTGATCACATTGTGCACATTATGATGATGTCCTACCGAGTGGGCCTAGAGATACCTCTCCGTTTACGCGGAGTGACAAATCCAGTCTCGATTCGTACCAACCCAACAGACACTTTCAGAGATACCTGTAATGCACCTTTATAGCCACCCGCGATTCGTTGTGGCGTTTGGTACACCCAAAGCATTCCCTACGGTATCCGGAGTTGCACAATCTCATGGTCTAAGGAAAAGATATTTGACATTAGAAAAGCTTTAGCATACCTGAACTACGATCTTTGTGCTAGGCTTAGGATTGGGTCTTGTCCATCACATCATTCTCCTAATGATGTGATCCCGTTATCAACGACATCCAATGTCCATGGTCGTGAAACCGTAACCATCTATTGATTAACGAGCTAGTCAACTAGAGGCTTACTAGGGACATGGTGTTATCTATGTACCCACACATGTATCCTGAGTTTCCTATCAATACAATTATAGCATGGGTAATAAACGATTATAATGAACCTGGAAATATAATAATAACTAATTTATTATTGTCTCTAGGGCATATTTCCAACACGAACCCCTCCGGACAACCGACGCTACGCCAACAGAACGAAATTAGCAGAAGTCCGAGGAAGACCGGACGACTGGACACCTACGGACGTCCGACGCCGTGGCAAAAGAACCTAATCTACAGACATCCGAAAATCTACGGACGTCCGGACCTCCACGAGCCTCCGGACGACCGGACCCTGGCTGTGTCCAGTTTCGGGCCAAAGCCTCTGTACCCCTCCACTTCGCCCCTCTTTTGCACTAAGACTATAAATAGACCTCTCCCTCCTCCTAGTTAGGGTCAGCATTGGTTTAGCTCATATGTGAGATAGAGCTTTGCTCATCCATTACGGATCTACTCCACGAGAGAGACTGCGGCCCCTCTACGGAGAAGATCCCCTTGGATTCAGGACCCCCTCTTGGGTGGACCCATCAAGACCTCCTCACGAAGAAGTCCGCTTACCCTTTGTATCGTTCTTTGTTGATCGTGGATCTTGTATCTCCTCTCGTGTTTCGAGGATCTAACACATGTTTGACTATATCTTGTTGGTTTTAGTGATCCTCTTGTGTTTTCCCTCGCGCTTCCCCTCGTGTTCTTAGTTGGGATCCGCTCCTTTCGTGAAAGATCGGCCGTATAGGGTTCCACCCTACATCATCTTGGTATCATGAGCCACGTTGATCACGATTTCGGAGCCTCCCCTCTTCGTTTTCTAGCTTGATTTTGTTGTTTTTCGTCCTAATCCGAAAACTCCCCACAAAAATAGCCCCAATTTTTGTTTGTGATTTGTTGGTGTGATGAAGTTTTGTTGGATTTGATCCATGGATTTGCTTTGCCTTGAGTGGATCTAGCTTTTCCCCATCATCTCCACCATTTCCATCCACAAAATTGCCCGGATTTGACCAATTTCGCCACTTCCACCACGAACCCTAGTAGTTCATCCCGTGCCCGAAATCGCCCAGGCATCGGACGTCCGACAGGCCCCGGACGTCCGGTGACCGGACGACCGTAACACCCCGGACGTCCGCAATACCCTGACAAAACTGAATTTTCCCAAAAAAATTCAGCCACATCCACCACTTCCGCATACACATTAAATAACACCACCATAGCTTTTCCGCTACCCAACTCCGACAATTTTGACACGTTTTGGGTCTTGGAGAATTTGAGTTCTGGTAATCGTGTCCTTTTGTGTTTCGGCTATCTAGGTACGGTTCGACATCTACATCACCGCCACTCATCTTCGCCACGGACCCGTCATCATCGGTAACCTTATCTCGGTATCGTGATATCATCATACATTCGCAATTGCATTGATAACCCCATAGCCTTACTTTTTGCGTAGCTTACCCATCGAGACTAGCCTTTGAGTATTGCTGGCAACGTGACTTGTGCACATTAGTGATCATAATTCCCATAGCATACATACTATATCATAGTGGCGCATATCTTGGTATCATCTCTTGTGTCACAAAGTTGTCATCGCATACACAATTGCTATCTTGGTTCGTGAAGCATTGCATGAGAAAAGAGCTCTGACACAAAGAGCCAAACAAGCTTTTAAGCAAAAGGGAAATATAAGCAAAGAGCTTATAAGAAAGAACCATAGCATCATACAACATTAAGATTGTCATACTTGATCATCTTGGATCATACCATAGAAACATCATACATATATCATACTTGGGATCGAAGTCGTTGCATTTTTGCTTAGTAGGTTATGCACAAGTTCGTATCCGCCTATTGTGCAATCGTGCTAGCGTCTCTCTAGTGTTGTGCAACAAGAGCATCTTTGTGGATTCCACATTTTGGCTCACCCTTGGTTGCACGACCCTCTTATCTATTTATGCAGTGTGTTTCCGTGTACCATATCTTGCTATTGGTCTACTTGTTGCATTTGCAAATTTGTGAATCTTTTCCCATTATTGAAGCTCACTAACACTTGCATCAAAATTTGTGCCACCATCCTAACCAAGCTCCACCATAAGCTTTTACTTGTGTAGGTGTGAGAAACCGACAAGAATTGGTACCAATTGTGCTATTTCCTTGTTCCACATTGGAGTGATCTTTGATCCATCTTCAACATAGGTCAAGGTACATTTGGTATAGGTTCTTCTATTTCTCCCACTCACATATCTTTGTTTGGAATGATGGATAGGCCAAGTACCTCTATAAACCCACTCTTCCTTGAGCAAGACGACGATCCGAATGACTACGTCACCAAGCTACACCTCTTTGGTACACAACGAGCCTTGCATGAAGAGCAACTATCAATTAGCGACCGCATCGACAACCTCGCCACTGACTTGCGACTCTTCGAGCAACGTACAAGAGACTACTTCGACCACAAGCTCGACGAACACAAGCACGAGAATGACGCAAGAATGGACGAGATTCATGCCTTGTTGGTCAACCGCTCTTCTACCACTTCGTCCTACTCAAGAAGGAGCCGCTCGAGTCGACACTCCGACGACACTATCTCCGGCTCAAGTACCCTGCTACCTCTTGAGCACTGCGTTGGATTTCCCCGAAGAGGAGAGGATGATGCAGCAAAGTAGCGTAAGTATTTCCCTCAGTTTTTGAGAACCAAGGTATCAATCCAAGAGGAGGCCACGACAAGTCCCTCGTACATTCGCACAAAATGATAGCTACTCGCAACCAACGCGAGTAGGGGTTGTTAATCCCTTCACGGTCACTTACGAGGGTGAGATCCGATAGAGATGATAAATAATATTTTTTTGGTATTTTTGATATAGAGATGCAAAGTGAAAAGTAAAAAAGCAAAGTAAAAACAAAGCAAGTATTAAAGTGATGGAGATTTATATGATGAAAATAGACCCCGGGGCCATAGGTTTCACTAGTGGCTTCTCTGAAGAGCATAAGTATTCTACGGTGGGTGAACAAATTACTGTTGAGCAATTGACAGAATTGAGCATAGTTATGAGTATATCTAGGTATGAACATGTATATAGGCATCACGTCCGAGACAAGTAAACTGAAACGATTCTGCATCTACTACTATTACTCCACTCATCAACCGCTATCCAGCATGCATCTAGAGTATTAAGTTAAAAACAGAGTAACGCCTTAAGCAAGATGACATGATGTAGAGGAATAAATTCATGCAATATGATAAAAACCCCATCTTGTTATCCTCGATGGCAACAATACAATACGTGCCTTGCAACCCTTTCTCACATCGGGTAAGGACACCGCAAGATCGAACCCAAAGCTAAGCACTTCTCCAATTGTAAGAACTACCAATCTAGTTGGCCAAACCAAACGGATAATTCAAGAGACTTGCAAAGATAACTCAATCATACATAAAAAGAATTCAGAGAAGATTCAAATATTATTCATAGATAAGCTGGATCATAAACCCACAATTCATCGGTCTCAACAAACACACCGCAAAAGAAGATTACATCGAATAGATCTCCACGGAGAGGGGGAGAACATTGTATTGAGATCCAAAAAGAGAGAAGAAGCCATCTAGCTACTAACTATGGACCCAAGGTCTAAGGTAAACTACTCACACTTCATTGAGGGGCTATGGTGATGATGTAGAAGCCCTCCGTGATGACGGCCCTCTCCGTGAGCTCCTAACAGGCCCCAAGATGGGATCTCGTGGATCTGAGAAAGTTGCGGTGGTGGAATTAGGTTTTTGGCTCCGTATTTGATCTCGTCGAGTAATGAGGTATATATAGGAGGAAGAATGCGTCGGATTGGAGCAACAGAGGGCCTGACGGTAGGGGCGCGCCCACCCTCTTGTGACCTCCTCTTTTGTTCCTTGGAGTAGGGTCCAAGTCTCCGGATCACGCTCGTGAGAAAATCACATTCCCGAAGGTTTCATTCCGTTTGGACTCCGTTTGATTTTCTGTTTCTCCGAAACACTGAAAATAGGCAAAAAAACAGCAATTCTGGGCTGGGCCTCCGGTTAATAGGTTAGTCCCAAAAATAATATAAAAGTGGAAAATAAAGCCCAATATGGTCCGTAATAAAGAGATAAAGGAGCATGGAGCAATCAAAATTTTTAGATATGTTGGAGACATATCATGCATCCCCATCCTTTATTCCTGCTCGTCCTCGAGTAGGTAAATGATTAAAAAGAATTTTTGATGCGGAGTGATACTTTGGCATAATTTCAATGTAAATCTTCTTAATTGTGATATGAATATTCAGATCCAAAGATTCAAGACAAAAGTTCATATTGACATAAAAATAATAATACTTCAAGCATACTAACTAAGCAATTATGTCTTCTCAAAATAACATGGCCAAAGAAAGTTATCCCTACAAAATCATATAGTCTCGCTATGCTCCATCTTCCCCACACAAAATATTTAAATCATGCACAACCCCGATGACAAGCCAAGCAATTGTTTCATACTTTAACATTTTCAAAACTTTTTCAATCTTCACGCAATACATGAGCGTGAGCCATGGATATAGCACTATATGTGGAATAGAATGGTGGTTGTGGAGAAGACAAAAGGAGAAGATAGTCTCACATCAACTAGGCGTATCAGCGGGCTATGGAGATGCCCATCAATAGATATCAATGTGAGTGAGTAGGGATTGCCATGCAACGGATGCACTAGAGCTATAAGTATATGAAAGCTCAACAAAAGAAACTAAGTGGTGTGCATCCAACTTGCTTGCTCATGAAGACCTAGGGCATTTGAGGAAGCCCATCATTGGAATATACAAGCCAAGTTCTATAATGAAGAATTCCCACTAGTATATGAAAGTGACAAAATGAGAGACTCTCTATCATGAAGATCTTGGTGCTACTTTGAAGCACAAGTGTGGTAAAAGGATAGTAACATTGTCCCTTCTCTCTTTTTCTCTCATCATTTTTTTGGGCCTTTTCTTTTTTTTATGGCCTCGTTCTTTTTTATTTTTTCTTTTTTTATTTTTCGTCCTGAGTCTCATCCCGACTTGTGGGGAATCATGGTCTCCATCATCCTTTCCTCACTTGGGACAATGCTCTAATAATGATGATCATCACACTTTTATTTACTTACAACTCAACAATTACAACTCGATTCTTAGAACAAAGTATGACTCTATATGAATGCCTCGTGATGTCTTACCGGATATGCAATGAATCAAGAGTGACATGTATGAAAGAATTATGAACGGTGGCTTTGCCACAAATACTATGTCAACTACATGATCATGCTAGCAATATGACAATGATGGAGCGTGTCATAATAAACGGAGCATTGGAAAGTTGCATGGCAATATATCTCGGAATGGCTATGGAATTGCCATGATAGGTAGGTATGGTGTCTGTTTTGAGGAAGATATATGGTGGGTGTATGACACTGGCGAAAAGTGCGCGGTATTAGAGAGGCTAGCAATGGTGGAAGGATGGGAAAAAGTGCGTATAATCCATGGACTCAACATTAGTCATAAAGAACTCATATACTTATTGCAAAAATCTAGAAGTTATCAAAGCAAAGTATTACGCGCATGCTCCTAGGGGGTAGATTGGTAGGAAAAGACCATCGCCGTCCCCGACCGCCACTCATAAGGAAGACAATCAATAAATAAATCATGCTCGAAGTTCACCACATAACGGTTCACCATAATGCATGCTACGGGAATCACAAACTTCAACACAAGTATTCTTTAAATTCACAACTACTCAACTAGCATGACTCTAATATCACCATCTTCATATCTCAAAACAATTATCAAGCATCAATCTTTTCTTAGTATTCAACGCACTCAAAAGAAAGTTTCACATATCTTGAATACCAAGTACATTAATATTAAGCAAATTACCATGCTATTAACGACTCTCAAAATAATATAAGTGAAGCATGAGAGATCAATAGTTTCTTTAAAACAAATCCACCACCGTTCTCTAAAAAGTCTAAGTGAAGCACTAGAGCAAAAATTATCACGCACAAAAGATATAAGTGAAGCACTATGAGCAAAAGTATCAAGCTCAAAAGATATAAGTGAAGCACATAGAGTATTCTATCAAATTCCAATTTATGTATGGCTCTCTCAAAAGGTGTGTACAGCAAGGATGATTGTGGTAAACTAACAAGCAAAGACGCAAATAATACACGAAGCTCCAAGCAAAACACTTATCATGTGTGAATAAAAATATAGCTCCAAGTAAATTACCGATGGAAGTAGACGAAAGAGGGGATGCCTTCCGGGGCAACCCCAAGCTTTGACTTTTTTGTGTCCTTGGATTATCTTGGGGGTGCCATGGGCATCCTCAAGCTTAGGCTCTTGCCACTCCTTGTTCCATAATCCATCAAAAGAATTCACCCAAAACTTGAAAACTTCACAACACAAAACTCAATAGAAATCTCATGAGTCTCCGTTAGAGAAAGAAAAAAGACTACTTTAAGGTACTGTAATGAACTCATTCTTTATTTATATTGGTGTTAAACCTACTGTATTCCAACTTCTCTATGGATTATAAACTATTTTACTAGCAATAGATTCATCAAAATAAGCAAACAACACACGAAAAACAGAATCTATCAAAAATAGAACAGTCTGTAGTAATCTGTGACTAACGCAAACTTCTGGAACTCAAACAAATCTACCAAAATTAGACGACCTAGACAATTTGTTTATCGATCAGAAGCAATTGGAATCAGTATTTTATCACATTCTGGTGAGTTTTAATAATTCGGGCACTGAGCGCAGAGTTTCTGGAAATTACAGCAAGATCAAATAACTATCATCCAAGAAGATCCAATAGGTCTAGCTTGGCACAAACACTAATTAAAACATAAAACCACATCTAAACAGAGGCTAGACGGAATATTTATTCCTAAACAGAAGCAAAAACAAAAAACAAAAAATAAAATTGGGTTGCCTCCCAACAAGCGCTATCGTTTAACGCCCCTAGCTAGGCATAAAAGCAAGGATAGATCTAGGTATTGCCATCTTTGGTAGGCAATCCATAAGTGGCTCTCATGATAGATTCATATGGTAATTTTATTTTCATTCTAGGAAAGTGTTCCATGCCCTTTTTTAATGGAAATTGAAATCTAATATTCCCTTCCTTCATATCAATAATTGCACCAATCGTTCTAAGGGAAGGTCTACCAAGAATAATAGGGCAAGAAGGATTGCAATCTATATCAAGAACGATAAAATCTATGGGCACATAATTCCTATTTGCAACAATAAGAACATCATTAATTCTTCCCATAGTCTTTTTAATAGCAGAATCCGCAAGATGCAAGTTTAGAGAGCAATCATCAAAGTCACGGAAATCTAGCAAATCACACAAAGTTTTGGGGATAGTAGAGACACTAGAACCCAAATCACACAAGGCATGAAACTCATAATTTTTAATTTTAATCTTAATAGTAGGTTCCCACTCATCATAGAGTTTTCTAGGGATAGAAACTTTCAACTCAAGTTTTTCTTCATAAGATTGCATCAATGCATCAACAATGTGTTCGGTAAAGGCTTTGTTTTGACTATAAGCATGAGGAGAATTTAGCACGGATTGCAACAAGGAAATACAATCAATTAAAGAGCAATTTTCATAATTAAATTCCTTGAGATCCAAAATAGTGGGTTTAACAACATCTAGGTTTTTATTTCCTTCAATCCCACACTTATCAATTTCATCATCAAGATCTAAAAACTCCGAATTCTTAGAAACGCCTTCTAGGTAAAGGAAGATCATATTCAGTTTCATCAAGATTCATACTGCAAAACAAAGATTTAATGGGGGACACATCAATTACTTTTAGATCTTCATCTTGATTTTCATAGGAATTGGAAGAACATGCTTTAATAAAGGCATCTTTGGAAGCACGCATCCTAGCGGTTCTTTCTTTGAACTCATCAATGGAAATTCTCATAGCTTTCAGAGACTCATTGATATCATGCTTAGGAGGAATAGATCTAAGATTTAAAGAATCAATTTCAAGAGAAATTCTATCAACGTTTCTAGCTAAATCATCAACTTTAAGCAATTTCTCCTCAAGCAAAGCATTAAAATTCTTTTGTGAATTCATAAACTCTTTAACACTATTTTCAAATTCAGAGCGCATCTTATTAAAATTTCCATAAGAGTTGTTGTAGGAATTTCCATAATTATTAGGAGGATTACTAGGATAAGGCCTAGGATTAAAATTCCCTCTATACGCGTTGTTACCAAAATTATTCCTACCAACAAAATTCACATCCATAAATTCATTATTATTCTCAATCAAAGTAGACAAAGGCATATCATTAGGATCAGAAGAAACACTCTTAGTAGCAAATAATTTCATAAGTTCATCCATCTTTCCACTCAAAACATTAATTTCTTCTATCGCATGCACTTTTTTATTAGAAGATCTTTCGGTATGCCATTGGGAATAATTAACCATAATATTATCTAGGAGTTTAGTAGCATCTCCTAAAGTGATTTCCATAAAAGTGCCTCCCGCGGCCGAATCTAAAAGATTTCTAGAAGCAAAATTCAATCCGACATAAAAGTTTTGTATAATCATCCACAAATTCAAACCATGAGTAGGAAAATTATGTATCATTATTTCATTCTCTCCCAAGCTTGTGCAACATGTTCATGATCAAGTTGCTTAAAATTCATAATATCGTTCCTAAGAGAGATGATCTTAGCGGGAGGAAAATACTTAGAGATAAAAGCATCTTTGCACTTGTTCCAAGAATCAATACTATTTTTAGGCAAAGACGAAAACCACGCTTTAGCACGATCTCTAAGCGAAAAAGGAAATAGCTTCAACTTAATGACATCATTATCGACATCTTTTTCTTTTGCATATCACATAAATCAACGGAAGCTATTCAGATGAGTAGCGGCATCTTCTACTAGGAAGGCCGTGAATTGATCTTTTATAACAAGATTCAACAAAGCGTATTGATTTCACAACATTCAAGTATTGGGAAGAGGAGCAATCGGAGTGCTAAGGAAATCATTATTATTGGTATTGGTGAAGTCACACAATTTGGTAGTATCTTGAGCCATCACGACAAACAAGCAAACTAACACACGAGCAAACAAAAGGCAAACGAGAAAAAGGCGAAAGGAAAAGAGAGGAGGAGATTGGGAAAGAGAGGGCGAATAAAACGGCAAGGGTGAAGTGGGGGAGAGGAAAATGAGAGGCAAATGGCAAATAATTTAATGCGAGAGATAGGGATGGTGATGGGTACTTGGTATGTTGACTTGCTCTTGCATTGAGCCTCCAAACAAGGCGCGTAAATTCTTCTTGCTACCTCTTGAGCACTGCGTTGGATTTCCCCGAAGAGGAGAGGATGATGCAAAGAAAGTAGCGTAAGTATTTCCCTCAGTTTTGAGAACCAAGGTATCAATCCAAGAGGAGGCCAATGCCAGAAGTCCCTTGTACCTGCACAAACGATAGCTACTCGCAACCAAAGCGATTAGGGGTTGTCAATCCCTTCACGATCACTTACGAGGGTGAGATCCGATAGAGATGATAAATAATATTTTTGGTATTTTGATATAGAGATGCAATGTGAAAAGTAAAAAGCAAAGTAAAAACAAAGCAAGTATTAAAGTGATAGAGATTGATATGATGAAAATAGACCCTGGGGCCATAGGTTTCACTAGTGGCTTCTCTCAAGAGCATAAGTATTCTACGATGGGTGAACAAATTACTGTTGAGAAATTGATAGAATTGAGCATAGTTATGAGTATATCTAGGTATGATCATGTATATAGGCATCATGTCCGAGACAAGTAAAACCAAAGCGATTCTGCATCTACTACTATTACTCCACTCATCGACCGCTATCCAAAGCATGCATCTAGAGTATTAAGTTAAAACAGAGTAACGCCTTAAGCAAGATGACATGATGTAGAGGGATAAATTCATGCAATATGATAAAAACCCCATCTTGTTATCCTCGATGGCAACAATACAATATGTGCCTTGCAACCCTTTCTGTCACTGGGTAAGGACACCGCAAGATCGAACCCAAAGCTAAGCACTTCTCCCATTGCAAGAACTACCAATCTAGTTGGCCAAACCAAACGGATAATTCGAAGAGACTTGCAAAGATAATTCAATCATACATAAAAGAATTCAGAGAAGATTCAAATATTATTCATAGATAAGCTGGATCATAAACCCACAATTCATCGGTCTCAACAAACACACCGCAAAAAGAAGATTACATCGAATAGATCTCCACAAGAGGGGGAGAACATTGTATTGAGATCCAAAAAGAGAGAAGAAGCCATCTAGCTACTAACTATGGACCCGAACGTCTGAGGTAAACTACTCACACTTCATCGCAGGGGCTATGGTGATGATGTAGAAGCCCTCCGTGATGACGCCCCTCTCGTGGAGCTCTGCAACAGGCCCCAAGATGGGATCTCGTGGATACAGAAAGTTGCGGCAGTGGAATTAGGGTTTTTGGCTCCGTGATTCGATCTGTTTGGGGTAATGAGGTATATATAGGAGGAAGGAGTATGTCGGTGGAGCAACAGGGGCCCACGAGGTAGGGGCGCGCCAGGGCGCCCCACCCTTGTGACCTCCTCTTTGTTCCTTGGAGTAGGGTCCAAGTCTCCTGGATCACGTTCGTGAGAAAATCACGTTCGAAGGTTTCATTCCGTTTGGACTCCGTTTGATATTCTGCTTTCTTGAAACACTGAAATAGGCAAATAAACAGCAATTCAGGGCTGGGCCTCCAGTTAATAGGTTAGTCCCAAAAATAAAAAGTGGAAAATAGAGCCCAATATGGTCCAAATCAGTAGATAAAGTAGCATGGAGCAATCAAAAATTATAGATATGTTGGAGATGTATCATACCCCGACATCGAACACTCTTCGTCATGCCGCGCGTCAAGATCGTCAAGTAAACCGCAATCCTCTACACGACACCGACTCTCAAGAGCATCGACACCGTCAAAACCAAGCTACATTCGCGCAAGCACAAGAACGGCAACGCCAACGACAACAAGAACAAGAGGAGCGTGCGCGACAACATCAACATGAAGAAGACACCGAGGCACAACATCAAGAACAACAACTACGTGAAGCTCAAGCACTTGAGGCACAACGTGCCCTTCGTGATTCAAGTCGTACCGTAGCCAACCGAGGCCGACAAGCTCGTGAGCAACAAGAAGCGCTTCGCGATGAAGTTCAAGAAAGGATTTATCAATCACGTGTGCATCGTCAAGTTCCTCGTCAGGATCGACAAGCGCCTCCTCAAGCTCGACAAGAACATCAAGTTCATTGAGAGCATGAAGACAATGGAAATCCTCCAAGACAAGAGCAACATGAGGTCGACAACCATCCTCAACAAGAGCAACATGAGTTTGTCAATCCTCAACGACATGGGCATCATCATCCCCGACCCCAACACAATGAAGAGCAACGATACGGCAAGCTAAAGTTCACAATGCCCAAGTTCACCGGAAGCAATGACCCCGAAGAGTACATATCATGGGCATTGAAGGTTGCCAAATTTTCCGCTTGCACAAATATGAAGAAGAGAAGAAGATAGCAATGGCATCCCTTGAATTCCAAGACTACGTCCTCATTTGGTGGGAACAAGTCACTGAGCGCCGAGAGGCAAGAGGTGAACCACCTGTCGGTGTCAAAACCGGCGGATCTCAGGTAGGGGGTCCCGAACTGTGCGTCTAAGGTTGATGGTAACATGAGACATGGGACACGATGTTTACCCAGGTTCGGGCACTCTCTATGGAGGTAATACCCTACTTCCTGCTTGATTGATCTTGATGAATATGAGTATTACAAGAGTTGATCTACCTCGAGATCGTAATAGCTAAAACCCTAAAAGTATAGCATGTACGACTATGATTCTCCTTTTCTCTACGGACTAAGCCCTCTGGTTTATATAGACACCGGAGGGGACTAGGGTTATATAAAGTCGGTTACAAAGAAAGGAATCTTCATATCAGGGCGCCAAGCTTGCCTTCCACGCCAAGGAGAGTCCCATCAGGACACGGGAGAGAGTCTTTGGTCTTGTATCTTCACAGCCCATCAGTTCGGCCCATGTATTATAGTCCAGACGCCCGAGGACCCCTTAATCCAGGACTCCCTCACCACCCATCACTACTTGGGCGTAAATGAAGGATGTCATGAGAGCACGATTCGTGCCAAACTACTACAACCGCGACCTCTTCAAGAAACTCCAACTCCTCAAGCAAGGAACCAAGAGCGTTGAAGAGTACTCCAGGGAAATGGAGATTGCCATGATAAGAGCCAATGTCACGAAGATGATGAGCAAACTATGGCACGCTTTCTTGAATGGACTCAATCACCCTATCAAGAAGATTGCCGACTTCCATCCATACTCGAACCTCATCGAGCTAGTGCACCAAGCCACCAAAGCGGAACGCCAAGTGCAAGATGACTTCAAGTATGCCAAGTTCTCATCCAAGTCCTATGGCTTCTCCAACACCCAAGCTTCAACGACTCCAACAACTTATACCTCAACCAAGCCATCTACAAGCAACGGCGACAAGTAAAATTACAAGGAAACTTCGACAAGCTCAAGTCATCCTCCTACTACAAGCAACTTCAAGCCGAGAGTTTCATCATCATCTACCCCAACCGATGAGACCATCAAGACAAGTTTCTTCAAATGCTTCACATGCGGCGGCCGAGGCCACAAGTCCTTTGAGTGCACAAACAAGCGCACCATGATACTCAACAACGACGGAACCTACGACTCCATGAGTGAAGGAGAAATGGAAGCCCATGAGCAAGTGGCCATGCACCGGCAAGTGAACAACGAGGATGAAGATGATCAAGTCTTTTGTGACGAAGATTCGAGCCCCGCTCTTGTTGTCTCCAAGGTCTTGACTCTTCAACATCAACAAGACGAAGACCAAAGATGCCATATCTTCCACACCAAGGCCGGCATCAACGGAAGGTCCGTCAAGGTCATCATCGATGGAGGGAGTTGCCATAACCTCGCGAGTGAAGAACTATTCTCCAAGCTAAATTTGGTCAAGATGAAGCACCCGCACCCTTACAAAGTTCAATGGCTAAGCGACAACGGCACCATCCAAGTCGAGCATAGAGTACAGGTTTATTTCAAGATCGGAGCTTACGAAGACACTTTGGAGTGTGATGTACTCCCAATGACCGTTTGCCACCTTCTTCTTGGACAACCATGGAAATATGACCGAGGTGTCATCCACAACGGGCGTACAAACCACTATAGCTTCAAGATGAAAGGAAAGGAGTATGTGCTACAACCTATGTCTCCAAGCCAAGTGATCGCGGACAAGCAAGCCACCCATCATGGAGAGAATAGTGAGAGAGCGAACCACCAAAAAGAGAGTGAGTGCCACAAGCCAAAATTGAGTGCCTCCACAATGAGCGACAAGAAAACCTTAGTTCCTATTTGCCACCAAACGTGAGATGAGAGAAGTGTGTGAGAACCCATCAAGTGTCCTACACTATGTCCTATTGTGCAAGGACGAGGCACCAAAAACTAACACCCCTCACAATCTACCTTTGGTGTTATCTTCTTTATTGCAGGATTCCAAGATGTTTTCCCCGATGAGCTACCTCCGGGTCTACCTCCCCTCTCGAGGCATCGAAAGCACCGTGATCGACCTCATCCCCGGAGCGCCACTTCCAAACAAGGCTCCCTACCGAGTCAACCCCGAAGAAACCAAAGAAATACAAAGGCAAGTAAAGCATCTCATAGACCATGGACATGTGCGTGAAAGTTTGAGTCCTTCTGCCGTACCGGTCATTCTTGTGCCAAAAAGAGACGGTAGCTTTCGCATGTGTTCCGATTGTAGACCTATCAATGCTATAACCGTACGATATAGGTACCCCATTCCACGCCTTGACGATATGCTAGATGAACTTAGCGGTGCCACTATCTTTTCCAAAATTGATCTTAAAAGTGGTTACTATCAAATACGCATACAAGAGGGTGATGAATGGAAAACCGCTTTCAAAACAAAGTTTGGTTTGTATGAGTGGTTAGTCATGCCTATGGGTTTATCGGAAGCACCCGGTACTTTCAATGCATTATGTGTTTTGCCCTTATATTGGTGAATTTGTTGTTGTCTATTTCGATGATATACTTGTTTTTAGCAAATCTCTCAAAGAGCATGTCACCCACCTTCGCACCGTGCTACAAACTCTTTGAAAAGAGCAACCTTATGCTAATATGGAAAAATGCCTTTTTGGTGTTGATAAGATTGTTTTCTTGGGTTTTGTAGTATCTTCTAAGGGTGTTCATGTTGATGAATCTAAGATCAATGCTATTAAAATTTGGCCCCAACCAACCAATTTGCAACAAGTGCGTAGTTTCCTTGGTTTAGCCGGTTTCTACCGTAGATTTGTGAAGGATTTTAGCACTATTGCGTCTCCTTCACATGCTTTGAGCAAGAAGAATACACCCTTTGTTTGGGGACCATCTCAAGATAGCGCATTCAATGAGATTAAGAATTTTCTTACTCATGCCCTCGTGCTTGCATTACCCAACTTTGACAAACCTTTTGAAATTCATTGCGATGCTAGTGGTAATGGCATAGGAGGTGTGTTAACGCAAGAGAAGCGCCCCATAGCATATTTTAGTGAGAAACTTTCCGCCAAGCAACTCAATTACCCCATCTATGACAAAGAGCTATATGCTTTAGTGCGAGTTTTGCGTGAATGGGAACATTATCTCCACCCTCATGAATTCATAATCCATACCGATCATGAAACACTTAAATACCTTAAGGGTCAAACTAAGTTGAACAAGCGTCATGCTAAGTGGAGTGAATTTATTGAGTCTTTTCCTTATGTCATCAAGTATATTAAAGGCAAGGAAAATGTTGTGGCGGATACGCTTTCCCGTATATGCATGCTTGTTACTTAACTTGAATTGAATGTCATTGGCTTTGAGCACATAAAAGACTTATATGCGCATGACCCTACTTTTGCTATTCCTTATGCAAAATGCTTGACGCATTCATATTGGGAACGTATTACATCAAATATGGTTATCTAATGAGAGCCAACAAACTTTGCATCGCCGAGTCTTCTCTTCATTAGTTACTTTTACAAGAATCTCATGGAGGAGGACTAATGGGACATTTTGGACGCGACAAGACCCTTGCTACGCTCTCCAAGAACTATTTTTGGCCAAAGATGTTCCGCGACGTCAACCGCTTCACCAACCGATGCTCTACATGTTGCAAAGCTAAGTCTAAAGCTCAATCTCATGGCCTATATATGCCTCTTCCAATTCCGTATCAACTGTGGGAAGATATTAGCATGGATTTTGTACTTGGTTTGCCTAGAACTAGAAATGGTAAGGATTCGGTTTTTGTTGTTGTGGACCAATTCTCCAAAATGGATCATTTCATTCCTTGCAACAAGATAGACGATGCTTCACATGCTGCCAATCTTTTTTGTAGGGAAATCTTGCGACTTCATGGAGTACCAAAGACGATTGTCTCGGACCGCGACGTCAAGTTCTTGAGTTACTTTTGGAAGACTTTATGCACCAAGCTCGGAATCAAGCTACTATTCTCCACGACATACCATCCACAAACTGACGGCCAAACAGAGGTGATGAACCGTGCACTCTCCACTCTACTACGCGTGTTGATAAAGAAGAACATCAAGGAGTGGGAGGAGTGCCTACCCATCGCCGAGTACGCCTACAACCGTGCAAGACATTCGACTACCGGCAAGTCCCCTTTCGAAGTCGTCTACGGTTTCAACCCGTTGTCACCATTGGACACTCTTCCTCTACTACTACAAGAGCGCATGAACATGGACGTGAGCACCCGAGTGAGCTACCTCAAGAAGATGCATGAAGATACAAGGCACACCATCCAGCACCAAGTACAATGACTCGCGACCAAGCTCAACGTCAACAAGCAACCCATGATATTCAACATTGGAGATCTTGTGTGGCTACACCTTCGCAAGGACCGTTTCCCTAACGAACGCAAGTCCAAACTTCTACCACGAGCCGATGGACCCTTCAAGGTGCTAGCACGCTACAACAACAATGCTTACAAGATCGACCTCCCGCGCGACAAGTACAACGTGAGCAACGTTTTCAAAATCAAGGATCTTTCGCCCTACCATGGTGATGAAGATTTCGATCCGAGTTCGGATCTTTCCCAAGGGAGGGGAGATGATGCGAAGCATCCCAAGATCATCCCCATGGACGCATCTACACCTCCAACGACACCACTTGGACCAACGGCAAGAGCTAGAGCGAAGGCTATCGAAGATAAGGTGAACTCGCTCCTTTCCGAACTACCACTTTCTATGCATGAGACATGGCTGCTACCTCAAGCGGAAACACTATGTGTGATCAGGTACTCGGAGGAAGGCCACGGAACATCTACATACAATGGACAATATGGCGAGGACACCAAGCGCGAAGGTCAAGAAGAAGAGCCATTGCGAAGCTACAGTTCTCGGACGATCGCCCAGCTTTGGACGTTCAATTTCGGAGGTCTCTGCAACAGCCCAAGGAACTCAGGCCTGCAAACGCTACACCGGCCGGACGACCGACTAGGACCGGACGTCCGACGACTCCCAGGCTCCGAACGACCGACGCTATGCCAACAGAACGAAATTAGCGGAAGTCCGAGGAAGACCGGACGACCGGACACCTACGGACGTCCGACGCCGTGGCAACAGAACCTAATCTACGGACATCCGAAGATCTACGGACGTCCGGACGTCCGCGAGCCTCCGGACTACCGGCATCTCACGGATGACCAGACCCTGGCTGTGTCCAGTTTCGGGCCGAAGCCCCTGTACCCCTCCACTTTGCCCCTCTTTTGCACTAAGACTATAAATAGACCTCTCCCTCCTCCTAGTTAGGGTCAGCATTGGTTTAGCTCATATGTGAGATAGAGCTTTGCTCATCCATTACAGATCTACTCCACGAGAGAGATCAGCCCCTCTACGGAGAAGATCCCTTGGATTCAATACCCCTCTTGGGTGGCCCCATCAAGACCTCCTCACGGAGAAGAACCGGTTACCCTTTGTATCGTCCTTTGTTGATCGTGGATCTTGTATCTCCTCTCGTGTTTCGAGGATCTAGCACATGTGTGACTATATCTTGTTGGTTTTAGTGATTCTCTTGTGTTTTCCCTCGTGTTCTTCGTGTTCTTAGTTGGGATCCGCTCCTTTCGTGAAAGATCGACCATATAGGGTTCCACCCTACATTAGGTTGCTTGTTGGTGATCAGTTCTGTTTGAACCTGTGTTTCAAAGACATTTACCAGTTCAGGAGAGCACTCAAGTACTATCATATTAAAGAGAGCAGGGATTATATGTATTTGAGAAATGACAAAAATAGAGTGAATGTTTGTTGTATGGAGGAGCATTGTCAATTCTACATGTTTGCTTCATTGATCAAAAGGGAACAAACAATCTGCATAAGGAAGATGACATTGCCACACACTTGTGGCATTACTTTTGAAAGTTCAAGAACAAAAAGCTCATGGCTTAGCAAGACTTATGAGGACAATTTCAGAAGTGAACCTGAAGGGAAAGTCAGTGCACTGATTGACAGCACTAAGAGGCAGTTTCGTGTTGAGATCAACCCAATGATGGCATACAGAGCAAGGGCAAAGGCTGCAGATGTGGTACTTGGGAACCACAAGGCTCAATATTATAGGATTAGGGACTATCTGCAAACTGTCATTGACACTAACCCAAGGTCAAGATGCATTGTGACAACTGTTATGCAAGAACCTCCAGCCATGAACCCGAGATTCCATGGTTTATTTTTCTGTATCAATGTTGCAAAGGAAGGTTTTTTAAAGGGCTGCAAACCATTCATTGGTCTTGATGGTTGCTTTGTCAAATTGACCACATGAGCTCAAGTGTTGGCAGCAACAGGAAGAGATGGCAATAACAATTTATTTCCTTTTGCACTTGCTGTGGTGGGGAAGGAAGAGACACAAACTTGGACCTTGTTCTTGGAGCAACTTAAAGAAGCACTTGGTGGTGAAGCTGGACCACATGGCCAATTTACTTTTATGTCAGATAGACAAAAGGTAAATGTTTGCACTTGTAGTTATATTTATTTGAGCATAGTTCTTAATTATAGTTATTTGAGCCAATTTACTTCTAAGTCGAGAGCGTCGAGGTTATCGTAATTTAGGGTAGGTGGGTTTGTCTTTATCCATGTGGTCTATGTTGAGAGCATCGAGGTTGTCGTAATTTAGGGTAGGTGGGTTTGTCTTTATCCATGTGGTCTAAGTCGAGAGCATCGAGGTTGTCGTAATTTAGGGTAGGTGGGTTTGTCTTTATCCATGTGGTCTAAGTCGAGAGCACCGAGGTTGTCGTAATTTAGGGTAGGCGGGTTTGTCTTTATCCATGTTGTCTTTTTTTGTCTTTATCCATGTTGTCTTTTTCCTGAAGAAGTTGTTTAATATAATGTTTCTTGATGGCAGGGCCTGCTCAATGCAGTAACTGAAGTGTTTCCCAATTGTCCACAAAGGTTGTGCCTTAGGCATATATATGCAAATTTCCAAACTGCTGGTCATAGGGGTGCTGATCTCAAGAAACTGATGGATAATGCTGCATATTCATGGAACAAAAACTTCTTTGATACTCACATGGATGATTTGAAAAAAAAAAGAGTGAGAGTGCATGGGAATGGTTGAAAAGCATAGCTCCCAAACACTAGGCTAGATGGGCAATGGACACTGTATGCAAGACAGATTTAGTAGTGAATAACTTAAGTGAAGTTTTCAACAATTACATCCTGGATGTTAGAGATAAACCAGTTGTCACCATGATAGACAACATTAGAACTAAATTGATGGTTCGGTTTGCCACAAACAGGGAAGGTGCAGCTGACTATGTTTGGGAGATCACACCAACCTATGCTGAAAAACTAGAGTTGGAGAAAATAGCAGCAAAACCATGTAGGCCAGTTCATGCAGGGCAGGGATTGTATCAGGTTGCAAGTGGAGAGAGAACATATGCAGTGGACATTGTAGCTATGACCTGTGGTTGCAGAAAGTGCATCACTGGGGTGCCTTGCAAGCACGCAGTATCTTGCATCTACAAGAGGAAGGAGCACCCTGAAGATTATATCAGTAATTTTTTTCAAAAAGCATATGTACCAACTTGCATACAACAAATGATATATCCAGTGCCTGACAAGAGTGGTTGGACAAAGACAGATAAAATAGACATTGATCCACCTATTTTTACAAGGCATCCAGGAAGGCCAAAGAAAAATAGAAGGAAGGGTATCCATGAAGTTCCACAACCCAGTGGAAACTATACGATGACAACCACAACTTGCTCAAACTGCAGCCTACAAGGTCATAAGTACACACATTGTGCTCAACCATTGAGGCCTGACTTGGAGATTAGGAGAAATAAGAACAAAAGTAATAGAAGGATACCTGACTATGTTTTAGCACAAGAAGAGGCAGATGTGGCACAAGAAGAGGCATATGTTGTTGAACAAGGGCTGGACCAAGAAGAGGCATATGTTGCAGCAGAAGATTTTGCACAAACAGAAAATACTGTGGAACAAACAATAGAAGAACTTGCAGAGGTAGCAGAGAGAGCAGCAGTAGAGAAAGAAGCCCAACTTGCAGCTAAGCATGCTGCCCAGGTGGCTGCACAGAGAACAGCTGTTGTAGCAAAGAAAACAGCTCAAATTGCACTTGTAGCAGGTAAAAGGGCTGGAAAAAAAAGCAAATGCAGCAGCACTCTTGGCAGATCAAAAAGTAGAAGCAGCAGCCAAATTGGCAGCTCAGGAGTGCCAACGAGCACAAGAACAAGCTTCAGAAAGAGCAAAATCAGTGCCAGCCCCAAGAGGTGGAAGAGCAACATCAACAAGAGGTGGAAGAGGAACATCATCAAGAGGAGGAAGAGCTACATCAACAAGAGGTGGAAGAACTACATCATCAAGAGGTGGAAGAACATCATTTACAAGTGGACAACCAGCTCCAACAAACATGGTAATTCACCTATTGCTATTTCACTAACTACTATTTAGCTATCTATTATTTCACTAACTGGACTAACCCTTTACTATATTTTACATGATATTAGCCATGGCATCCTCCTGGTCCAAGCACTGATGGAGGCAGGGGAGGTGGAAAATGCTACCACAAGAGGCAGGGGCATAGCAACAGATGGCAGGATGTGGTCCTACTTCATAGCCAGTGGAAACTTCTAGAAAATAGGAAAATTAGCATCTTTTTGTGAATGCAAACTTCCATATGCTTATGAATGTGTGAAAGCCTTTGGTGTCACTAGCTGATGCAAACAATTTTCAGTGATAGGTTTCCTGTTAGTGGACTTCTTTTGGCTGCTTGTAAGTGCAGTGGCACAAGACATGTTGAATGCTTATAATTCCCGCTGTTATGCTTCCAAGTAAAGCTTTGTTCAATTCAGATAAGCTTTACTCACTATTGTTCAAATCATATGCCCAGTTTCAGATAAGATATATTTAAATGCTTAAATAAGCAAAATGCAGATGTGTGCCGCTATCATGTACACCTTATGTGTGCCACTCGCATGTACAATTTTAATTTCAAATAAGCTCTGTTCAGACTTATGTGTGCCATTGTCATGTAGAGCTTGTGTGTGCCATTGTCATGTTTTGGTCAAAAGCAAATGGACATGACACATATAAGATAAATTAATCTCATATGCTACATACTACCATAGTAGTTCATAACTCCCTCAAATACCACATAGTATAGAGTCTGCATATGCATAAATATTCAACTGACACTCAAATCCTATATAGGAAAACAGAAACTAAAAGTCCTCCAGCAAATGCAACAAATGCCAGCTTGATTTTCTTGTTCTACTCAATATACATCATCTTTTCTTCTTCAACTTTCTTCTTCTTCTCTTCTGCCTCTTTCCTCTTCCTCTTCTTTTCATTCAAAAGCAGAGATATTTCCCTATGCTCCTCTTCTATCTTTGCTTCCAGCCTAGCCCACAATCTCTGCAATGCTCTTTGCATGTGCTCAGACCACTCATCATCTAGCCAGTACACAAAGTCATACATGTCCTGATCCTGAACGAAAACAGAAGAGTAATTCCAATTTGATGTCAAATAAGCGAGCAAAATCAAGTAAAAAATTCATGTCAATTGAACTGCTAACCTCACAAGGACAGCACAAAAAACGTCGACCCACGTCCACGCCTTGAAAAGCTACCCTCCTAGCAGTTCTAAATCCACTTCCATGAGCAAAGTTCACCCCTCCTTCACCGTCATGTTCATCGTCCAGTGAAAATTGAAGCACCTTACCATATCCATGGCCAATGTGGAGCTAAAAACACAGAAAATTGCCTCAATTTCGCTCAAGAACGGACCAATTGAACCAATCG
The DNA here is from genome assembly GCA_021605145.1 of Aegilops bicornis. Classification (NCBI taxonomy): domain Eukaryota; kingdom Viridiplantae; phylum Streptophyta; class Magnoliopsida; order Poales; family Poaceae; genus Aegilops; species Aegilops bicornis. The sequence goes on from CM038671.1 coordinate 465,494,330, forward strand.
AAGCCCTGATTCCCAGAACAAATTTGAAACCCTAATTCCCAAACAAATACCTACCAGCTCAATTTGGACCCTCGATGCGCTGCCCTCTGTGTCAAAGCCGTAGCAGAGCGACTCCATTGACGACGGCGCAGAAAGTAGCGGGCGGCGACGAAACCTCCGTGGGCGGCGGCCAAATCGCCGTCGGTGGTGATGACCCACAAGTGTAGGGGATCTATCGTAGTCCTTTCGATAAGTAAGAGTGTCGAACCCAATGAGGAGCAGAAGGAAATGACAAGCAGTTTTCGAAGAAGGTATTCTCTGCAAGCACCGAAATTATCGGTAATGTATAGTTTTGTGATAAGGTAATTTGTAATGCGTAACAAGTAATAAAAGTAAATAAGGTGCAGCAAGATGGCCCAATCCTTTTTGTACCAAAGGACAAGCCTAGACAAACTCTTATATGAAGGAAAACGCTCCCGAGGACACATGGGAATTATCATCAAGCTAGTTTTCATCACGCTCATATGATTCGCGTTCGTTACTATGATAATTTGATATGTGGGTGGACCGGTGCTTGGGTGCTGCCCTTCCTTGGGAAAGCATCCCACTTATGATTAACCTCTATTGCAAGCATCCGCAACTACAAAATAAGTATTAAGGTAAACCTAACCATAGCATGAAACATATGGATCCAAATCAGCCCTTTACGAAGCAACACATAAACTAGGGTTTAAGCTTCACATTACTCTAGCAACCCATCATCTACTTATTACTTCCCAATGCCTTCCTCTAGGCCCAAACAATGGTGAAGTTTCATGTAGTCAACGTTCACATAACACCACTAGAGGAAAGACAACATACATCTCATCAAAATATCGAATCTAATACCAAATTCACATGACTACTTATAGCAAGACTTCTCCCATGTCCTCGTGAACAAACGTAACTACTCACAGATCATATTCATGTTCATAATTAGAGGGGTGTTAATATGCATAAAGGATCTGAACATATGATCTTCCACCAAATAAACCAACTAGCATCAACTACAAAGAGTAATCAACACTACTAGCAACATACAGGTACCAATCTGAGGTTTTGAGACAAAGATTGGATACAAGAGATGAACTAGGGTTTGAGATGGTGCTGGTGAAGATGTTGGAGATTGACCCCCTCCCGCTGAGAGGATCGATGGTGATGGCGATGGTGATGATTTCCCCCTCCCGAAGGGATGTTTCCCTGGCAGAATAGCTCCACCGGAGCCCTAGATTGGTTCCGCCAAGGTTCCGCCTCGTGGCGGCGGTGTTTCGTCCCGAAAGCTCTCTCCTGATTTTTTTCCAGGGTAAAAGACTTCATATAGCAGAAGATGGGCACCGGATGCTGCCGGGGCCCATTTAGAAGGCGCCCCACCCTCGTGGATGGTGGGTGCCCTCTGCTGATTCTTTCGCCAGTATTTTTATTAATTCCAAAAACTGCCTCTGTGAAGTTTCGGGACTTTTGGAGCTGTGCAGAATAGGTGTCTAATATTTGCTCCTTTTCCAGCCCAGAATTCCAGCTGTCGGCATTCTCCCTCTTCATGTGAACCTTGTAAAATAAGAGAGAATAGGCATAAGTATTGTGACATAACGTGTAATAGCAGCCCATAATGCAATAAATATCGATATAAAAGCATGATGCAAAATGGACGTATCAACTCCCCCAAGCGTAGACCTCGCTTGTCCTCAAGCAGAAACCAATAACGAAAAATATGTCCACATGTTTAGAGATAGAGGTCTCGATAAAATAAAATACGGACATGATGGCATCATGATCATTCTTATAGCAGCAACATATATAAATATTGTCATATGATTTCTTATGCTCAAGTAATAATCTAAACTTCATTGAAAACCAACAAACTATAATTTCGGTCAATGAAGCAATTGCAATTTATCATAACATCGGAAAGAGTCATTATAAGAGCTTTTCAGCAAGTCCACATACTAAACTATCCTTTAGTCTTTCACAATTGCTAACATTCACGCAATACTTATGGTTATGGAGTTTTAATCGGACACAGAGAAAGATAGGGGCTTATTGTGTTGACTCCCAACCTATTACCTCAAGGGTAATGTCAACAATAATAGTTCATGCTAACTTACATCCAATTGGGTATATATATCAGGATCTTTCCAACACATTGTGCTTGCCAAAGGATATAGTGTAAAAAGGAAAGGTGAAGATCACAATGACTCTTGTACAGGGTATAAGACAAGAATAAAAGATAGGCCCTTCGCATAGGGAAGCAGAGGTTTCCATGTGCTTTTATGGTTGGATGCACAAAATCTTAATGCGAAAGAATGTCACTTTATATTGCCACTTGTGATATGGATCTTTATTATGCAGTCCGTCACTTTTATTTCTTCCACATCACAAGATCGTATAAATCTTATTTTCTCCACACTAATAAATCATACATATTTAGAGAGCAATTTTTATTGCATGCAACACTGACAACTTACTTGAAGGATCTTACTCAATCCATAGGTAGGTATGGTGGACACTCATGGCAAAACTGGGTTTAGGGATATGCGGAAGCACAAGTAGTATCTCTACTTGGTGCAAAGAATTTGGCTAGCATGAGAGGGAAAGGCAAGCTCAACATGTTGGATGATCCATGACAATATACTTTGTTTCGGATATAAGAAAACATAACCCATTATGTTGTCTTCCTTGTCCAACATCAACTTTTTAGCATGTCATATTTTAATGAGTGCTCACAATCATAAAAGGTGTCCAAGATATTATATTTATATGTGAAAACCTCTCTTTCTTTATTACTTACTATTAATTGCAACGATGACCAAAACTATGTTTGTCATCTCTCAACAACTTTTATTCATCATACTCCTTATATGTGAAGTCATTACTCTCCATAAGATCAATATGACCTCTTTATTTCTTTTTATTCTTTCTTTTTCTTTTATTCCCTCACGATCATAGCAAGATAATCAAGCCTTTGACTCAAAACTAATCTTTATTATTTATAGCTCACGGACTCGATCACATAGAGGGATCATAAAGCAAAACTCAAAACTAAATCATACTAAAACTTTATTCTACTAGATCAAGATATTACTAAAAGTATCGAACTAAGAAAACTGTAAAGATAGGAGTGTGACGGTGATACAATATCGGGGCACCTCCCCCAAGCTTGGCAGTTGCCAAGGGGAGTGCCAATACCAGATACTCAGTTCTCCTTTTTCGGAGGTGGTGATGATGGAGTTCTTGACGATGACAATTGTGCCTTTTAGCTTCTCCATACTGTAATTGAGAAGAGCAATTTCCTCCTTTAAATCATCGATCTCCGATTCCAGCTTCAAGATCTTGTCACATAAATCTCATTTGCTTTTCTGCCGAAAACGAGAAGGAATAGATTGGTTGTTAGACAGTTTAGCCCTCTTAGGAAGACTAGACTTCTTGAACTTCACGCATATCCCTGTGTTGAGGTAGAGGGACATCCTCCTCCTCCAAACTTGAATCATTGATCCTCATCAAATGAGCATCCTCTTCATCATACGTAGTTTGACCACAAGGAGATAGATCCCCATAGGTCTTTGGGTCAGCAACGAGATGTGAGACATATCTCTCTCCATTGGAATCCTGAGACGACATCTTGCTCCAAACCTGCTACAGAAACAGCTTGGAACAAAAACAGAGGATATTTGCATGGTACGGTGGTTAGAACCTTCGGGAGATTATATAATGAATTTTTACCGACCAAAAGAAGTATCGCAGTAAGAAAACGGAGTCCGGAGAGCACAAGAGGTGCCCACGAGGAAGGGGGCACGCCCTCCACCCTCGTGGACGCCTCGTGTCCTTCCCGGACTACTTTTTATTTTCCTATTTTCTTAAATATTCCAAAACAGAGAAAAACTGCCATTAGAACAGTTTTGGAGTCGGGCCACTTACCGTACCACCTACCTATTCCTTTTCGGAGTCTCAAACGCTCGAAAGTGTCCCTTATGTATTCCTCCGGTTACGGTTTCAATAACATTGGTTTCAACATTTATGGGAGTACCTGAGATATAATGTTTGATTCTTTGACCGTTCACCACCTTCGGATTTGTGCCTTCCAAGTTGTTGATTTTTATGGCACCGGAATGATAGACCTCCTCGATAACATAAGGACCTTCGCATTTAGAGAGGATTTTTCCTACAAAAATTCTTAAACGAGAGTTGTATAGCAAAACATAATCACCTACATTAAACTCACGCTTTTGTATCCTTTTATCATGCCATCTTTTAACCTTTTCTTTAAACAGTTTGGTATTCTCATAGGCCTGGGTTCTCCATTCATCAAGTGAGCTAATGTCAAATATCCTCTTCTCACCTAAGCAAGTTTGAAATCATAATTGAGCTCTTTAATGGCCCAATATGCCTTATGTTCTAGTTCGAGAGGTAAGTGACATGCTTTTCCATAAACCATTTTATACGGAGACATACCCATAGGATTTTTATATGTAGGCCCATAATGCATCATCAAGTTTCTTGGACCAATTCTTTCTAGATCTATTAACAGTCTTTTGCAAAATTAATTTAAACTCTCTATTACTCAGTTCTACTTGACCACTAGACTGCGGGTGATATGGGGATGCAATTCTATGATTAACATCATACTTAGCAAGCATTTTACGAAAAGCACCATGAATAAAATGTGAACCACCATCAGCCATTAAATATCTAGGGACTCCAAACCTCGGAAAAATGACTTCTTTAAGCATCTTAATAGAGGTGTTATGATCAGCACTACTAGTTGGAATAGCTTCTACCCACTTAGTAACGTAATCAACAGCAACTAAGATATGTGTATACCCATTAGAGGAAGGAAATAGTCCCATATAATCGAAGCCCCAAACATCAAATGGTTCAATAACAAATGTATAGTTCATAGGCATTTCTTGACGTCTACTAATATTACCAATTCTTTGACATTCATCACAAGACAAGACAAACTTACGTGCATCTTTGAAGAGAGTAGGCCAATAAAACTGGATTGCAATACCTTATGTGCAGTTCTATCTCCGCTGGTGTCCTCCGTAAGCCTCAAGTGACACTTATGTAGGATCTGCCTCCTGCTCATGCTCGTACACAACGCCTAATAACACCATCTACTCCTTCTTTATAAAGGTGTGGGTCATCCCAAAAGTAGTGTCTTAAATCATAGAAGAACTTTTTTCTTTGCTGGTATGTGAAACTAGGTGGTATAAATTTAGCAACAATGTAATTAGCATAATCAAGATACCATGGAGCAAGATGAGAAGCATTTATGACAGCTAATTGTTCATCGTGGAAGCTATCATCAATAGGTAGTGGGTCATCAAGAACATTCTCTAACCTAGACAAATTGTGCAACAGGGTTCTCAGCTCCCTTTCTATCAATAATATGCAAATCAAATTCTTGTAGTAGGAGAACCCATCTAATAAGTCTAGGTGTAGCATCTTTCTTTTCCATAAGATATTTAATAGCAGCATGATCAGTGTGAACAGTTACTTTAGAATCAACAATATAAGGTCTGAACTTATCACAAGCAAATACGACTGCTAAAAATTCCTTTTCAGTAGTAGCATAATTTCTCCGGCAATCGCCTAGAGTTTTACTAGCATATTGGATAACATTTAATTTCTTATCTACTCTTTGTCCTAGAACAAAGCACCACCAAAGATAATCACTAGCATCACACATAATTTCAAAGGGTAAATTCCAATCGTGTGGCTGAACAATAGGTGCGTAAATCAAAGCTTTCTTAAGTATTTCAAATGCTTCATACAATCATCATCAAAGATAAAAGGAACATCTTTTTGTAAGAGATTAGTCAGAGGCCTAGAAATTTTTGAGAAGTCCTTAATGAACCCCCTATAAAAACCGGCATGACCAAGGAAACTTCTTTAATGTCCTTGGGACACGGCATCTTTTCAATAGCATCAACTTTAGCTTTATCAACTTCAATACCTCTTTTAGAAATTTTATGCCCCAAGACAATACCTTCATTAACCATAAAGTGGCATTTCTCCCAATTCAAGACGAGATTAGTTTATTCAGATCTCTGCAAAACTCGATCAAGGTTGCTCAAGCAATCATCAAAAGAAGTTCCATATACGGAGAAATCATCCATGAAAACCTCAACAATCTTTTCAAAAAAATCAGAGAATATAGCAATCATGCATCTTTGAAAGGTAGCAGGTGCATTGCATAAACCAAAAGGCATATGTCTATAAGCAAGGGTACCGAAAGGACAAGTAAAAGTGGTCTTTTCTTGATCCTCTTTTGACATGTATTTGAGAGAAACCAGAGTAACCATCTAGAAAGCAAAAATGTGTATGTTTGGATAATCTTTCTAGCATTTGATCAATAAAAGGTAAAGGGTAATGATCCTTTTTAGTAGCTTTATTTAATTTGCGAAAATCAGTTACCATTCTATATCCTGTAACAATTCTTTGTGGGATCAATTCATCTTTATCATTAGGAACAACAGTAATACCTCCCTTCTTAGGGACACAATGGACATGACTTACCCAATCGACTATCAAAGAATGTAATAAATTATACCCGCCTCCAGAAGCTTTAGTATTTCATTTCTTACCACTTCTTTCATCTTAGGATTTAACCGTCGTTGATGATCAACAACCGGTTTAGCGTCTTTCTCCAATTTTATTTTGTGCTGGCATAGAGTGGGACTAATGCCCTTAAGATCATCAAGAGTATATCCAATAGCAGCACGGTGCTTATTCAGAGTTTTTAATAATTTCTTTTATTCATGCTCTGAAAGGTTAGCACTAATAATAACAGGATATATCTTTTTCTCATCAAGATAAGCATATTTAAGAGTATCAGGTAATGGTTTAAGCTCAAACACGGGATCACCCTTGGGTGGAGGAGGATCCCCTAGGATTTCAACAGGCAAGTTGTGTTTCAAAATAGGTCCTTGTTAAAGAATACTTCATCTATTTCCCTTCTTTCATTCATAAACATATCATTTTCATGGTCGAGCAAATATTGTTCTAAAGGATCATTAGGAGGCACGGCAATAGAAGCAAGACCAATAATTTCATCCTTACTAGGCAATTCTTTATCATGTGGTTTTCTACGAAATTTAGCAAAATTAAACTCATGAGACAAATCCCCCAAACCAATAGTAACAACATCCTTTTTCCAGTCTAACCTAGCATTAACAGTATTCAAGAAGGGTCTACCAAATATAATGGGACAAAAGTTATCTTGTGGGGAACCAAGAACAAGAAAATCAGCAGGATATTTAATTTTCCCACACAAGACTTCAACATCTCTAACAATCCCAACTGGTGAAATAGTGTCTCTATTGGCAAGCTTAATTGTAAAATCAATTTCCCCTATCTCAAAGAGTGCAATATCATGCATAATTTCTTCGTGATAAGGAATGAGGTATTGCACTTGCACTAGCACCCATATCACACAAGCCATGATAACAATGATCTCCTATTTTAATGTAAATAGCGGGCATTCCTACAACAGGTCTATGTTTATTTTTAGTATCGTGTCTAGCAATTCTAGCAAATTTTCAACGTAAGTAAATAACATGTGCATCAATATTATCAGCCAAGAGATCTTTAACCATAGCAATACTAGGTTCAACTTTAATTTGCTCAGGGGGTGTGGGTGTTCTAGTATTACTCTTACGAACCACAGTTGAAGCTTTAGCATGATCCTCTATTCTAACAGGAAAAGGTGGTTTCTCAATATAAGCAGTAGGAACAATAGGATCAACATTATAAGTGATAGTCTTTTCTTCAACTTTAATAGGTGCAACTACTTTTACTTCAATGGGAGGATTATATTTAAACCACTTCTCCATAGGGAGATCAACATGAGTAGCAAAGGATTCACAAAAATAAGCTACTATCTCAGAGTCAAGTCCATATTTAGTGCTAAATTCACGGAAAACATCGGTGTCCGTAAAAGATTTAACACAATCAAACTTAGGTGTTATACCTGACTCCTTACCTTCGTCGAGATCCCAATCTTCAGAGTTGCGTTTAATTCTTTCCAATAAATCACATCTGAGTTCAATAGTCTTCATCATAAAAGAGCCAGTACAAGAAGTATCGAGCATGGAGCGATTATTGAGAGAAAACCGAGCATAAATTTTTTGAATAATAATTTCTCTTGAGAGATCATGATTGGGGCATGAATATAACATTGACTTAAGCCTCCCCCAAGCTTGAGAGATGCTTTCTCCTTCGCGAGGCCAAAAACTATATATATAATTACGATCACGATGAGCAAGATGCATAGGACAAAATTTCTGATGAAATTCCAATTTCAATCGGTTGTAATTCCATGATCCCATATCATCACATAGCCTAAACCATGTCAATGCCTTTCCCTTCAAAGATAAAAGGAGGACCTTCTTCTTGATAACATCCTCGGGCATACCTACAAGCTTAAATAATCCACAAATTTCATCCACATAGACTAGGTGCAAATCGGGATGTAATGTTCCATCACCTGTGAAAGGATTACCTAGCAGTTTCTCTATCATACCCGAAGGAATTTCAATGTTAACATTTTCAGTAGGTTCAGTAGGTTCAGGAGCAACTCTTTGCTCTACTAGTCGGGGTGAAGATACCCCGAACAAGCCCCTCAAAGGATTACTTTCCATAGTAACAAGTGACAGTAAATTTCAGCACACTATATACATTTTTCCTTACCAAAGGCGCTTCACTCCCCGGCAACGGCGCCAGAAAAGAGACTTGATGACCCAAAATTGTAGGGGATCTATCGTAGTCCTTTCGATAAGTAAGAGTGTCGAACCCAACGAGGAAGCGTATGAAATGACAAGCGGTTTTCGATGAAGGTATTCTCTGCAAGCACCGAAATTATCGGTAATGTAGTTTTGTGATAAGGTAATTTGTAACGGGTAACAAGTAATAAAAGTAAATAAGGTGCAGCAAGCTGGCCCAATCCTTTTTGTAGCAAAGGACAAGCCTAGACAAACTCTTATATGAAGGAAAACGCTCCCGAGGACACATGGGAATTATCGTCAAGCTAGTTTTCATCACGCTCATACGATTCACGTTCGTTACTTTAATAATTTGATATGTGGGTGGACCGGTGCTTGAGTGCTGCCCTTCCTTGGACAAGCATCCCACTTATGATTAACCCCTATTGAAAGCATCCTCAACTACAAAAGAAGTATTAAGGTAAACCTAACCATAGAATGAAACATATGGATCCAAATCAGCCCCTCACGGGCAACGCATAAACTAGGGTTTAAGCTTCTATCACTCTAGCAACCCATCGTCTACTTATTACTTCCCAATGCCTTCCTCTAGGCCCAAACAATGGTGAAGTGTCATGTAGTTGACTTTCACATAACACCACTAGAGGAAAGACAACATACATCTCATCAAAATATCGAATCTAATACCAAATTCACATGACTACTTATAGCAAGACTTCTCCCATGTCCTCGGGAACAAACGTAACTACTCACAAATCATATTCACTTTCATAATTAGAGGGGTATTAATATGCATAAAGGATCTAAACATATGATCTTCCACCAAATAAACCAACTAGCATCAACTACAAAGAGTAATCAACACCACTAGCAACCTACAGGTACCAATCTGAGGTTTTGGGACAAAGATTGGATACAAGAGATGAACTAGGGTTTGAGATGGTGCTGGTGAAGATGTTGATGGAGATTGACCCCCTCCCACTGAGAGGATCGATGGTGATGACGATGGTGATGATTTCCCCCTCCCGGAGGGATGTTTCCCTGGCAGAACAGCTCCGCCGGAGCCCTAGATTGGTTCCGCCAAGGTTCCGCCACGTGGCAGCAGTGTTTCGTCCCGAAAGCTCTCTCCTGATTTTTTTTCCAGGGTAAAAGACTTCATATAGCAGAAGATGGGCACCGGAGGCCTGCCAGGGGGCCCACGAGGCATGGGGCGCACCAAGGGTGAGGCGTGCCCTCACCCTCGTGGATGGTGGGTGGCCCCTCTGGTTGATTCTTTCGCCAAGATTTTTATTAATTCCAAAATTGCCTCCGTGAAGTTTCGGGACTTTTGGAGCTGTGCGAATAGGTCTCTAATATTTGCTCCTTTTCCACCGTAATTCCAAATGTAGCATTCTCCCTCTTCATGTAAACCTTGCAAAATAAGAGAGAATAGGCATAAGTATTGTGACATAACGTGTAATAACAGCCCATAATGCAATAAATATCGATATAAAAGCATGATGCAAAATGGACGATCAAAGTGGCGGCGGAGAGCTGTGAGATTTTCCTCGCCCTCTCCTTCTAATGGTTTCTAGGCCTCTCCTCGCTGCCACTCTGGAGCTGCTGGCGTGGCAAGTTTTGCCCGCGTGGCGCCTGACAAATGGGCCCGGGGTGTCAGTTTTGTTGTTAGAGGAGGCAGGGAGAAGGATTTGGGTGAAGTGCTGTGAATTAGCACACCGATTGTGGTTCCTTGATGAACTACTCAAAAGTTGTGGTTATCTGTTATAAGTTGCCCTGAAGTTGTGGTTTTATGTAATTAACTCTTTTCTTTTTGTAAAGGAGGCCCTCGGTCTCATCAAAGTAATGCTCACAACCATACACCCCAACATTGAGCATGAGACGGGTCCAACGTTTACATTGTAAATGATACTCTCTTTTTGTTTGCGGATGAAATTATACTATTTATTTGTCATGCTAAGATTCTGACAATTTTCACAACTCATCTCAATGTCTCACCCAAAAGTTTGGGCTATATAATCATTGATGTCGATGACTAATGCATCTCGGTCTACGATTTACTAGAGACCGTGGAAGACTATAGAGGGAATGGTAGTGCCCGGAGTGATCTCATCGGTGATGATAGTGAAACGGGTGGTTTTATCCTAGAGAAATTATGTCCTATTTTTAGGTTGACATGTGCCAATTATTAGGTAGCTAGCTTCGTGTGCACATCCTTGTCTTTTTGAGTGCCTACTCAAGCATGACTGGTTGTAAATCCTGAGGCCCATAGACATTTGTAGGTGGACTTGATCCATGCACGCCCATAGGGTATACCCCTGCCTATATACACCTATACACGGTGAAAAGCCCATGGTAATATCTGAAATGAAGTTGCGGTTTTACTCAAAAGAGATGGAGTTGGGGGAGTAGCGTCCAACATTGTCCTCTCTAAGTCTTTTCCCATCTATCTTTTGACACAATGGGGGCATCAACTCTTCTGGGTCGTTCCCCTGGATAACATGGGGCATGTCCGTCGTCTCTCCATGAGCTTACTCGAGTTGGGACCATGGTAGCTAGAGGTAAATGATGGATAGAGCTTACGCCCGTGAGTTTGGGTGGTAGCGAATAATGGGTTTACGCCTTTTCCCTTCTCATGACCCAATTGGTAGGATTTAGCAGTGGTCTTTCACTTTCGACCAATGTTGTGGAACAACTTGGGAGTAATAAAGATTGAAGGTACTATTTTTATTTGATAATAGTTGTGGTGCATGGGAGCTCTCGATTTAGGAGCAGGTCTACATGGCTGCACACCTAGACACAAGATTCTACCTACTTTTGGGCCCTCTTGAGAGAGGTAACACCATAATCATGGTATTGTGAGTTGTACTGCTCAAATGCGTCTTGAGATTAGAGTCACAAGCTAAGGTTCTTGGTTACAAAATATAGTCGCGGTGGCGACAAAGAGGTGGGAGATGAAGGGTTACATGACGAACCCTGAATCCCACTAGAAAGAGTGGAGATTTATCGACCGATCCCCAACCAAGTGGCCCCTAGCACGCTTACATGGCTTGGGTCGGTTTACAAATTGGTTCTCCATCCAGGTCCAGTCGGACCCTGGTGTGTCAGGTGTGCTTTCTTGTTGCCTTGTACTCCAAGATGATGATACACCCCTCTATAGGAAGTGGGCTCTGAGTCGTATGTCCTGCCCGCCATAAGGTCGCTGTAAGGTTATCGGGATGACTTTTGTCCTCCATGACTATTCTCATGTTGCTATGTAATCTTTTATATCCCCGAGTTCTTCACGATCCGACTGTTGCTTATCCTCATGGTGTCCTCGACTGAGTCGAGTGCTTCAGCCTTATCCATTGGGAAAGTTTCCGGGGCGGTACTCGCATGAGCACTCCATCTTATTGATTGTAGGTAGATTGTGATGGACTCATAGAACTAATTTCCAGTAGGAGGAGTCTAGTAAAAGTGACCCGGCATGGGGAATGCCATGAATCTCAAAAGAATTCTCGAGTGGTACATGTTGCAGATGTTGCTTTTACTTAAGTTCCAACAAGAATCTTGTTGGGCCTCCAAGCATAACAGTCTGTAGCAAGAAGAAAGTTTTCCTATCCAAGGTATCAAATATGCGAAATTCTCCTACAAGCCAATGATCAGATGTACATGTACTCAACTAAGAAAATTTTACATGATATACAACACTTGTAGTGAGGTAGTCAATCTCACTAGCTTTGGTAGTTGCAAGGATTAGCATACAAGTGTTTGGAATTGATTTTTATGCGAATAAAATAAAATTCAAAATGTTAAAGGACTGTAGAACGAGAAAACAAGGTTGTATTTGTGATAAAGGACCAACATCCATAATATCGCGAGTGAAATCTTTCCAAATAGCGTAGGCATGGTAAAGAAATTACTATTATGTATCGATTAAATTATAGTTTTTATGTTTGATCATATATGTCATGATTGAATATAGGCATTACATCCTTATATCCATAGAACATTATCCAACTGCATCTATAGCTAATACTCCACTTCAAGACCGATATTCGTCATGCATCCCAAAGTATTAAGTAATAAAATAGAGATCTGCATTAAGCAAGGTAACATAATGTTGTTACTTAATCCCTTTACCTACGGTTCATCACCAAGACAACCAGGCAACAATATTTTTATCCTTAGTGGCAATAACACAATGCAAGCCTTTTCTCTCCTTTTCACTAAGATAGATTACTTAAAAGGTTAAACCTGACCAACATACATAACTCCATCTTGGAGATCATTCATCTAAACATGGTCAGTGCAATACTAATAGATCAGAGAGTATGTACATATATAAATCATGCATGAAAGAACCAAAACAAACAAAATAAAAATCCATATATGATCTGATCATAAAATGTTAATTCATCACACCGTAGAAAACACATCGATAATTATTTCAGATTGATCACAATCATATTAGTCAGCTCATGTGATCTTTATATTGAAGACTGGGACCGAGGAGATGCCTCACATACATTGTTATGGACCCATAGTACAAATTACACGTGATTAACGAAGCAACGGAGTTGATGAAGAAGGCTCTGACTTCAGTTTTCCTCTCAGGCAGATTATCAGGGAAAGACCAAAGATTCGATCGCCTTGGATTGGGATGAAGCTGCAGTGTAAAAATTCCTCAATAAATATGTTCAGGATTAGGGGTATATCTAGAGGCATCATGGCGGAGCTGCCAGGGCATTGTGGGCCCGATGCGGGCATGTGATGTGGCCTGGCTAGCCCCTCTGACCCATTTTGGCCAGGGTGATCACCTAGTGACTCCTTTGGTAGCATACTTTACTTTATTGGTTTTCTCCCTGGAAATACTTATTTACGTCATACAAAAACAACTGGCTTGTCACTGGATTGATATGTTAGTCCAATAAAATCATAGAAATTATGCCAAAACTATGTATAAATATAATTATAGCATGAGCATAACAAATTTATAGATACGTCTGAGACATATCAATACTTGGTTCCTTAAGTGGCTCTGGTCCAGCTAGTGTCCCTCTCGGGAGTACACTCAGGATTTGTGTTAGAATAGAACATATGCTATGATGCTTTGGTCCCGAGTGGTTCGACAACCGACTAGTAGCCTGCTGGAGGCGCATCGCAACTTCCCATCACTCAGGTGTATCTGAGTGGACTCGTCTCCCGGGAGTCAACAATTAGAACCCTTAATTGGTAGTACTTGGACCCGAATGACTCGGTTCATAGCTAGCGGCACACTGGAAGCATACTATAGTTGCATCGATTGGAGCATGCCCCAACATCCATGAGATCCACTGAAGTTCAGAGGCCAGAACATCACATCAAACATGCACTTGAGTGCAAATGGTCTCACAGTCCAAGCAGTCTTTGATCAAAAGTTTGTTGGGAAACAATCATCGTATATTTTTCATGTCCTCAATTAATTGGACGCCATAAGTGAAATGACACACCACTTAGCCCGTCATGGGGCCCTCGCAAAGAGGCCATACTAAATGTGTGGTCATGATATCTTCTCCAGGGAGCTAATCCAGCAGGATCATGGCCTTAGTGACTTACCATCCACGATCAACAATGTTCTAACAATGAAGCGACATGCGGCTACAATCATTTGCCCGAGAGGATGAAGACAATTGACTTGTAGATACGCCGGTGCAAACTTGGCCAAAAGGGTCATGCTTAGACCGTAGACCTAGAAGCACATGTGGCTGACTCGGCATGCAACACGCCAGGAGTCATGCCTAGGCCACTAGGCGAGACACATGTGCCGTCCTGGCACAACACGGTTAGTAGGTGGGCCGTCCCATGAATGACATGGCCGACATGACCCACCAGGCACGCCACCACCTGTGCGAGACGTTGGAGGAGCGGGGACACATGGCAAACAGGTAGGCGAGGCTGATTTGAGCCGTTGGGGGAGCATGGCACATTTATGTTGGGGCGTTTAGGGGTAGTTTGACCCGTTTAAGCAGATTTTTAGTTGTTGGAGGGCTGGATAGGTCTAAAATTTGCCAATGTTTTGCTATAAATAGGGTTTCCCAACCCTCCCATTTCCCACACCCAAGCATAGTTGCAGTTTGATACCTTCAAAGCAAGTGATTTTGAGATTGACATAGCCGAGTTTATCGATCCCAATCCCCACAATACTACTTATTCTCCTCTCGATGATAATACACCACCTTCACAACCTGGTGCCCATTCCATTAGTGCCAACACTTCCTCCATCACCACCGGTGCAAAAAACTGTCTCGTCACGAAACCTCCGAGGTGTGGGATCGTGTATCCACGCGCACGCACACGCAGGGGGGGTGATTAAAGGAGGAACCGGTCATTTGTAGGGTGAGTCTGCAGCGAGACACAGCACACTAAAGTTCAACCCCAGCAGTTCAGTACATAATTTCTATGATGCTAATTTTCTAATATAAGCTCTTTGTCGTTTAATTGTTGCTTATGATTTACCATTAGGTTTTGGCAGGTCTGATGCTTTTGCCGAATATATTCAAACTGCTCATACTCCTAATTTCAAACTAGTTTCTTGATAAACTACAACTAGGGATATGAAAAAATTTATGCAAAAGGTGTTCTTATGAAAATAAAAAAAGACTTTACTACATGCAAATTTTCAGCCTCTTTAAATTTTGATATCTAGAGTAGTCAGGCAAAGCAAGAGTACATCAGTATGGTCACTCATTATGTTTTTGAAAAGTGGGAACTGCAAAAAAGAATCATAGGATTTGAATTGATTGATGTAGCTGTTGGGGAATGTAGTATTTCAAAAAAAATCCTACGATCACGCAAGATCTATCTAGGAGAAGCATAGCAACGAGCGGGGTTGTGTCCATGTACCCTCGTAGACCGAAAGCGGAAGCGTTTAGTAACGCGGTTGATGTAGTCGAACATCTTCGCGATCCAACCGATCCAAGTACTGAACGCATGGCATCTCCGCGATCTGCACACGTTCAGCTCAGTGACGTCCCTCGAACTCTTGGTCCAGTTGAGGCCGAGGGAGAGTTCCGTCAGCACGACGGCATGGTGACGGTGATGATGAAGTTACCGGCGCAGGGCTTCGCCTAAGCACTACGACGATATGACCGAGGTGTGTAACCGTGGAGGGGGGCACCGCACACGGCTAAAAGATCAACATGTGTGTCTTTGGGGTGCGCCTCCGTATATAAAGGAGGGAGAGGGAGAGGCAGACGGCCCTAGGGGGGCGCGCCAAGGTGTGGAGTCCTACTAGGACTCCCTAGTCGTAGTAGGATTCCACCTCCCACACGGAGTAGGAAAGGGGAAGGGAGAAGGAGAAGGAAAGGGGCCTGGCCCCTTCTCCTAGTCCTAATTGGCCTCCTCCCAGGGCGCACCAGCCCCTTGTGGGCTGGTGTGCTTCCCTCTTATGGCCCATAAGGACCATAACTTCTCCCGGGGGGTTCTGGTAACCTCCCGGTACTCCGGAAAAATGCCTGAATCACTTGGAACCATTTCGATGTCCAAATGCAACCTTCCAATATATGAATCTTTATCTCTCGACCATTTCGAGACTCCTCGTCATGTCCTTGATCTCATCCAGGACTCCGAACAAACTTCAGTACATCAAATCACATAACTCATAATACAAATCATCATCGAACGTTAAGCGTGCGGACCCTACGGGTTCGAGAACTATGTAGACATGACCGAGACACATCTCCGGTCAATAACCAAAGAGCGTAAACCTGGATGCTCATATTAGCTCCTACATATTCTACGAAGATCTTTATCGGCTAAACTGCATAACAACATACGTTGTTCCCTTTGTCATTGGTATGTTACTTGCCCGAGATTCGATCGTCGGTATCATCATACCTAGTTCAATCTCGTTACCGGCAATTTTATTTACTCGTTCCGTAATGCATCATCCTGCAACTAACTCATTAGTCACATTGCTTGCAACGCTTATAGTGATGTGCATTACCGAGAGGGCCTAGAGATACCTCTCCGATACTTCGAGTCACAAATCCTAATCTCGATCTATGCCAACCCAACAAACACCTTCGGAGACACCTGTAGAGCATCTTTATAATCACCTAGTTACGTTGTGACGTTTGATAGCACATAAGGTGTTCCTCCGGTATTTGGGAGTTGCATAATCTCATAGTCAGCGGAACATGTATAAGTCATGAAGAAAGCAATAGCAATAAAACTCAACGATCATAATGTTAAGCTAACGGATGGGTCTTGTCCATCACATCATTCTGTAATGATGTGATCTCGTTCATAAAATGACAACACATGTCCATGGTTAGGAAACTTAACCATCTTTGATTAACAAGCTAGTCTAGTAGAGGCATACTAGGGACACTTTGCTTTGTCTATGTATTCACACATGTATCAAGTTTCCGGTTAATACAATTCTAGCATGAATAATAAACATTTATCATGATATAAGGAAATAAAATAATAACTTTATTATTGCCTCTAGGGCATATTTCCTTCGGTCTCCCACTTGCACTAGAGTCAATAATCTAGTTCACATCGCCATGTGACCAATACCCAAAGGGTTTACTAGAGTCAATAATCTAGTTCACTTCGCCATGTGATTAACACCCAAAGAGTACTAAGGTGTGATCAGGTTTTGCTTGTGAGAGAGGTTTAGTCAATGGGTCCGCCACATTCAGATCCGTATGTATTTTGCAAATTTCTATGTCCACAATGCTCTGCACGAAGCTACTCTAGCTAAATGCTCCCACTTTCAATGTGTATCCAGATCGAGACTCGAGTCATCCAGATCGGTGTCAAAGCTGCATCGACGTAACTCTTTACGATTTAACTCTTTATCACCTCCATAATCGAGAAATACTTCCTTATTCCACTAAGGATAATTTTGACCGCTGTCCAGTGATCTACTCCTGGATCACTGTTGTACCCTCTTGCCAAACTCATGGTGAGGTTCAGAATAGGTCTGGCACACAACATAGCATACTTCATAGAACCTATGACTGAGGCATAGGGATTGAATTTTCATTCTCTTTCTATTTTCTGCCGTGGTCGGGTTTTGAGTCTTTACTCAACTTCAAACCTTGCAACACAGGCAAGAACTCCTTCTTTGACTGTTCCATTTTGAACTACTTCAAAATCTTGTCAAGGTATGTACTCATTGAAAAAGCTTATCAAGCGTGTTGTTCTATCTCTATAGATCTTGATGCTCAATATGTAAGCAGCTTCACCGAGGTCTTTCTTTGAAAAACTCCTTTCAAACACTCCTTTATGCTTTACATAAAAATTCTACATTATTTCCAATCAACAATATGTCATTCACATATACTTATCAGAAATGTTGTAGTGCTCCCACTCACTTTCTTGTAAATACAGGCTTCACCGCAAGTCTCAGAAACCATATGCTTTGATCACCTTATCAAAGCGTATATTCCAACTCCGAGATACTTGCACCAGTCCATAGATGGATCGCTGGAGCTTGCACACTTTGTTAGTACCTTTAGGATTGACAAAACCTTCTGGTTGCATCATATACAACTCTTCTTTAAGAAATCCATTAAGGAATGTAGTTTTTGACATCCATTTGCCAGATTTCATGAAATGTGACAATTGCTAACATGATTTGAACAGACTTTAAGCATCGATACGAGTAAGAAAATCTCATCGTAGTCAACATCTTGAACTTGTCAAAAACCCTTTTCGACAAGTCGAGCTTTGTAGATAGTAACACTACTATCAGCGTCCGTCTTCCTCTTGGAGATCCATTTATTCTCAATGGCTTGCCGATCATCGGGCAAGTCAACCAAAGTCCACACTTTGTTCTCATATATGGATCCCATCTCAGATTTCATGGCCTCAAGCCATTTCGCGGAATCTGGGCTCATCATCGCTTCCTCATAGTTCGTAGGTTCGTCATGGTCAAGTAACATGACCTCCAGAATAGGATTGCCGTACCACTCTGGTGCAGACCTTACTCTGGTTGACCTACGAGGTTCGGTAGTAACTTGATATGAAGTTTCATGATCATGATTAGCTTCCTCACTAATTGGTGTAGGCATCACCAGAACTGATTTCTGTGATGAACTACTTTCCAGCTCGAGAGAAGGTACAATTACCTCATCAAGTTCTACTTTCCTCCCACTCACTTCTTTCGAGAGAAACTCCTTCTCTAGAAAGGATCCATTCTAAGCAACGAATATCTTGCTTTCGGATCTGTGATAGAAGGTGCACCCAACAGTCTCCTTTGGGTATCCTATGAAGACACATTTCTCTGATCTGGGTTCGAGCTTATCAGGTTGAAGCTTTTTCACATAAGTATAGCATCCCCAAACTTTGAGAAACGACAGCTTAGGTTTCTTGCCAAACCACAGTTCATATGGTGTCGTCTCAACAGTTTTAGATGGTGCCCTATTTAATGTGAATGCAGCTATCTCTAATGCATAACCCCAAAACGATAGTGATAAATCGGTAAGAGACATCATAAATCGCACCATATCTAATATAGTACGGTTATGACGTTCGGACACACCATTACGCTGTGGTGTTCCAGGTGGCGTGAGTTGTGAAACTATTCCACATCGTTTCAAATGAAGACCAAACTCGTAACTAAAATATTCGTCTCTGCGATCAGATCGTAGAATCTTTATTTCTTGTCACGATGATTTTCCACTTCACTCTGAAATTCTTTGAACTTTTCAAATGTTTTAGACTTAGGTTTCATCAAGTGGATATACCCATATCTGCTCAAATAATCTGTGAAGGTCAAAAAATAACGATACCCGCCGCGAGCCTCAACACTCATCGGATCGCATACATCAGTATGTATTATTTCCAATAAGTCAGTTGCTTGCTCCATTGTTCTGGAGAACGGAGTCTTAGTCATCTTGCCCATGAGGCATGGTTACGTAAGCATCAAGTGATTCATAATCAAGTGATTCCAAAAGCCCATCAAGATGGAGTTTACGCATGCGCTTTACACCAATATGACCTAAACGGCAAGTGCCACAAATATGTTGCACTATCGTTATCAACTTTGCATCTTTTGGCATCAATATTATGAATATGTGTATCACTATGATCGAGATTCAATAAACCATTCACCTTGGGTGTATGACCACAGAAGGTTTCATTCATGTAAACAGAATAACAATTATTCTTTGACTTAAATGAATAACTGTATTAATTGCAATAAACATGATCCAATCATGTTATGCTCAACGCAAACACCAAATAACGTTTATTATAGGTTCAACACTAATCTCAAGGTAAAGGAGTGTGCGATGGTGATCTTATCAACCTTGGAATCACTTCCAACACACATCGTCACCTTGCCCTCAACTAGTCTTTGTTCATTTTGTAACTCCTATTTCAAGTTATTAATCATAGCAATCAACCAAAGTATCAAATACCGTGGGCTACTATGAATACTAGTAAAGTACACATCAATAACATGTATATCATATATGCATTTGTTCACTTTGCCATCCTTCTTATCCGCCAAGTATTTGGGGCAGTTCTGCTTCCAGTGAGCATTTCCTTTGCAGTAGAAGCACTCAGTTTCAGGCTTGGGTCTAGCTTTGGGCTTCTTCATGGGAGTGGCAACTTGCTTGCCATTCTTTTTGAAGTTCCCTTTCTTTCCCTTGCCCTTTTACTTGAAACTAGTGGTCTTGTCAACCATGAGCATTTGATGCTTTTCTTGATTTCTACCTTCGTCAATTTCAGCATCACGAAGAGCTCGGGAATCGTTTTCGTCATCCCTTGCATATTATAGTTCACCATGAAGTTCCAATAACTTGGTGATAGTGACTAGAGAGCTCTCTCAATCACTATTTTATCTCAAGATTAACTCCCACTTGATTCAAGCGATTGTAGTACTCGCATTAATCGAGCACATGCTCATTGGTTGAGCTATTCTCCTCCATCTTATAGGCAAAGTACTTGTTAGAGGTCTCATACCTCTCAACTCGGGCATGAGTCTGAAATACAAATTTCAGCTCTTGGAACATCTTATATGTTCCGTGGCATTCAAAACGTTTTTGAAGTCCAGGTGCTAAGCCGTAAAGCATGGTGCACTAAACTATCAAGTACTTATCTTACCGAGCTTGCCAAACGTTCATAACGTCTGCATCTGCTCCCGCAATAGGTCCGTCACCTAGCGGTGTGTTGGGCCTGCAAGTGCATAGGTTTGTAGGACAGTAGCAAATTTCCCTCAAGTGGATGACCTAAGGTTTATAAATCTGTAGGAGGCATAGGATGAAGATGGTCTCTCTCAAACAACCCTGCAACCAAATAACAAAGAGTCTCTTGTGTCCCCAACACACCCAATACAATGGTAAATTGTATAGGTGCACTAGTTCATGAAGAGATGGTGATACAAGTGCAATATGGATAGTAGATAGAGGTTTTTGTAATCTGAAATAATAAAAACAGCAAGGTAACAAGTGATAAAAGTGAGCGTAAACGGTATTGCAATGATAGGAAACAAGGCCTAGGGTTCATACTTTCGCTTAGTGCAAGTTCTCTCAACAATAATAACATAGATAGATCGTATAAAATCCCTCAACATGCAACAAAAGAGTCACTCCAAACCACTAATAGCGGAGAACAAACGAGAGATTATGGTAGGGTACGAAACCACCTCAAAGCTATTCTTTCGGATCAATCTATAAAAGAGTTCGCACTAGAATAACACCTTAAGACACAAATCAATCAAAACCCTAATGTCACCTAGATACTCCATCGTAACCTCAAGTATCCGTGGGCATGATTATACGATATGCATCACACAATCTCAGATTTATCCAACCAACATAAAAGTACTTCAAAGAGTGCCCCAAAGTTTCTACCGAGAATCAAGAACGTGTGCCAACCCCTATGCATAGGTTCATAGGCGGAACCCGCAAGTTGGTCACCAAAACATA
Source organism: Aegilops bicornis (assembly GCA_021605145.1). Classification (NCBI taxonomy): domain Eukaryota; kingdom Viridiplantae; phylum Streptophyta; class Magnoliopsida; order Poales; family Poaceae; genus Aegilops; species Aegilops bicornis. The sequence continues at coordinate 465,515,973 of CM038671.1, forward strand.
CATCAAGTGGCACATGATATCCCATTGTCACCATGGATAAGCACGGCAAGACATACATCAAGTGTTCTCGTAAAAGACTCAATCCGGTAAGATAACTTCAAAGGGGAAACTCAATTCATCACAAGAGAGTAGAGGGGGAGAAGCAACATAAGATCCAACTATAATAGCAAAGCTCGCGATACATCAAGATCGTGTGAAGTCGAGAACACGAGAGAGAGAGAGATCAAACACATAGCTACTTGTACATACCCTCAACCCTGAGGGTGAACTACTCCCTCCTCGTCATGGAGAGCGCCGGGATGATGAAGATGGCCACCAAAGTGATGGGATCCCCTCTGGCAGTGGTGCCTAATGTGGTCCCGATAGGTTTTTGGTGGCTATAGAGGCTTGCGGCGGCGGAACTCACGATCTATCTTTTGTTCTGGAAGTTTTAGGGTACGTAGGTATATATGGGTGAAAGGAGTACGTCGGTGGACCTCCGGGGTGCTCACGAGGCAGGGGGCGCGCCCAGGGGGGTAGGGCGCGCCCCCCACCCTCGTGGGAAGCCCGAGACTCCCCTGACGTGCACTCCAAGTCTATCAGGTTGCTTTCCTTCCAAAAATAACTTCTCTAGTTGATTTCGTTCCTTTTTGACTCCGTCTGATATTCCTTTTCCTCGAAACACCTAAATAGGCATAAAACAACAAATCTAGGCTGGGCCTTCGGTTAATAGGTTAGTCCCAAAAATAATATAAAAGTGGATAATAAAGCCCATAATCATTCAAAACATATAATAATATAGCATGAATGCTTCATAAATTATATATACGTTGGAGATGTATCAGCATCCCCAAGCTTAATTCCTACTCGTCCTCGAGTAGGTAAATGATAAAAGAAAGAATTTATGAAGTGTGAATGCTAGAGGTGCACAAGTTTGATCAATGATAATTTCAATCACCTTTACTAGCATCATTATATGTCATAATAGTAGTTCATCTCATAAAACTTTTCACGAACTAGTAACAAGCAATTCACATGTTAAAGCATAGACCATAAACATTCTTGAAAACTAGCAAACTTCATTCTTAGTCATCAAAACAATTGCAATTCATCTTATTTTCAGGAATAGCAAACTCCACATACTCAACTATCATATAGTCTTCTACAATTGCTAACACTCACGCAATACTTGTGGTTATGAAGTTTTAATCGAGAACCACGTAGAAAGATTGGGGCTTATAATGTTGCCTCCAAACATATTCACCTTTGGGTGATGTCAAGAATAATAGTTCATGCTAACGTACATCCAATTGGATATATATATCAGGATCACCCTAACACAAAGTGCTTGCCAAAGGATAAAATGAAAAGGGAAAGGTGAAGATCACCTTGACTCTTGCATAAAGTAAAAGATAGGCCCTTCGCAGAGGGAATCGTGGATTTGCAGAGGTACCAGAGCTCAATTTTGAAATAGAGATAAATAATTTTGAGAGGTATGATCTCATTGTCAACATAACAACCAAGAGTCCCAATATCTTCCATACTACATACATTATAGGCGGTTCCCACGCAGAATGGTAAAAGTTTATACTCCCCCAACCACCAACAAGCATCAATCCATGGCTTGCTCGAAACAACGAGTGCCTCCAACTAACAACAATCATGGGGGAGTTCTGTTTAATTATTTTGATTTGATTTTGGTCTTTTTGATCATGGGACTGGGCATCCCGGTTACCTCCACTTTCTCGTGAATGAGGAGCGGAGTCCACTCCTCTTGAGAATAACCCACCTAGCATGGAAGATATTGACAGCCCCTAGTTGCTACATGAGCAATTCGGGCATACAAAACAGATTATAATTTGAAGGTTTAGAGTTTGGCACATGCAAATTTACTTGGAACGGCAGGTAAATACCGCATATAGGTAGGTATGGTGGACACTCATGGCAAAAACTGGGTTTAAGGATAATGGATGCACAAGCAGTATTCCCACTTAGTACAGATATTTAGGCTAGCAAGGGGAGAAAGGCAAGCTCAACATGTTTGAATGATCCATGACAATATACTTTAACTGAGATGCGAGAAAACATAACCCGTTACGTTGTCTTCCTTGTCCAACATCAACTCTTTAGCATGTCAAACTTAATGAGTGCTCACAATTATAAAAGATGTCTATGATAATATATTTATATGTGAAATCTCCCTTCCTTCAATATTCTTTCATGAATTGTTCAAATGACTAATACAATGCTTGCTAACCGTCAATAAATTTACAGCCTCTACTTCTTAGATGTGAAGTCATTACTCCCCATGGAATAAGCAAATGAGGCATATATAATTTATGACAATCAACTCATTCAACCATTTACTCATAGGATATAAGTGAAGCACACGAGTAAATGAAAAACTACTCCAAAAAGATATAAGTGAAGATCAAAGAGTAGCTAAATAATTATGCAACTATGCAAAAACTCTCTCTCATTAAAGAATTTCAGATCTTGGTATCTTATTCAAACAGCAAGCAAAGCAAAATAAAATGACATTGCAAGGATAGCACAACTCATGTGAAGAAGCAAAAACTTAGGTTCAACCGATACTAACCGATGATTGCCGAAGAAGAAAGGTGGGATGCCTACCGGGGCATACCCAAGCTTAGATGCTTGAGACTTCTTGAAATATTATTTTGGGGTGCCTTGGGCATCCCCAAGCTTGAACTTTTGTGTCTCTTTAATTCCTCTCATATCATGGTTTCTCTTTTTATCAAAAGCTTCATTCACAACAAACTCAACAAGAACTCGTGAGATAGGTTAGTATAAGCCAATGCAAAACCTTATCATATTTTACTGTAACAAATCACTAAAATTATTATTCAACATTGAATACTAAATGACTCTGCATATTTAATACTCCTATCCTCAAATAGAATCATTAAACAAGCAAACATATGCAAACAATGCAACCATAACAGCAATCTTCCAAAACAGTACAGTCTGTAAAGAATGCAAGAGTAACAATACTTCCCTGACTCCAAAAATTATGAACTAAAATTCCAACTGTAATAAATTTATCAGATCTTAATATGCAAAAAGATTCAACGTTATACCATTCTCTGACTTTTCTAGGGAATTTTTGCAACAGCAGTAAACTTTCTGTTTTCAAACAGCAACATGTATACTAGCAAAATAAGCGTGGCAAAGGCTATCCTTGACTTTTTTTATTGAAACTAAAGATGCAAAACATTATTCTAACTAACAGAAAGAAAAAGCTAGCAAAATAAAATGACGCTCCAAGCAAAACACATATCATGTGGCGAATAAAAATATAGCTCCAAGTAAAGTTACCGATGAACGAAGACGGAAGATGGGATGCCTTCCGGGGCATCCCCAAGCTTAGTTGCTTGGTTGTCCTTGAATATTACCTTGGGGTGCCTTGGGCATCCCTAAGCTTAGGCTCTTTCCACTCCTTATTCCATAGTCCATCGAATCTTTACCCAAAACTTGAAAACTTCAACCACACAAAACTCAAAACAAAAACTCGTAAGCTCCGTTAGTATAAGAAAATAAAACCACCACTTAGGTACTGTAATGAACTCATTCTAAATTTGTATTGGTGTAATATCTACTGTATTATAACATCTCTAAGGTTCATACCACTTAATACTAGCCATAGATGCATCAAAATAAGCAAACAACACAATGAAAACAGAATCTGTCAAAAACAGAACAGTCTGTAGTAATCTGTATCAAACGTATACTTCTGGAACCCCACAAATTCTTAAATAATTTGCTGGACCTGAGGAAATTCTCTATTAATCATATGCAAAAAGAATCAACCTAAAATCACTCTCCAGTAAAAAATGGCAGCCATTCTCGTGAGCGCAAAAGTTTCTGTTTTCTACAGCAAGATCATATAAACTTCACCCAAGTCTTCCCAAAGGTTCTACTTGGCACTTTATTGAAACAAAAGCTATAAAACATGATTACTACAGTAGCATAATCATGTGGACACACAAAAACAGTAAGGGTAAATATTGGGTTGTCTCCCAACAAGCGCTTTTCTTTAATGCCTTTCTAGCTAGGCATGATGATGACAATGATGCTCACATAAAAGATACGAATTGAAACATAACGGGAGCATCATGAAGCATATGACTAGCACATTTAAGCCTAACCCACTTCCTATGCATAGGGATTTTGTGAGCAAACAACTTATGGGAACAATAATCAACAAGCATAGGAAGGCAAAACAAGCATAACTTCAAGATTTTAAGCACATAGAGAGGAAACTTGGCATTATTGCAATTCCTACAAGCATATATTCCTCCCTCATAATAATTTTCAGTAGCATCATGAATGAATTCAACAATATAACCAGCACCTAAAGCATTCTTTTCATGATCTACTAGCATAGAAAAATTTACTACTCTCCACATAAACAAAATTCTTCTCATTCGGAATAGTAGGAGTATCATAAGAGACTTCAACACTAAAAATTGTTTCCACATTAAAAGAGTAATGTTCAGAAAAAGGGTAATCATAATCATGACAAGTTTTATAAATATAATCATCACTAATTTTTATACCATAATGTCGGGGAAACTGATCCAAGATGTCGGGGAAACTGATCCACGAACACCTATGGGACCGGCGGACCGAGCCCCTTTCGGTTCGGCGGAGATCGCACGAAGAGCGGATCGAGGCGAAGCTAACACGAGCAGTTACCCAGCTTCGAGCTCTTCGAGAGATAACACTCCTCCGCTGCATGTCCGAGTGTATTGAGTTCTTGCTCGGGAGGCGCTTGAGTGCTCTGATACACACTCGCTGCTAACGAGACCGGCGTGAGTGTTTTTACGCCTTGAACCCCCTTCTACGCTTGCGCATGGGCCTCCTTTTATATGCTAAAGGGTCTCCGAGTAAGGTGGCAACGTAGACAAGGGTAAAATGGAAAAGGAGTTGCGGTTGGTACAACTACTGCACAATGTATCATACCTAACTCCGACGGCAGGGACAAAGGCATTAAATGCCCGCCTATGTCGCCCAAATAGTGCAAAAAGGGACTGTCAGGATGCCACCGCTTGCCACGATGGCGATCTTGTCGGCGTGCCGCCATCACCGCCAAGACCGCCGCAAGACAGCCTCTTGCCACGCGCTACCGAAAGGTCCTGTATGACACGTTGGTGGATGTGCTTTGGAGCCGGTACAGAGTGGTAGTTTGTCGCGCAAAGCGCCTTTGCCGCGTCGTTGTCTTGTCGCGTCCGGAAGCTTGTCGCTCACCGGCCTCGCCAGATGCGTGGCGCGTCAGCGGCAAGTTCCTTGAGATGCCTTGGTTGGCCTTCCCGCAAGCTCCTCTTGCCGGGCCTTGTCTCCTTGGCTTGAATACTTTGTTCTTGAATAGCTCGAAAGGAACCACGGAGGACCTTGGCGCTCACCCGGCAAGCCTTGCCGCTGGTGTTACAGCTGCCAGTGCACAAGTTCGGGATACTAGGGTACCCTACTCTAGTACACCGGTCAGAGCCCCCGAACTGGGCCACACAGTCTTTGGCGTTGTTGGGCCAGGCCCAAAACAGGGCACGGCACGCGCGGCCTGGGTTACGCCATATCTCACTCAGATCCACCGCGCCCTCCTCGAACGGCATGCGTCGAATGCGGCGTCGTGGGAAAGATCGTGGGTGGTTTCTTTATTCGGAAAGACGGAATGTCTGCCCCCTCCCTCTTTATAAGCAGGGGAAACAGGGGCAGTTCGCCCATCTTGCCGATCGCTATTCTAACCTCAAAAACCTCCGCCGCTCCCCCCTTCTTCCCAAAGCTGAAAGAGAGCAGCGCTCCGCCCCTCATCGCCACCGGCACCACCAAAGCCGTCGATCTTTCTCACCACCTCCGCCATGGCTCCGAAAGCCGGGACGGGTGTGAAGTCGGCCGAGGCGCAGCGGCTTCTTGGCGCCTGAAAGGAGCGGGCAACCTTCCCCCCTCAGCTTGCCGCGAAGGAGCTGAGGGAGTATTACTACCTCTTCTGGTCGACGGAGACGCGAGCGCATCCGCGCACGAAGGTACTCCCAGCTGCCGCTTCGGAAATGGCTCCGAATGGATATCCCTTCTTCGCGTTGTTCTTCTCGCGGGCTCGCCCGCCCTTTTCTCTGAAGTTTTTCTGTGACATTATGAACACCCTACGGGTTCCGCCTCCTTGACTTCACCCCCAATGCCGTTCGACCATGGCAGTTTTCGCACATCTCTGCGAAAACTTTGTCGGAGTCTATCCAAATGTAGCTCTTTTTCGCCACTTCTTTATGCCCCGAGTTGAGAGAGGGGAGCCTTTATCCGGCGGAATCGCCTGGATCTCGAGAACTGGCAAGAAGGAAGCTTATCTGGAGGGAGAGCTCCACAGCAAGTGGGATGAATGGAGAGCAGACTGGTGCTGGATTGTCGAGGAGAACCCGCAGCCATTTACCGCCCAGCCAAGCTCCCGATGAGCGCCAAGCAACGATTGGAGCAACGTGGCCCCTAAGACGATAGGCTGAAGATTGCCGTCACCGGATCCCTCGCCTCGGGCTTGCCGGGCTCACCGAGGCGCCGTTGGCGCAGATTTTCTTCGCCGCATCACCCCCTCGCAGAGAGGAGGAGACCCGCCTCGGAGTTCCGTAACGCGGCGGATATCATGAGGCTACCGGGCCTCAACTTCAACTTCACTGTCACAGAACTGACGCGATGCTCCCGGAACTGTTCAAGCACGAGCCTCAACATCCCGAAGTGTTCAGGTTGCCGAGGGGTGTCGTTCATTGCAACAACTCCTTGCTCGACCGCATCCGTGCAATAATGCCGCTGTGCGATTCGCATGGAATTGTCCCAACTTGGCAAGAGCCTGCAGACGACGTTGTGCAGGAGTTCTTTGACGGCTTGGTAGAAAAGCCGGTCCGCTCCGATGAACAGAAGAGCCTTACTCGCGACACCACCGATGCGGAGATGCAGCGCGTCGCCACTAGGCTGGAAGAGGCGGCGGCAGCCGCCATGGCGAAGTTTGGAGTCACCGGGGAGGAGGCAGAGGCAGCAGAGGCGGCAAGCCTTGCCGGGCAAGAGGGGCTGCTGGCGAGGGAGAACTTGTCGGGCCTGAAGCTGAGTCGAGCGAGACCGCCGAGGGCGCGAGCGACTCGTTGAAGATCGACTCCTCCTCCTTCTCACTTTCAGACAGCTCGCCGTAAGCGGAGCCCCCAGCTCCACCAAGAAGGCGTCTCTGCAAGGCCGGGACGTGGCGGGCGGCAGACGGTCAGCAACACGCCCGGCGCCATCGCCCGCTCCACCGTAAGCAACGCTTGGTGGAGCACCTCACGTTGCTGCGACAACTGGAGCGGGCCCTCCCGACCACCGCTTCGCCTCCCGCCAAGCGGCTAAGGGAACCTACTCCTCCGCCTTTGTCGCAGCCAAGGTGGGCCGGACTTGACCTCTCCGGCGCTCAAAGCTCCCGGCGAGGAAGAGGAAGAGTAAGATTCTTTGTTGTACTTGTAGTTCTTCAATTCTTGCTGTTTTGTCTTGTATCTGATTTTCTTTACTCCGAACCCATTCCTTTTCAGGACTCTGGCCCAGAGAGCGGCGAAGAGAGCCAAGGTCCCGGTGATTGTCATCGAGGACGAACCCACCGCGACAGCAGGGGGTGTGTCCGAGACCACCTTGCCGGACCCGGCAACTATTCCCCAAAGCAGCCCCCAGCGCAGCCCCCAGCGTAAGTATATGGTTTACTTTCTGCTGTTAGGCGCGCATGGGTGCTCCTTCTTTGCTGACATCTGACTATTGGTTTGCGTAGGAGCAGAGCAGTCTCACCAGGAGTGCCCGGAAGCCGCTCCCGACATGCCATCTGCTTCGACTACACCGCCAAGGAGGATTCCCGGCAAGGGAGAATTTTCAGTAAGGGAGAAGTCTCCGACAAGGGACAGTTCTCCGCAAGGGGCAGCACAGCTGACCCCACAGTGGCGGAGACCACGATCAGAGATCCTAGTACAGGTAATCCTCTTGCTTGAAAAACTTCCCTTGGGTTCTTCTTCTTCTGATTTTCTTTTGAATATTTGCTTGACTTTTCTTCCCTTCCGGTCATCAGTCCATCTGCCACAGAGCCGATGGAAACCGAGGTCGCCGTGAGGAGAACGCAAGGCTGGGTAATACCGACGACGCTACCGTCGCCGAAGAAGAAGCCGTGGCTGATGATCCCGCCGGGCGGAGAGGCCGCCAAAGCTGCCGCCGCAGAAGCCGGGCGAGGGGTCCGACGACCGCGACCGACGGCCCCGAGGTCACAGGGAGCGCCAGCGCTTACGCCGATCACGATCCTCCGCCGGCCGCTGCCGAAGCTGTCAGTTCAAGAGCCCCAGCCCTACGCCTATTTGAAGGCCGGGCGATGGCGTCTTCATCAAGCTCCCCAGGCCGAGCTCCGTGGCGCCGATCAAGGAGAAATCTTTGATGAAGAGTTGCTCGCCTCCGCCGGGTAGACGCTGGTCGACGCTACCGGCAGCAAAGTGCCGCGAGCCCGAGAAGGAGCAGGTGCTGGAAGCTGTTGTCGCCTACCGCGCCCGGCTGTGCCAAGATGGCATCCCGAAGCGCTTGTCGCGAGGGCGGGAGTGGACATCGAGAAGCGCGCGGAGGAGCTCCGGGGCCTCAACCAGGAAGCTCTCCGGTCCCTGGCAGAGGAGCGGGAGCAACTCGCCGAGGAGCGTAAAGCCTTCCTCCTCGAGAAGGCTGAAGTTGAAGAGCAACAGCGGCTTGCTGCCGAGAAGCTGTCTGCGCAGGAAGGCGAGTTGGTGTAGCGGAAGGTTAGCCTTGACAGCCACGAGGAGGAGCTTACGTAGCGAGCAAACATTTGGCGGGGCTCTCAAGGAAGCAGAGGATGCTGCCGCAGCTGCCGAGGCCGCCAAGAAGGAGTTGGAGACAAAGGTGGCGCAGCTGGAGGCCGATCTCAAGGTGAGCAGCGAGGATCTTGCTGCGCTCAAGCGTGAGCGCGAGAAGGACGCCTACACCCTTGGCGAGCTGCAGGGTCGTCTCGCCGAGAGGAGCAAGGAGCTTAGCGCCGCCAAGGACTCCAACGCAGATCTTGAGTTGAAGCTGACTACTTTGACCAAGACGCTAGACGGCGCCAGGGAGAAGATCAAGGCCCGGCATTTAGGCGCCTGCTGGCGAAAGGTCTTTGCTGCTGCCTGCACACTTTTAGGGAGAATGTGGAGCACCGGACCGAGGGTCTCGTCGATGTTGCCGCAGCCATCGACAGGGAGCTGGCGCAGCTAGGGATGGAGGATCTCGGGCATTCCTCCGATGAGCACCTCCAACCCAGCGCCAAGCTCCGCTTGTTCTTCAAAGGCGTGGCGACGGCCCTCCAGCGACTCTGGGAGAAGATCCCAAAGCAGCTGGCCGACGAGTCGCGCAAGATCTGCGCGGGAGCTCTTCAAAAGGTGCTGGTGAAGGTGGCCTTCCGCAACCCAGGCCTCAACCTCACCAACGTCCTCAGGACCTTGCCGCCGTATGCTGATCTAGAAGCGCTCAAGACCCTTGTCGCACCCATTGTGGACAAGGTGAGCGGGATCAAGAGGGTTGAGAGCGATCGCAGTGATTAGGCCGCCTGCTTTTCTCTTTTTCTTGTCGCTGCGGTCATGTTATGAGAACAATCTATTAGAGCTGCGACAAGCTATCTTGTAATATGACTCTATTTTGGGTAGCGGTTGCTATGTTATTTCCTTTACTTGATTCCTCCTTTGTATGTTTTTGCCTCACGCTTTTAGGGGAACTTGTCGGCGCAGCACCTTAGCCACATTTGAGTCTTGGGACGTCGACAAGTTGCCGCTGGTGCCACCGACAAGAAACCTTGTCGCAACTAGTCGCAGCTCACTTAAGTTGTTGAGCGGACTCGAAACAAAGTAAGGGCGCAACTAGCTACGTAGTTGGTTCCTCCGCCGCATGTGTTTTCCATACAAAGCACGGTCGCTCGAGGAAGATAACTTAAAAATTTTAAAACTGATTGCTCAAACTTTAGCAACTTAGCTTTTACATTGTTTGCTTCCCGTAAGGCTTAAACTTCCTCGAGCAACGCTTGGTCCACACCATTATCTTCTCATTTCCCCCCGGCAAACTTGTGGGCGAGGGAACCTTCCTTTCATTGAGAAAGAGAAAGAAGAGAAAATAAAGATATGGAGTCTTATGGCTCGTTATTGCTTACCGGGGGTAGGCGCTGCACAAAGTGTCAGATAACGCATGCAAAGAAAAGTAGAAAGCATGAAATTGACAAGATGTGCGGAGCACATGAGCTTTACTTTTATGCACGGGTCTGCGCCCGCTTCGCATAAAGGATCACATGCAACATCGGCAAGACTTGTAGAAAGGTGGTTCTTGGAACAGGTTCCGCAACCGCGCCTCTGAGTAAAACTTACGAAGATGCTCAATGTTCCAGGAGTTGCTCACCGGAATGCCATCTTCGGTCTCAAAGGCGGATGACGCCAGTGCCTAGTGACTCGCTTCACCCGGTAAGGGCCTTCCCACTTTGGCGTCAACTTGTTGGATTTCTTGGCGGACTGAGCAGCGCCACAAGAACAAGGTCGCCTTTCCTCGAGACTTCGGCATTAACTTTATGCGGCTATGGTAGCGCGTTAAAGCTTGCCGGGTATCGAGCAGCTCGTCTGTTGACTTTGAAGACGGGTCCTCCTCAAGGAGCAGTAGCGTCATCTTGTCGCAATTGCTCTTGCTCAAGCTCATCATAAGCGAGCACCGGAGGTGACCCGTATCACGAAGTTCCGTGGGGAGAAGCGCCTCGCTCATAGACTAGAGCGAAAAGGTGTCTCGCCAGCGGCTCGATTTGGCGTCAGTCTGATCGACCAAAGAACCACCGGCAGCTCCTCAATCCAGTTCTTTCCGTACTTGCGCAGCCCGTCGAAAGTCCTGGTCTTGAGCCCGCCAAGCACTTCAAAGATTCGCCTTCTCCGCTTGACCGTTACTTCTCGGGTGAGCAATGGGGCGAAAGCGAACCTTGGCGCCAAGATCTTGGACGTCTTGCATGAAAGGTGCGGCTCGTGAATTGCGTGCCATTGTCGGTGATGATCCCGTTAGGGATCCCAAGCCGCAAACAATCGACCTGAAGAACTTGATCACGATCGCGGTTGTCACCTTCCTCATCGCTTCCACTTCCGAGCCACTTTGTGAACTTGTCGATTGCAACGCATAAGTACTCAAAGCCCCGAGAAAGGGCCGAGGATGTCGAGCCCCTGGATCGAAAATGGCCAGGATAAAGGGATCGCCGGAGAGCTTGAGCTGGCCGGGTGTATCTGCTTTGAATGGAACTGGCACGCTTCACACTTGGTTACTTGTGCAGTTGCATCCTGGAGGGCTGTCGGCCAAAAGAAACCTTGCCGGAATGCTTTGCCGGTAAGTGCTCTTGCGCCAATGTGGTGACCACATATGCCTCCATGTATCTCTGCCAACAGCTTTTGTCTGTCTTCCCGGTGAATACACTTCAATTTCACACCGTTGAGTCTTCTTCGCATGCAGGTGTTGTCCACAAACCGGGTACATACTTGACCGGGCTACTCTCTTTCCTCTTCTTCTTGCTCTTCGAAGTTCTCCCCGTTCAAGGAAACGCGAGCAATCTCTTTGTGCCCATGCCGGAGCTTGCGGCTCGACAACAAGGACTAAAGGCACATCTGTCGCTGGGAACATCCGCTTCTACGGTGAGAACTCGCGGCTCGGCCGAGCTTGATCGTTCCCGGCAAGCTTGCCGGAGCAAAACTTGTCGGGAGCGTCGCTTCAACGGAACAAACCCTAGGGCTTGCCGAGCAGATCGCTTCTCAAAGACCCTTGGTGTTGATCTTGAGGACCTTCTTGGCGGCGGTTCGGGAGCTCGCTTGGGAGAAAATAGTCACCAGAAACAACTTCCTCTTCTTGCTCATCCGGTTGATGGCGCGATGCACGGTTGAGTCGGTTTGAGCACAAAGATCCCTGGTTCCATTGTGTAACTTAAGTGCGGCGACTTCGACAAAGCCATCGGCAATGTCGTTCGAGCTCTTGGAACATGTTCCATCCGTAGGCCGTCAAAGTGCTCTTCTAGCTTTCTCACTTCATCAACGAAGCTTCCATCAACGGACTCTAATAATTCTTGTTCACTTGGCGGACGACAAGTCGTGAGTCACCCCTCGACAATGAGCTTCTTGATCCCAAGGTCTGCCGCGATCTCGAGACCGCAAGCAAACCTTCATACTCTGCGGTATTGTTCGTTGCTTGCTCCTTGGGAAAGTGCATCCGATCATTGCGTACTTGAGGTGCTCTCCGGTGGAGTGCGACAAATGTGTACGCTTCATTTCCGGCGCCTTGCAGCGAGAAGGCACCATCAAAGTACATCAGCCACTCTTTGCTTTTGCTTCCTTGACGGGATGCTCGCTTCGAATTTCTTCATCTTGTGTTGGCGCCCATTCTGCTATGAAATCCGCCAATGCTCGCTTTGGATAGTTGAAGTGCTCTCAAACTTGAGGCCAAAGCTGACAGTTCCAAAGTGCCCACTCGACAATCCCGCATGTTGCTTCTGGATTTTGCAAGATCCTCTTCAGCCGAAAACGAGTGGCGATTGTGATCTCATGTGCTTGGAAGTAATGGCGCAGCTTTCGAGGCCATGAGAAGGCCGAATAGCAATTTCGCACAATTGCAGGTACCTTTTGACCTAGCCCCCGCAGAAGGGAACCGACAAAGTAAATCGGGCGCCGCACCATTCTTTTTCTCGCATCTTCTCACGCTACCGCTGCAGATCCCTCTTTGTCGGGACGAGCTTGCCGGTGAAGTCCCCCGCTTGTCGCCGGATGCATCTGCCGTGGTTGCCGGGCTCGTCATCCGCCTCCCTCTCCGCTACTAACGCAGCACTAACCACTTGATTGGTTGCCGCTATATATAGCAAGCAACTTCTCTTGTGGCTTAGGTGCGACAAGTGTTGAGTGGAGGACAGTATCTCTTTAAGTCCTGCGGTGCAGCCTCCGCTCGAGTCCATTTCATTGGACCTGCCTTTTTCAATATTTTGAAAAATGGCAGGTATGCGCCAGCAGACCTAGAGATAAACCTTCCGAGAGCAGCTACGCAACCGGCAAGTCTTCGTGACATCCTTGACGCGCTTTTGGTGCTTCAATCTGCTCAATGGCCTTGATCTTGTCGGGATTGGCTTCAATTCCCCGCTGAGACATGAAGAACCCGAGAAGCTTGCCGGAGGGGACTCCAAACACACACTTCTCGGGGTTGAGCTTGAGGTTGATCTTGCGCAGATTTGCAAAGGTTTCGTCTAAATCTTGAATCAGAGTCGCTTTGTCCTTGCTCTTGACCACTATGTCATCCATGTAGGCTTCCACATTTCGTGTATTTGCGGCTCAAAAGCGTCATGGACTACCCTTGCAAATGTTGAACCAAGCATTCTTTAAACCGAAAGGCATCCAGACGTAAACAAAGATATGTGCCACATGGGGTGATGAATGCGGTCTTCTCCTCATCCTCTTACGCCATGAAGATCTGATGGTATCTCGAATATGCATCAAGAAATGAAAGCAAGTCACATCCGCCGTGGAGTCAACAATCTGGTTGATGCGCAGCAAGGGAAATGGGTCTTTGCGACAAGCTTTATTGACATCGGTAAAGTCGATACTGAGCCTCCATTTCCGCTTGCCTTTTGCGACGCATTTACTACAGGGTTGGCTAACCACGTAGGATGGAGCACTCCTCCGACAAGGCCCGCTGCTTCAATTTCTTGATTTCTTCTGCGATGAATTCTTGGCGCCCACCGCCGCTTTCTTCGACTTTCGCTTGACGGCCGCGATGAGGACAGACGGCAAGATGGTGCTCGATTACTTTCACAGGAACACCGGGATGTCAGACGGTTGCCACGCAAATACGCCGACGTTAAGCCCGCAGGAAAGCAACGAGCCGCTTTTCCTATTTAGGGTCGAGAGTGGCGCTGATGGTAAAGGTACCACCAAAGGCCATCCTCCTTGGCGGACACCTTCTTGGTCTCCGTGGAGCTGCCATTGTCTTCTTACACTTGCCGGTGGAGCTCGATGGTGCGTCCTCGGCGGTAGCGCAGCACTCACCAAGAGGTGCGCTTGCCGGAGTGGGCATCGTAACTCTTGCGGACTTGGTCTTCTTTCTTTGCCACAGGAGCTTCAACGGCAAGTGACTTGCAATCTGCTGCGCTGCTGCTTCCCGGTAGATCTTGTTGTCGGCGCAGATAAGAGCATCCTTCTTGTCGCCAGGACAGAGATGACACTTATCGGGCCTAGCTTCTTCAAAGATGTTGTATGCATAGTGAGAGGCTGCCATAAATTTGGCGAGTGCTTTGGGCGGCCGAGTATCCCATTGTAAGGCAATGGAAAGTCAAGAACGCCAAAGGTGACCCTCTCGGTCCTGTAGTTCAACTTCACTGCCAAATGTCACCGCAACGTGATCTTTCCCTTCGGCTTGCTCCTTCTCGGATTGATTCCTTGGAATGTGCCGGTCTCTTCGAGCTCGCTTCTCGAGGATCCGAGTTTACGGAGTATCGCGGAGGAGATCAGGTTCAAGCCGCCCCGCCAACTAGCATCTTAGTGACCTTGAGGTTGCGGATAGTTGGTGAAACCAACATCGGCAAGCGCCCGACCGCAGTTATGCGATCGTGGTGGTCCTCAATATCAAAGATGATAGGCGTCTTTGGACCATTTCGTGAGGCTTGCGTGACTCGGCGGGTGGTTCTGCCGCATTGACTTCCCGCACTCCACCGCTTGAGTTGGCGGTGTGAAGTATGCGCAGAAGCACCGCCGTCAACGCACGTGACCTCCGTGGCTTTCTGGAACTCCTGCTCATCGGTCTCATCATCATCCATATCTTCATCATCGCCGTAAATCATCTTCATCCTTGTCGCGGCCGCTGGGAGGTCTGGTCTCTCCTTGCGGCTGCTTGGCTACCACAGCGTCCTCCTCGCCGGGCGTTCTTGCCGCTCCTCTAGCACCTTCCTGGGCCTTCTCCTTGTCGCGCCGTCAGATTCAGCCTTTTGTCGCTCGACAAGCCGCCGACCTTCTTGCAGCTCTGGAGGTCATGGCCCTTGGTGCGGTGGATCTTCGCAAGATCGCTGGTTGGTGCCGCCCTGCTTGTCGGGCGGCCGCCACAAACAGTAGTTGGTGCTGCGGCAATCTCCTCGCCGAGCTACCAGCTTTGGCTTTCTTGGCGCTACCTCCATTGCGGACTGCTCAACGACTAGCACATCTTTGCCTTTCTTCTTCCCGTTGTTCCGCCACGGTTTTTCTTTGCGGGCAGCCTCCTCACTATCGATCCTCCCGCTTCAGATTCTCTCCGGAGTTTCCTCCCTTCCTCAAGACGTGCACACTTGTCGGCCGGGGCATATAGCTCAGCGACGTCTCATCTTGCACATCGCCATCTCCTCCCGCATCTCGCGGTTTCGACGCTCGATGGAACGCTACCGATTATCATGGCGGGTGGACATCTGGGATGTTGTCTGACTGTGGCTGAATCTCTGAATGTACTTGCTAGGGGCTCTCCTTCCTTCGGGCGAGCAGATGAAGGTCGCTCTCTTGGCCATGAGGCTTGTGGTCACCGTAAAAGGCGCCGACAAACTGATGGCATAGGTCTGCCCAGGAGGATATGGAGTTGTCAAGCAAGTGCATGAGCCGTGATCTCGACATTGGGCTTGAGCACCGGTGAAGTAGTTGGCCAGGATCTTGTCGCCCCGCCCCGCAGCTTGCACCGCTGATGGTGTAGATATCGAGGAACTCAACGGATGCGACTTGCCGCCGTGCATTTCTCTGGTATGTCGGCTTGAAATTCTTCGTCTTTGATCGACTTGCCGCGAGCTCACAGTGAACGCAGGGCAACCCTACCGTGGTAACGGCAAGTCGCCTGGTTCCCCCGGTGCATGCATGTCGGCAGGGGCCCAGCAGCTGGTCCGATTGACGACGCGCTTCTTCTTGGCTCAATGCGAAGTTCGAAAGCGCCTTCTTGCCGTCGTTCGTGAAGAACTTGGCGCTGATCGCGACGAGCTCGTGGATCTGATGATGTGGTGGAGCCACCGTCGAGGTGGATCCGGCGAGTCGGCGATCTTGGCCTTCGGGTGGGGAGTGCATGGTGGTTGCACCCCCACCGGTTTCTGCCGCCGGCTCGTGCTCGGCGAGTCCCGCCACGCCGGCGATGTACTCGGCGTCATGGAGTGTCGCTGCTAGCGGCCGATGAGACTTCAATGGTAGCCCTCCATTCATCGATCTTGTCTCGCCATTGGAGGGTAATCCAGAGCAGCTTGAGCTTCGCGCCAAAGCTTCACCGGAGTGGTGGGCGGTAGTGGCGAACGGCGCGAGGAGCGGATATGCTCGGACTTCTAACTATGTTAGAAGGAGCGGTGTCCCGTCGAGCGCGACTGTCTCGCTTCGTACAAGATGTTGGCGTGCATGCTTGGTCTTGAGCAGCCCGAGATCCACTAGCTCGATCTTGGTCCAACGAACGTATGGCACCGTGTGAATACCATGACGCTGTCGGTCCCTGCGCCTCCGAGATGGGCGCGGTGCATGTAATGGACGCCGAGGTCTGCCGCAGCCTTGTCCTTGACCCGGCAAAGACCGTGGGCTCCCTCGTCGATGCCTCGTTCTTCCGCCGGCGTCTACCCCACCACCCGCTTGCTCCGTGGTGGTGGGATCGACATGGACGGAATATTTTGCCAAGCCTTCCTCTTCGGTGGCATGTCGATGAAGAAGATGAAGATCTAGCTCGTGTGAACGTCGGATCAGTGTAACATCCCAAATTTTCAATTTGGAATGTTATACATTAGGTCATCATGCATATCATATTTTTCTCGCATTTTCCGATCCTAGAAAATTTCACGCAACTCAAGGACCCTCGGAGAGTTGGAAGTTTCATTATTTTCATATTTGGGATTTCTCAAATTTTGAAAAATAGGATCATTTGATTTATTTAATTATCTTCATAAAGTTTTTCCTATAAAAATTTTAAGAGAGGGAATAATATGACTTTCCCAATATTTAGGAAAAATGAAGATATTATAAATAAATCAAAATTTGGTTTTGGAAGATTTATTTTGCTTAGGCAAAATGAGCATTTTAAAAATTTATGAATGTTTTCCGTTTTTAAAGTTCATTTTTTTCTACATATTTTTAGGAGTCGGGGAAAATTTGTTTTATTTAAATAAGAGTTAATTTGTTATTTTTTAATTCGTTTTGTTTAAAAAAAAAATCGCGCCTTCCCCTACAGGCCAAGGCCAGTGCTTGACCAGCTTCAGGCCAGCCCGACTCCCGCCTCCCTCTCCCTCACAGACGCCTTGCTGGCCCGAAAGCGAGGAACTTCCCCGCCAACCGCCACGCCTCCGAGTCCGCTCAGGAGCCAGCCTGCCCTCCCCAAGGCACCCGTGCGACTTCTTTATATGCGCTTGCCCCCCCTCTCTCTCACCAGGCCGCCCCTCGCCCCCGCCTCCGGGACCATGCATGCCGCTTGGCCAGCGCCCGCCCGTCCCTCGCGCTGACGCAGGGAGCCCGCGCATCTCGCCGCCCCCTCCCGACCCGCGCCATGGCGAGGCCCCTAGCCGCCGCCTCGGGAGCCCGGATCAATGGAGGTAGCCCCGCCTCGATCCGGTTTTCCTAAAACCGATCCGGTTTATTTAAAAAACGTGTTCGGTTTTTTTAAAAAAAACTAGATTGGTTTTATTTTTCGGTTTTCTTATTTAACAAACGCTCACCGAACCGCTCGTTTCAATGAACGCGTTCGTTGGATTGGTTCTGCTAACGAACGTCTGCTATTTAAACCGCTCGTCGCTTTTCTTTTAATCGGATTTAATCCGTTATTTTTCCGATTCGATTCGATCCAATTTTCAAATCTGTTTTATTTCTTGCTCGCTTATCGAATCGGTGATTCAAACGCCTCGAGTTTCAGAATCTAAACCGCCGTTCACTAACCAACTTTCACAGAGTTTTGCTACTGTGAAATTTTGACCTAATTTCAGATTTCTAAACCGAGTCGTTCTCTCGAGTTCCGACTTTTCGATGCCTTATTTGATTCGATTCTTTTGCAACCAGGGTTCTTAAGTTGAACTCTCCGTTAGATCTTTTATTCGAGATTTCCCTGCGCATTAGATGAGTACTTATTGTATGCTTGTTGTTTGTGCTGCGTTAGATCACCCGGAGTGCGCCGCTTGTTACTTCGAATCTCTAGGTCACGCGGATCATCGACAAAGGCAAGTAACACTTGACCATATCTTTCCTACTACCCAGCTTTTATTGCATTAGATCAAACCCTCAAACACTTGCATTGTTTAGGATCTAAATTAAATTGTGGGATTGGGAAGTAGAATTGAGGTAGTACCTATTACCTGCTACTTATGAAACCTTGGGAGTTACTTCTACGCTTGCTTATTATGCTATGCTATGCTAGTAGACGTGGATTGGGTGAGTGAATATCCATGACAGATGTGAGATTGTTAATTAATGGTTTATCTAAGGTGGCAACCTAAACACACATCTGGGTGGATTGAGGCACCTGGTTTCCATCGAGGACTTACTGCTCAGATTTCTTCGGACCGCCACCTGTGCCTCTAAGGGATCATAAGATATTTCAAACCTGAAACTTCCGTGCAGCCACAAGCCAATTATGGGCTCAAGCGTAGTTGATTAAGTTGTGCGAACTCTACGGGTAGGCTAGCTGATGTAGGGGATGTAGGTTGGTACGGTCTACCCACATGTAAGGTGCTAGCGCTTCGAAAGACTATGTCTCGGCCATCCGCTTCTCAAACACCATGTAGTGCGAGAATCAAGCGAGGCGATCGAGTCTTGTGGGGAAAAGTGCGCAAACCTCTGCAGAGTGTATAAACTAATCATGATTAGCCGTGTCCCCGGTTATGGACGTTTTGAGTATCTAGTAATTGAATATCATGTGAATCTCAACATGTTACTCTAATAAAAGCTATTGGGTTTTAATGAGTACTTTTAATTGGGATTGAGGATGCTGTCAACCATTCTCAATGTTTAACAACCACCATGATAGTTAAACAAAATTATTCCTTTGATGTAGGGAAAAATTGGCTTTTCGTGAAAATCAGAACCATAGAGCCTTACCACCAGCCAAATATGCATGTAGTATAGGCTTATTGTTTCATTACTCTCTATGTGTTACATTGCCAAAGATATTCCATGTGTCTTGACCAGCTGGTTTTCAAGCTGCAACTTTCATGTTGCGTAGACTTTTTCGCATTTACGAGTAAGGAGTTTAGGTCGTGGTTCTATACTCAAGGATGCCGATGGAGTTGATGGACTCACTTATCTTCCAAGCCTTCCATTTATCGTTATTAGATGGCCTTAAGCCATATTTATTGTAATAAGTCCTCTTCCGGACAATCGATGTAATAAGTGTGTGATTGCTACTCTGCTATAAATCCTTCAAGTAATCGTGTGGTGTCAAAGATTATCGATCCGGGGATGACACCCGAGCACGTAGACTTGATCCATTCGGGTCTGGTCGCTATGAGATGGTATCGAGCACACCGACCTAGGGACACGACCACTAAGTTAAAGCCATAGATCACTACTCTCCTCTCATTTTCTAACTCCTCATCTATTCTACTCTTTAGGATGAAGGACGCGAAGATCAAGTACACCCAACCGGATGAAGGCACACCATTTGGATTTCACTTGAAGGAAGTTACCAAGTACCTGAACATTGGACTACCAAGTTTCACCGGACTTTCAACGCCACTCTGCCTGAAGAGGAGCTACCGGAAGATTCACGCTCACGCTCCAGAAGGACATTCGCCCCAATCACCAAGCCTATAGATAGTGTTTTCAAGGCACCAACTTGAGTCCGGGAAAGAGCATGGCAGCTCATATCACCATGGGACGCATTGGAGAAGTTTATCAAGAAGACCTCAAGGACACCATCTACCAGATTTGCGGACGCCGAGATGACAAATGGGACATAGTCGGCACCAAGAAGGATAGATCCATTGCAGCTTTATCCAGAGTTAAACTAGCACATTCGACGCCAGAGAACCAGATGTGCAATGATATGTTGGAGTTGCGTAATGCAAAGGGAAGGATCACCGAACTTGAAGGAGAACTAAAGACTACACGCAAGGACTACATGGACGAGATCGTAGCTCTAGCAAGACACAATAACGATCTTAAGTATGAGATCTAAGAACTCAAGAAGAAGTTAGCACTCGTGAATGAAGACCAAGATATCAACCGCCCAAGCGACTACATCAACATCGATTTACCCAGATTCGGATCCAAGTGAACCCGATTTTGAAGACGAAGTCGGAGCGTATATCGTGGAATCTTCCACCGGTTCAAATTAGTAGAAGTCCCCCACATATTAGTAGTATTTCCCCATGTAAACATTATAGTACACGCACTTGCGATAGTTAGATCGTTGTAAGCCTTGTTTGATTGAATGGAGTGATTTTGTGTGCATTTGCTCATGTGCATTTGGGTAGTGATTCCTTTGACCTCATTCTATTCTAAATTTCTCTTCTTTTCTAAACCCATCGATGCCTCCGAGACGCGACCACGGATTCGCTTTTCCGCCAGAGATCACCCAACTGATCCAAAGAGCAGTAACACCTGATTCAAACATTGGTGCGTAACTGTGGCAACAACAACAACAACTCCACCACCACCACTGCGGATCATTTGACTCGCTTCTTAGACTAAATCCGCGGTGTACTCCAAAGAGTACCGAGCCGATTGTAGCAGTATGATTGGCTCCGCAAGATAGGAAGGGAGTTGACCATCGCAGGATGCACATATGGAGAAAGAGTGAAGTTTGCAAGACATCACCTTGAAGGACCCGCAGCCGCATGGTGGGAGAATTTCACAGCCCACTTACCCGTAGACACTGCCACATGGGATCAATTTCAGCAAGAAAGCAGACCGCCCATGTCTCAAAGCAGGAGCCATGGCCATGAAGAAGCGTGAGTTTCGCAACTTACGCCAAGGAGGAAGGACTGCTGGCCGGATGCGTGGATGACTTTAGCAAATTAGCACGTTATGCCCCTGGATGACATTGCTGTGATGCGGCTAAACAGGAGAAGTTTCTAGAAGGACTGAATGATGAGTTCAAGATGCCGTTGATGGTAGCAAGTTTCAATAACTACCGGGAGTTAGTAGACCGAGCCCTTATGATTGAAGGAAAGCAAAGAAGAATTGAGAACCGCATAGCGAAAAGTATGGACAAGGGAAGTATAACTCGAGCTCAGCAGAAGACTCGTTATACCCCTAAATCAGGAATTCAGCCAAAGATACCCATGGAGGAAACATTGATTGCTCCACTAGATCAATTTTGCTCACCACACCGTAAGGAAGAAGGATTAAGTATGTATCCTTTGGAGCCGAGGAGAGCACAAGTAAATTGCTTATCGAGGTGGTGCGGGAAGAAGTACCGATGGTGAAGGATTTTCCGATGTATTTCCTAAGAGTTGCCGTGAATGCCACCGGATAGAGACATTGAGTTTTGATTGAACTATTGCCGTGAACAGGCCCGATATCGAAACGACCATACAGGATGCCAAAGACAAGATTTGGCGTAAATCAAGAAGCAGATTAAGGAGCTATTGGATAAAGGTTATATACGCCCAAGCTCTTCACCTTGGGGATCACCCGCTTTGTTAGTGGAGAAGAAGGATGGATCTTTGAGAATGGTTGTTGATTATCGTGAATTGAATGCGGTAACAATCAAGAACAAGTACCCACTACCAATGATAAATGATCTGTTTGATCGCTTGCAAGGAGCCAAAGTGTTTTCCAAGATCGACTTTAAGTATCGTGGTACCATCGATTGAAGATTCGGGAGCAAGACATACCCAAGACTGCATTTACCACGAGATATGGACTGTATTTAGTATACCGTTATGTCATTTGGACTGACTAACGCATTCAAAGCTTATTTCATGAACTCGATGAACAAAGTGTTTATGGATTTTTTGGATAAGTTCGTCAGTGGTGTTCATAGATGACATTTTGATTTTCTCGAAGAATGAAGAGGAAACACAAGGAACAATTATGATTGGTTTTGGAGAAGCTAAGAGAACATCGCTTATACGCCAAGTTCAGCAAATGTGAGTTTTGGCTAAAGGAAGTTGGATTTCTTGACATGTTATATCCGGAGAAGGAATAGCAGTTGACCCCACAAAGGTTGAGACCAGAATTCAATTGGGAAGCACCAACGACGGTTGGAGAGATTCGGAGTTTTCTTGGACTCGCAGGATACTACCGAAGATTCATTGAGAATTTCTCAAGGATTGCTAAGCCTATGACTGAATTGTTGAAGAAGGATAACAAATTCATATGGACTGAGGACCGTGAGGCAAGTTTTCAGAGTTGAAGAAAAGATTGGTTACCTCACCAGGTTTGATATTGCCGGATCGGACTAAGGATTATGAGGTGTATTATGACGCTTCACGCCGAGGACTTGGAGCAGTGCTTATGTAGGAAGGAAGAGTTGTTTCGTATGCTTCACGACAACTTAAGCCCCCGAGTTGAATTATGCCACTCATGATTTGGAGTTAGCAACCGTTATTGCATGCCACGAAGACGTGGAGACATTTTCTCATTGGAAATCATTGTGAAGTATATACGGATCACAAGAGTCTGAAGTACATCTTCACACGTATGAAATTGAATCTCGCATAAAGGAGATGGTTAGAACTTATCAAGGATTATGATATGAGATTGCATTATCACCGGAAAGGCTAATGTCGAAAGGCAGACGCATTGAGCCGTAAGAGCCACGCCAATACCCTAATGATGGGAGGAATACCCAATGAGTTAGCCGAGGACCTTCGAGAGCTATGTTTGGAAATAGTTCCGAGAGGCTATGTAGCAACATTGGAGATTCAATCGACATCGATGGACAAAATCGAGAAGCCCAAAAGGCAGATAAGGAAGTTGCCTCTATAAAGGAGAAAATGGGCAAAGGAAAGGCTAAAGGATTTCGTGGAGGATGAACACGATACCCTATGGTTTGAAGACCGTGTTTATGTGCCCAATAACCCGTAAAATCGTGGAAGTTGATTTTACAAGAAGCCCATGATTCACCCTATTCGATTCACCTGTGGAAATACCAAGATGTATTTGGATTTGAAGAACACTTTCCGTGGACCGGAATGAAGAAGGATATTATGAGTATGTAGCAATTTATGCGATGTATGTCAGAGAGTAAAGGCAGAACATCAGAAGCCAGCAGGATTGTTACAACCGTTGCCGATACCCGAATGGAAGTGGGATAAACTAGGCATGGATTTCATCACAGGTTTGCCAAAGACCCGTTCAGGATATGACTCGATTTGGGTTATAGTCGACCGCTTAACAAAGGTAGCTCATTTCATTCCAAATAAGACTACCTATAGCAGTGCTAAGTTGGCAAAGATATACATGACAAGAATTGTGTGTTTACACGGAGTTCCGAGGAGCATCAGACGATAGAGGAACCCGGTTTACCTCGAAATTTTGGAACCAGCTTGCACGAGACATTGGGAACTAGATTGGAATTCAAGATGCGACTTTCCACCCACGTAATCGATGGATGCATCGAGAGAGTCAATCAGATTTTGGAAGATATGCTTTGAGAGCTTGTGCACTAGATTATGGATCTAGCTGGGATGATAATTTGCCGTATGCAGAAATTTTCCTACAACAATGCAGTTACCAAACCAGCTTGAAGATGGCACCTTTCGAGGCTCAGATGGAAGAAGGTGCAGGACACCGTTGTCATGGGACTAAACCGAGATCGCCGATTGTTTGGACCAGATTTGATTAAGGAGTCTCGAATGTAAGGTTAAGTTGATTCGAGACAAAGCTCAAGGTAGCCCAGCCGAACGGAAAGAGCTATGCCGATTCAAAGCGCAGCGATTGAGTATGAAGTTGGAGACAGAGTATATCTCAGAAAGTATCCCCGCTTCGAGGAGTTAAGCGCTTTGGAGTTAAAGGAAAGTTAGCACCCTGCTTCGTTGGACCAGATAAGATTTTGCAAACGATGGGGAGAAGTTGCTTATAAGTTGGAATTGCCGGAAGGACTGTCGAGGAGTTCATGATGTATTCCATGTTTCTCGGTTGAAGAAATGTCACCCAGAGATAGCGAGAGGTACCGTTAAGAGACACAAAGTGCTACACCGAAGCAATTCAAGTTGAAGGATGACTTGACATATGAGGAAAAACACGTTAAGATTCTCGATTATGCCAAAGCAGAGTTACCCGCAGAAAGTTATCAAGTTTTGTAAAGTTCAAGGGAGCCACCACACCGAGGATGAAGCCACCGGGAAAGAGAGGAAGTTTTGCTCAAGGACCACCCTCACCTATTTTCTAGTTAACCCGAATCTCGAGGGCTAGATTCATCTTAAGAATGGGTTTGTAACATCCCAAATTTTCAATTTGGAATGTTATACATTAGGTCATCATGCATATCATATTTTTCTCGCATTTTCCGATCCTAGAAAATTTCACGCAACTCAAGGACCCTCGGGAGAGTTGGAAGTTTCAGTATTTTCTATATTTGGGATTTCTCAAATTTTGAAAATAGGATCATTTGATTTATTTAATTATCTTCATAAAGTTTTTCCTATAAAAATTTTAAGAGAGGGAATAATATGACTTTCCCAATATTTAGGAAAAATGAAGATATTATAAATAAATCAAAATTTGGTTTTGGAAGATTTATTTTGCTTAGGCAAAAATGAGCATTTTAAAAATTTATGCATGTTTGCCGTTTTAAAGTTCATTTTGTTCGACTCATTTTTAGGAGTCGGGAAAATTTGTTTTATTTAAATCGAGTTCATTTGGTATTTTTTTATTCGCTTTTGTTTAAAAAAAAAATCGCGCTTCTAAGGCCCAAGGCCCAGTAAGCTTGACCAGCGGCACGCCCGCCTCCTCTCCCTCGCCCGCGCCCGCCGCCCGGGAGCTTCCGCCCGCCGCCGCCTCCGAGTCCCGGCTCGACCAGCCGCCCTGCCTCCCCAAGCCACCGGCCACCCCCTTTATATGCCCCCACCTCTCTCTCTCACCCCGAGCCCTCGCCCGACCAGCCTCGCCGCCCATGTGACCACGAACGCCGCCATTGCCGTCCCTGACGCCCGCCAGCAGCCGCCGCCCCTCGCCGCCCCTCCCACAACCCGCCGCCCGACCCCTAGCCCGCCCGAGCCTCACGCCGATCACCGGTAGCCCGCCCGATCCGGTTTTCCCTAAAACCGATCCGGTTTATTTAAAAACGTGTTCGGTTTTTTTTAAAAAACTAGATTGGTTTTATTTTTCGGTTTTCTTATTTAACAAGCGCTCACCGAACTGCTTCGTTTCAATGAACGCGTTCGTTGGATTGGTTCTGCTAACGAACGTCTGCTATTTAAACCGCTTCGTCGTTTTTCTTTTAATCGGATTTAATCCGTTATTTTTCTCGATTCGATTTCATCCAATTTTCAAATCTGTTTTATTTCTTGCTCGTTTATCGGAATCAGGTGATTCAAACGCCTGAGTTTCAGAACGTAAACCGCCGTTCCGACCTAACCAACTTTCACAGAGTTTTGCTACTGTGAAATTTTGACCTAATTTCAGATTTCTAAACCGAGTCGTTCTCTCGAGAGTTCCGACTTTCGATGCCTTATTTGATTCGATTCTTTTGCAACCGTGGTTCTTAAGTTGAACTCTCTGGTTAGATCTTTTATTCGAGATTTCCCTGTGCATTAGATGAGTACTTATTGTATGCTTGTTGTTTGTCTGCGTTAGATCACCCGTGAGTGCGCCGCTTGTTACTTCAATCTCTAGGTCACGCGGATCATCAAGGCAAGTAACACTTGACCATATCTTTCCTACTACCCAGTTTTATTGCATTAGATCAAACCCTCAAACACTTGCATTGTTTAGGATCTAAATTAAATTGTGGGATTGGGAAGTAGAATTGAGGTAGTACCTATTACCTGTTACTTATGAAACCTTGGGAGTTACTTCTACGTTTGCTTATTATGCTATGCTATGCTAGTAGGCGTGGATTGGGTGAGTGAATATCCATGACAGATGTGAGATTGTTAATTAATGGTTTATCTAAGGTGGCAACCTAAACACACATCCGGGTGGATTGAGGCACTGGTTTCCATCAGACTTGCTCAGATTTCTTCTGACCGCCACCTGTGCTCTAAGGGATCATAAGATATTTCAAGCTGAAACTTCCGTGTGCAGCCACAAGCCAATTATGGGCTCTGGCGTAGTTGATTAAGTTGTGCGAACTCTTACGGGTAGGCTAGCTGATGTAGGGATGTAGGTTGGTACGGTCTACCCACATGTAAGGTGCTAGCGCTTCGAAAGACTATGTCTCGGTCATCCGCTTTCTCAAACACCATGTAGTCTCTGTAGAATCAAGCGGAGGCGATCGAGTCTTGTGGGGAAAAGTCATAAACCTCTGCAGAGTGTATAAACTAATCATGATTAGCCGTGTCCCTGTTATGGACGTTTTGAGTATCTAGTAATTGAATATCATGTGAATCTCAACATGTTACTCTAATAAAAGCTATTGGGTTTTAATGAGTACTTTTAATTGGGATTGAGGATGCTGTCAACCATTCTCAATGTTTAACAACCACCATGATAGTTAAACAAAATTATTCCTTTGATGTAGGGAAAAATTGGCTTTTCGCAAAATCAGAACCATAGAGCCTTACCACCAGCAAATATGCATGTAGTATAGGCTTATTGTTTCATTACTCTCTATGTGTTACATTGCCAAAGATATTCCATGTCTTGACCCGTTTTCAGACTGCAACTTTCATGTTGCGAGACTTTTTCGAACTGACGAGTAAGGAGTTTAGGTCGTGGTTCTATACTCAGTGATGCCGATGGAGTTGATGGACTCACTTATCTTCCAAGCCTTCCGCTGTTATTATTAGATGGCCTTAAGCCATATTTATTGTAATAAGTCCTCTTCTGGACAATCGATGTAATAAGTGTGTGATTGCTACTCTGCTATAAATCCTTCGAAGTACTGTGTGGTGTCGACATTCTTGATCCGAGGATGACACCGAGCACGTAGACTTGATCCATTCGGAATCAGTCGCTACAATCGAGTTCACACAACCTCGACGCCTTCTACAGCGCGCCAAAGATGTCGGGAAACCGATCCACGAACACCTATGGGACCGTGGATCGAGCCCTTTCGGTTGGCGGGGCGGAGATCGCACAAAGAGCAGATCGAGGCGAAGCACACGAGCAGTTTACCCAGCTTTGGAGCTCTCAGGAGATAACACTCCCTCTTCGCTGCATATGTCCGAGTGTATTGAGTTCTTGCTCGGGAGGCGCTGAGTGCTCGATACACACTCGCTGCTAACGAGACCGGCGTGAGTGTTTTTCGCCTTGAACCCCCCTGCTCGCTTCGCATGGGCCTCCTTTTATATGCTAAAGGGTCTCAAGCGAGTGGCAACGTAGACAAGGGTAAAAATGGAAAAGGAGTTGCGGTTGGTACAACTACCTGTACAGTGTATCATACCTAACTCTGACGGCAGGGGACAAAGGCATTAAATGCCCTTCTATGTCGCCCAAATAGTGCAAAAAGGGACCGTCAGGGACGCCACCGTTTGCCACGATGGCGATCTTGTCATTGTCGCCACATCACAAGACTTGCCAGCCGTCAAGACAGACCTCTTGCCACGCAGCGCTACCGGAAAGGTCCTGTGGCGACCACGTTGGTGGATGTGCTTTGGAGCGCCGGGCAGTGCAGAGTGGTAGTTTGTCAGCGGCAAGCGCCTTGCCGTGATGCTGTGTCTTGTCGCGTCCTGAAGCTTGTCGCTCATCGTCCTCGCCGGGACGCGTGGGCGTCGCGGCAAGTTCCTTGAGATGCCTTGGTTGGCCTTCGGCAAGCTCCTCTTGCCGGGGCCTTGTCTCCTTGGCTTGAATACTTTGTTCTTGAATAGCCTCGAAAAGGAACCACGGAGGACCTTGGCGGTCACCCGGCAAGCCTTGCCGCGGGGTGTTGCAACTGCCCGTGCACAAGTTCGGGATACTAGGGTACCCCTACTCTAGTACACCGACACATAAGTTTCATCACAATAATCATCATAAGTAGCAACTTCGTTATCATCATAATCGATTGAAACCTCTCCCAAGATAGTGGAATCGCTAAATAAAGTTGACACTCTTCCAAATCCACTTTCATATTCATCACAAATAGATTCAACATCCTCCAAAATAGTGGGATCACTACTTCCTAAAGTTTACACTCTTCCGAACCCACTTTCATCAATATAATCATCATAGGTAGGAGGCATGCTATCGTCATAACAACTTTGCATATCAAAACTTGGGATGCTAAAAATATCATCTTCATTAAACGTAGCATCCCCAAGATTGGGACAAACATTAATTTCAGCAAATATATTCTCAAATATTTCATACTCATCAAACATAGCTTCCCCAAGCTTGGGCCCTTTCATATCATAAGCATAATCACTCTCATAATTAAAAATATGGATAGCACCAATAGTAAAGCAAATATCATCATCACAATGAGTAGTAGGAGCAACATCATTTGGGAGGGATACCTTTCTACATTTGTTTCTCCTTATTTTCTTTTTCTTCTTCACATTATGTGTAGGTTCAACCTTCCTCTTTGAGCTCCTTATTGATGAGATTGGTTGAATAGAAAGCTCCTCCTCGTTACCTGATTCATCATGAGAAATAATAGGAGGATATTGGGAAGTCTCTTCCCTTTAATTAGTATTCTCATAATCTTCTATTTGTTTCCTTTTCTTTAGGTAATTGGCAATATAAGGATTTTCAATGCAATTCTCCGCACAATACATATAAATATCCTCTAGATCAAAATCAAGAAATCTATCAAGGTTAAATTTTGGAATACCCTCAGTTATCGTTTCATTTCTTCATAACCCAAAAAGAAGGCTAAGCTCTTTATGATGCTCAAGGGTAATCAAATTATCACAATATTTGGACACGACTTGATCATGAAACAAATAGCATTGGAGCTTTAAATGACCATGTTCATTGCAAAGTTCACAAGGGTACTATAAATATTGAATCTTTCGGCACATTCATCTAGCTCTTCTTGCAAACAATTTGGTTTCTAAGTAATCGATGCCTCTTGCAATATCTATCTTCCCTATTTGGTGCGTACTTACAAACCCAATGCACTCCACAAAAATTGACATGTTTATAGGAGACATTTTCATCATAACTAGTGCAATCATCATTAGCATCATGGATATTCAAAGAATTAATACTAACAACATTGTAATCATGCTCATCATTCAAATATTTAGTGCCAAACAATTTAGAGATTTCTTCTTCTAGCACTTGAGCACAATTATCCTTTCCATCATACTCACAAAAGATATTAAAAATACGAAGCGTATGAGACAAACTCAATTCCATTTTTTTGTAGTTTTCTTAATAAACTAAACTAGTGATAAAACAAGAAACAAAAAGATTCGATCGCAAGATCTAAAGATATACCTTCAAGCTCTAACCTCCCGACAGCGGCGCGCTTGAGAAAAAGAGCTTGATGTCTACTACACAACCTTCTTCTTGTAGACGTTGTTGGGCTCGCAAGTGCACAGGTTTGTAGGACAGTAGCAAATTTCCTCAAGTGGATGACCTAAGGTTTATCAATCCAGAGGGAGGCGTAGGATGAAGATGGTCTCTCTCAAACAACCTCGCAACCAAATAACAAAGAGTCTCTTGTGTCCCCAACACAACCAATACAATGGTAAATTGTATAGGTGCACTAGTTCGCGAAGAGATGGTGATACAAGTGCAATATGGATAGTAGATAAAGGTTTTGTAATCTGAAATAATAAAAACAGCAAGGTAACAAGTGATAAAAGTGAGCGTAAACGGTATTGCAATGATAGGAAACAAGGCCTAGGGTTCATACTTTACGCTTAGTGCAAGTTCTCTCAACAATAATAACATAGATAGATCGTATAACAATCCCTCAACATGCAACAAAGAGTCACTCAAAGCCACTAATAGCGAGAGAACAAACGTAGAGATTATGGTAGGGTACGAAACCACCTCAAAGCTATTCTTTCCGGATCAATCTATAAAAGAGTTCGTACTAGAATAACACCTTAAGACACAAATCAATCAAAACCCTAATGTCACCTAGATACTCCATTGTCACCTCAAGTATTCGTGGGCATGATTATACGATATGCATCACACAATCTCAGATTTATCCAACCAACATAAAAGTACTTCAAAGAGTGCCCCAAAGTTTCTACCCTAGAATCAAGAACGTGTGCCAACCCCTATGCATAGGTTCATGGGCGGAACCCGCAAGTTGGTCACCAAAACATACATCAAGTGGCACATGATATCCCATTGTCACCATGGATAAGCACGGCAAGACATACGTCAAGTGTTCTCATAAAAGACTCAATCCGATAAGATAACTTCAAAGGGGAAACTCAATTCATCACAATAGACTAGAGGGGGAGAAGAAACATAAGATCCAACTATAATAGCAAAGCTCGAGATACATCAAGATCGTGTGAAGTCGAGAACACGAGAGAGAGAGAGAGATCAAACACATAGCTACTGGTACATACCCTCAGCCCCGAGGGTGAACTACTCCCTCCTCATCATGGAGAGCGCCGGGATGATGAAGATGGCCACCGGTGATGGGATCCCCCTCCGGCAGGGTGCCGGAACAGGGTCCTGATTGGTTTTTGGTGGCTACAGAGGCTTGCGGCGGCGGAACTCCCGATCTATCTTCTGTTCTGGAAGTTTTAGGGTACGTAGGTATATATGGGTGAAAGGGGGGTAGGGCGCGCCCCCCACCCTCGTGGGCAGCCCGGGACTCCCCTGACGAGCACTCTAAGTCTATCAGGTTGCTTTCCTTCCAAAAATAACTTCTCCGATTGATTTCGTTCGCTTTTGACTCCGTCGATATTCCTTTTCCTCGAAACACCGAAATAGGCATAAAACAACAAATCTGGGCTGGGCCTCCGCTTAATAGATTAGTCCCAAAAATAATATAAAAGTGGATAATAAAGCCCATAATCATTCAAAACAGATAATAATATAGCATGAATGCTTCATAAATTATAGATACATTGGGGACGTATCACGGTGCATCAAGGACATAATTCTTCTGTGCAGCAATGAGGATAATCCTCAGATACAGAACTAGTCTGCATCCTTGCTACTATCATCTTTCAACATAGTTTTCTCTAGGAACATATCAAAATAAACGGGAGCTACATCATGAGCTATTGATCTACAACATAGTTATGCAAATACTATCGTAACTAAGTTCATGATAAATTAAAGTTCAATTAATCATATTACTTAAGAACTCCCACTTAGATAGACATCCCTCTAATCATCTAAGTGATCACGTGATCCATATCAACTAAACCATGTCCGATCATGATACGTCTTCAACGTATCTATAATTTTTTATTGTTCTATGTTGTTTTATTATAAATCTTGGATGTTTTATAATCATTTTATATCATTTTTTTGGTACTAACCTATTGACATAGTGCCAAGTGCCAGTTGCTGTTTTTTTACATCGCATGAAATCAATATCAAATGGAGTCCAAATGCCACGAAACTCCATGATGATTTTTTATGGGCGGAAAGGAAGGCAATGGGCCCCTGGTTGCACTGAGGGGTGCCCCGAGAGGCACAACCCACTGAAGCCGCCAGGAGGCCCAAGTGTGCCACAGTGGGTTGTGCCCACCTCGGGTGCCCCTCGGACCGCCTCTTTGCTATATAAATACCCCAAAAATACCAGAAGCCTAGAAGTGTCAACGAAATATTCATCCAGCCACCGCAGAGTGCAGAACCACCAGATACAATCTAGACACCATCTCGGATGGGGTTCACCACCTCCATTGGTGCCTCTCCGATGATGCGTGAGTAGTTCTTTGTAGACCTTCGGGTCTGTAGTTAGTAGCTAGATGGCTTTCTCTCTCCTGCTGAATTCTCAATACAATGGTCTCTTGGAGATCTATAGGATGTAACTCTTTTGCGGCGTGTTTGTTGGGATCTGATGAACTTCGAGTTTATGATCAGTTATATCTTTTTATATCCATGAAAGTTATTTGAGTTTCTTTGATCTCTTATATGCATTATCTCTTATAGCCTCGTATTTTCTCTCCGATATTTGGTTTTGTTTGGCCAATTTGATCTATTTATCTTGCAATGGGAAGAGGTGCCCGGTAGTGGGTTCGATCTTACGGTGCTTGATCCCAGTGACAGAAAGGGAACCGACACATATGTATCGTTGCTACTAAGGATAAAAGGAAGAGATCTATCTACCGCCATATAGATAAACGGATCTTGTCTACATCATGTCATTGTTCTTATTGCATTACTCCATTTTTCCATGAACTTAATACACTAGATGCATGCAGGATAGAGGCCGATGTGTGGAGTAATAGTAGTAGATGCGTGCAGAGTCGGTCTACTAATCTTGGACGTGATGCCTATGTAATGAACATTGCACCGATATCGTCATAATTATTTGAAGTCCTCCCAATTGCCCAACAGTAATTTGTTTACCCACCGTTTGCTATTTTTCTCGAGAAAAGCCACTAGTGAAACCTACGGCCCCCGGGTCTTATTTCTCATATATTTGTTTGCGATCTACTTTTCCTTTGCATTTTTATTCAGATCTACTAAACCAAAAATACAAAAATACTTTGCTGCCTTTTATTTTATTTGTGATCTATTATTTCAATATATTACAACTTTCTCCCGTCAACACGCAATTTCTAGCGCCGTTACCCGAAAGGGATTGACAACCCTTTTAACATGTCGGGTTGCGAGGTGTTGTTATTTGTGTGCAGGGGCTATTTACGTTGTGTTGCTTGGTTCTCCTACTGGTTCGATAACCTTGGTTTCATATCTGAGGAAAATACCTACCGCCGCTGTGCTGCATCATCCCTTCCTCTTTGAGGAAAAACCGACGTTGCTTCAAGCGACATCAAAAGGAATTTCTGGCGCCGTTGCCGGGTAGGATCTTCAACATAACCAGGTTCCTAAACACAAATCTCATCTCCTCGTAATTTACATTATTTGCCATTTGCCTCTCGTTTTCCTTTCCCCCACTTCACAAAAATTTGTCGTTTTATTCGCCTCTCTTTTTCCGTTTGTTGTTTTCTTGCCGGATCTGTTTTTGAGTGCAATCTTGTTGTGTGGTCATCATGACTCAAGAGAATACCAAGTCATGTGAATTCTCAAATACCAGCAACAATGATTTTATTGGCACTCCGCTTGCTCCTCCCACCACTAGTGCAAAGACTTGTGATATTAATACTGCTTTGCTGAATCTTGTTATGAAAGACCAATTTTCCGGTACTCGTAATGAGGATGCCGCGTCCCATCTTAATACCCTCGTGGAATTATGAAATATGCAAAAGAAAAAAAGATGTGGACAATGATGTGGTCAAGATGAAATTATTTCCATTCTCTTTGCATGATTCTGCAAAAATTTGGTTCTCTTCTTTGCCTCGCAATAGTATCGATTCTATGAACAAGTGCAAAGATGCTTTTATCACTAAGTATTTTCCGCCCGCAAAAATTATTTCCCGTAGAACCTAGATCATGAATATCAAGCAAATTGAACATGAGCATGTTGCACAATCTTAGGAAAGGATGAAAATGATGCTAAGGGATTGCCCAACTCATGGGTTAAATCTTTGGATGATCATACAAAAATTTTATCTTGAGGGTTGAATTTTGTTTCTCGTAATCTTTTAGATTCCGGCCATTGGTGGTACTTTTATGGAAATTACTTTGTGTGAAGCCACCAAATTGCTTGATAATATCATGGCAAATTATTCACAATGTCATACTGAAAGAGCTCCTAATAGTAAAAAAATTAATTCAGTTGAAGAAATTTCTTCTTTGAGTGATAAAGTTGATGCTCTTATGAAATTGGTTGCTAGTAAAAGTGCTCCTATTGATTTTAATGATATGCCTTTGTCTACTTTGATTGAGAAAAATATTGATGACATTGATATGAATTTTATCTCTCGCAATAATTTCAACAACAATGCTTATAGAGGAAATTTTAATCCTGGGCCTTTTCCTAGTAATTCCTCTAACAATTATGGTAATTCCTATAGAAATCAATCTTATAATAATAATAGGAACACCTCTGATCTTGAGAATAATATTAAAGAATTTATCAACACACAAAAAGTTTTCAACACTTCCATAGAAGAAAAGTTGAACAAGATTGATAATTTGTCTAGAAGTGTTGATAGAATTGCTCATGATGTGGAAAATCTCAAGATGAAATTGTTTGTGCCAAAAGTAGATGAATCAATTAAGGCTCTTTATGTTTCTATGGATGAAAGCAAGAAAAGAATTGCTATGCTTAGAGCTAAAAGAGAATTTTTAGAAAAAGCTTTTTCTAGTGATTATTCTTGCAAAAGTGACGAAGATCTTAAAATAATTGGTGTTTCTTCTATTGATTCCTTGTTTAGTAAAGTTAAGAATGATGAAAAAGGGACTGGAGAAGAGTCAACTTTAGGTAAAAGGCGTCCCAATATTTTGGAGGATGAAAGTCTTGTTGAGAAATTTGATGAAAGTGGGTTTAGAGAGGTCAAAACTTTAGCTAGTGATGCACCCACTCTTTTGGATTGCAAAGACTTTAATTATGACAGTTGCTCTTTGATTGATTGTATTTATTTATTTCAATCCATGCTAAATTCACCCCATGCTTATGAACAAAACAAAGCTTTTACTAAACATATTGTTGATGTTATGATGAAGGCTTTGGAAGAAAATTGGAATTAGAAGTATCAATTCCTAGAAAATTGCATGATGAGTGGGAACCTACTATCAAAGTCAAGATTAAAAATTATGAGTGTTTTGCTTTGTGTGACTTGGGTGCTAGTATTTCTACAATTCCAAAATCTTTATGTGATGTGCTTGGTCTTACTAATCTTGAAGAATGTTCTTTGAATTTGCACTTGGCGGATTCTACTATTAAAAAGCCTATGGGAAGAATTAATGATGTTCTTATTCTATCAAATAGGAATAATGTTCCCATATATTTTATTGTTCTTGATATTGATTGCAATCCGTCTTGTCCAATTATCCTTGGTAGACCGTTTTTACGCACTATCAGTGTCGTGATTGATATGAAAGAAGGCAATATTAAGTTCCAATTTCCTTTGAGGAAAGGTATGGAACACTTCCCTATAACAAAAATCAGCCACCTTATGAATCAATCATGAGGGCATCTTATGGATCTCGAACCAAAGATGACAAAACTTAGATCCTTGCCTTATGCCTAGCTAAGGGCGTAAAACTATAGCGCTTGTTGGGAGGCAACCCAATGAATAAAATTTATTTTTGCTTTTTGCTTTCTGTTATTGTGTGTTTACACAATTATGCTACTGTTATGATTGTGTTTTTTATGTTTTAATTAGTGTTTGTGCCAAGTAGAACCAATAGGATCTTCTTGGGTGATAGTTGTTTGATCTTGCTGAAAAGACAGAAACTTTGTGCTCACGAAAACAATTGTTAAAATTCACCAGAACGTGCTAAATGCTAATTCTTTTTGCAGAAGATCAATATACAAATTATCCAGGCTGTCCTAGTTTTTCAGAATTTCTTGAGTTCCAGAATTATTCAAACAAATCAGATTACTACAGCCTATTCTGTTTTGACAGATTCTGTTTTCTTTGTGTTGTGTGCTTATTTTGATGGCTCTATAGTTTTCTTTGATGAGTTTTTGCCATAGAAAAGTTGGAATACGGTAGATATAATACAAAAACAAAATATGAATTGGTTTGATACAACACATATAGTACTGATTTATTTTTCTTACACTAACGGATCTCACGAAGGTTTTGTTGAGTTTTGTGTGATTGAAGTTTTCAAGTTTTGGGTAATCTTACGTGATAGGGGCGTAGGTGTCCCGTCTTTCGATGAGATGGTGGCTATCGATTTGATGGAGCCGACTTTGACGATCCGACTACAAATGTGCACGACGTTGTGCCTTAGCAATCGCTAAACCAATCTCCTGAGGTTCTTGGCGATCTTAGGAAGCACGGTCACCGACTGACCACGAAGGTCTATTCCGAAAAGCAATCGAAGAACGAGCAAGAATATGATAAAGCAATCTAAATATTTCAAATATATATGAAGTATTGATAATGGTGGGGATCCGTAAGCGGTCTTGGTCTGAGTCGTTGGACACAAACGGCAGTACGAAGTTGCAATGGCTAACTTTTAACTAAACAAATCCCAAGGAAAAAAGCTACTAGATGGATCTACTTATATAGGAGCAAGGGGTGGCTGCCAAGGAGGTGGAAGGACGTCCCAAGGCATCCTAAAACTAACCCTAGGTCGTACAAGGCTCATGGGCCCAAGTGGAGGTGATGCAACACCTGTGGACTTGTTGTTTGACCTGGATTCTCACTGCAGCGATGATTGTTTCTTGCTACGATATCTCAATGTTCCGGATGAATTTTAAGGCGGATCCAATTGGGTTGGAAAGAGCACGAAATCTACTTTCCACAAAAAAAGAATCACCCAATTCGGAGTTCGTATGAGAAAGTTGTTGGTGTTTTGAGTCAGGTATGTCTGTGTAGTCTGAATCTGAATCCAGAACCTGAGAGACTTGGACTCTATTTTCTCTTGGCCCAAAAGTGACGTGAGAGGACTTTTTGAACAGAACCTAAACTTCTCGTTTTCCCTTATATTCATATGTGGATTGTACAAATGTCCCATACACCTACAATTAGACAAAACACAAAAGTGTGTGAGGTATTTTTGTTCTGGATAACATAAATAAATTATTGAATAGTTTGCACTAGAAATCACCTAACAAATATGCATGTATGCAATATTTTTGGTTGTATCCAAGGTAGTCATGTCCTCATCATCCTCCCCTCTTGAAAACAAAGCCGTCCTCGGCGTTGCTTAATCTGAAATGTGGCTAACAAAAGAGACAAGGTGTATATGTTGTATATGTATATGTCATCCATTTTTACTTCCCTTGATTTTTGCACATATGACACATGTATACTTGAGTAACTTTCATAGATCATAAAATATAAAGCCAAAATATTATCATAAGTAGAAGGCATGAAAATATTGCAACTCAGTTTGCACATATAAGTGAAGCCCTTATTCATCCTCAGATTCTTCTATGTCAAAATGATGCATATAAGATTTGAACTCTTCGTAGTAAGCATGAACAGTGTTGTTGCCTTGTTTAAATTGTTCAAATTTGCAAAGCAATTCACGACGATGGTAAGGAGGGAAAAATTGTTGTCTCATTACATCTTTCAAATCTTTCCAAGTTGTGGGTTGGTTATCAATGTTTTTCTTACAATGCACACTCCACCAAAATGTAAGCAAAACCAAGAATGCTCTAGTGGCAGCTCGTACTCGCTCAAGTTCAGAAAAGTCATGGTGGCTAAAAACTTGTTCTACTTCAAGCTCCCAAGCTAGATAAATAGCAGGACTAAATCTACCCTCAAATGACGGTAAAGAGATAACTTGACCATGCGCTTGTGTGTGTTGTCCCAACTCTCGTGATGGTGAAGATGTGTCCGTCGTCCAGGAACTTCTATCTCCGGAA
The DNA here is from genome assembly GCA_021605145.1 of Aegilops bicornis. Classification (NCBI taxonomy): domain Eukaryota; kingdom Viridiplantae; phylum Streptophyta; class Magnoliopsida; order Poales; family Poaceae; genus Aegilops; species Aegilops bicornis. Next base: position 465,553,512 of record CM038671.1, read on the forward strand.
CATGTCATGATTAGTAGAAACAAGAAACAAAATTCAAGAATAATGTTCCTATGAACTAATTGGATGTGGTTGTAAATTGCTCACAGTAAAGCAAATATCAATATCTTACAAGTTCTTACCATGCGGCAGATGGTGACAGGCAACCAGCGATGTCAAATAACTCCGAAGATTGTGTAAAGCGATTGCCGAGGAACGACGTATACACGGTGTAGAAATATGTGGAACTGGGTTGGTTATATATGGTAGCAAAAGATTAGCAATAATTAATTCAGAGATGCAATGTTGAATAAACGCTCAACGACGGTACTGTGCTGGTCCTAGGCTAGACCGGACTAGAGACGCGAGCCTATAACACTAATGAGGTCACAGCATAGCACAATAGCATCAATAAAGGATATGAAGTAGCTCTGGACAGCAAGATAAAAGTGAAGATCACAATAACAGTAAAGATAATGATGTGAAACAACTGCCAAGCGGGATATACGAACAACTTTCTCTCCAACTTTCCTCTAGAAAGGTTTGTGCCAAATTTTTGAAATTTTTTCTCAAGAATGGCACTGACTCAAGCTTTCAAACGCAAAAAGAATCACTCAATTCCGAGTTGATATGAGGAGTCAAAAAAATCTAAAACTGGCGTGAAAAACTAGAATAAGTCGTGTTCACGAACTTCGGAGGACAAAAAGACCTATTTAGAAGCTGATTTTGAGGTGCCAAATATTGAACTAGCTTCTGCAACTATTTAGATGCGGCTCGTCGCTAACTTTTATTTGAGTACTCGCGGAGCCAAAACGGACTTTGTATGAGGAAGTTATGCCTGTTTTACTGAACAGTACACAAAACAGATTCCAATCCGAATTCAACTACGAGATTGAGTCTAGATATATCTGAATTTTTTTTCTACTCTTTTTTTATCCTTTTTTTCTCTCTCCCTATTTCCAAAACAAACTAGATAAGATGCAGATTGGATCAAGCGAAGATGTGAACGATCTCAACTATGATTATGACAATGAACAGTGGGTAGCACATGGTGGAAATTGATGGATGGGTGGTGGACAGCGGAAGGAATAACGATGCAACAAGCGCGTGATTAATGTGAATGTAACTCGAAACTCTAAACGAACTAGACACTAATACCAGCAACCCGACACGAGATGCAACCGATAATTCAATAATGCAAAACAATGAAAGGACAATTGCAAAGGCTCAGACTATTTTGGACAAAGGATGAATAAATCTAACTTTTTTTGTGGCTTTTTCTTGGACAGTAGGTAAGAAAAAAAATGTAATCTAGGGAAAACTAAAAATTCTCACCGAGCAACCTGAAAACTAATACCACTTGATAGGGGCGAAGGTGTCCCATCTTTTGATGAGATGGTGGCTATCGATTTCATGGAGCTGACTTTGACGATCCGACTACGAATGTGCGAAGACGTCGCGCCTTAGCAATCGCTAAACCAACTTCCGAGGGGTTATTGACCACGCCGGAGCACGATCAACCTGACCACGAGGGTTTATTTCCTACGTGCAAACGAAGAACAAGCAAGAAACTAAGATTGCAATCTGGATATTGCGAATAAAAGAGGAAAGCTTTATTAATGAAGGTGGGGTTCTGTGACGTCTTGGTCTGGTCGTTGAACACAAACAAAGTACGTGAAGTTGCAGCTACGGCGAACTTTTAATCTAAACAAAACCCAAGGAAAAAGCTACTAGATGGATCTACTTATATAGGAGCAAGGGGTGGCGGCCAAGGAGGTGGAAGGACGTCCTAAGGCAGCCTAAAACTAACCCTAGGTCGTACAAGGCTCATGGGCCCAAGTGGAGGTGATGCAACACCTTTGGACTTGTTGTTTGACTCGGATTCTGGTCTCAATGCTCCGCATTTAATTTGAAGGTGAATCGAATTGGGTTGGAAAGAGCACGAAATCTACTTTCCAACAAAAAGAGAATCACCCAATTTGGAGTCCGTATGAAAAAGTTGTTGGCGTTTTGAGTCAGGTATGTATGTGTAGTCCAAATCTGAATCCAGAACGTGAGAGACTTGGACTCTATCTTCTCTTGGCCCAAAAGTGACGTTAGAGGACTTTTTGAATAGAACCTAAACTTCTCCTTTTCCCTTATATTCATATGTGGATTGTACAAATGTCCCATACACCTGCAATTAGACAAAACACAAAAGTGTGTGAAGTATTTTTGTTCTCGATAACATAAATAGATTATTGAATAGTTTGCACTAGAAATCACCTAACAACTATGCATGTATGCAATATTTTTGGTCGTATCCAAGGTAGTCATGTCCTCATCATTACGATGGATGAAGTAAGGATGTAAGAGCCTAAGCTTGGGGATGCCCCGGCATCCCAAGCTATTATCCAAGAATGAGCAACCAACTAAGCTTGGGGATGCCCCCGAGTGGCATCCCCGCTTTCTTCCAACAACTATCAGTATTTTACTCGAGGCTATATTTTTATTCGTCACATGATATGTGCTTTGCTTGGAGCGTCTTGTATGATATGTGTCTTTGCTTGTTTTATTTTGTGTTTTAAGTCATCAATCCTTGCTGGACACACCTATTTGAGAAAGCCAAAATTATATCATGACTTGTTAGAATTGCTCTCTGTGCTTCACTTAAACTTTTATGAGCTGGGACTTGCTCTAGTGCTTCACTTATATCTTTTTGAGAACGGTGTGCTTTTTTATTTTTGAAGAAATGCTCTCTTGCTTCACTTAGATTTATTTGAGAGTTAGTAAAATTTTGAAGAAATTCTCCCTTGCTTCACTTAAATTATTTTGAGAGAAAGAAAATTTGTTATGCTCATGATCTTCACTTATATTTGTTTGAGCTTATGAAAAGCAACACATGAAAATTAGTCCCAAAGTTATAGATATCCAAGAAGGACAAAGAAAAGAAAATGTCATGAAGATCATTGGACAAAATAACACTACAAAAAAAATACACTTCCGTGATGATACGTGTTTGCCATAGTAGGTCGCATTTTTTGTCATGCATGTACATCCATGACGATTTTATGACAGAATCAAGATAGTCATACATGTGCTGTCGTAGAAGTGTTCCATGACATTACCTAAATTATCATCACGGAAGTGTCCACTCCCATGATGATAAATCGCGCGTCTGAAGTGCTTTCGTCAAGGGTGACCGACGGTGGCATCCACCATAACGAACGCTGTTAAGCTATCGTGTCCGGTTTTGGATCCGATAACCGCTAATGACCGACCAACGGGGATTTTCCACGTGTAAAATCATCATTGGTGGAGGAAACACGCGGTCGGCTCACCGCTGGGACAGATGTCATCTACTCATTGGACCGAAGGCGCCTATGATCGTCGACAGTGCTTACGGCCGAAGAGAGGCCCATTCCTGTGAAAAGACCGGCCCGTTTGACTTGGTCAAAAGGTGGCGGGCCGGTCCACGGAAAGCCTGTTAACGACATGTTCGCATATAGCCCATTTAAAGCCCGCTAACCCAGGGCCCGTTACGACCTATCCGAATTAGGCCCAGTAGCGTCATCTGAGCCATCCAATATGATTCCAGCCCATTTTAAGTTCCGGCCCATGTATGGCCCATGACGTCTTTCGACCCATATGAGGCCCTTTGTAACTCTTGGCCCATTAACGGCCCATGGTGAAACTGGCTTGTAATGAATAGTGTATCACTTTATACCCATTAACGGCCCATTAATCCATTGGGCCGTTGCAGCCCATGTTATCTTTCGGCCTTCTCATGGCCCATTTGTTCTTGGGCTCATTTCCAGCATTCGGTTACTTACGGCCCGTTACTGCCATTTTCTGCTTGTGGGCCAAATTCAGCCCGTGGTTACAGTTGGCCCGTTTGTAGCCCGTTAATATGTTGGGTCGTTTTCATAGCGTCATCAAATACGGCCTATTAATGACGGCCCGTTATGGTTGGCCCATGAACGGACGACTCCAACTCTAGCCCGTTTACGGCCATAATGCGGTCTATTTTTGGCCCATGTTTGGCCAATCGATCATATGGCCCGTATAAGTCCCATTGATGATACGGCCCGTAGAAGGCCCATTGTTTCTACGGACCGTAGAAGGCCCATTGTTTCTACGACCTGTAGGAGGCCCAGTGTCACTACAGTAAATATGTAGCCCATGGTTATTGTGGCCTAGTTTTAAAAAATAGGTTATTGCGGCCACTAGCAAACCGCGGAAAAAGAACTGCACTGGGTACAAGCAAACAAATAAACAAGACAACAAGAAATAAATAAGCAGCAAACTTAGGCTAGGCTATCACGGCTATTACACATATTACATCCACTAGGCATCAAAGTTCGCCACCAGTGCAAACAAACGCGCTGACAAAAGAATATACAAAACTTAGAGCACTTCAGAAGGCACTAGGCTCGCCGTGTCGGGCCCCCAAACAGCCGAACAAGCTGATTAGACCTCAGTTGTGTCAACGATAGATGCATCACCCATAGCTGTATGGCATGATGTTGCGCAAGGCAGTCCTCTGACATCTTCATTACATCTTTGACTTCAAGTCGGAGCTGAGCTGAAGCAAGCCTTTCCGCTTTAAGTTGAGACTGAAGAAGTCGAACTGATTGAGGCAGCGACTGGACAGAGGTTGTCTCACACCTGCTGGTGAGTAGCTTCAACTCACTGACTACATCAAGACAGGATCTATGGGTCATCACGCTGTCCTCAAGAAGGTTTGGCTCACTAACTTCCCTAAAGTTCTCCTTTGGCATAAGAGATACGACTACGAAGAGAAACAAGGAGACACGAACAGGTTTTCAGAATTATATAAGCAAATAAATGGATATGTTACGCATAAGGAACATGTTTTTACAACTACAATTTGAAGCTGGTAGTTTTGCGGACATCCAATCAGATGTAAACAAAGCAAAGCAAGCAGCAGTGGAGGAAATGATGCCTATCCAAATCTATACTAGAACAAAGTTTGAAGGCTTGAGAAGGATGAACTTACATTACATGTTAACACGGGCTGGACAAAGCCCTTCTCCATGTTGATGGAAGGATAATTCAATAAATTCGCTAAAGAAAATTCTTTATAAGCGTTGCCATTATTCTACATTTTGCAAAGAGTAAATATAGATCACATAATATTGGAAGAAACAGAGGATAATAAAGCTCAAAAGTGCATCTAATGATACATAATCAAATAGCAATTAATTAAGTACAACGTTACAAGGCAATAGGGAGAGAAGTAATCGACAAGAGCAACGCAGGGCCCAAGATTGTTGTGGAGATCGTATGATCCTTTGAGCAAGGAGATTCATCTGAAATTAGTTTTCATACAAGAGAGAAGGTAAGGCACATGCAGAAATTTAGGAGTTCAAATTTTGAATTGATATCATAGATAAGACCGACGCCTGGGCTCCCGACAATTCTAATAGGGTTTGGCCACTTTGGAGTAGGGGTAAAGTGTGGTACAGTTGGGCCTGTGTTTTTACGTGGCTGCCGATCTATCTGATTTAACAGTACCACTAACTTTTCCAAATACCTAGTTTGTACTCCTCGAGGACCTGCACTCACCCTCTTCCTTTTGGACATCTATTATGAAAGAACAATATTTGACTGGAAAACATAGTATGAAAACACATGGAATAGAGTACGAGAAAATGGATAGGTATGGCATATACTCATATATGATGCTTAAACTAAGCGAGTATGGTGTAACAAAGTAGAAGTAATGCAAGAAGTCGGATGCAAAATATATGCGACCAATACAACCTTGCCAAGTTAGAGCAAGCACCTTGATGGGTGAATAAGATAGGCCATCCTCCACCATGCCAATTTTGTTAGCCAGTGCATTGTTCCGCAATATTCCTCTTGTGCGCCCATTCTCATATTCATTTTGATAATGTTCAATATCTGACATGCATGAAAACATAAAAACAAGTGAGATTATCTTTGTAATGCAGAAGTGATTCTAATCCAATACTGCCTCCCTGTAAACCCCTTTGTGCTATCTCTGCAATTCTTTTAAGAGATGTCATGCATGCTGTAATTTGGTGTGTGCATTAATATAATGTGGCCTACTACTCAAAATATGAGAGCACCAGAAGTGATGACACTTCGCAGATGACAGCTTCAACATATAGTAAAGAAGAACAAGTTGACCTGACCTGACAGATTCAAAATATACTAAGGCAGAACAACTCGACCTGACCAGTCGACCGCAAGAGAAGATGATCATCTTAAAGAAGAGCAGAAGAGCAAGCAGATTGAAGATATTACAAGTCTTTCAATACAATGTCAGTTGGCCACCCATGATGACCCAGAGCGCACAAAGAAATACTATTCTTTCCGGTCTCTCCATATGTGGCTCACATGCATTTCAAACTAAAGTAGGAACATTTAGTGACCAATTAAACATCTCTCAGTTTTACTAATATCGGCATTAATATCGAGATATGAATTTGTACAACTAAGCTTGTTTAGCTTCGATGGGTGGAAGCGATTGCTATTACGACCACGAACCACGTAGGCTGATCGTGGTCATCATAAAATGGGGGAAACCATAAGCATGATGAGTACAAGGTTGACCGTGGCGTTGGGATGGCAGATCTGAAGCTGCAAACCCGGCAAGAAGGGTAGTTAGCAACCGATGTTTGCTTTGAAATAACAACTAAGAGTTGGTATGGACAAGAAAATACAAATCGACAAGTGACAAAGAAATGCAATTCTCTTTGTCTCTCTATATGTCGCGACATGCATTTGGAAACTCAAGTGGGACCTTTAGCTAACCAATTAAATGTGTACATTAACTAATATCAAGATTATCATATCACAATCATATTTGAACAACTAAGCTTTGAATTTTGAGTGTTGTGTTGTTTAGCTTGAAGGGTGGAGTAATGCTAGTATGACGAGAAAGCACCCTACGCAGAATCATAGTAGAGTAGATAAAAGGGGGAAACCCTAAGCATCAAGAGAAAAATCAGGAAAGTGGAACTAGCTGGACCAGCGGGTGGCGCACATCATTTTCGAAACGAATATAGGAACATTAGGTGACCAATTAAACATTCTCTGTTTTAGTGATATGAGCATCATATCAAATTCGTATTTCAACACGTAAGCTTTGGGTTGAGGTCTTGTGGAGCAATGCTAGCACGACACGAAGCACCTACGATGATCGTAGTGAATATAAAGGGGGGAAACCATAAGCTTTATGAGTATAATGCCCGTGCCATGGCGGATCTAAAGGTGCAAACCGGACAAAGCTACTTCGCAACCAATGTTTGCTTTCAACTAGCCACTATGATTTGGTATGGACAAGAAAAGTACAGTAAAGAAATTACGATCTATTTTCCGGGTGAGATCAATAACTTAAGCACATATGGAAGAGTAGCTCATCTCTTACGACGCCGTGTAGGCCCTCAATACGTCGTTGAGGGTGTCTTTGCCAGTGCGATGGCTGTCGGTGGCGGGGAAGAAGACTTTAGACGGCAGACGGCCGGGCCGGGGGATAAATCCTGTTGCCATGGATGAGGCGGCCGTAGGAGCGGCAACGGCAAGGTGGACGATGGCACCGATGAAGCGAGAGGACGCGATGAAAGGATCCTGGTCCAGCGCCGTCGATGAGAGACATCCATCTCTTGCGATTGGAGCAGGCGGGGTAGGGGTAGCGGCTCCGGCAAGGTGGAGGATGGGGTGGCGGACAGAGGAGGCTGACCGCAGTTGGGAGGTTGTCGTGGCTGAGGGAGTCCTGGATTAGGGGGTCTCTGGACGGCCGGAGTATATCCTTTGGCCGGACTGTTGGACTATGAAGATACAAGATTGAAGACTTCGTCCCGTGTCCGGATGGGACTCTCCTTGGCGTGGAAGGCAAGCTTGGCAATACGGATATGTAGATCTCCTCCATTGTAACCGACTCTGTGTAACCCTAGCCCCCTCCAGTGTCTATATAAACCGGAGGGTTTAGTCCGTAGGACAACAACAATCATACCATAGGCTAGCCTCTAGGGTTTAGCCTCTACGATCTCGTGGTAGATCGACTCTTGTAATACTCATATCATCAAGATCAATCAAGCAGGAAGTAGGGTATTACCTCCATCGAGAGGGCCCGAACACAGGTAAACATCGTGTCCCCCGCCTCTGTTACCATCCGCCTTAGACGCGCGATTCGGGACCCCCTACCGAGATCCGCGGTTTTGACACCGACATTGGTGCTTTCATTGAGAGTTCCACCGCATGCGTCACCATAAGGCTTGATGGCTCATTCGATCATCGGTAACGATGCGGTCCAGGTGAGGTTTTTCTCCCCGCATGCATCTTCAGATTCGGGCGGCTTCGCACTGCGGGCTAACTCGCTTGACCATCTGGAGCAGATCGAGAGCTACGCCCCTGGCCACTAGGTCAGGTTCGGAAACTTGAACTACACTACTGACATCCGCGGAGATTTGATCTTCGACGGATTCGAGCCCATGTCAGGTGCACCGCACGATCACGACGAGCATGATTTAGCTCTACCGTCGGGCAGTGTTCGGGAGATCACACCTGCAACTACTCCGGCCCTCAATCCGGAGAAAATCGCGCCATCCGAGGACGGGTGGATAGACCCCGCCATGGAGGGCGCACTCTCTGTGGCGATGGAGTCGGACACTGACTTCACCCCTTACGAGAGCCGTGTTGCCGAACCACATCGATTCGCTTCCCGCCACGCACTCCGGAAAGCCGCTGCGTCGTGCCCTATCGAATTCGGTTGGGCGCCGATCATGGAGTTTACCTCCGCGGATATCTTTCAGCACTCGCCTTTGGGCAACGTGTTGAATTTGTTAAGGTCTCTCTCCTTGTCAGGAGAACCTTGGCCGAACTATGTCCGGCTAGAATGGGATGCGGACGACGAAGAAATTCGCTGCCCACCCACCACCCACTTAGTAGCCACTGTCGACGATTTAACCGACATGCTCGATTTCGACTCCGAAGACATCGACGGCATGGACGACGATGCAGGAGAAGAACAGGAACCATCGCCCACAGGGCGCTGGACAGCCACTTCATCACATGACATATACATGGTGGACACACCCAAAGAAAGCAATGACGAGGAACGGAAGGATGCAGCGAAGGATAGATCCCTCAAAAAGCAAACAAAGCGTCGGCGTAGGCGCCGCTCCAAATCCCGCCATGGCAAAAACAGCGATAACAGCGCAAGAGAAAATAACACCCCAGTCGACTCTAGAGGAAACGACGATCACATCGACCCAGCGGCAGAGCACGATGAACCAGCAAACGGCGAACATAGTACAGATCCGCCGTCCGAACACGGCGACGCCGAGGATAAAGCTCATCAACCTCCCTCTGGAGAGGAAAACAGTCCGGACGAAGATGCACACATCATCCCGGAAAGGCACTTGGAACAAGAGAACCTCCGCCAAAGGCTTATTGCCACCGCAAGGAGTCTGAAGAAGCAGAAGCAAAGGCTTAAGGCCGCGCAGAATACGCTCAACGATAGATGGTACAAAGTGCTCGACAACGAAGAAAAGTATGGTGGAAGTTACCACACAAAGAGCTATCCAAAGCGCAAGCTATTTCCCGAATTCGACGATGAGGCCTTAGAGCCCACACACCCGAAAAATAAAAGCGCCAACCGGTCGGATCAACCACCTTGTGGCCGCGATAGAGCGGCTAACAAGGCTGCACATAAGTCAACACACGATCTATGTGAGGACTTGCGCCAAAAATCCAGTATGACCAGATCCATCTATGGATCTAGGAAGCGTGCTACGGCACAAAATCAAAACCGAATACTACAACCGTCTGAACGCCATGATACATCCAAATGCAAGGGTGCCGCACACCCCCTATGTTTCACCGATGAGGTGCTGGACCAAGAATTTCCAGAAGGATTCAAACCAGTGAACATAGAGGCGTACAACGGGACTACAGACCCTGGGGTCGGGATTGAGGACTTTATCCTCCATATCCATATGGCTCGCGGAGATGATCTCCACGCCATCAAGTACTTGCCCCTCAAGCTTAAAGGACCAGCTCGGCACTGGCTGAAAAGCCTCCCTGAAAACTCAATTGGAAGTTGGGAGGAGCTCGAGGATGCTTTTCAGGCTAATTTTCAAGGGACCTATGTCCGACCTCCGGATGCAGACGATTTAAGTCATATAATTCAACAGCCCGGAGAGTCAGCCCGAAAGCTTTGGAACAGGTTTCTCACTAAGAAAGAACCAAATCGCCGATTGCCGGACGCCTTGAAGCCTTAGTAGCTTTCAAGCACGATTGTCAAAGGACGAATGGCTCATGAACATCTCGCCAAGAAAAACCAAGAACAATGGCAGCCTCGACAAGCCTCATGACCCGCTTTTACGTGGGCGAAGATAGCTACAGCTAGCCCGTAGTAGCACCAATGACCAAGCACATCCGAAGTCAGGGATGGCAATGGAAAACCACGACCTTGATAAAAAGCAAGCGTCGAAATAAAGAAGTCAGCCCAGATAGCACGGGCGGTAAACGCCGGATTCAGGTGCTCTCGATGAATTCATGGAAAAAGCCTTTCAAAAGGCAGCGAGAGATGGACCGTCCGGCCTAAACAATATTCTAGACAAACTATGTCGATGCATGGCACCCCGATAAACACCGCAAATCACACCCATAAAGAATGCTGGGTCTTCAAGCAGGCCGGTAAGCTAAACACCGAACACAAGGGGAGGGAGACACCAAGCGAAGACGAGGACGAACCTCGCCAGCAAAGCACTGGGGGACAGAAAAAATTCCCACCAGAGGTTAAAATAGTGAATGTGATCCACGTGACGAAGAGGAGAAGCAAACATGCACTTCGAGACACACGCGCCGTAGAGCCCGTCACCCCTAAGTTCAACCCTGGTTGGCCTGCCCGATCACTTTTGATCGCAGGGATCACCCGACAATCATCCGGCATGAAGGATTGGCTGCCTTGGTGTTAGACCCAATAATAAATGGATACCATCTCACACGAGTCCTTATGGACGGCGGCAGTAGTCTAAATCTGATATATCAGGACACAGTCCACAAAATGGGGATAGACCCGACAAAAATCAGCCACAGTAATACTACCTTCAAGGGAGTAATACCAGGCCCAGAGGTCTGCTGCACGGGCTCTCTATTACTAGAGGTTGTATTCGGTTCTCCCGACAACTTCCGAAGCGAAAAGTTAGCCTTCGACATCGCTCCATTCCGGAAGTGTCTATCAAGCACTACTCGGAAGAGCGGCTTTCGCTCGTTTTAATGCAGTACCGCATTACGCTTCTCTCAAGCTTAAGATGCCCTGTCCACGTGGCATCATCACCATTAGCGGAAACATTGAACGTTCCTTACGAGCGGAAGAATGTGCGACGGCTTTAATAGCCGAACACTAAATGGCCCCTCCAACCAGAATAAAGGATCGGTCGTCAAGACCGCGGACACGGCTAGACGAGTCCGGCGCATTACTAGCTATAACAGCTTAGATAAACCCGAGAATGGCTTGATGGTTATACCCCTATGAAGCGGCACCGTGGGGCTTCCAGCGTATAATCGTGGCTAGTTCGGCTCAACTTGACTTATTTTGAATTTTAATGGTTTATTGAGAATAACCAATTTTTTGGCACGACAACTTTCACCTAAGTTCTTCTCTTTTTACAGATGACAATCGTGCCACCCGCCTAGGATACGGCATAACGGAGACACGGGCGCGCAGACGCGGCAAAGCAGGACCCGCTCAAAGGTTTCTTTTCAGATTAAGACCCTGTGTAAACCTTTTTTACTGTCTCTTGTTGTTCACATCCTCTGGATACTTGGTACAACCGAGAAGGATGCCGACGTTATTGGCATTTCGCCACGCCGCCGTGAGCATTGCACGCACTGGACACTCGGGGTTCATTATAAAGGGCATCTCTCAGCCCGGCATATGTTATAAAGACCGAATACCTTAGGGAGTGTTCGGCGTCGTGAGTTTGGCCTTATATGCATCAGCTCCGAATCATGTCTTTGGTCAAATGTTGGGTTTTCCCGGCTCCCATGTTTTGCTACCTTACGTTCCGCTCTATCGGCTAAGGTGGCACCGGGAGAACTATTGCGATTGTGCCCTAGTTCATCCGGATGAGCACCTCAGTAGAGAAAGCCGAAAACTGTCGTCATGATAAAGCGCGAGGCTGATCAACCACTTTCGATGACTTAGCGGAATCTTGAGATTCCTCCGCATTAACGGCGGGCCATTTCCGGTCATATGCGTCTGGCGCCCCGTATTCGGACGAGCGCGAAGGTAGGGCTATATAGTAGTCCCACCGTCAAACTCCTATGGCTAAGTGAAAGTGTTAAAGCAATATAGTCCGATTGCCTCGTTCGCTGCGCTACCACCTCCTTAATGGACCAAGACGTTGGATCAAGTGTGAACACGTGTTTTTTTGCGAACACCCCGCATTATATGCGTAAAGCGGTTTACCCGACTGCAAACTTTTAGGTTATATACATATATACATAAACGGCCGCATGTGAGGCATCATAATACTTTCGGGAAAAAGTATAGACGCCGCCTTTATAATTCAATAAAACATTGTTTTCACAATGGGAATACATGTCACTAGAACATAATATTCTTGAACATCGAGCCTCTATTGAGCGAAAGCGCCTTCAAGGACTTCTTCAAAGTAGTGCTCGGTGATACTCCACGGCGAACTCTGGGTTGCAATAGCGGTGGCCTCCATCTCTGCCCGGTATGTCTTTACACGGGCAAGTGCCATCCGCTCACCCTCTCTATGCACGCCGACCTCTTCATAGCGTCGATAAAGTGCACAAAGACCAAGGAACTGTTGCACCAAACTAAAATAACTATTCGGCCTTGGCCCTTCCGCCACAGATGATCCACAACAGACCTCATGGCAAGCCGGACAACCTATGGAGCTCGCCCACTCGGCCATTCGCTCATTCAACAGCAGCCGGACGACCTGGAACATTGAATCTGTGACGAGAACAGCTTCTCCACTTCACGATCTTTTGATCCTTGAAATGTAACGCGGCAAGAAAGCGGCATCGCTGCCAAATCCACGTAAGGCGCCTCAGAGAACTCCATAGTTGATCAAGAGGGGCATACTTCGGATCTCCGAACTTCGTCTGCAACAAAAAGGGCTTCCCAGCCGCGATATCTCCAGCCTGATGCAGCTCCTCCTTCGGTGCTCTGATTGTAGAGCGGGCTTCCTTGGCTGCTACCATGGCCTTCTCCGGTCATCGTCGCCGCTCGGCTTTCTTTTCAAGAAGCCGGGTAGCGGTCGTGACATCTTTCAACTCAACGGCCATCTTGGCTATTTTTTCCTTGCTTTGGCAATGCGCGGCCTATTCGACTCTCAGCTCTTCGACCGCCTTTAGAGCGGGCCGCATCACTATTCCTGGCTTGTTCCTTGGCTCGGGCAAGTTCCGCCCGAAGGGTCTCCACGGCGGCAGCTCCATATGCACTCACAACATATTAAAGATAGTAGCATCATGCTCCTCTTACTATGTGTTGATCACCGGAGAAATCACATACCCTGTGCCTCGTCGAGCCGCCTGTTGACAAGCACGATGTCGGCATCTGCCGCATCAAGTTGCCGCTTTAGCTCGGCAAACTCACAAGTCCGGCTAGCCATCGACCCTCCGCCACCAAAGACATGAAGGCGGCCTGATTATTACAGGACTATGATCCTCTGTTTGCCGCCGTTCTCGACGGCAGCAGAGACTTCGAGGCTACTATCTCGCATAGGCACACCTAACGTGTAATGCGGTACCGTCAAAAACATACACTATTTCACGTGCCTCAAAGCCTTTCAGCAGACTCATAAAATCTTTCATGCAACCCGCCCTTGGCCAGATGAAATCCTCTCTGAATCACCGCATCCATTAGCGTACGATGCGCTTCGAGATAGACGCTTGCTCGAAGATCCTTGATGCGTCAGGGGCGCACCTTTGGACAGTTCCGGACTCTTAGGAGCCGAATACTGAGGACTTCGGGTGGCCGAGGGATTACCCTCTGGCCTCGGCAGATCAGGAGAAATCCTCCGTGACGACACCTCAGGGTCGCATGCCTCATGAGGCGGGGTGGCATGAGGAGGTGTTTCGCTCTCCATCATCTCCGGAAGAAGATCCCTCGAAGACGAACTCTGTCGAGAAGGGCTACGATCCGAACTACAAGATATATGCTCCGATTATTGTCCTCAGAGGTAAAGCGGGATATCTTCACTATTAAGTACTTCTTGTTTACTTACAGCTCGGTGGAGGGAAGATCCCCTTGCAGACACTGTGCGGCAAGGGTACCCTCTGGGGCAGGGCCCTCTGGCGAAGATTTCTTCCCTCGTTTGGAAACCATTGTTTCCAAGTCTTCAGAGGTGGTCCTCTTCCTTCCCTGGGGAGAGGGAATTTCAGATTCTTCTCCCCGGTTACCCTCCTTCGCGGAGGCGCTAATTCCCCCGGTTTGGATGAATAATGAATGAGGCCCGCTTTCAGCCTCTTTATTCCCCCCTTTATCTTCCTCTGGGGCGCCTGATAAGGCACCGGCTCGAGCATTCTGGCCAGTACTGGATCTGCTGAGCCTTCGGGAAGGGGGGGCGAACACCTGATCATCTTCGCCTTTGTTACCCAGTCCTGGTCAAAGAGCGACTTTCCAGAATGATGTTGTGATAAATAAAAAGACAGTGTATTCGGCCACGGGATTACTTACTTGGGTATCTGAACGATTGCAGCTCAGACCCGCATCCTCGGTGATGTCCGGACACCTTATTTGTGGTCCGAAGAACAATTTGTACATCTCTTCGAGCGTCATGCCGAGGAAGTGCTGAATAGCTCTCGGTCCTTCCGGGTTGAACTCCCACATACAGAGGGGTCGACGTTTGCAAGGTGGGACTCGACGAACTAGCATGACTTGCATAACCGTGACTAGGCCGACATCTCTCTTGTGGAGATCTCAGATGCGACTCTGCAATATCGGCACATCATTTGTCGCCCCCGCCCAGCCCTTGTTGGTCCATGACGCTGGCCAGGTGGGGGCCCAGCGAAAAGGCGAGGCGGCCGCCCACTTGGTACCCCGGGGAGCTGTGATATAAAACCACTCCCGTTGCCATAAACTGGACACCTCCGGGAAGGAACCCTTTGGCCATGGAACGTCCGTGCCTTTGCTTATTACGGCACCTCCGCACTCTGCATGTCGCCCCTCGATCATCTTCGGCTTCACATTGAAAGTTTTGAGCCACAGGCCGAAGTGTGGGGTAATGCGGAGGAAGGCCTCACACACGACGATGAACGACGAGATGTGAAGGATGGAATCCGGGGCCAGGTCATGGAAATCCAGCCCATAATAGAACATGAGCCCTCTGACAAAGGGGTATAGAGCAAGGCCTAGCCCCCGGAGGAAGTGAGAGATGAATACAACGCTCTCGCCGGGTTCGGGAGTGGGAATGACCTGCCCTCGGGCAGGCAACTGTCTTGATTTCGCCCGGTCAAATACCTGGCCTCTCTTAGCCTCTTGATGTCTTCCTCTGTGACAGAGGAAGGCATCCACCGACCTTGAAGGTTGGATCCGGACATGGTTGAAGGTCCGAAGTGCCTAACCTGAGCCTTGGGTGTTGGAACTCGAGGTGGGGGAGGGATTCGATTGAGTGCGAGAAGAAAAAGGACAGGCCTTGGCCTCTTTATAAAGAGGGTGAATATCAAGAATCCTCCTCGTGGCCGTTTGGGACTTGCCTAAAATCGAGGAGTCATGCCAACAGGCACGATTGGGTTACCCACATCCGTATTGATGAGAATCCCGTAATAAGGGGGACACGATCTCTGTTTCGACAAGATGTGCCAATAAAATCGCCTCGCAAGATGTGCGGTGGCAGGCTGATTGAGAAAAACGGTTCGAATAATGATCAGGCCGTGGTGTGATGTCACATTATGAAAAGTTGTCAGCAGATTAGATGTGTGGAAATATTATTCTCTCTACGATGGTATGTGGAACTTGTTTTGCAGAGCAGGACACTATCCTTGTGTTCAAAATCTTCTATGGAGTATTCGGAGGAGGAACCCGCCTTGCAATGCCTAAGACAATCTGCGCGCCGGACTCATCGTCATTGAAGCCGAGTTCGAGGGAGCTCTTGAGGAGTCTGGATTAGGGGGTCTCCGGACGGCCCGGACTATATCCTTTGGCGGATCGTTGGACTATGAAGATACAAGATTGAAGACTTCATCCCTTGTCGGATGGGACTCTCCTTGGCGTGGAAGGCAATCTTGGCAATCTGAGATATGTAGATCTCCTCCTTGTAACCGACTCAGTAACCCTAGCCCCCTCCGTGTCTATATAAACCGGAGGGTTTAGTCCGAGGACAACAACAATCATACCATAGGCTAGCCTCTATGGTTTAGCCTCTCTGATCTCGTGGTAGACCGACTCTTGTAATACTCATATCATCAAGATCAATCAAGCGAGAAGTAGGGTATTACCTCCATCGAGAGGGCCCGAACACAGGTAAACATCGTGTCCCCCTCCTCCTGCTACCATCCGCCTTAGACATACAGTTCGGGACCCCCTACCGAGATCCGCTGGTTTTGACACCGGCAAAGGGCGCCCGACGGTGTATGAATGGGGAAATGGAGGGGAGGGGGATCTCAATCTTTGGGACGCGCTTCTTTGATATGTGGGAAAGTTGCGAACTTATCCCCCATTTAAAATTTCGGACATCGCGTCGGTTGGGGATAGGACGGTAATCTCGCATCTCCCAAATATTTGCCGGTAACTATTTCGGGTGAGGAGAGGGTGTTTTTCCGCCCACGGTAGACGCCCACGGTGTATGAACGGGGCTGACAAGTAGGGCGGTTGTGTCACGTCCGAGGGAAGTTACACATCTGCCCCTATTTAAAATATTAGCCTACATCGATTTCGGACGAGGAGAGTTTGTTTTGCCGCCCACCGTGTATGAATGGGGAAATGGAGGGAGAGACACATGTCTTTCGGACGAGCTTGAATCAAATGTGTTTCCATGCGTTTGGCGCCCACCGTAATGCGAATGGGGGCCATCGTGTCACGTCTGATTGAGGTTACTAGTCTACCCTATTGACAACGGTGTAAATCCGGCCGATAAGGATGTAAGTGTCGGGGGTAGCGAGTAATTCCATCTCACAAACACTTGCTTGGGCATCCCACAAATTATAGTGGGTGTTTAGCCACTAGATTCAAACTTGGGAGAATTAGCATTCACGTTTGCCACAGGCCTGGCAAACTAAATTCAAATCCAATTTGTATTCGATTACAAATATCCACAGATAATTCTATGTTTTGTTATTTATTTCTTCAAAACCACAACAAATATTTATTCCACCTTTATATATGATTATGATTTAGAAATGTCGTGATCTTCGAATTCAGTAGGTTGGATACACTTTGAGTCAAACAGTTATTTCATCCAATACAATATGCTCACACGAAAAACAGTTCACCTTATGTCAATCATACAAGTACTTAGGATTACCTCGCCTAAAAATTCGAATCATTACAACATAGGGGGTCTTACAACATAATCCATTCAGAGACATGACACAACATGCAAGTACAATAATCTAATGACAATTTCAACCGGTATCTAAAGAAGAACCGGGATTACCCTGGGTTTCAGATAGCAGAAACAGCAGGACCTCCTCCGTCTTCAAATGCAACATTCTTACTTCCTCCAATTCTTGGGTTGCTTGCATAATGTGTGCTGCTAATTCCATAATTTCCGGCCTCAAGATAAAGATTACCTCATTCATGGCAGCCACACCATCTCTTTCTGCCTCTAGTAGAGCCTCAAGAACTATAATATATGTGCTCAGACTGCTCTCCGGCGGTGTTGCCTTTGAACTGCTACCATCTGGTAACATGGATGGCGACCGCTTCCACAAATAGATTACGGGGTTGTACATTATGTCCCTCTGGAACAAAGCATCCTAAAGGTTTCATTTGGACATAAGTAAGAGATAGTTATCGCATGATCCAGGCGATAGCTTACATGGTAAGCGACATACAATTATTGCCGAGCATGGCAAGCTATATTTAAATGGTTCGAAGCAGCATCAGCCAAAAAGAAATTAAAATGGTAAGATGAAAGTTGAAAAGGAGTGTACCACCGCTATATTTAAGTTGCCAAGGCATCTAAGCAGTTGAAATAATCTGAGAAAGCACTTAACAGTGTGGCCTCATATAAACTACGAATACAGTCTTGTGATGAAGTTCAGAGGAAAAGTTAAGGACTCAAATGAACTAGGCATGCATTTCTTTACGATAGTACAACGAGCTGGCGACATATTGGCCAACTCGGTATAGCGTAACAACAAACAAGCATTCGAATCAAGCAATACAGCAAAGCGGAACAACTAAACTATTTGTAATTACAGAGGATTATAGGTTGAGGGCACAAGCCAAGAAAGCAGCCCACTGCATTACATTTCACATGTACTAAAACACACCGGGCTTGCCATATGTTCTTTGTGAAGCCTCATTCTTTGTTGCAATGTTCTTTGAAGATATCGTCGACATCCGTGGTTGCAAATCTAGTTGTTGTAGTTTATTCTGCACCCTCTATTTAGGTAAAATTAATTTTAATCGCATGCATTGGTCCGAATTGATCATCAATGGTTCATATAAACTAATGAAAGAAGGGTGTGTGCATACACGCAATATATCTGCTTCCCTCTATTTTATGCTTGTTTGAGGTGCCACCCCAAAGAACAAATATTTTGCTTGATGGGGTTGGCAGCTCCATAATTAATAGAAGCATCAAATTAGTCATGCAACTTGGAAAGATCAAGAACACACAAACAAGTAATGAACAGAGGCTCGGAGCGTTGATGTAATAGCTAGCATCGTAAAATGTAGGGTAAAACGAACAAAAAGCAAATGAACCACATGCTAGTTTGATGATGTGTAATTAAGCATAGAGAACATTAAGCAGTCTGATGGAACCAACAGGTGGCATCAGAACAACACGATTATCATAAATATAGCATTCAAGAAGTAAAATAGTAGGCAGTGATATCTAGGAAGTGCAGTAATACTTAGGAATTCAAAGGTGTGGTGCTTATGCTAAGAAAGTGAACGTAGGCGCCGGCCGTTGGATAATAGTACCTGATTCTCGGTGGCGTATGGGTATCATTGTCATACTTGCTAGCTAAGGATCGTCGATGGTGCTTGTGTTGCGGTTGAGTTTGGGCGGTATGCGCCATCGGCTGAAGCGGCTCGTGTTACAGATTCTTGGCGCTGTCGACATACAAGAAAGCTCATCTGTGGTAAGTGAACAGTTGCCACGATAAAGAGAAAACCGAAGGAGTACAAATCGAAATAACTGATGAGGTTGCGGTGTTGGTAAAGCGGGGCGGTGGAGTTGAATATGGCGTCCGTGGAGCGGGTCCGGTCTGCGATGGGCGAAGGCTTCGCCGAGCGCGTTATGCAGTGCTTTCGGTGAGGCGGATCATTGCGGCGGACGAGGGCTTGTATGAAGGCCAGCTGAAGGGCGGACGAGGGAGTTAGTGAAGGGCCTACACTATGGTGGACGAGGGCGCCGGTTAAGCAGATCTGGTGCGGTGGACCATGATGGCGGTCAAGGAGATCTGGAGCGGTGGAGAAGCCAGTCGCTGAAGCGGCTCCGGTGAAGTGGTGAGTTCGCGGTTGGGGGTTCCAAGGTGCGGAAGGTAGATCCGTCGGGGTGTGAGGTCCACCGCTGCGGCGGAGGACTAGATTCGGCGGCTTGCCGTGGTTGGGGGGGGAGGGAAGGGAGGGGCTGCAGGGAAGAATGTTGGGGGCAAGAGGGAAAACAATGGAGTTACCAAAGCAGCCCTTTTCCGTTCATGTGGCGGGGTAAAACAGGAATATCGCAGGGCTAAACTTTTTTAGGTAGCGAGATATTTCAATGTGAGCGGAAGTTTGGAAGCTTTTGGGCGCTGAAATTATATTACGCTCTTATGCGGCCGACTATGGTATCATGGTCGAGAATTTGTTTGTTTTGCATAAAAAAAGTGCAAGTTTTGAAAATCAATGTCTCCAATCGAAACTTAGATTGTCCATTCAATTCAAATATGGATCATTGAGCTACTACAAGCAAATACCATCATAAGGTCCAATTCAAATGAAATTCCAAATGTGTTTATCCTAAATATGATGACAAAAGCAAAAATGTGTATGTGTATGAATAAAGTGGATGGTTATAAAGTTTGAACATGCCCGTATGTGTATATCTCTAGGTTTGATATATGAATTTGAAATCACGTAAATCTCGGCTTAAAAATGTACCTCCGTTTAAATGAATTACAAAAGCTAATAATGGAGTCAATTCCAAAATTCCAATCTTAGGTTTGTAATTATGGTACATCAAGGTATATCAAGCATGTTCAAAAGTATAGTTATCTCATACTCCAAGCTGTGAAACAAATTGATCAACCATGAGTGCACACACTATTGACCATGTATATCTCAATTACGCTAAAGTCCCTCAAATATAGACACCTCACTCTTTATCTGAAGCCAACCCCCCCCCCTCGTCGCCCCCCCACACACACAGAGAAGTCGTTCTCTCCCCCAAACACCAACACATAAGCACATTAACACCCCTCTCTCTTCTAAAGTCCGGACCCCAATATAGATCTGTATCACTTTGTCTCTTGAGCATGCACACATCTCTTCCCCCACTCTCTAGCTAGGTCTCCCGGCATCTCTCTTTCCCAAGCACACACACTATGTAGAGTGTATCTTTCCCATACACACAAAACGTCGCCCCCAAACGTCTATCTCCCTAGTTATGTGGTTCTCGCACACTCACCTCACACACCACCCCCACTGCAAACAAGCACACTTTGTCTCCTTGTGCACCACTCTCCTCTTTCTATCTCTCCCACATGCGGACCCGGTCCAGCTCCTTCCCAATATACATATATGTCGTGACTCTTTCCATAGCTCCCTAATGTATCATCGTTCTCGATCTCGCACATTGTTCTCTACACCATCTATTCTAGATCTCTCATGAAGTCCCTCTCACACACACGATGACTCGCTTCCCTTGCGTCTCCGTACATAGGCCAATTTCAAACAATGTCAACATTGTCTCCCTATCTATACGCCATTTATGGACACAAATGCCCCCTCTCTCGCCCCCTCTCTTCCTCTCTCTCTCTCTATATATATATATTCTCCGTCCTAGCTCTCTCTCTCTCTCTCTCTCTCTCTCTCTCTCTCTCTCACACCCCTCTCCCACACACACTCAATGTCTCTTCCAAATAGTCTGCTCCCCACCCGCACTCCATGCTATCCCGCTACTACACATGTCACACCATTCCCCCTTCCCTTATACTAGGTTTACATCATTAGTGGTCTCTATACTCCACATACACACACTCTCTCTCACACACAAACGCGCGCACAAACACACACAGACACGCACAAACACCCATTAATCTGGATACTCATCTCTCCCCATGTCCGCATGTGTATCTCACACACTCACTCTCTAATAATGTATATGTGTCTCGACGTTACACAACACAAAGCCCCATGTACATGTCTCTCTCTATCCTCCACACACATAGACACAAAGAATCTGTTATCATTGCCTCAGTCTCTAGACATATCACACTACACTTCTTGTCTCTCTCTCTCTACATAAACCACGCTCAACAAGGGTTTCCCTGGCCAGAATAACTTACCGTCTATTCATCCTTGATGCATTGGTAGTACGGCGAACACGAGGCGTGAAAAGAATAAATCTACATGCTTAGACCACCTAGTATGACTACTAGGACTAGAGCAAGCCAAAAAAGTGCGCCGTACATCGTCACCCCCTCCTTATCAGCGACGGGAAAACCTTTGTTTTACGTAGTCGAGAAGCCATTATGCTAAGGCCCCACATGTTGAGGCGTTGAATAGAATGTAGATGCTAGTTTACGGAAACAAGTATGGATAATACGTTTGTATCTCCATACTTATATTTCTTCTCTTAGAAAAATCCGAGTTGGTGATGATGGTACGCGTGCCATCTTGCAATATAGACTGTCCGATCTATATCTGACGGATGGAAATTAAACTAAAAGATACCTGCACCCCTCTCCACATTTCCAGACAAGGCCTTCCCTCGTTCATCCTTATATCCAACAACCTCATTGTTGAGCAATTAAGAAAGGAAGCCTCTGGAACAAACTGACCCATTAATTCATTCGCCGTCGTCAATCCCCATGCCTCGCTCGGTCCAGACCACCAATCACCACCACGCCCCACTCCTCTTCACCTTATCTCCTATCTCTCAAGATATCATTAGTTTTTACACATGGGATTACTCCCGCATGGGTCAATCACAACGAGTGTTTTTATATATAAAATGCATCTTGATGTTCCGTGCAATGCACGGATCTTGCTAGTACTCCTACAGAAGACTAAGTTGGTGATGATGGTGTGTCTGTCATCCGTCGTTTGTGACCATTAGATCTACATCTAATGACTGTGAGGTAAGTTGTTGTCTTTTCTCACCAACATACCACTTGTCTACCAATTTGCAGGAAAAATCCATAATTAGTATCTTAAAACCAACCGCATCCCTCCCTGACCTCACCAAAACAGCCCAAGGAATATATTCTAATTAAAACATAATATATCTCTAGTGATATATGTATATCAAAATTAGAGTGTTTTCTATCAAGTTTGTGAATAAGTATTATTCTAATTATGATTCAAGGTAACGCACATGAACATTGCTAGTATTTCCAACCATGCAATTTTTTCCTAGTATTCCATAGTTTCGAGTTTTCCATCAAGATATTAGTCACTCATGGTTGATATTTACTTTCAATCATGTACACATATGCACTATGTATCTAGCCTTGCTTATTGGGTTCCAAAGCTTAACTTTCACTCCTACTTACAATATGTAGAGTATTTTAACAAAAAACTACCACTTTCACCCAGCCCTAGGAAGAATCTAGTGTACAAAAAATAGCAAAAACATACTCAAAATTTATTAATCCACGCCAAAAACTACTACAGTACTCAGATTATGACAGGGTTGGC
Organism: Aegilops bicornis; assembly: GCA_021605145.1. Taxonomy (NCBI): domain Eukaryota; kingdom Viridiplantae; phylum Streptophyta; class Magnoliopsida; order Poales; family Poaceae; genus Aegilops; species Aegilops bicornis. Next base: position 465,576,517 of record CM038671.1, read on the forward strand.
CCACACGTCCCGTCTTGACGAGGCAACTTAAACCAACACATTTTGTTTGACCATTGACATGAGGGACCCACATCTGACCTTCTATCCTGTTATTCCCCCTCAAATCATTATTTTTCCTGAACATTACTTCAAAAAGTACTGATGTGTGTTCGTCGGTGGCGCCGGTGATGAGCGAGTTGGCCGCCGCTCCGCCGGACGGGCCGGACGCCGCGCAGGCCTCCGCACGGGTTGGCGGGTTGGCCCAAGCGTGACTCACAAGCGAGCAAGCCGCCGCATTGGCCTTCGCTCGAGCCAGATGGCTGGCCTTAGCGTGGCGCGCGTGAGCAAGCTGCCGTGCCGCCATGCCAATCTAGCTAGCAAACCTTGCAGACAAGCAGCTGGACGGAGCTATCTTGGCTAGCTGGCCTTTCAGCCTTGAACCGCGGAAGCCCGGCATCCCGGGCTGCCGCAAGATGGGCTCCGCATCATGGCGGTTTTGACCTCGCCTTCTGGCCCGGCGTAGCTGCGTCCCATGGCCGAGATGACTAGGTGGGCGGGCCGGAGGTAGGAGGTCACTCGGTGATTTTGTGCGGATGACATGTATGTCCCACAAGTCATAACGCCTTTGGGTCGAATAGAAGGCGTTGACTTAATGGGCGACATGGGCCCTGTTTGGATACTCTAAGTCAGAGGTTAGATTCTAACCCTGAACTAACTCTAAACAAAGTGGTGTTTGGATGGTAGGGTTAGATTGACAACAAATGTATCCAAACAGGGCCATGGGTTGAAATGTGCCTATAACGACACTTTGTAGAGTAGTCGTTTCTTGGTAGGGCTGGTTGGTAAGAGCATGTACAATGGTTGATAAGGTAGTCTTATCTTAAGTCTACCCGCATTATGCAAGTGGTAGTAGTTTCTTGGGATTATTAGTGGTTTCTTGCATTATTAGGGGTTTCTTGTAAGGAACACTGTACTACTAGCGACAAAAGCGATTCTAGGTTGCGTTGTACTCCAGCAGTACTACTAGTTGTCGCGAGTGTATACTACCTCGTTTTGTGGGTTCGATCCACAGACGTACATACGGCTGACCTTTAATTTAAATAGTAAAATTCATTGCGAGCCAATATTTTACACGGGTAGTTTGAGTTTTGAAGTCAAAGCGGATGTGCGGCTTTTCCCACAATCTGGGTGCCTTTGGATAGCCCTATACGTGAGCGGGTTTTCCTTCCCGGCATCTCGTGGCTCGGCGTGCTTCTAGCCGCCCTAACCGCACCTAAACATGATTCCTCATCGACTAGTAGCATATTTAAACCGCCTCCCAATTAAGCACGAGGACGAGAAAAAGCTGGCGGGGCATTGGGAAGCTAATGCAATATGGCTGTGTACGTAAAGTGCTCTACTACTACTCTATAGCTTGTGGCGTTACGCATGGACTTCACTCCATTATCGGCTCTACTATAAAAGAAATTCCTCTTGACTTGTTTTTTTAACGGAGGCAAAAGCTTTGCTTCATCTCATTCATAAAGAAGGAACTACTAACAAAGTTCGGCGAGATCCATTACACCTCCACAAATGGGCGAAAAGCCTAGTCTCATTGTATCAAATAACTCAAATGTTACGCTTTACAGTAACCATCGCTGATAAACATGCTAGTGTATGCGTGAGAGGAAGCGGTGAGTAGGCCAGCTACGTGAGAGGAGCGGCTGAATAGAGCACCGAGAGTACCCACTAGGCCACTACGCAGTGTACTTTCCCTGCATTGATAGTACAGCGATGGTTCTAGAGAACGATAGTACCCTCCACTTCCAATTGTAGCTCCTTGGCCACGAGATTCAAGAGTTCAAAAGCGGTGCACTATACTAGAAGTCTGATGCATTACATTGCACTACTAGTTGAGAAAGTAGTACTAATCTTTGCTCACGCTGAGCACATACTCCTCAAATCACATAATGTAAGACGTTTTTTGACACTAGTTGGCGTGTACAAAAAATAGCAAAAACATACCCAAAATTTCTTAATCCACGCCAAAAAACTACTAGCTAGTGCCAAAAATTTCTTACTAGTGCTATTACTTACGGTATAATGCAATCCCATAACGTCCCATAATGCTAGTACTAGTAGTAAATAATAGCCTCACCCCTTCGCTAAGAACAATCTACAGTTGGAAGGGACAAGGCCACTGCGGTTACTACGCTCTTATCTCCTCCTCGCCAGTTCCCCTCCCGAAGAGAAAGCGGGTTCGTCGCTGCTCCCATGGATTTGCCAGGCGGTTCTCCTCCTCGTCGAAGGCTGGGGAGACCTTGGACAATGATCCTCTGGGAGAAATCACCACGCCGCTCAGCGTCCTCACCGCCGCAAGACTCGGTGCTTCCTGCACCAACTTTTTCAAGGCGGTGCTTAAAAAGGCTTGGGAAAAGGCCATGCTTGTTGGTCTTCCACGCGTCTCGCTGAGGAGAGGTTCTTCTATGGGACAATCCTTGAGCAGTCCACCGCTCCACAGCCATGGTTGCACGTTGACACCGCTAGAGTTGCCGATGTTGAGAGGTAGTCGGATTTTGTCCGATGGCGGGTCGATAATGGAGTTTGATCATGTAGTACTTAGTTATTCCATTTCCATGACGTAATTTCTCTGCTGCCCACCGTCTTATATATAGGTATGGGTCGGTGCCAACGAAGATTGGCTTGCATACCTCCGGCCGGATACCACCATCATTTTGCACAACATCCACAGCAGTGCGGCCGTTCCCGTAGACCCCTTCTCTGCCATTGGGATCGGCCTTGGATGGCTGGGCTTGAATCGTATGATGATGCCTACATGAGATTGAAGAAGATAGCAACTATGGACCCGCCCGACAAAGCGATGCGGCTACGGCGATTACCATCTCATCACGGTGTTCGACATAAGGATTGCCATCAATGCAAGAGGCGATACGGCAGAGGGTGGCGCATGTTGGTGGCGGCAGATTTTGTACCCTACCGTTCGAAGACGCGTATGCGCCATCTGGGGCTGCATCTTCACGGTGACAAGCCAGGGGACTTGTTTCATCTGGTTTCCATCCTACGATGCAGGAGATTACAAGCGGAATGCACAAACCATCATTTGCATCCGGTACTCCATTATTTTGCGAGAGACCGATCATCCCATGATCAAAATAAGATCGCTGATCCTGGATGTGCATTTGCATCCGCGATTCGGTCTAACCTGGAACCTTGTAATTGACTTTGGCATATTGGGATCAACTATCTTAGCAGTCGTTACCCATGTGCAACATGGTCACACAATCTACCACGATCGGACCATCACCATCTACCCAGGTATTCCATTTTTAACCTCTCGCCTTCTCTTTCATTGTTGTACTAGTACTCTACTTACATACTAGTAGGAGTACTTTTTACCTTGGAGGGCATTATAGCTAGCTAGGCCCTTGAAGACTTGAACCCACTAGCTGCCACCATTTTGTTTTTCCATGTCTTACTATCTCATCCATGTAGCCAAGAGTGGTTATATATAATAAGCGGTTATTTTACTTCCTCTATACGGAGTAGTACTATTTGCTGCACAATATTCTTGATCGCCATATTTGAGCACAACATTATTATGCATGGACCTTGACTATGTACGTCACCATGTGTCCAGATCTGAGATGTCGCGTGTACCAGATGAACGGCGCCGAGTTCGACCCCCGTGATGCTACGTGGGTGTCGAGGAACACTCTTGGAGAGTACTCGATTTTCATTGGGGAGTACCCCATTGTGAAGCGGATGCCACCTTCCATGCACGACACGGAAGGCCTGCCGTTCATGAAGCATGGTTGTGTCTTGATGTGCCTGCGGATGAGCGACATCTTTGGGACACGCTATCCACGATTTATGCCGCTTGACTTGGATGAGTCTCCATCATGTGGAACCGGACTAGAAAGCTGCGACAATGGTTCCGTTGCCCACCGCTATGTATTGTGCCATCCATGAAGAACACACAGGACTAGAACACGGAGGAGGACATGTAGCCCATCTATAACGTGTAAGTGGAGTACGGTAAATTGTGAGCGATGGCCGTGTGAATATATTTAGACTAGTCGTGCACTTATCACATGAATTGGAGATGAACTTGTGTGGCAGATTGGCATTTGCCCTTCAGAATTTATTACTAAATGTGTTATGTGTACGTGCAACTTGTGTGGTTGTTGCACGGGCTCTGACACACTCTTTGAGAAAAAAAGGTGGCATGGCTTTGGATATACGTGACGTGGCGGCATCATATAGTAGCATCGTTCGCTATAGTTGTAGTACACTCCTACTAGGACGACAACTCCTATAAAACCTTGCGCTTGGCTCTTTGCCTCTTCGGAGGTTCAACAGTTCGTACTCGTGTGAACCTTGCACTTGGCTCTTCGCCTCTTGGAAGGTCCAACAATGATGATACTACGATTACATTATGCTTACGGCAATCTAACACCGATTGAACTTTGCACGTCCACAGCGAGGCGAGGAGAGGGAGAGGGGAGAGGGTGTTGTGGTCAAAACCCTCTCCTCGTCCTGCGAACCACAGCAGCGCGTGGGCGAGGAGAGGCGTAGTAAGCAAGCTTCTCCTTGTTCGGTGAGTTGAAGAGACACATCAAAGCGATACTAGTACTAGTCCATACTGCATCCTTTCGGTTAATATGGCTTAATTTGAAAGCGATAAAAATACATCGGCGGTCAGCGTATGTAACAATACACTCTTCTGGTCACTATATATAGTTTTGTGGTGATTATCGATCACTAGCTCATCGTGAAACACCGTATTGCACCCTCTTGACCAAGCCACATAGTCGACGTGGCACTTTGTGGGTAGTTAAATTGTCACCTGGTTTCTCGGTCCAACACTTGTCGGTTAAGCGAGCAAAGAAATCAGCTAAAAAACAAAGAGTGTAGTACATCTACACTTCCAATGCATTTAGCCTTTAATCTAAATCGATATTGATTGACTAATGCACCAACTTGTGCTCTAGGTAAAGGCTACATGTCTATTCTTAATTACAACATACAGCGACCTTCATTTAATCTTCTTCTCTCAATGGTTGCATGCACACATAAATCTGCTACTTTTTAGGCGTTAATTATGCCCTGGTCAATGTGTAAATCTCTAAATGTACTGATCTTTCACGGACATAGGGAGTAGGTTGAGCACTTGAGCGTGAGCGTGTGTGTTGCGTTGTGTGCTGTGTGCCGCATGGATGTGTGAGTGTTGCGTGCGTCCATGTGTATGTGTGAGCGTTGCATATTGCATGCATGCATGCATGCATGCATGGGGCTTACTCTCTCCCATTGACATGTTCATATTTCAAGCTTCCTCTGTTCCCTCCATATGGTGATACTCCATACATTCCCCCAAATCGGAGTAAAATCCTCCCTCTGTTCCCAAGTGCAGTATTTGTCTTTCTAGAGATTTCAACAAGTGACTACGTGCGAGCAAAATGAGTGAAGTGGCGTAGAGGCATAGGGATAATGTAGAAAGGAAGTCTTCGCGATCCATTATTCCCCATCTCGGTCGAGAGAACTATTCAACTAGTCTTCATAGTGAAGTGACAATACCGTTGCGTGGATGGGACACTTAATTAATAAGCTGAACCAGCGTGTTGGTGTTACTAAATCAGCCTTACCCTGCCATCATGTTTGCCGGTGAAACGCTTACGTCCTCCGTTAACTAACGGATGGGCCCTCTTGTGGTAGACCCACATGTCATCGGTGTAACTATTTACACTCCAAGGACGGTATATCTGGTAGTAGTACTAGTAGAATTGAGATTTAATGCACTTTCTTCCCATCTTCCATTCTTCTTCCTCCTCTCTTCTTCTTCCTCCTCTCTTCCCCATCGCTCGGCACCACCATTTCCCCACGCTCCTTTGCTCACCCACCCATGCTATCTTCCTTGGTAGCTCGCGCGTACCATATCCCCCCGCTCACTGCTCAGCCACACGAGGAGAAGCTTCTTTGCTCGCCCGCCCGAATCCACTTCCCCGCTGGCTTGCAGGCACCGAAAACCCCAATGGCAGAACCGACTGACACGCAGAGCTGCGATTGGAATTCCCTCCCCGATGTTCTCTTGGAGCAGATCATGTCGTATGGACCTACTCAGCACCGTCCGTCTAGCCACATGATCGGTGTCTTTGTACCGTCTGCTCGTGCTGCAACGGTCGGCTCTTTTCAAGACACCTTGCTGGCGATGCCCGATCCTCGCGGTGGCCCGGACACCGACTTGACGATCCTCTGACGGAGGTTGGCGTGGTGCCCCTTGACATGCTACCACTACCCGTCCATCCTTCATGCGCGGCCACTCAGGCGGGCATGAAGGCCAACTGGATCGCCCTCATCCACCAATCCGGTAGTCTATTGCGTCTCGTGGATATCTACACCCAGCGAGAGATCACCCTTCCATCGTTGGATATCGCCGCCATCGAGCCTCGCGGCCCGCCGGACACTCCTGCCTACTACATGAGACGAGCGTCAAGCTTTTGGCTCGACCTGCATTTTGTTGAAAGTTGTAATCTGCGAAGTGCCCACACCATCGAAGACTACATGGATTACCTTAAGCTCATTGCCTTGTTCAACATGGGATTAGTCTGCTCTACGGAATCCGTCGCCATACATGGTTATGGCACATCATCAATCTGTTGAGGCAACATTTACATGCGATGCTATAGTACATGATGGCATTATTTACGTGATCGACATTGCAGTTGGCTGCCTATCTTTGGTGGAATCTATCATTGTGTAATTGCCCTATCTCATCTCATCTTTACCTTATGAATACGACTACACATTCATTGTTACAAATTTAGAATAGATAGTATGTCTATAACCACATCATTGCTATATGTTCCTCTCATTTCCTAGATTTTTATGACCACACATGTTATTATTAGAGTAGATATGAGAACAATTGGCATCTAATGATTGTTAGAATAGATATTATGAGCATAACATCATGATTGCTATATGTTACTCTCATTTCCAAGATTTTATAACAACGCATGTTATTGCTTAGAGTTGATATGAGAACAGTAGTAGTAAGTGCTATGGTAGAATATGAGTAGGCTCTATCATAGCTTCTCATTGTTACATGATGTTTGAACCATGACATATTGCTAGAATATGAAAGCCATTGGCTTATTTTTTTAACCGGGTATGATTATGACCACGACATTTGCAATTCTCTGTCTATGATATGTGTCCTTTGTTATGATAATCATAATCCACACATACTCTGAACATGATAGTTTATTTTTGTCCTTTTGGTCTCCAATTTGAATTGTTGCGGCAGATATGCAAATCGGCTGGCCTTCATGATTCAGGTCACGGAATCATACCCGATCGATGGGTGGTGGTTTATCGCTCGTTCGGTGACGGCGGTCATTTGATGCTCATTCGCACGTACCAAATTGACCAAACCATTACATCAAACCACATGCGTTACAATGCAGGCGTTCATGACATTGATGGCTATGGCTGCCGTGTTCAAGAAAGATCCCAGCTCCGTTGGGCGGGCATATTCAAGCTGAGGCGGGTTTACAGCCTCGGCAACCACTCCATGTTCCTCGGGCTCAATTATCCGATCATCCAACCAATCATCGATCATATCACCGTGATGATTACCATGCTATCACAACTTCCATTCGCCGAAGGGGCTGTCTACACATCATACCATGGGTTTCATGAATCACCATATCTAGAGATTGATAAACCTGACTTGTTGCGGATAATCTTGATTGTGTGAAAGACATCAAGCTTCCATGCGATGGATGACTTTTGCAAACCCGACATCTTGGCGATGTGGTTCATGCCAACAGCAAATATGCACAACTTGATTCGTCTTGATATCTAGGCTAAGCCATGTATTCTGCTGCTGTAGCACGACCCTCTTTTGTTGGATATTATGTACTTTGTTAGTTTGAAGCACTCCTCTGGTTTGAAGGATAGATACCTTTCTGGGATCAAGTGCATCCTAACTCACCTGTGTAGCAGGATGTACTGATAATGATGATGGAGATGTTGTGCAGTATATATATATATATATATGTATATATATATATATATATATATATATATATCAATTAGTCTTCAAGTGAGTACTGTTTAGTTAAACCTATAGTTAAAATGTGACACTAAATCTGACTAGTAAGTAATACGATGGCAGTACTAGTATACGTCGGTCAAATTATTCATCATGTCCGGACATTGAATTGGCGTGACAACCGCCAGCTGGCGTGAGGTGACACAATAATCCCGGCGGCGTGTTCGGGTATTACGGACTTGATTTGGAGTACCACTTATACGCCGAAAACTTTCATCATTCACTTAAAACGATCGATTGATCATACATTGAGTACCATATAAGCTGGAATTAACCAATGCAAGTCGAAGAAGGATTGATCGGTGCTGCCATTTGGCGTCAAGTTCGATCCCACGGATCGAGGCGATCGAGCACCTTGAGGCCAAAGTGAGTCTTGACGTGCGAGATCTCACCCTCTCATAGATTTGTTCATACCAACCATCGACAGCGAGCATGGCATATGCTACACCCATCCTGAGAAACTTCCAGGTAAGACACCGATCGGCCATCTACTTGCACAAACATATTCCTTTGTTTATAGCTCTATTTTTCTTTTTAGGCCTTGAGACTGGTGAAGCAATTACAATTTGATAGTTAATAAAAAGTGAAACAAGTGACTGCAACATGCCAAAGATGTTATTAAAATGCCAACTACATACACTAAAACCTGTATTCGATAATACTGCAGGTATCACACTGAGTGGCCTAAGCAAGCATTTCTTCCAGCGCAATTCCACGGCGTTCAAAAGGGGCACGTGGACGCGTCACAAGATACAGTCGGAGTGCATCATGCACCCGATGTGGCACAACACCGGCAATACCTTGCTGGTGATGGTCAACGGCCGGCAGACGGGCAGCAAAAAGGTTCTGGTGCTGCACACCAACAAGAACTTCGACTAGCAGAGGACCAAGCTGGGTGATGCACAGTACCACCTCGGGGACTGGAGCAAGAGAAGGAGCGGAGCTGGTCCTCTGCAAGATTTTCTACCAGACGAACACTAGGGCCGGGGAGTAAAAGATTATAAGTTAGTTTGGTATTGGTACTTGTACTACCTTGTCGTCCGCATAAGTTGGTATTGTTATGAGCGATCTTTTGGTTTGAACTTGGCATTTGCTTCCAACCATCATGCCGAGGGTCGACGTGGATATAAAGTTGAATCATTTGTTTCGAAACGAATTTTCAGGCACCCGATTTTTATTTGATGGGTAGCATAAGCACTTGTATTCGAATTCCTAGTTCTCCAAATTTTTCTAAATAAGTGCTTGCACTTATTATCACGATGAAAAAACAATATCCCTGCTGCATCCCGATTATTAGTAATGCGTACTTGCGAATTCTCTCGTTTATTGAGCACGTATATTGTTTGTTCACGTCGAGCAAGTTTCAAGCTGGGCTTTAGACTGCCCGAGCTTGGTTTTTGTTTTTAATGCCCAGCCCATGGCGACAATGGGGCACAAAGATCCAGCGGTATCTCTTGGCCTCTGGCCCACCAGCGTTAGTTATATTTTGTCTTACAACATCCATGAGCAGTTTTTTACTGAATCAAACACATAGCCCAGTTCTATTTTCCTCTTGAAACGCATGTCCTATATCCGTTTTCTAATCTCTGCCTATAGTTTTACTAGTTCATATACATGTATCATTATATTGAAAATACATAAAATTCCCTTTTCATATTTACATCCTTATTTTTGTTGTTGTTTGCCCTCCCAACGCTGATTTTTTATCACTTGTTTTCCCTTAAACCAACTCAATTGTCCCACGTCTCATTTGCTTAGAAAAACAAAACAATTTTTTGGCAAATCAATAAGTTCTTAAAAAATGTTTATCATTTCGGGATTACAAAAGTTCGGACTCCACCAAAATATACAAAATAAGGTTGAACTTTTTGCCCATGGTCCTGGGCAGAAAATGGGCTGTAATAAATTACTTAAGAATTAGGAAATGGGCTGCAAATTATTAAAAAATAGCAGATGGGCTCTATGTTTATGCACGCCCTGATTTGGAGGCTGACTTGTGGGCCTACTAAGTTCATGCGTACACAAGGTTTCTCAAAAAAGAAACTTAGTCAACAATCAACTCTACCAGTCGAGACCGTTAGATTTCAATCTAACGGCAATCGTCTTCTTTAGTCTCCCATCTTCACATCCCGGCCCATGCCCGGACCAGCGCCGTCGGAACCTTTGCTCCCGCCTCCCGTGGCCGAGGTCTTCTTTGGGCAGGCCTCACGGCCCCATCATATACTCGCATCCCTGGCCTGTCTATCCCTCTACTCACCCACACCTCCTGTTATTTTCCGGCGACGGCAGCCGAACCAGTCAACCCTCGTACTCTCCACCGTGTGGGCAGCCACTGCCGTGTCTTCCCCGGCTCCGTGTCGTTCCCTTCGTAGGCCTCGCCGTCGTCCACATACAGTGCTCTCTCGGCGTGGCCTTGATCAGCGTGGTCAATGAGCGACATCCATCGGAAGTGGACTATATGTGGAGAGGGTGACAATTTGGGTCCATGGCCGCACACAAGGAAATGCCTCCTTATTATCGCAAACTAATGATTCCTCCACGACATCTGGGACCTGCCGGAAGGGCCTCTATATTTCGCGAAAAAAACGTTCCCTCCGCTGACAGGTCGGACCCACCAACTATATCTTCGCAGGCAAGGAAGTGCCTCCTTATCCTGCCAGCTAGGACCCACCACAGTGGGAGGCTGACTTGTGGGCCTACTAAGTTGATGGGGATGGAGGGCTTTGTCAACTTAGTCAATATATGAACGATTCTAGCTCCAGTGACCGTACGATGTCCATCCAATGGCCGTAGTGCTTCTTCAACCTCTAGTCTTCTTGCTCCGGCCGCCCAAACCCGGCCCGGTGCGTGCAGCGTGCTCACACCTCCCGTGGCTGGCTGTGATGCCGCAGAGGCCTCACCGCCCCCTACTACTCCCACCACTGGCCAGGCCATCCCTTTACTCACCCACACCCCCTATTATTCTACGGCGACGACAGCCTCACACCACAGCCGAACCAGTGAACCCTCGTACTCCTCTCCGCGTGTGCATCCACTACCGCGTCTTCCCTGGATCCGCGTCGTCCCCTTCCTAGGCCTCACCGTCGTCCACCGCCTTGGTGCTCTCGGCGCGGCATGGTCAATGTGGTCAACGACCGACTTCCATCGGAAGAGTACTGTATGTGGAGAGGCTAACAGCTGGGTCCACGACAGCCGCAAGGAAGTGCCTCCTTATTACGCGCAAAATAATTATTCACACTTTTTGTGTGAGGACCAAGCCCAGACGGGCCACCGTATTTTCGAAAAAAATGTTTCCCCACTGCTTTGGGACCTACCAGCTACATCTTCGCATGCAAGGAAGTGCGTCCAAGGCAAAAAATGACTTCGCCCCACATTGCTGGGACCCACCAGCTACATCTTATACGCAAGGAAGTGCACGGCGATCGGGACCCACCTGGTGAAGCGTATGTAGCGTTGTCATTTTGGTCGCGAGTGTCGCGTACATCTTGGTCGATGTAGAGGCGCGCACATAGCATGTACACATATGTACAGCGGCCAGTGTGCAAGAAAGAAAATACAGCCACGTACGTACATACGGGCGGGGTCTCGAATGCCTACTCGCGCATACGTATGGCCATGGCTCGTGTACATGGCTGGGACGGAACGGATAAACATTGTCGTCGTCGTGTTCATGGGGAGCCAACCGGCTGGGTCGTAATGGAATGCGTCGTTGTGTTCATCGGGAGGGCTTGGACAGAACAACCGATGGAAGCGAGGCCCGACATACCGCAGAAGCGGAGGAAATGGCCTTGTGTTCGATCGGACACATTCAAAAGCGGGATCCTGTTCGCCGGGAGAAGTGCAGCGTACCGCAAAGCGGAGAAAGCGGACTTGTGTTGGGCGCTTCTACGGTCAAACGGGGGTCCTGTTCGCCGGGAGGGGTGTGGCGTACCGCAAAACGGGACTCCACGGGATAAGGTTCATCTCCACCGTCGTCCACGGGCTATTGTTCATCCACCGTCGACCTCCTCCAGCCTCCACCTGCGACTGTTCATCCATGGGCTCCAGTTCATCCAGCCTCCACCGCGCGCTACTCCGCCGGCTACTATTCAACCAGCCCTCTCCACGGGCTCCTGTTCAACCACCCCTCCACGAGACTCTGTTCATCCGGCCCTCCACCGTCTACTATTCATCCAGCCCTCCACGGGGTGGTCCCATTCATCCGACCCTCCACGAGGTCCTGTTCATCCAGCCCCAACCGGCTCGACCGATCGAGGTCGTGTTCATCCGGAGAAACACCACGGGGTCTTGTTCATCCACCCCACGAGGAACTGTTCATCCAAACCCCCCCCAACGCTCACTTTATTCATCCAGGCGGCATCGATCGGCTTCATTAGCAGCGATGGCGAAGAATCGCTCGATCGGGTTCGATTAACAGCCATCGACCGATCGCTCGGGTTCGATGTCGTAGCTGCGGTCTGATCGCTTGATTAGATCGCTGGGTTAGAGCCCAACGCCTCGCACCCACAGCGTGCGTGTATGAGAGAAAGCAGCGCGCTCGCTCGGCCCGACAACCCACCGTAACGAGGAACACCCGAGATTTTACTCGCCCTCGCTTCTACCCTGATTTTTTCCGTCATGGCCGGCCCAAAGAATGTCATGCAGCTGCGTCTCCGGCCCGCCCAGGACGTAAAGCCCATTTTATGTCATGAATTTTTGTCATAGAAGTAGGAGCCCACCACATCTATGATGATACCGGGTTTTGTCACAATTATCGTCATAGAAGTGTCATAAGTATGACAGAAAAAAAATTCGTTCGGCCCAAAATGTCACGGATGTGTCTTTCTTTTGTAGTGTAAACTTGTTTCTTAGTAATAGTTTTGAGATATGATGATGTGATATGTGAGTTATGTTGATGAGTAATTGTGCTCTAGTAAGAATATTGGTGTTAAGGTTTGTGATTCCCTATGCATGCACGAAAGTCAATAATCATGCAATGAAAATTATATCCTACTTATGGTGCATTATTCGGTGTTAATTATGCTTAATGCTTGCTTATGATATTATTCGTTTCTTGGTTGGTCGCTTCTCAATCTTTTTGCTAGCCTTCATTTTGCACCAAGTATGATCTCTACTTGTGCATCCAAAATCCTTTAAACCGGTTTTGCCACATGAGTCCACTATATCTACCTATATGCGGTATTCTTTTGCCGTTCTAAGCAAATTTGCATGTGCCATCTCTAATCTTCAAAATAAACTTCTCTTTTGTGTGTTTGGTTCACTCGCGGAACGGTAATGGGTGGCTAATATTTTCCATGCTAGAGGTGTTATTCTCAAGATGAGTGTTTATTCACTTGCCATTGCACGAGAGTAAGGCAAAGGTTTTAGGGATGCCCAGTCCCGAAATGCAAAAAAAATAATATTTACTGTATGTTGTCAGATAATAAATTCATTGGAAAGTGTTGGTATGGAGAGCACCCGTGGATACGACTAGCCGTGGAAAGTGAAAGAATGGTGGAAAAAGGAATAAACTTTATTTTCTGTTTGGGAACCGCTTATGGCATATCTAGCATGGAAAGTGTTCGTAGCTCTGAGTCGTTTTCGTTGGTGGGATGGATACACCTCCCAAAATGTTTTTTATCTCTAATTTTTCACTTTGAGCTCTAGCGCCTCTACAAATCCCTACTTCTCTCTGCGAAGGGCCTTTTTTTTACTTTATGCAATTTTTATTTTTTATTTTGAGTCTCCATCTTCTCTCATAAAAAGCACCAACTAGGAGGCAATATGACCGTGCTTAAGTATTGGGTGTAGTTAATATTCGAGTGTGTTTCATGAATGGATCAATGTTTGAGCATGATGGGCTAGGGATAACTTATTTTAGCGTTGATATGTTGAAAGACATGGTTGCTTGTTGATATGCTTGAATATCTAAATTATTATGTCAAAACTAGACTATTGCTTTGAATCACATAAAAGTCCAAATGTCCATGCTATAAAGAAAAGAATATGATATGACTTGATGAACAACACTCCACATCAAAAATTCTATTTTTATCACTTACCTACTCGAGGACGAGTAGGAGTTAAGCTTGGGGGTGTTGATACGTCTCCAATGTATCTATAATTTTTTATTGTTCCATGTTGTTTTATTATCAATCTTGGATGTTTTATAATCATTTTATATCATTTTTTGGTATTAACCTATTGACATAGTGCCAAGCGCCAGTTGCTGTTTTTTCCATGTTTTTTACATCGCAGAAATCAATATCAAGCGGAGTCAAAATGCCACGAAACTCCATGATGATTTTTATGGGCCAAAGGAAGGCAATGGGCCCTTGTTGCACACAGGGGTGCCACGAGAGGCACAACCCACCGAAGCGCGCCAGAGGCCCAGCGTGTCTGGTGGGTTGTGCCCACCTCGGGTGCCCCGGACCGCCACTTTGCTCTATAAATACCCCAAAATACCAGAACCCTAGAAGCGTCGTGAAATATTCATCCAGCCCCACAGAGTCCGTAACCACCGGATCCAATCTAGACACCATCTCGGATGGGGTTCACCACCTCCATTGGTGCCTCTTCGATGATGCGTGAGTAGTTCTTTGTAGACCTTGGTCCGTAGTTAGTAGCTAGATGGCTTTCTCTCTCTTGAATTCTCAATAACATGGTCTCTTGAGATCAATATGATGTAACTCTTTTGCCGTGTGTTTGTTGGGATCGATGAACTTGAGTTTATGATCGGTTATATCTTTTATATCCATGAAAGTTATTTGAGTTTATTTGATATCTTATATGCATGATCTCTTATAGCCTCGTATTTCTTCTCTGATATTTGGGTTTTGTTTGGCCAACTTGATCTATTTATCTTGCAATGGGAAGAGGTGCCCGGTAGTGGGTTCGATCTTACGGTGCTTGATCCCAATGACAGAAAGGGAACCGACACGTATGTACCGTTGCTACTAAGGATAAAAAGACGAGATCTATCTACCTCCATATAGATAGACGGATCTTGTCTACATCATGTCATCGTTCTTATTGCATTACTCCGTTTTTCATGAAATTAATACACTAGATGCATGTTGGATAAGCGTCCATGTGTGGAGTAATAGTAGTAGATGCGGTGTAGGAGTCGGTCTACTAATCTTGGATGTGATGCCTATGTAATGATCATTGCGTGAATATCGTCATAATTATTTGAAGTTCTATCAATTGCCCAACAGTAATTTGTTTACCCACCCTTTGCTAGTTTTCTCGAGAGAAGCCACTAGTGAAACCTACGCCCCCCCGGGTCTTATTTCTCATATATTTGCTTGCGATCTACTTTCCTTTGCATTTTTATTCAGATCTACTAAACCAAAAGTACAAAAATACATTGCTGCATTTTATTTTATTTGCGATCTATTATTTCAATCTATTACAACTTTCTCCCGTCAACACACAATTTCTGGCGCCGTTACCCGGAAGGAATTGACAACCCCTTTAACACGTCGGGTTGCAAGGTGTTCTTATTTTTGTGCAGGGGATGTTTACGTTGTGTTGCTTGGTTCTCCTACTGGTTCGATAACCTTGGTTTCATATCTGAGGAAATACCTACGCCCATTGTCTTTGCATCATCCCTTCCTCTTTGGGGAAAACTGACGTAGCTTCAAGCGACATCAGATCATCACGTGAGATGGAGTGGTTTTCAATGGTGAACATCACTATGTTGATCATATCTACTATATGATTCACGCTCGACCTTTCGATCTCAGTGTTCCGAGGCCATATTTGCATATGCCAGGCTCGTCAAGTTTAACCCGAGTATTCCACGTGTGCAAAACTGGCTTGCACCCGTTGTATGTGGACGTAGAGCTTATCACACCCGATCATCACGTGGTGTCTCAGCACGAAGAACTGTCGCAACGGTGCATACTCAGGGAGAATACTTGTACCTTGAAATTTAGTGAGAGATCATCTTATAATGCTACCGTCGTACTAAGCAAAATAAGATGCATAAAAGATAAACATCACATGCAATCAAAAAAAATGATATGATATGGCCATCATCATCTTGTGTCTTTGATCTCCATCTCCAAAGCACCGTCATGATCACCATCGTCACCGGCTTGACACCTTGATCTTCATCGTAGCATCCTTGTCGTCTACTTGACTATTGCTTATCGACTATCGCTATCGCTTAGTGATAAAGTCAAGCAATTACATGGCGATTGCATTTCATACAATAAGCGACAACCATAAGGCTCCTTCCGATTGCCGATAACTTTTACAAAACATGATCATCTCATACAACAATTTATATATCATCATGTCTTGACCATATCACATCACGACAAGCCACTGCAAAAACTAGTTAGTCGTCCTCTCCTTTGTTGTTGCTAGTTTTACGTGGCTGCTACGGGCTTAGCAAGAACCGTTCCTACCTCCGCATCATTACCACACTGATTTTTCCTCAAGTGTGTTGTTTTAACCTTGACAAGGACCAGCGTAGTCAAACTCGATTCAACTAAAGTTGGAGAAAGCAGACACCCACTAGCCACACGTATGCGGCGCACGGCAGTGAGAACCGATCTCATGAACGCGGTCATGTAAGGTCGGTGCTGGCCGCTTCATCCAACAATACCGCCAAATCAAAGTATGACATCTTTGGTAAGCAGTATGACTATTATCGCCCACAACTCTTTGTGTTCTACTCGTGCATATAACATCTACGCATAGACCTGGCTCGGATGCCACTGTTGGGGAACGTAGTATTTCAAAAAAAAATCCTACGATCATGCAAGATCTATCTAGGAGAAGCATAGCAACGAGCGAGGAGATTGTGTCCACGTACCCTCGTAGACCGAAAGCGTTTAGTAACACGGTTGATGTAGTCGAACGTCTTCGCGATCCAACCGACCGAAGCATCAACGCATACGGCACCTCCAGCGATCTGCCGCGAGTTCAACTCGGTGGCGTCCCTCAAACTCTTGATCTAGTTGAGGCCGAGGAGAGTTCCGTCGACATGACGGTGTGGTGACGATGATGATGAAGTTATCGGTAGCGAGGGCTTCGCCTAAGCACTCTGACGATATGAGCGAGGTGTGTAACTCGAGGAGGGCACCGCCTGCGGCTAAAAGATCAACTTGTGTGTCTTTGGGGTGCCCCCTGCCTCCGTATATAAAGGAGCGAGAGGAACAGGCAGCCGGCCCTAGGGGGGCGCGCCAAGGTGTGGAGTCCTACTAGGACTCCCTAGTCCTACTAGGACTCCCTAGTCCTAGTAGGATTCCACCTCCCACACGGAGTAGGAAAGGGGGAAGGGAGAAGGAGAAGGAAAGGGGGTCGGCCCCCTTCTCCTAGTCCTAATCAGCCTCCTCCCCAAGAGGGGCGCACCAGCCCCTTGTGGGCTGGTGTGCTTCCCTCTTATGGCCCATAAGGCCCATAATTCTCCCGGGGGTTCCGATAACCTCCCGGTACTTCAGAAAAATGCCCGAATCACTCGGAACCATTCCGATGTCCAAATGCAACCTTCCAATATATGAATATTTACCTCTCGACCATTTAGAGACTCCTCGTCATGTGCAGTGATCTCATCCGGACTCAACAAACTTTGGTACATCACATAACTCATAATACAAATCATCATCGAACGTTAAGCGTGGGGACCCTACGGGTTCGAGAACTATGTAGACATGACCGAGAAACATCTCCGATCAATAACCAATAGTGGAACCTGGATGCTCATATTGGCTCCTACATATTCTACGAAGATCTTTATCGGTCAAACCGCATAACAACATACGTTGTTCCCTTTGTCATCGGTATGTTACTTGCCAGAGATTCGATCGTCGGTATCATCATACCTAGTTCAATCTCGTTACCGGCAAGTCTCTTTACTAGTTCCATAATGCATCATCCCGCAACTAACTCATTAGTCACATTGCTTGCAAGGCTTATAGTGATGTGCATTACCGAGAGGGCCTAGAGATACCTCTCCGATACTTGGAGTGACAAATCCTAATCTTGATCTATGCCAACCCAACAAACACCTTCAGAGACACCTGTAGAGCATCTTTATAATCACCCAGTTACATTGTGACGTTCGATAGCACAAAAGGTGTTCCTCCGGTATTCGGAGTTGCATAATCTCATAGTCAGAGAAACATGTATAAGTCATGAAAAAGCAATAGCAATAAAACTCAACGATCATAATGCTAAGCTAACAAATGGGTCTTGTCCATCGCATCATTCTCTAATGATGTGACCCCGTTCATCAAATGACAACACATGTCTATGGTCAGGAAACTTAACCATCTTTGATTAACGAGCTAGTCTAGTATAGGCATACTAGGGACACTTTGTTTTGTCTATGTATTCACACATGTATCAAGTTTCCGATTAATATAATTCTACATGAATAATAAACATTTATCATGATATAAGGAAATAAAATAGTAACTTTATTATTGCCTCTAGGGCCTATTTCCTTCAGTGGCACATACTAGTGAGAAAATTGTTGAAGTTGTAGTTAAAGTTGTGAATAATTTTGTCTGACCAACAAGATTTTTGCAGTAACTTTGGATAATGCTTCGGCAAATACTAGTGCAATGAATGTGCTCCTCTATTTTTCATATATGTTGCATCTTTTTTACTATATCAACATTGTGCTTTTCATATAATTAATTTTATTGCTAAATGTGTTTTAGAGAGATGTGAAACACACATTAACACTTTGTGCAAGTGCCATACCTTTTCTTGGTGCTTCTAATCAACGACTTGCAAACCACGCGAGATATTGCATTGCTATAGGGGTAACTCCTCACAAGTTAAGTGTAGATTATTCTTCTTCTTTCACTGATGTTCGTGATAGCTTTCTGAAGTTTATGGTTGTTGGAGAACGTAGTAATTTTAAAAAATTCCTACGCACACGCAAGATCATGGTGATGCATAGCAACGAGAGGGGAGAGTGTTGTTCACGTACCCACGTAGACCGAAAGCGGAAGCGTTAGAACAACGCGGTTGATGTAGTCGTACATCTTCACGGCCCGACCGATCAAGCACCGAAACTACGGCACCTCCGAGTTCTAGCACACGTTCAGCTCGATGACGTCCCTCGAACTCCGATCCAGCCGAGTGTCGAGGAGAGTTCCGTCGACCTGACGGGCGTGGTGGCGATCTTGATGTACTACCGGCGGGGCTTCGCCTAAGCACCGCTACGATATTATCGAGGTGGATTATGGTGGAGGGGGGCACCGCACACGGCTAAGAGATCCAAGGGATCAATTGTTGTTGTGCCTATAGGTGCCCCCTGCCCCGTATATAAAGGAGCAAGGGGGAGGGGGCGGCCGGCCTAGGAGGGGGCGCGCCAAGGGGAGTCATATTCCCACCGGGAGTAGGACTCCCTCCTTCCTTGTTGGAGTAGGAGAAGGGGAAAGAGGGGGAGAGGAAGAAGGAAAAGGGGGCTGCGCCCCTTGTCCAATTCGGACTAGAGGGGGGCAGCGCGCCTCCTTCCTTTCGGCCTCTCTCCTCTATTCCCGTATGGCCCAATAAGGCCCATATACTCCCCGGCGAATTCCCGTAACTCTCCGGTACTCCGAAAATACCGAATCACTCGGAACCTTTCCGAACTCCGAATATAGTCGTCCATATATCGATCTTTACGTCTCGACCATTTCGAGACTCCTCGTCATGTCCCCGATCTCATCCGGGACTCCGAACTCCTTCGGTACATCAAAACTCATAAACTCATAATATAATTGTCATCGAAACCTTAAGCATGCGGACCCTACGGGTTCGAGAACTATGTAGACATGATCTAGAACTATTCTCGGTCAATAACCAATAGCGGAACCTGGATGCTCATATTGGCTCCTACATATTCTACAAAGATCTTTATCGGTCAAACCCGCATAACAACATACGTTGTTCCCTTTGTCATCGGTATGTTACTTGCCCGAGATTCGATCGTCGGTATCCAATACCTAGTTCAATCTCGTTCTTGGCAAGTCTCTTTATTAGATTCGTAATGCATCATTCCGTAACTAACTCATTAGCTACATTGCTTGCAAGGCTTATAGTGATGTGCATTACCGAGAGGGCCCAGAGATACCTCTCCGAGCAATCGGAGTGACAAAACCTAATCTCGAAATACGCCAACCCAACATGTACCTTTGGAGACACCTGTAGTACTCCTTTATAATCACCCAGATTACGTTGTGACGTTTGGTAGCACCAAAGTGTTCCTCCGGTAAACGGAGTTGCATAATCTCATAGTTACGGGAACATATATAAGTCATGAAGAAAGCAATAGCAATGTACTAAACAATCAAGTGCTAGGCTAACGGAATGGGTCATGTCAATCACATCATTCTCCTAATGATGTGATCCCATTAATCAAATGACAACACATGTCTATGGTTAGGAAACATAACCATCTTTGATTAATGAGCTAGTCAAGTAGAGGCATACTAGTGAGTATATGTTTGTCTATGTATTCACACATGTATCATGTCTCTGGTTAATACAATTCTAGCATGAATAATAAACATTTATCATGATAAGAGGAAATAAATAATAACTTTATTATTGCCTCTAGGGCATATTTCCTTCAATGGTAAGTACAAACAAAAGTATGCTTGAATGCGGATGCAATGGCCTCCACCAGCACCAACTGTAGGAAAAAGAAAGGATCTTGAAGCAAGGCATTTGGCTCTTCCTCCTCTCATCAAGCTCTTCCATAGCTGCAGCAACACCTGTGCTTAGAGGTGGCAGGGAGTTAGCAAAGTACCTCAACAACGACAAAATTAGCTTTGCTAATGATGATGCGGAGGAGTTCAACATACTACAATGGTGGCATGACCACAAGCTTACATATTCGATGCTTTCCATATTAGCATGGGATATGTTATCAGTACCGGTCTTAACGGTATCATCGGAGTATGCTTCCAGTCTACCTAGAAGAATATTTGAGGAGAGAAAAACTAGTCTCACCCTCGATATGGTGGAACCACTAATGACTGTGAGCCCGAATACACTGCAATCCACATTCCAAAATCTTGTTGTTTGCGAAGAAGAACGGAAGAATAGTTGTATCTTCGTATATTTTTCTTTTTGTTTTGTAATTCAGAGGGTGGATTTATACTTTTTTGTAATTTCCTTTTCCTTTTGTAGTTCAGAGCGTGGCTTTGTACTTACTTTTTCTTCCCAGGGATGAAAGGTTTTAACGAGGCAACCACTAATAAAGCTCGATTTATCCTACATGACACTTTCCCTCATTTTTTGTTTTCCTTTATTAAAAAAAAACTCTTTAGATTTTTCTAATTTTTCTGAAGTAATTAGGCTACAAAAGGAATAAGGTGCAGAACGGCCCATTAGATTTTTCTATGACAAAACGGCCCATTAGATACTAAACATGCTAGGGGCTGACACAATTACTTCATGCGAGACACAACAACCTCTCGCCTCAAGCGGCTGAGACAATGGGTCGGCCCAGCATGCCGGAGGCTGCAGGCCTTAAAGCGCTTTCGTTCCCTTTTTTCACATTTTTGTTTTATTTTTAATATTACTTTAATTTTTCCTGTTGCTCGAAAAGCTTTATTTTTTTCCTTTTATTTATATCTAGATTATTCAAACAATATATTAAAAACACTTTACATAAAATTTAGAAAAAATGTTAAACATGCATTTGAAAAGTGTTGAGCGTGTTTATAAAATGTTTTCAATGTATAAAATTATTTAAAAATATATTAAACGTGTATAAAAAGTTTCACATGTATAAGAAAAATGTATGATGTGTACGAAAAAATTAGACATCAAAACATGTATTTGAAAAATAATATTAATCATGTATAAAAGGTAAACATGTATAAAAATATATATTAGATGTATAGAAAAAATGTACCATATGTATGAAAACAATAGACATCAAAACATATATTTGAAAAAATATAGAGAAGTGACTGCGCTAGAGATGCTTATTAAAGGTTTGCTTGGTGGCTTCCTTCCTTAACAGTCTTTCCTTGTTGATTGGCTTGGTCTGCTAGTTCCCGGAAATCACTTCCTCTAAGTCTTAAATAGCGGATCCTACTCTTTCTTCAAAGAATGTAGCATACCTAAGAAATGCTTTCTCTAACGAGTCAATTCCGTTGTGAAATAAGGAAATTATTCAAATGTACTTAAAATATGTTAAACATGTACTAACAATGATAAACATGTATACAAAAATGTTTTGAATGTATAAAAAAATGTAACATGTGTACGGCAAAGGTAGACATAAAAACATATGTTTATGCTAATCTTGTAGTATATGCTAAATGTTAAGCTTGTATTAGGAAATATTTTAGATGTATACATAAAATGATAAACGTGTAAGAAAACAATAGACATCAAAAAGTATATATGAAAAAAAATGTTAATCATGTAATTAGAAAATTAAAAGTGTATTGAAAAATGTACTTGACGTATACGAAAAGTGCACAATGTGCAAGAAAAATATAGACAAGTGTTAAAAAAGAAAAAGAAAGAAAACCATAGAGAAAAAGAAAACAAGAAAACATGAGAAATCAACAAAAAAGAAAGAGAAACACGCTTTGTTTACAGAGGCGCACATGCTTGAGCTTTTAGACGAGGCACACGTGCCAGGAGAGCTCCTATGCGCCGCTCGCTGCGGACGCACAGGCGCGTCTCCAGCTGGGCCGGCCCATTCCCGCAACGCATTGTAAAAATCCCAAAAAAACTCTGCTCGAGAGAAGAATCGAACCAAGGACCTCCATCTTTGTAAGCACGAGCATAGCTATCGCGGCAGACAAGCTTTCTTGGTTTGCTACGGCGTGCGGAGCTAAATGTAATGGAGACCCGAACATTTTCTCAAATTTCTAACACGAAAATTATTTTGAAAAGGTGTTTCTTAAAAAGAGAACGCTTTCCAAATTTTAGAAGAAAAACTAAAAGGCTTGAACAATTTTTTTATAAACTGAACACTTTTTAAAATGCCGAACATTTCTTGAATTTAGAGAACAAAATTTTGAAATCGAGAACAAACTTTGAACATGAACATTTTTTAAAGCATGAACATTTTTTTAATCTCGAGAATTTTTTTTGAAACGGAGAACAAATTTGTAAGCGCGGAAATTTGAGAACAAAATTTGAACATGAACATTTTTTAAAGCACGAACATTTTTATCTTGAGAACAAAATTTGAAATAGAGAACAAATTTGGAAGCGCGGATTTTTTTTAAAGCATGAACATTTGTTTTTGAATCTTGAGAACAAATTTTGAAACGTAGAACAAATTTGGAAGCGCGAACAATTTCTTAAAGCACGAACATTTTTTGATTAGTGAGAACAAATTTTGAAACAGAGAAAAAATTTGAAAAATCCCGAATATATTTGGGAGCGCAAACATTTTTTGAAAACCTGAACAAAAGTTGAAGTTCAATACATTATATTAAGTTCGAAAGTTTTGCACTTTTTTGTGTAACAAGAACAAATTTTGAATTTTGAGAAAAATTTTTAAAAAACTGAGCATTTTATGGAAAGGCAATCAAAATTTGAATATTTTGAAAAAAGAGAAAAAAAAGGAAATGAAATAAGAAAGCAAAGAAAGAAAACAAACAGAAAAAACGAAAAAGAATAAAAGAAAAAGGAAACATGAAGGAATTTGAAAAGCTGAAGAAAAAAAAGGAAATAGAAAGAAAAGAAAAGGAATTGAAAAAATGAAATAAAGAAACAGAAAAACAAAGAAAGAAGAAAAAAAGAAAAAGAAAAAAATAAACAGAAAAAAAGAAACAGAAAAAGAAAAAGAAAAAAGGGAAAAACCAATGAAAGCAACAAAAACCCGGTTCAGGGAACCTTCTAGAAGGTTCACAAAACCGGATTGGGCAGTTGGTAACTATCTAAGTGGGCCGGCCCAGGCAGCGTCGCTCGGTTGTTCCCCCTGTGCGAAGCGTCCGCATTTTGCCGCAGTGAGCGGCCAATAGAAAATTCCACGTGCCAGCACGACAGGGCCCCTTTATAAACATGCCCTGCCAGGCATGTTTAAGGGTGGGCCGGGCCAGATGGCCCGGTATGCTCCGGTGTAACTGTTTTATTTTTAGACTGTTTGTATATACTTTTTTGGTTTTATTTACTTTGCATATTAGTTTTGTATCGAGTCAAACTTTGTAAATTTTAGCATAATTTTTTTAAAAAGTTTATTAAGTCAACAATACCAAATCAATACCATTAGAATCACTAATTAATATTTTTTAGTATTTTTTATACCATATACTCCCTCTGTAAAAAAATTAATACTATATTGATCTAAACAGGCTTATATTTATTTACAGAGGGAGTATTCTTTTGTGAAAATTATATTTATTTACATAGGGAGTATATTTCTTTTGTGAAAATTTAGATTATTTTTGATAAATTTAGTCAAGCTTTATAAAGTTTGATTCAGGTCAAGCTAATAAGAGCAGTAAATAAAAACGGAGGGACTTAAACAGTTAAACGTCTTACGTTTTTTTTTGTTGTAAACAATGGCAATGCCGTTCCGCAAAAAAAAAAAAAAAAAAAAAGAATAACAATCATATGCCGGCGTCATGCCAGCACTACCCTTTCCGTCCACGCAGCCAAGACACAAACAGTTCAAGCGGCGGCAGTAAATCGAACTGGAGCCATATGCCCCCGCCGTTGCCGCCGCTCGCCGCGGCTCCCGCCTGCGCGCGCACGCTGGCCGACCTCCTAGTTGCGCTCTCAGCCGACCGCGCGCTCCCCAAGGGCCAGCAGCTCCATGGTCACCTTCTCAAGGGCGGCCATCTCCCCGCCGTTGCCTCCTCGCACACGCTGCTCGCCCACCACCTCCTCACCTTCTACGCCCGCTGCTCGCTCCCGGAGCTTTCCCTCCGCGCCTTCCTCGACCTCCCCGCTGCCCCCACCCCCGCCGCAAGGTGCTACCTCAAATCAACCTTCGCTCATAAAGGCCTACCCGCCGCAACCTTTGAAGCCTTCCGCCGCATGCTCGCGGCCGGGGTCCCCGCCACCGACCGCTCCATCCCCCGCCGCCAAGGCCGTCGCAGCTGCCGCGGACTCCTCGCGCCCTCCGCTTGCCCCGCACGCGCTCCATGGCCTTGCCTCCAAGACGCCGTTCGCGGGCGACGTGTTCGTGGGCTCGGCGGTTCTTGACATGTATGCCAAGTGCGGGAACCTTGCGGACGCCCGCCGGGTGTTCGACGAAATGCCGGAGCGGAATGTTGTCTCGTGGTCTGCACTCATTGGTGGCTACGCGGATGCTGGGATGCATCCTGCAGCACTCTGGATCTTCCGCTCGGCACTGGAGGAGGCTGTGCAGGTCAATGACTTCACAGTTTCGTGCATTGTTCGCGTGTGCTGCAGCCACACTCTTTGAGCTTGGGGCTCAGGTGCATGCCCGGTCTATAAAGACAGCACTTGATGCATCGCCGTTTGTGGGCAGCTCGCTTGTTTCTCTGTACTCCAAGTGTGGCCTTGTGGATTGTGCTTACCGGGTGTTTAGTGCAGCACCTGAGAGAAACCTTGGGATTTGGAACGCAGTGCTCATTGCATCTGCACAGCATGGCCATACTTCCACAGCATTTGAACGTTTCACAAAGATGCAGAATGCCGGGTTCCGTCCCAACTTCATTACCTTCCTTTGTTTACTCACAGCATGTAGCCACGCTGGTCTTGTCGATGAGGGGAAGCGATATTTTTCCCTCATGAAAGAATATAGAATTGAGCCGCAGGTTGAACATTATGCTGCAATGGTTGACCTACTTGGTCGTGTAGGACGTATAACTGAAGCACTGGACCTTATTGAGTCAATGCCCATGGAACCACCTGACTCTGTTTGGGGTGCACTCCTAATGGCATGCCGCATGTTCAAGGATGCAGACACTGCGGCAATTGCTGCAAAGAGACTGTTTGAGACAGGGTCTCGCAGCTCTGGTGCACACATGCTCTTGTCAAGCACGTATGCAGCTGCAGGAAGGCATGTCGATGCAGCACTTGCAAGGAAGGCAATGCGTGATGCAGGTATACGGAAAGAGACTGGTCTTAGCTGGCTTGAGGCTGCAGGGGAGGTGCATACCTTTGTTTCAAACTGCAGGAGACATCCAAGAAGCAACGAAATTTATAATGTGCTGGAGAAAGTTGGTAAGAAAATGGCGGCAGCTGGTTATGTGGCAGACACTAGTGCAGTGGTTAAGGATGTGGACAGAGATGAGAAGTGCGCATCACTGGGGTATCACAGCGAAAGGCTAGCAATAGGGTTAGGGCTCTTGATTGTTCCGAAAGGTGTGCCAATCCGAGTTATGAAGAACTTAAGAGTGTGTGATGATTGCCACAATGCAGTTAAGTATTTCAGTAAGTGTACAGGAAGAGTTGTGGTTCTCAGGGATAACCGTCGATTCCACCGGTTTGAAGATGGGTTGTGCTCTTGTGGGGATTTCTGGTGATCTACACCATTCTCTTTCCTATTGCCCTTATTGGGCAGTTTGGCTCACATGGATTCATCGATTGGGTCTTTCACTTAAAGTACATTTCTTTGATAAATGGGTCTATGTGAACTTAGAAGCTGATACGAGTCATATAGTTTATTTTGGCATAATAGTGAGGTGATGGATTCAATTTTAGGGCTGCTTGGAAATTTTGCAATAAGTCTGGTCACTTAGGATGAAACAATTCTTGGATATGGAAGATGGCCACATAGTGCTGCTATATATTCAGGGTCAACATGACTCTGTGGCCTCCTTATTTGCAGTATTCATACAATGTACGATGGATCCACTGGAACATAGCATTTTTTGTAGAATAGTTAGAGAAGAACTCATGATATCATCCTATGAGTTATGGCATCATACTGTGGTGCATATTGCTTTCACATGAGTGTAACCATAGCCCTTCACAGAGCGATCGAACATTTAGTTGCACTTGTTTATTCCATTTTACTGGGAGAAGATCAAAATGGGCCACTAAACACACTGTTGTGCATATCTCTCCACTGTTGTGAAATTGACCGCTTCATGCTTTGGCAGACCCATGTGTTCATGCCTTTTTCTTGGGCTTGTCTGATAATCTGCATTTAGTATGTATACTTTCATTCCAATGCCCTGCAAGTCCTAAAAGAACTGCCTCTCCAGTTTCAGCGAAACTGCAAAAGATTGATTTCTTTGGATTGGATGTTGTCACCTGTATCTGTATACTGAAACTGCTGGGCTTAGACATGCTCTTGTGAGACAGGTCCTTTAACAGGATATCCTTATGGTCAACCTCAGTTCAATGATTTGACGCTACTTCCTTCTGCACAGAAGAATGACTGAGGTATTTAACAAACTACCTAGGAAATTTCTTTGGACTAGTTTGAGTGATCCAACGAAAGTGATGCAGCATGGTAGAGTAGAAGTTCTTTACGTTGTCATGATATAACCGTATCTAACACTGTGGAATTATATACTTTTTTAACTGAAAAAACAGTAGGGGAAGGAGGGGGGGCTACTATATAAAATGCTTTATGATGCTCTATTTGTTATGGTGCTGCTAGAAGGAGGGCGCGAGAGTGCCGGCCGCGGGCCTTTTTGCCCACGGCCGGGCAAGAGGGAAGGGATTTCCTTCTTAATTCTTGCTTGACTAGATTGATACATCTCCTCTCTTTATATAGAGAGGTTTACTTGACTCCCAAGCAAGGCTTACTTGACCCTTAAGCAAGCGACCCTTATCTCTAATTAACCCTAAGACTAACGGGCCCAGGCCCATTACGTACTCTAACACTACACCCCACCTGGACATGCAGCTTGTCCTCGAGCTGCAGCCTAACCAACTTATAACCATGACTCGACGCAACACAAACCTAACACCTAAAAACAAGCCTTTTACATCTTGGCTTGGTTTATTACTCTCAACCTGAAATGGATTGGGACGCTTTATTTTGGACCCCTGAACATAAAGTGGACACCATCCGCACGTCGGACGTGCACGTGTACAGCCACAGCCACCTGGATCCCATGGAAACCATCTGGACAAAAGGAGTGTGTGTGTATGGCCACCTGAAAGTGGTCGCAAGAGCGACCAGCAGAGGTGCCCTCGCGGCGGCCGGCGGCGGAATGCAGTGGTGCTACGTCGTGCACTCTTGTTGGTGACACGATGCCTTCTCCCTGCCGGATGGCTGTTGGTCTGCACCACACAGAGAAGATTGGAGGGCTGTCGATGGAGAATGGCGAGGAGGGGTGCGCCCCCCCAACCGCCGATGTCGCAGACTTTGAGGTCGCTGTCCATGGGGAAAACAGCATGCCCAAGATCCCCGACGCAGCGGACGAGATCGAGGTCCTTTGCGCAGCGAAGCGCAACTGGGAGGAGCGGCAGCGGTAGACCACGCATCTCCCGCACACGCCGACGCGCTAGGAGGCCGCGTGCAGCAGCCTGCAGCCTCACCACCGCCGACACGTGACGGGTAGTGATCCAAGCCGGAAGCGGTGACGGTGACGGCGGGAACTTGATCTGCTCGATGGGGACGCCCTGGGGAAGCGGTGATGGCGACGGCGGGAACTTGATCTGGTGGATCGGGACTCCACGCCGCCGTCGATCTTGAGGCTGGAGCTGACCGGCGGTGGCTGCTGCAGCTGCAGCAACTGCTGCGGCGGAGCGCCAGGCGTGGCGGAGGCTGCCAGAGCAGCGGCTGCTGCCACCGCAGCTGTGGCGGGCGGTGGTGGCGATGGATGGCAGCTGCAGCCGCCGGCGAAGCCTTGGCGGAGGCCGCTGGGCGGCGGTTGCCATGGCAGCCACGGCGGCGCTGATGGCGGCAATGGGCGGCGAGCCGGCGCGCGCCTATAGGACCCGGCCAAGAACGAGCGGATCTCTGGACCGCTGGGTTAGGTCTGCGATGCCGGACACCGCCTCCGGGTGAGGACGGCGAAGCGGCGCGACGGAGGATCCCGACGCAGCAGAGCGGGCTACGGCCGTGGTGGTCGCTAGAGGCGACCAGTGACCGGCAGAAGAGACGGATTGGGCGGCGGTGAAGACATGATCGAACCGAAGTTAGCTGATACCAAATTGTTATGGCGCTGCTAGAAGGAGGGCGCGAGAGTGCCGGCCGCGGGCCTTTTTGCCCACGGCCGGGCAAGAGGGAAGGGATTTCCTTCTTAATTCTTGCTTGACTAGATTGATACATCTCCTCTCTTTATATAGAGAGGTTTACTTGACTCCTAAGCAAGGCTTACTTGACCCCTAAGCAAGCGACCCTTATCTCTAATTAACCCTAAGACTAACGGGCCCATGCCCATTACGTACTCTAACACTATTGATCCTATTTCCTCAGTAACTTTGAATTTATTCTTTATGAGGTGCTAAATCATGTTCCTTGTCTGATCATAGAACCAAAACTTAGTTTGATCAAGTTAAGAAATTCTTAATTACTTTATTTACATATCTGTTACATAATGTGAGCTTATACGTGATTAAATGTTGCTATTGCCTGCTGGGAATTAGTAGGCCAAGACTTGGTAGTAAGTTCTGACTACCTTAATAGATTGTACTTTCGAAGTGATAGGCAGATGCTGGGCTGTATACAGATAAGAAAACTTCTATAATTGAAAAACCTTGATCCATCTAGACCTGTCTTAACCTAAAATCGAGGGAATCTTTAGGTGGAATGGAGTTACTGCTAAGCTCACCTTATTTTTGCAATTTTCTTACCTGATTAATGTGGTTTGCCATCTTTTTCATACAGCAACTTCCGGGGAAGCATGCTCTCAATAACAGGGAAATGATGGTTGGATCCTACACTGGTGGTTATGTCTTTCTAAACATAAGTTTCAATTATTGTATGGCCAGTGTCACTATCTGTAATTCTTCTGTAAAGGAACTAGGTATCATATATATATATATTAATCATGGGTAGTACGGGTTTTAATATAGAATCTTTTGGTTAGTTGGCATGATTTGATGGATGCATCTCGTTTGGAAAATGTCTTGCAGATTCTGATTGTGTACACAATCACTGGTGTTATTGGTCAGAGTAAAATCTTGGGCAAAAGACACTGTTCATTGCTGGTCCCAAATGATGATTGGTGAACCCCTCTCTTTTGAACCACACAAAGATATGGTGTGTTGCACGTTATTTGTCTTCCCTACTTGTTCAGGCTAGTGCCAGTTGGTATGAATAGAATGATAGAATTATCTTTGGGTCCTTAGTTGATCCTTGCAAGCTTCTCTATGCTTTGAAATACAGGATGAATGGTTGCCAAGTGGGTGAGAGATTTGGTAGGGTTACAGAGTGACAGGGGAACTCATCTTCAACACGCATATCAAACTGCAGCCTGCAGGTTTCCTGGGGAAGCCAGCAGCCTAGCATGTCCTATATATATACAAAAGGGTTTAGTTGTGGGCTCTTGTAAGCAACACAAACAGAAGCATGTCCTGTCAAATATGAGTTCTCTAAGAGGGTTTGGAAATATCGCCAGAAGATGGAGAGAACTCAACGGTGCGAATTACTGGAAGGGGCTACTTGATCCTCTTGACGTCGACCTCCGGAAGAATATCATCAACTACGGTGAGCTCTCACAGGCAGCATACACTGGGCTCAACAGAGAGAGAAGGTCAAGGTACGCTGGGTCTTGCCTCTTCAGACGCAAGGACTTCCTCAGCAGGGTAGATGTATCAAACCCTAATCTGTATGAGATTACGAAGTTTATATATGCAATGTGTACTGTGAGCTTGCCGGATGATTTCATGATAAAGCCGCTGTCAAAGGCCGCATGGAGCAAGCAGTCAAATTGGATGGGGTTTGTTGCTGTGGCCACCGACGAGGGTAAGGAAGTGCTCGGGAGGCGGGATGTGGTGGTGGCATGGCGTGGGACAATACGGGTGCTAGAGTGGATGGATGACCTTGATATTTCCTTGGTGCCTGCTTCAGAAATAGTACAACCAGGGAGTGCCAATGACCCCCGTGTTCATGGAGGATGGTTGTCCGTCTACACGAGTACTGACCCAGGGTCTCTGTACAATAAACAGAGTGCACGATATCAGGTAATTCTTGTTATTCTTGATTCAGCATTAGTATATCACCAGAATCAATGTTATAGATTGCCTCATGTTCTGAAGCACAAACCTCTAAATTAGGATATATAGTTGATCTTTGTGCGTGTTAAACCCCATGATCTAATCAGCGTATAGTTTTTAATGATGCATGTGCTTGAAGTTTCGGTTTTCTTCCATTTGAAGTGAAGCAAAAGAAAAGGAAACAAAAGAGTATATCAGTTGTTTGCTTATGCTTGTCCATGCATATTAGTCTGTCGGGAAAGCAAGTCTCGCTTCCTGCTTTACACCAGCGAGTCGTTGGTGTTTCTGTGTTCAACCTTACTGCACTACGGAAACATCATGATTGTTTTTAGGCGGGGAATGATTCCACTTATTATCCATCTAAAGTTTAGCTTGCATGAAGACAATCATGGCACAGCACAACGTGCACTTTAAGACAGTTTGGATTGCTGGGGCCATGGTATTTGTTTAATCAAGTAGATGTTGAATTGTGTAGTCCTTGCATATGCATCCCTGCCTCTTACTAGTCATGCATATTTGACATGGCTTTTTAGTTTTGCTCATCATGGGGAAATGATCCTTCGGTCAAACTAATTAACGAGCTTGCATCAGGTGTTGGATGAAGTCGAAAGGCTGCAGGATCTGTACAAGCAAGAGGAGACCAGCATCACCATAACAGGTCACAGCCTTGGGGCCGCTCTTGCAACCATTAGTGCTACCGACATAGTCTCCAACGGCTACAACAAGACCTGCCCGGTCTCGGCCTTCGTGTTTGGTAGCCCCAGAGTGGGCAACTCCGACTTCCAGAAAGCATTTGACAGTGCAGAAGATCTGAGGTTGCTCCGTGTCCGGAACTCCCCTGACGTGGTCCCAAACTGGCCAAAGCTGGGATACAGCAACGCCGGCACGGAGCTCATGATCGACACAGGGGAATCACCCTACATCAAGAGCCCTGGGAACCCCTTAACATGGCATGATATGGAGTGTTACATGCATGGGGTTGCCGGGACGCAGGGGAGCAACGGAGGGTTTGAGTTGGAGGTTGATCGGGACATCGCGTTGGTGAATAAACACGAAGATGCACTGAAGAAGGAGTATTTGATTCCACCGTCTTGGTGGGTGGTTCAGAACAAAGGTATGGTGAAAGGCAAGGATGGTCGGTGGCATCTGGCCGACCATGAGGATGATGATGACTGATCCTTTTACGTGATGCAATTCAGTGCGACAGCTGGGCAACAAGTTGCAACCAACGAGCTTTCCTTCAGAACATGGGAAGTATTCTGCATGTCTTCTTTTAACTGTTTGAGAGTAAAGAAATGCATCCTGTTATGTTCCAACTCATATTTTTCAGTGAACTGTTATTTGCTTTCGAGACCAGTGAGTTTAAAGAACTCTGATCGATCTTGCTGTAATAAAGTCCTAATTTTTTATAGCTGTTCCTGTGTGACATTTCCCCGCATGAACAATGTTAAGGAACTTGTGTGCTTTCTGTATTATTTGATTATTTCCTAATAACAAGTAACATGCACATAGTATCATGTTAAAGTGTATCAATTTTCCCAGTATCAAACGGGTTTTACTCATTATTTGATAATCCACTAGATAATTATTGCCCGTGTGTTACAATGAGGCCACAAATATTTTGTACATAATCACCGTGATTTATCTGTCATCTAGTATGAGTGAATATGCCTGAAAATGGACTTAGCTGCCAATCAAATCAGTACTTATTGATTTACCAAAGTAAATTTGGTAAGCCAATAAGTGAGGTGGTTTTCAAGTAAAACCGTTGGGAAAAATCGGCAAAACCGAAAACGGCGGTGGGTTGAAACTACCCACAATGGGAGTAACATAGATAGTAACATCACATATATCTAGATAAAATAGATGATGTGACAAGCAATAAATGAAGAAAAAGAGGCATATGATAACATAGCTAGTTACTACTAGTATGAGTAACATCACACATATCAAGGCAAGATGAGTCTATAGCTTAATAAATAAAGTGTTGCATATTACCACACATATGTTACTTCCCACTATAGAGGTAGTAACATAGAGAGTAGTAACATGGTCATGTTACTACTCTATGTTATTATCCATTGTGACTAGTCTAAGGAGGGAGGACGAAAGGAATAAATGTTTTAGAAGAGATTAATGCATGGGTCTTACTCACGGGACTTAACTCCACATGATGGGCCTTCGTCAAAAAGCTAACCTCATACTAAGTTAATTTCTCCAATACTAGAAATTCTTCGAAGAAAATAAATAGGGCGCCGATAACTACCATACGTGTGGTGTATCGGGTGGTTGTGCCGCATGCCTAGTGTGGCATGGAGAATAACCCGCCCGCACGACCACGTCCGGGCGCGCGCAGCCACAGCCCGCACGTCCGGTGTGTGGCAAAATCGCCCACACATCCGAGCGAACGACCGTGCTGCCCGCATGACCCAACACGCCAACCGTCCCGGCCTCCTTTCGATCCCCAGTCCGACCTGCCGCCATCGTCTCCTACCTCTCGATCTCCTACCTCCATCGCCTTCCTTCTCTTGTTGCCATGGCAACCAGAGCAGATCCCTAGCATCTTCCCACCGCTAACCACCCCCACCCCCCCCCCCAACCCCACCTCCCCAGACGACGAGCTAAAAATAGGTGGATCTCCGATCTCCTTCTGTTTCTCGCCCTTCTTCTGCTCACAAATTTGAAATTGCAAATTTGCTCACAAAGATGGCGACTGGATCCATGCTATCAGTGCAAACACCCTACGGATTTGTGTGTATTCGCGTTTGCCCACCAACATACACCAGATCTGCCATGTACTGTGCTGGAGTTCAGCTAAGCTTCTGGGTTGGGTAGGTGCGAGTAGTTGGTAAGAAAGGATGCGTAGGAGTCACTAGAAATAGGGAGGGAAAGGAGAAATTTGGCAAAGGAAGAGAGGGAAAAATAATTGCCACTTGTATGTATCAACAGTTGCCATCTATCGTTGTCGTTAGCTGCCATCATGTTATCTTGTTGCTTGCCATCCTATTTTATTGTCTGTTGCCATCGCTTCAAAGTGATAGCTGGCATCCAGAATTCAGAAAAGAGAATGAATGTGCATGTCCTACTTGCCATGATGTGTTGGTTGCCTACGCAAAGAAATGTGATCAGATTGTCGTGTTATCTTCTACGTGCAAACAACAAGAATGCTTTTTGCGGATTGTTGATGCGTTCTTGTTCATGCAGTGACTGAAAACACAGTGGCAGAAAAAAAGCAGAAGAATGAATCACGAAGACGGCACTGATCCTTGGTTTTCTCAAAGGCCGGAAACGCCCCCTTGGGATGCAGCAGAGTACAATCAACTCATCTCTGCGGGGCCGTTGCTGCCACTACTAGAGCAGTATACGGGTATTGGTACGATGCATGATAAACAAAAAGAAACAGTTGCCATGTTCGTGACGGTGAAGATGTCATTCTACTTATGTCCTACAATCTTATTTTTAGCAGGTTCTTATGAGCAAACCACAATCAGTGGGGCACCATGACAAGTTCAGTCACAGGGCGCTAACGCTGACAAATGTACGGCAACTAACTTCAAGTAGCTAATGTGGCAAATCAAGGTAACGCATACGAAAAAGAAACTTACTGTTGTGGACATGAAATTAAACTTGCAAGGATGGCAAAAGACTCACGAGTTATGTCGAAAAAATGTAGGACCTTCATGCAGCACGTGACATCAGGTGGCAACCATGTACCTGCCATCAACGTCGTATACAGGTGAGTACATGAAGTGAAGTTGTGGACAGTGAATTAGGAGAAAGGAACATAGCTAACAGCTGCAGTTGCCATGACTGGACAACTAGAGTTGCCATGTGTTATAAGATGTGATTGCAAATGTCTAAAACAAGTGTGGATGACACGTGCGAACAAACATGTGTGACATGGATGCACCGCTACATGTGTCATGTTGAACAAACTACAGTTTCCATGCAATGACCAACTGCTACCATGATCGCAGGTTGTTACCGTGGAACCACACCGGCAAACGTCTCATGGCAAGGTTCACAGTTGCAGGACAGCGCTATTGCAGATAGAGCACATCAAATTCGAATGACAGACCATATAAGATCGGCACATGCGGCACAACAAGGTAAACAAATGTGAACCAGAAAGCAGTACTGTATTTGCTTTTGTGGGAATAGTATGTGAGGAAAAGTAGATTTGTAACGGTGGTGGTGGAAAAAACAAACAAAAAATGCTACCAAGTGGTCGTGTGCAAAGAACCATATATTGTCTTCGGGATTTGCCAATTGCTATAAGAGTGTGTGCAACATTCATGATTGATCACATTTGCCTATTGAGCTCAAGCCTACAATACAAGTTTTGATGCTAGAATATACTGGTTGCCATGTATTGACAGCAGTAGTTGCCATGTATGTTGGATTGTAGCTGCCATGGCTATAGGATCCAGGTTTTGATGCTAAAAGAAGCTGGTTGCCATGTATTGGCAACAATAGTTGTCATGTTTGTTGGACTGTAGCTGCCATTACTGGAGAACTACAGTTGCCATGCATGGCCATATGCAGATTCACGGCTTGCTGTGTGAATGATGGCATGCAAAATCACATGCAGTTGTTGCACTCCATTACAATAAACATGCCATTCAAGCAAAATCTTACGCTCATACCTGTTTTTTTTATTGCAGGACCTTCAACTACAATCAACAGCGGCGCGGGGACATCTACTGCGGGCTCTGAGCGCACGGAAGACGTGTTCCACCAGCCAGCCAACAATCATGCCACAAACAATGCCGAGTCAGTGTCGGAAATGGCAATCGTTCCAGCAATGCCGACAAGCACACTTTTGCACACCAACACAAGCAACACTCAAGCAGATGAAACAGCCGCCGATACTGAAGTGAATGATGAAACTGATGACGAAGCACAAGGGGATAAAGATGGTGGGCAATCAGAAATCATGGTACCTCAGCCACCGTATGTTGGGCAGAGATTTAATTCGTTTGAAGATGCAAAGGAATTCTACCAGACATATGCAAAGTTCCATGGGTTTGCGGTCAACACCGAATACCATAGGAAAATTAAAAAAACTAACGAGTACAGCAGAGGTGAGATGAGGTGCTACAAGGCACGAAGGAACAATAAGGGTAAAGGTGTTGCGCATGTCGTTTCGGAATGAAAGAGAGGTATCATTGTCAACACGGAATGCCCTGTCCGGTGTAAGCTGAACGTAGATGGAGCACTGAATATTTTGAAGAGCACAACCACGAACTCATAAAGAAGTTTGACCTGGTAAAATTTCTGACCGCCCACAGAGGATTCACCCCCCTCGAGAAGAAATTCATAAAGCTGCTACATGATTGTAACGTCGGTCCATCAAGAATGGTCCACATACTTTCCCTCATCCACAACAAAAATGGGACTCTGAGTAGCATGCCCTACATACCAGCAGACGTCACAAACCTAAAGGCAAAGTACCATAGAGAAAGCAAGTTGGCTGACATAGAAGCCACGATAGCCTACTTCGATGAGAAAGCGAAAGAAGATCCAGATTTCTTCTACAGGATAAGATTGGACGATGAGGACCGTGTCAGGAACATGTATTGGGTGGATGGTGCTGCAAGAAGAGCCTACAAACATTTCCGAGACTGCATTTCATTCGACGCGACATATCTCACTAATATGTACAAGATGCCATGCGCTCCATTCATAGGAATAAATAACCACAATCAATCATTGCAGTTCAAATGCGGGCTCGTTCGGAATGAAGACACGGATGGGTACACTTGGCTGTTCAAGACCTTCTTGGAGTCCATGAGTGGACTTGCTCCGATGAACATAATAACAAACCAGTATTTTAGCATGCGTGCAGGCATAGAGGAGGTCTTTCCGTTGGCGATTAGTGCAATCGCAGTGGCACATTATAAAGAAGGCTGACGAGATGCTAGGACCGTTCTTTGCTGACCGTCCAGAGCTGCACAAGGCATTCGAGCTGTGCGTGGACCACAACTTGACGGTGGAGGAGTTTGAAAGGAGCTAGATGGCTATGATTGAAACATATCAAGTCCAAGACAACGAGACGCTTGCTAGCCTGTGGGAGAAGCGAATGTACTTTGGTGCCGGCCTACTTCATGCGATTGCTTCTTCCCGTTTCTGCAGACTACGCAGCGCAGCGAGGGGTTCAATGCAGTTTTGAAGCGGTACGTGAGCCCTGGCAACTCATTGCTACAGTTTGCCAAGTAGTACACAGCTTTGCAACAGAAAATACTGGGATCTGAGCTACAACAAGAAGCAAACACTGCGCTCAAGCAGCCTAAGTTGCTAACATATTTACGAATGGAGAGGCAGATGGGCAAGACATATACCAACAAGATTTTTAACAAGTAAGTCAGTTGTGTTACAGTCTTCTTTGCACAAGCATGAAGTTAGTAGGTGCCATGTAGAATGCAATGCAGTTGAAAAAGCTTATTTGAAAATGATGATATTTTGAAAGTGTCCATTGAGTACAGAGTAACCATGATATGTTGTTGCCATGTTTAATGAACTACAGTTTCCATGTTTAATGAACTACAGTTGCCATGTTTAATGAACTGCAGTTGCCATGTTTACTCAACTGCAGTTGCCATGTTTAATGAACTGCAGTTGAGATGTTTACTCAACTGCAGTTGCCATGTTTAATGAACTGTAGTTGCCATGTTTAATGAACTGTACTTCCATTGACCATGATGGTATGGAATGCACATGCCAATTAAAAATGTTATGCATTTTCCATGTGAAAAAATATCATGCAGATGCCATAGCCATCATTCATTTTAGATGCCTTTCCTACATTACAGCCTACAACAACATGAGGTGCTACAAAAAAAACATCACACAAGAGTTTAACAAAACCACACAAAACTTGTAGATTCCAGGAAGAAATAAAGCGTGCCAACATGTACACGGCTTACCAGGTGGACGAACATACGTTCAAGGTGTGTTCTATCTTGGGCATGTCGGATTCAGAACCTGAAGACCCAGACAAAGGAAGGAACTACTTTTTGAAGGCCTTGTTAAGCGAAGGCGAATACTACTACCAATGCTGCAAATTCGAACGGGACGGGATTGTGTGCTGTCACATACTAAAAGTAATGGACATGAACGCTGTGACACGAATGCCCCGCCATTTCATACGGCGGCGATGGACTTGGGATGCTGACGACGCATTGGCGCCGCAAACATCAAATGCAGTTTTGGCTGTGCATGACGAGAGACCAGAGTCAACCATGGAAGCCGTGAGGCACGTTGTGTTGACAAATAACTATGCTGAGCTAATAGATGAAGCGTGCAAGAGTGATGAGACAGCGAGGGTGGCAGAAAAACACAGGAAGACCCTGAAAAGAGAGCTTGATGAGATCAAGAAGAGGAAAGCTGAAGAAGCCTTACACAGGTTCCCCCGCACCTTGAGTGTGCCTTTGTCCACGGGGCCATCATCTGAAAACTCGGAGGTAGGATCTGGAACAGCAACCACACAAACCCAGGTCAGGAACCCGCCCCATTCCATCACAAAGGGGCGTCCAAAAGAGGTAAGATACAAATCGAGATTGGAGATTCAAGCAAAGCACAAGAAAACAAAGAAAGGGACGGGCAATCCGTAAGCTACATTGGAGCATTGTAACTTGGTTGTTGGTGACATTTTTTGCAAGCTAGATGTTCTAAATTTGTAAAAATGGGAGAATGACTCTTGAGGGGCATCAGAATCTGAAAGGAAATGCCATGAATCAATGAATGCAATTGCCACATGTGTGGTACTGAATTTGCCATGTCTTTTCTTCTGAATCTGCCGTATATTTTCTACTGAATCTGCCACGTTATTTCAACTGAATCTTCCATGTTATTTATACTGAATCTGCCATGTTATTTATACTGAATCTGCCATGTTAGTTCTATTGAATATGCCATGTTATTTGTACTGACTCTGCATCGCGTAGATTTCCGTGTTCAGTCAACGCATTTTAGTTACACATATTGTATTGTGTGCAAACTATGGGAAACAAGTTGAAACGGTCACGTGCAGCAACCGCAAAGGTTACGGCTGTGTGATCAAACTACCATGCTAGCCGGTACAGTTAGCAATGAAAAAAAAAGAACCAAACAGACAAACGAAAAAGGACGGTAACTTTCACTAACCGTGTATGATGAACTACATTTGCCATGTTTTCAAACATCACAGACGCATTCAAAACACCAAACTGGTACTACCAACGATGAACGCATAATAATACTGAAAAACATAAATGTATCTGCTGTCACACCTAAATAGGTTCACATCCACACATATATTATAGAAAATGTTCAAATGTCGCTCACACACCACCACTACATACTAGGCTACGCGGAGACGCAGTCATAACATAGTACACGGACATAGTTTTGAAAGAACAAAGGTAATACCTTACATTCCTCGACAACAGAATGTAAGGTATGCATTCGGTATGGAGCACCACGTGATCACTTGTACTTCTTGGTGGCTTTCTTGACAGCTTCCTCTATGAACTCACATGTGTTGGACCGCGTGTTGAAATCTTCATTCATCAACCAGTTCCATGTGTAAATTTTGCAGAGCTCGACGACCATTGCAACTGTGACGACAGGAACCCGTCGACCTTCCCACTTTGCAAGGTATTCCAACGTGTGAAAGCCACAGTCGTGCCTATACAAGAAAAGAATCAGGTGAACTCACAAGAACAGAGAAAAAAATCATAAACTTCAATTCAGAGGTGACAAGAGGGTTAGCATTGGTGTAGAGGACACATGAAGAAAAAATGGCAAAATACTGGTTTCCTTGCTTCGTAGTCGCCACGTACTCAATTCGAAAATGTCTGATCTAGACCTTTGAGTTTTTGTAGTGACGGTTCCATGTCTCTTTGAGGTTGTTGATGAAGTATTCAGCATGCGTAGTAAGGTCTGCATCGACCACGAACGCATTGAATCAAGCACCTCAAAACGTTGGTTCTTCAGGTCAAGGCAAATCGCGTAGTGGTGACCACACTTGTCATGTGGGTCCTATGGTGCAAGCTCCTGGAACATGGGGAACAAGACCTGCAAGTAAAATGAAGGAAAGAAGAAACAGAGTTCACATCAAGAACAGAAATGATGTAGTTGGGAAAATGACGTGTAAAGATATCACCGGTTGCACTAAGAGGCACATGAGTGACATAAAGCAGCAAGGGTCCAAAAAGTAAACCCACATAGAATGTTTAGTTATATTGGGTAATTAAAAGAAGTTGCCATCGATGTATGAACAAAGTTGCCCTATATTTTAGTTTGAAGTTGCCACATAGGTTGTATGAAGAAGCAAATTAAAAGTCATTTTTACATGGCAGCTGTTGCCACATGAAACAACTGTCACAAAAACAGGGTGTGGCAAAAACATACCATGGGAGGAAAAATGTGCAAAAAAGGAAGGAGTACTCACACATTTCTTCATTGTGAGCTTGAAATCACCATGCGCAGCAAAATGCTTCCTCGGGATTTTGTGGGGGAAGTCACCATCCCATATTTTGCAGGTCACACTATACTGCATGATTGTTTTGTCGGGAGACATATCCATATGCCCGTTGATGAAGTCAATACCACATGCAACTACATTCTTCGACATTTTACCGAGTGGCCTCACAGACTCGGCAAGATCACCCAGGTCGACGTACGTCGCATCGCGTTGTATGATCTTGGTTCTGTCCAAACATGAGCTGTATGAAAATGATATAACATGAAAGAATCATGTCTACTAAGTAAAAAAAGAAATAAAACGTAAGCGGAGCATATCTAGAAATAGAAAAAGGAGGAATAGTAAAAAGAGCAAAGAAAATGAGAGGTTATGTGGTGTGGTCATTACGCTTTCAGCTCCTTCATGTGCTTGTTGTTGGACCTCGCATTTCCAAAGCGCTTGACAATATCATACAACTGGTTCTGATCCTTTGTGGCCTTGACTTCCGGCTCATAATCATCCGTGGGTGGTGCGTGAACTACCCTATGCTGCCTCACAGAACCAGGGGTGGCACTTCTAATGGTATCCTCAGATACCGACTCAGCAGGCACGTTGGAACTTGATTGCCCCTAACCTCATGAGGACGTCCTCTGCAATGCTGCCTCCTCAATCCTACGGTAAGCTTCATCAAGTGACGGTGTAATCTCCTCAGGGGTGGCTGCAAGGATCAAAAAAGTGGGTTAGGATACCTGGAAAACAAAACAAATTAAGTGTGAAAGAAAGGGTGCAGAATATGAAATGTAGGTACAAAAAGTAGGGAGTTGCCATGTGGAGGCAACTCAAGTTGCCATGTGTAGTGCATTGTAGTTGCCATGTGACAACAACTATAGTTGCCATGTTGTATCAACTCCAGTTGCCATGTGCTTGCCGAATGGAAAATGCAGCATGGCAACAAAAATGTAGGTGACATTGTGCAAGCAAATCCAGTTGCCATGTCCATCAGATAACATTTGCCATCACAAGTGAGAACCCAAAATAATGCTTGGGACAGAAGTCAGACTAAAAAGATGTATACAAGAAAATGATAAACGCAGGAGAAATGTACCTTGCACAATCGGCTCTGCGAACTTCACAACCTTCTTGCCCTCGACCATTGGATGCGCCATCATTGGGACCATGCCTGCCGGGAGAGCAAAGGCAACTGGCGTAGGATCTTGCACCACTGGTTGATCTTGACTGATGCCAAGGCTAAAGCTCGGTGGGGTGAAGGCCATTGGGTGCCTCTCCTGCCTACTGGCTGGACCGCGAACAACTTGCTGGGCAGAATCCAAGGGTGAAAGATCAACAAACATTTCTGCCTCGGCCACTGCAAAATCATCGGGCTTATTCGTAGGGCGGGGCATGCTGTCAGCGGTATCAGTCGCAGCTTTATTGACAATCTTCTTGTTTGGGTTGTAGGGGACACCGATGTTGACTGGGAGCTTAGAAGTGCGCAGATTTCAGCTGGGGTTCTCCACGGTGGGTAAAGACGCAGTCTGCTCCGGACGTTCACCTCCGTCAGTCGTGCCCGGCTTGCCACCTGGGTCAGTTGTACTCCGGTCTTCCGTTCTCTCCATAACATTTCTTCTGGCAGGTGGTGGGAACAGTGTGGACGCAGGCACATAACCAGAGTCATCTCTGCTGCTCCTAGCTACAGCTGGTGCAGTGGGTATGTCTGCAGATTGCTAGCGGGGGCTACGACGCCTAGGTGGAAGACCAGCTCGTGTAACGGTCGCCTTAGCAACCTCTGGAGCACCAGAAGCTGGAGCTGTTGTGCCAAGAGTCTCACCTGTGGATGGCATATCATTATGAATTGTCACCTCAGCCCCTTCTTTCGTGGGACGCAGGCGCCACCACCCACGCTTGGAATCATGTCGATGAGCGGGAATCTTCCTTGCTTAGGTTGATCTCGGGGCGTCCACTTCAACACTTGCTGATCGGGTGGCATGGCTCACAACAGCATCCTTCATTGCCAGTAGAGTGGGCAATATTTCAGCAGTCCTGGCAGATACGAACTCATCACTCCCAGATGTACGGATGCCTGTTGTTGTATCCTGCACATCTGCAACCGGCGGAGATGGTCGGCCGCTTGCATCAGAGCTAGTGGGAACAGTGGACGGTGCATCAGCAGGTTTGTCAAACTAGCACCTCATGAACATCTGAGTTGCCTCCTGTCGACAGCTTTGAGTGTATGCGTTCTAGTGGGTCTCTGGGGTTCTGCTTGGTCACGCGTGTGGTAGTCTTCTTCACCCTGCAAAAAAACACATGAACATTGTTAGATGAACAGCTGGTAGTTGCCATGTAGGTGTAAGAGTTGCCATGTGGCCTAGTTAGCAGTTGCCATGCAAAACAAGCAGGAGTTGCCATGGTAGACATCTTAAAAAATGAAAAAAAATATGTGATGTGCCAGGGCTGCCATTTCAAAACTAGGTATGGATGAGTACACAAGCCAATGGAAAGCTGGTAGTTGCCATGTAGGTGGAATAAGAGTTGCCATTTTGCCTAGCAGTTGCCATGCAAAACAAGCAGGAGTTTCCATGCAGTAAAAAGAAAGAGATCACGGGAAAAACAGCAGTTGCAATGTGGGACTGATGGCAGTAGCCCATGTGGCAAGCTGAATGATACGTCCATTTTGCATCATGCTTTTATATCGATATTTATTGCATTATGGGCTGTTATTACACGTTATGTCACAATACTTATGCCTATTCTCTCTTATTTTACAAGGTTTACATAAGGAGGGAGAATGCCGGCATTTGGAATTACAAGGGAAAAGGAGCAAATATTAGACCTATTCGCACAACTCCAAAAGTCCTGAAACTCCACGGAATATCTTATAATAAATAATAAAAAATCCTCACCAAAGATGAAGGCCAGGGGGCCCACACCCTGTCCACGAGGGTGGGGGCGCGCCCTACCCCCCTGGGCGCGCCCCCTACCTCATGGGCCCCCTGGTGGCCCTCCGATGCCCATATTCTACTATATGAGGTCTTTCGCCGAGAAAAAAATCAGAAGCAACCTTTCGGGACGAAACTCCGCCGCCATATTTAGTGCTAACCTTTCAGAGCATGAAGAAGAGAGATTATTGAAAACTCTGAAGAAGCACCGTGCTGCTATTGCATATACTCTTGATGATCTTAAGGGCATTAGTCCCACTCTGTGTCAACATAAAATAAATTTGGAAGAAGATGCCAAACCGGTTCGTGATCATCAACGAAGACTTAATCCTAAGATGAAAGAAGTGGTAAGAAAAGAAATACTAAATCTTCTGGAGGCAGGTATAATTTATCCCGTTGCTGATAGTCAGTGGGTAAGTCCTGTTCATTGTGTCCCTAAGA
The DNA here is from genome assembly GCA_021605145.1 of Aegilops bicornis. Classification (NCBI taxonomy): domain Eukaryota; kingdom Viridiplantae; phylum Streptophyta; class Magnoliopsida; order Poales; family Poaceae; genus Aegilops; species Aegilops bicornis. Next base: position 465,620,432 of record CM038671.1, read on the forward strand.
AGGGAGGTGTTACCGTTGTTCCTAATCATAAAGATGAATTGATCCCACAAAGAATTATTACAGGTTATAGGATGATAATTGATTTCCGCAAATTAAATAAAGCTACTAAGAAAGATCATTACCCCTTACCTTTTATCGATCAAATGCTAGAAAGATTATGCAAACATACACATTATTTCTTTCTAGATGGTTATTCTGGTTTCTCTCAAATACCTGTGTCGGCTAAAGATCAATCAAAGACTACTTTTACATGCCCTTTTGGTACTTTTGCTTACAGATGTATGCCCTTTGGTTTATGTAATGCACCTGCTACCTTTCAAAGATGCATGATGGCTATATTCTCGACTTTTGTGAAAAGATTTGTGAGGTTTTCATGGACGACTTTTCCGTCTATGGATCCTCTTTTGATGATTGCTTGAGCAATCTTGATCGAGTTTTGAGAGATGTGAAGAAAGCGAATCTTGTCTTGAATTGGGAAAAGTGCCACTTTATGGTTAATGAAGGTATTGTCTTGGGGCATAAAGTTTCCGAAAGAGGTATTGAAGTTGATAAAGCCAAGGTTGATGCTATTGAAAAGATGCCATGTCCCAAGGACATCAAAGGTATAAGAAGTTTCCTTGGTTTCGCCGGATTTTATAGGAGGTTCATTAAGGACTTCTCAAAAATTTCTCGGCCTCTGACTAATTTATTACAAAAAGATATACCATTTGTCTTTGATGATGATTGTGTAGAAGCATTTGAAATACTTAAGAAAGCATTGATGTCTGCACCTATTGTTCAGCCACCGGATTGGAATTTACCCTTTGAAATTATGTGTGATGCTAGTGATTATCTTTGTAGGTGCTGTTCTAGGGCAAAGAGTTGATAAGAAATTAAATGTTATCCATTATGCTAGTAAGACTCTAGACAATGCTCAAAGAAATTATGCCACTCTTGAAAAAGAATTCTTAGCAGTTGTATTTGCATGTGATAAGTTCGGACCTTATATTGTTGATTCTAAAGTAACTATTCACCTTGATCATGTTGCTATTAAATATTTGATGGAAAAGAAAGATGCTAAACCTAGACTTATTAGATGGGTTCTCTTGCTACAAGAATTTGATTTGCATAATGTTGATAGAAAGGGAGCTGAGAACCCGTTCTGCAGCATAACTTGTCTAGGTTGGAAAATGTTCTTGATGACCCACTACCTATTGATGATAGCTTTCCGATGAGCAATTAAATGTTATCGCATTACTTCTCGTAGTACTCCATGGTATGCTGATTATGCTAATTACATTGTTGCTAAATTTATACCCCTAGTTTCACATACCAGCAAAAGAAAAAAATTCTATGATTTGAGACATTACTTACGGGATGACCCACATCTTTATAAAGAAGGAGTAGATAGTGTTATTAGACGTTGTGTACCGAGCATGAACAGGAACAGATCCTCACGCAAGTGTCACTCCGAAGCTTATGGAGGACACCACGCTGGAGATAGAACTGCACATAAGGTAGTGCAATCCGGTTTTATTGGCCTACTCTCTTCAAGGATGCCCGTAAGTTTGTCTTGTCTTGTGATGAATGTCAAAGAATCGGTAATATCAGTAGACGTCAAGAAATGCCTATGAACTATTCACTTGTTATTGAACCATTTGATGTTTGGGGCTTTGATTATATGGGACCTTTCCTGCATCTAATGGATATACACATATTTTAGTTGCTGTTGATTACATTACTAAGTGGGTAGAAGCTATTCCAACTAGTAGTTCTGATCATAACACTTCTATTAAAATGCTTAAAGAAGTTATTTTTCCGAGGTTTGGAGTCCCTAGATATTTAATGACTGATGGTGGTTCACATTTTATTCATGGTGTTTTCCGAAAAATGCTTGCTAAGTATGATGTTAATCATAGAATTGCATCCCCTTATCACCCACAGTCTAGTGGTCAAGTAGAATTGAGTAATAGAGAGCTCATATTAATTTTGCAAAAGACTGTCAATAGGTCTAGAAAGAATTGGTCCAAGAAACTTGATGATGCATTATGGGCTTATAGAACTGCATATAAAAATCCTATGGGTATGTCAACGTATAAAATGGTTTATGGAAAAGCATGTCACTTACCTCTCGAACTAGAACATAAGGCATATTGGGCTATTAAAGAGCTCAACTATGATTTCAAACTTGTCGGTGAGAAGAGGTTATTTGATATTAGCTCTCTTGATGAATGGAGAACCCAAGCTTATGAAAATGCCAAGTTGTCTAAAGAAAAAGTCAAAAGATGGCATGACAAAAGGATTAGCGTGAGTTTAATGTAGGTGATTATGTATTGCTATACAACTCTCGTTTAAGATTTTTTGCCGGAAGCTTCTCTCTAAATGGGAAGGACCCTACGTTATCGAGGAGGTCTATCTTTCCGGTGCCATAAAAATCAACAACTTCAAAGGCACAAATCCGAAGGTGGTAAACGGTCAAAGAATCAAACACTATATCTCAGGTAATCCTATAAATGTTGAAACCAATGTTATTGAAACCGTAACCCCGGAGGAATACATAAGGGAAGGACACCGAAAAGGAGTAGGTATGTGGTACGGTAAGTAAACTGACTCCAAAACAATTTTTAAGGCAATATTTCTCCGTTTTGGAATATTTAGAAAAATAGAAAAATAAGTAGCAGTCCGGGAAGGACACGAGGGCCCCGCTAGGGTGGAGGGCGCGCCCTATCCCCCTAGGCGCGCCACCCTACCTCGTGGGCACCTCGTGTGCCTTTCAGACTCCGTTTTCTTGCATGATACGTATTTTGGTCGGTAAAAATTCATTATATATTCTCCCGGAGGTTTTGACTCCCGTATCACGCAAATATCCTCTGTTTTTGTTTCGAGCTGCTGTCACTGCAGATTAGAGCAAGATGTCTTCTCAAGAGTCGGTTGGGGAGAGCGGGTATCTAACCCGGCACCGCAACCAAGGGCAACAATGAAGTTGACCCCTTTGGGCCAAGAACGGAGGAGGAGATGGAGGCTGACTTGATGAGAGTAGATGCCATGGAGGATCAAGAAGTCACTTCTCGCTTCCGAGCTGGGTTCGCGATGGGGGAACTACAGAGCTCAGCTATTCCAAACTCAGTTATTCCTTCCAATGTTAGATTTCTTTCTTATGAAAATATGAAGAGGAGTGTCACTTGTTCCCCCGCAGCTATGCAACACCCTTGGGTGCAAGGAGCCTTAGAAGTTAGAGGAAAGCTCCGCAAGGAAATAATGGACCTCAAGCAGCAAGTCAATAAGCTTGAGGAGGAGAATCGCATCCTAAAGGGCATCATCGCCAAGAATGTTTCACCAACCCCGAAGAAGGAGACATAATCACATGGGTATGGGCACTCCCTTGTGGCAACTGCCAAGCTTGGGGGAAGTTGCCCGATGTCATCATCACAACCACATCTCCTATCTTTACCGTTTTCTTAGTTCGATCCTATTAGTAGTATCTTGATCTAGTAGAATAAAGTTTATGGCATGATCTAGTTTTGAGTTTTGCTTTATGATCTCTCTATGTAATCGAGTCCGTGAGCTATATAATAAAGATTAGTGTTGAGTTAAGGGCTTGATTATTTTGCCATGATCTTGAGTGAATAAAAGAAAGGAAAAAAATAAAAAGAAACAAAAATTTCATATTGATCTTATGGAAAGTAATGACTTCACATAGAAAGGGTATGATGATTGAAAGTTGCTGGGAGTTGGCAAACATAGCTTTGGTCATCGTTGCAATTTAATAGGAAGTAATAAGGAAAGAGAGGTCTCACATATAGATATAATATTATTGACATCTTTTATGATTGTGAGCACTCATTAAAATATGACATGCTAAAGAGTTGATGTTGGACAACGAAGACAACTTAATGAGTTATGTTTTCTTATATAAAGATAAAGTATATTGTCATGGATCATCCAACATGTTGAGCTTGCCTTTCCCCCTCATGCTAGCCAAATTCTAAGCACAAAGAAGAGATACTACTTGTGCTTCCAAAAACCTTAAACCAGTTTTGCCATGAGAGTCCACCATATCTACCTATGGATTGAGTAAGATCCTTCAAGTAAGTTGTCATCGGTGCAAAGCAATAAAAATTGCTCTCTAAATATGTATGATTGATTGGTGTGGGAGAAATAAGCTTTATACGATCTTGTGATGTGGAAGAAATAAAAGCGACAATTTGCATAATAAAGGTTCATATCACAAGGGGCAATATAAAGTGATGTTCTTTCGCATTAAGATTTTGTGCATCCAACCATAAAAGCGCATGGCAACCTCTGCTTCCCTCTGCGAAGGGCCTATCTTTTATTATTATCCTCTACCTTATGCAAGAGTCATGGTGATCTTCACCTTTCCTTTTTACATTTTATCCTTTGGCAAGCACAGTGTATTGGAAAGATCCTGATTGATATATCTAATTAGATGTAGGGGGCATGAGTTATTATTGTTGACATTACCCTTCAGGTAAAAGGTTGGGAGGCGAAACTATAAGCCCGTAACCACAAGTATCGCGTGAGTGTTAGCAATTATGAAAGACTAAATGATAGTTGAGTATGTGGACTTGCACGTTAAGCTCGACATAGACTCTTTCGATGTTATGATAAATTGCAATTGCTTCAAAGGATCGAGATTATAGTTTGTTGGTTCTCAATAAAGTTTATGATTCGTACTCTGCATTGTGAATGGATTATTACTTGAACATAAGCAATCGTATGACAATATCTATATATGTTGCTGTTATGAGAATAATCATGATGCCTTCATGTCTGTATTTTTTTTTATCGACACCTCTACCTCTAAACATGGGGACATATTTATCGTTATCGGCTTTCGCTTGAGGACAAGCGAGGACTAAGCTTGGGGGAGTTGATACCTCCATTTTGCATCATGCTTTTATATTGAAAGTTATTGCATTATAGGCTGTTATTACACGTTATGTCACAATACTTATGCCTATTCTCTCTTATTTTACAAGGTTTACATAAGGAGGAGAATGCTTGAGCGGGATCTACTGGCCGAAAAGGAGCAAATATTAGACACCTATTCTGCACAACTCCAAAAGTCCTGAAACTCCATGGAATATCTTATAATAAATAATAAAATATCCTCGCCAAAGATGAAGTCCAGGGGGCCCACACATCCCACGAGGGTGGGCGCGCCCTACAGGCGCGCCCCCTACCTCGCGGGCCCCCTGGTGGCCCTCCGATGCCCATCTTCTGCTATATGAGGTCTTTCGTCGAGAAAAAAATCGGAAGCAACCTTTCGGGACGAAACTCCACCGCCACGAGGCGGAACCTTGGCGGAACCAATCTAGGGCTCCGGCAGAGCTGTTCTGCCGGAGACACTTCCCTCCGGGAGGGGGAAATCATCACCAACGTCATCACCAACGCTCCTCTCATCGGGAGAGGGCACTCTTCATCAACATCTTCACCAGCACTATCTCCTCTCAAAACCCTAGTTCATCTCTTGTATCCAATTCTTGTCTCCAAGTCCTGGATTGGTACTAGTAGGTTGCTAGTAGTGTTGAGTACTCCTTGTAGTTGATGCTAGTTGGTTTATTTGGTGGAAGATCATATGTTCAGATCCTATATGCATATTAATACCCCTCGATTATGAACATGAATATGCTTTGTGAGTAGTTACGTTTGTTCACGAGGACATGGGAGAAGTCTTGCTATTAGTAGTCATGTGAATTTGGTATCCGCTCGATATTTTGATGAGATGTATGTTGTCTAGCCTCTAGTGGTGTTATGTGAGCGTCGACTACATAAAACTTCACCATTATTTGGGCCTAGAGGAAGGCATTGGGAAGTAATAAGTAGATGATGGGTTGCTAGAGTGACGAGCTTAAACCCTAGTTTATGCGTTGCTTCGTAAGGGGCTGATTTGGATCCATATGTTTCATGCTATAGTTAGGTTTATCTTAATACTTTTGTTGTAGTTGCGGATGCTTGCAATAGAGGTTAATCGTAAGTGGGATTCTTGTTCAAGTAAGAACAGCACCCAAGCACCGGTCCACCCACATATCAAATTATCAAAGTACCGAACGCGAATCATATGAACGTGATGAAAACTAGCTTGATGATATTCCCATGTGTCCTCGGGAGCGCTTTTCCTATTATAAGAGTTTGTCCTGGCTTGTCCTTTGCTACAAAAAGGATTGGGCCACCTTGCTGCACTTTATTTACTTTTGTTACTTGTTGCTCGTTACAAATTATCTGATCACAAAAGTATCTGTTACCACTTATTTTAGTACTTGCAGAGAATACCTTGCTGAAAACCGCTTATCATTTCCTTCTGCTCCTTGTTGGGTTCGACACTCTTACTTATCGAAAGGACTACGATAGATCCCCTATACTTGTGGGTCATCAAGGCTCTTTTCTGGCACTGTTGCCGGGGAGTGAAGCGCCTTTGGTAGGTGGAATTTGGTAAGGAAAAATTTATATAGTGTGCTGAAATTTACTGTCACTTATTACTATGGAAAGTAATCCTCTGAGGGGCTTGTTCAGGGTATCTTCACCCCGACCAGTAGAGCAAAGAGTTATTCCTCAACCTAATGAACCTACTGAAAATGAATATGAAAATATTCCCTTTGAGTTTCCTTCGGGTATGATGGAAAAACTGCTAGCTAATCCTTTTGTAGGAGATGGAACAAAGCATTCTGATGAGCACCTAATATATGTGGATGAAGTTTGTGGACTATTTAAGCTTGCAGGTATACCCGATGATGTTGTTAAGAAGAAGGTCTTCGCTTTATCTTTGAAGGGAGACGCATTGACATGGTATAGGATATGTGATGATACAAGATCATGGAACTATAGAAGACTGAAACTGGAATTTCATCGAAAGTATTATCCTATGCATCTTGTTCATCGTGATCGCAATTAAATATATATAATTTTTGGCCTCGCGAAGGAGAAATCATCGCTCAAGCTTGGGGAAGGCTTAAATCAATGTTGTATTCATGCCCCAATCATGAGCTCCCAAGAGAAACAATTATTCAAAATCTTTATGCTCGGCTTTCTGAAAACAATCGCACCATGCTCGATACTCCTTGTGCTGGCTCTTTTATGATGAAGACTATTGAATTCAGATGGAATTTATTGGATAGAATTAAACGCAACTCTGAAGATCGGGACCTCACGAAGGTAAGGAGTCAGGTATGACACCTAAGTTTGATTGTGTTAAATCTTTTATGGATACCGATATTTTCCGTAAGTTTAGCACTAAATATGGACTTGACTCTGAGATAGTATCTTCTTTCTGTGAATCTTTTGCTACTTATGTTGATCTCCCTAAGGAGAAGTGGTTTAAATATCATCCTCCCATTGAAGTAAAAGTAGCTGCACCTATTAAAGTTGAAGAAAAGATTGTCACTTATAATGATCCTATTGTTCCTACCTCTTATGTTGAGAAACCACCTTTCCTGTTAGAATAAAGGATCATGCTAAAGCTTCAATCAGTGGTTAAGTAAAAGCAATATTAGAACTTATACACCTCCTGAGCAAGTCAAAGTAGAACCTAATATTGCTATTGTTAAAGATCTCTTGTCTGATAATATTGATGGGCATGTTATTCAATTCTGTGGTGAATCTGCTAGAATTGCTAAACCTGGCGCTAAAGATAAGCATAGACATGTGGTAGGCGTGCCTGTTATTTCTGTTAAAATAGGAGATCATTGTTATCATGGCTTATGTTATATGGGTGCTAGTGCTAGTGTTATACCTTATGACTTATATAAAGAAATTAAGCATGAAATTGCACTGCCGAGTTAGAAGATATTGATGTTACAATTAAACTTGCCAATAGAGATACTATATCTGCAATGGGAATTGTTAGAGATGTTGAAGTCTTGTGTGGGAAAACTAAATATCCTGCTGATTTTCTTGTTCTTAGTTCCCCACAAGATAGCTTTTGTCCCATTATATTTGGTAGACTCTTCTTGAACACTGTTAATGCTAAGATAGACTGCAAAAAGAACGTTGTTACTATTGGCTTGGATGATATGATTCATGAGTTTAATTTCTCTATATTTAGTAAACAACATCGTGAAAAGAATTGCCTAGTAAGGATGAAATTATTGGTCTTTCTTCTATTGCCGTACCTCCTAGCGATCCTTTAGAACATTATTTGCTTGACCATGAAAATGATATGTTTACGAATGAAAGAAGGGAAAAAGATGAAGTATTCTTTAAACAAGAACCTATTCTGAAACACAATTTAGCTGTTGAAATCCTAGGGGATCCTCCTCCACCCAAGGGTGATCCCGTGTTTGAGCTTAAACCATTGCCTGATAATCTTAAATATTCTTATCTTGATGAAAAGAAAATATATCCTATTATTATTAGTGCTAACCTTTCAGAGCATGAAGAAGAGAGATTATTGAAAACTCTAAAGAAGCACCGTCTTTGCTATTGGATATACTCTTGATGATCTTAAGGGCATTAGTCCCACTCTGTGTCAACATAAAATAAATTTGGAAGAAGATGCCAAACCGGTTCGTGATCATCAACGAAGGCTTAATCCTAAGATGAAAGAAGTGGTAAGAACAGAAATACTAAAGCTTCTGGAGGCAGGTATAATTTATCCCATTCTTTGATAGTCGGTGGGTAAGTCCTGTTCATTGTGTCCCTAAGAAGGGAGGTGTTCTTGTTGTTCCTAATGATAAAGATGAATTGATCCCATAAAGAATTATTACGAGGTTATAGGATGGTAATTGATTTCTGCAAATTAAATAAAGCTACTAAGAAAGATCATTACCCCTTATGTTTTATCGATCAAATGCTAGAAAGATTATGCAAACATACACATTATTGCTTTCTAGATGGTTATTCTGGTTTCTCTCAAATACCTGTGTCGGCTAAAGATCAATCAAAGACTACTTTTACATGCCCTTTTGGTACTTTTGCTTATTGACATATGCCCTTTGGTTTATGTAATGCACCTGCTACCTTTTAAAGATGCATGATGGCTATATTCTCTGACTTTTGTGAAAAGATTTGTGAGGTTTTCATGGATGACTTTTCCGTCTATGGATCCTCTTTTGATGATTGCTTGAGCAATCTTGATCGAGTTTTGCAGAGATGTGAAGAAACGAACCTTGTCTTGAATTGGGAAAAGTGCCACTTTATGGTTAATGAAGGTATTGTCTTGGGGCATAAAGTTTCCGAAAGAGGTATTGAAGTTTATAAAGCCAAGGTTGATGCTATTGAAAAGATGCCATGTCCCAAGGACATCAAAGGTATAAGAAGTTTCCTTGGTCACGCCGGATTTTATAGGAGGTTCATTAAGGACTTCTCAAAAATTTCTCGACCTCGACTAATTTATTACAAAAGATATACCATTTGTCTTTGATGATGATTGTGTAGAAGCATTTGAAATACTTAAGAAAGCATTGATCTCTGCACCTATTGTTCAGCCACGGATTGGAATTTACCATTTGAAATTATGTGTGATGCTAGTGATTATCTTTGTAGGTGCTGTTCTAGGGCAAAGAGTTGATAAGAAATTAAATGTTATCCATTATGCTAGTAAGACTCTAGACAATGCTCAAAGAAATTATGCCACTACTGAAAAAGAATTCTTAGCAGTTGTATTTGCATGTGATAAGTTTAGACCTTATATTGTTGATTCTAAAGTAACTATTCACACTGATCATGCTGCTATTAAATATTTGATGGAAAAGAAAGATGCTAAACCTAGACTTATTAGACGGGTTCTCTTGCTACAAGAATTTGATTTGTATATTGTTGATAGAAAGGGAGCTGAGAACCCCGTTATGACAACTTGTCTAGGTTAGAAAATGTTCTTGATGACCCACTACCTATTGATGATAGCTTTCCTGATGAGCAATTAAATGTTATAAGTACTTCTCGTAGTACTCCATGGTATGCTGATTATGCTAATTAAATTGTTGCTAAATTTATACCCCCTAGTTTCACATACCAGCAAAAGAAAAAGTTTTTCTATGATTTGAGACATTACTTCTGGGATGACCCACATCTTTATAAAGAAGGAGTAGATGGTGTTATTAGACGTTGTGTACTGAGCATGAGCGAGAGCAGATCCTATGCAAGTGTCACTCCGAAGCTTATGGAGGACACCATCTTTGGAGATAGAACTGCACATAAGGTATTGCAATCTGGTTTTTATTGGCCTACTCTCTTCAAGGATGCCCGTAAGTTTGTCTTGTCTTGTGATGAATGTCAAAGAATCGGTAATATTAGTAGACGTCAAGAAATGCCTATGAACTATTCACTTGTTATTGAACCATTTGATGTTTGGGGCTTTGATTATATGGGACCTTTTCCTGCATCTAATGGATATACACATATTTTAGTTGCTGTTGATTACGTTACTAAGTGGGTAGAAGCTATTCCAACTAGTAGTTCTGATCATAACACTTCTATTAAAATGCTTAAAGAAGTTATTTTTCCGAGGTTTGGAGTCCCTAGATATTTAATGACTGATGGTGGTTCACATTTTATTCATGGTGCTTTCCGAAAAATGCTTGCTAAGTATGATGTTAATCATAGAATTGCATCCCCTTATCACCCACAGTCTAGTGGTCAAGTAAAATTGAGTAATAGAGAGCTCAAATTAATTTTGCAAAAGACTGTCAATAGGTCTAGAAAGAATTGGTCCAAGAAACTTGATGATGCATTATGAGCTTATAGAGCTGCATATAAAAATCCTATGGGTATTGAGGGAGTCCTGGATTAGGGGGTGTCCGGATGGCCGGACTATAACCTTTGGCCGGACTCCTGGACTATGAAGATACAAGATTGAAGACTTCGTCCCGTGTCCGTATGGGACTTTCCTTGGCGTTGAAGGCAAGCTTGGCGATACGGATATGTAGATCTCCTCCCATTGTAACTGACTTTGTGTAACCCTATCCCTCTCCGGTGTCTATATAGACCGGAGGGTTTTAGTCCGTAGGACGAACAACAATCATACTATAGGCTAGCCTCTAGGGTTTAGCCCCTCTGATCTCGTGGTACATCTACTCTTGTACTACCCATATCATCAATATTAATCAAGCAGGAGTAGGGTTTTACCTCCATCGATAGGGCCCGAACACAGGTAAAAACATCGTGTCCCTTGTCTCCTGTTACCATCCGCCTAGACGCACAGATCGGGACCCCCTACCCGAGATCCGCCGTTTTTGACACCGACATTGGTGCTTTCGTTGAGAGTTCCTCTGTGCCGTCGTGTGACGCCCCCGATTCAATCGTACACTAATCATGCACGTAAATGTGTACGATCAAGATCAGGGACTCACGGGAAGATATCACAACACAACTCTAAAACATAAATAAGTCATACAAGCATCATAATACAAGCCGGGGCCTCGAGGCTCGAATACAAGTGCTCGATCATAGACGAGTCAGCGGAAGCAACAATATCTGAGTACGACATAAGTTAAACAAGTTTGCCTTAAGAAGGCTGGCACAAAGCTGGGATCTGAGATCGAAAGAAGAGGCGCGGGCCTCCTGCAGGATCCTCCTAACTACTCACAGTGGTCGTCGGCCGGGTTGCACGTAGTAGTAGGCACCTCCGGTGTAGTAGTCGCCATCGACGGTGGCGTCGCTCCACAGGCTCCATCGTGCAGTCGCGACAATCGAGTAGAGATAGGGAAAAAAGGGAAACAAGGCAACCGTGAGTACTCATCCAAAGTACTGCAAGCAAGGAGCTACACTACATATGCATGGATATATGTGTAAGAGGCCATATCGGTGGGTGAACTGCGAGAATGCCGTAATAAGAGGGGATAGCTAGTCTTACCGAAGACTACGCTTCGGGTCACCTTCGCCTTGCAACAGGTAGAAGAGGGCGATCTGAAGTCCTCCAAGTAACATCACATAGCAATAATCCTGCAGCGATCCCTCCTCGTATCCCCGAGAGAGAGAGAGCGACCACCGTTGTATCGGCACTTGGAAGGGTGTGTTTTATTAAGTATCCAGTTCTAATTGTCATAAGGTCAAGGTACAACTCCAAGTCGTCACATTCTGAAGATCACGGCTATTTGAATAGATTAACTTCCACTGAGGGGTGCACCAACTTACCCAACACGCTTGATCCCATTTGGCCGGACACACTTTCCTGGGTCATGCCCGGCCGCGGAAGATCAACACGTCGCAGCCCCACCTAGGCTCAACAGAGAGGCCAGCACGCCGGTCTAAACCTAAGCGCGCAGGGGTCTGGGCCCATCGCCCTGAGCACACCTGCACGCTATGCGACGCTGGCCGAAGCAGACCTAGCCTAGTGGCGTTCAGTCCAATCCGGTAGCGCGCCGCTCGATCGGCTGGTGTCACGAAGTGCTTGGTGATACCACGGCCGGATACCCATAACTACTCCTGCATAGATGGTTAGTGCGTATAGGCTCGTAGCCAACTCAGATCAAATACCAAGATCTCGTTAAGCGTGTTAAGTATCCGCGAATGTCGAACAGGGCCAGGCCCACCTCTCTCCTAGGCGGTCTCAACCTGCCCTGTCGCTCCGCCACAAAGATCCATCCAGAGGGCCGTCGGGACAAAGGTCCTTTCAGCCCCAATCAAGTGAATCACTCATGGGTGCTCCACAAGCCGACCCGACTTTAGTCACCACATGTATCATGTATAAGTATAAGTATATTCCGTGATCACCTCCCGAGTGATCACGGCCCGATAGTATAGCACAACAGACGGACAAGAATGTAGGGCCACAGATGGAAATACTAGCATCCTATACTAGGCAAGTAGGAATGCAGGTAAGGTATCAACAGAAGTAGCAAAAACAGGCTATGCATCAGGATAGGAATAACGAAAAGCAGTAACATGCTACACTACTCTAATGCAAGCAGTATAGAGTAGAATAGGCGATATCTGGTGATCAAGGGGGGGGGGGCTTGCCTGGTTGCTCTGGCAAGAGAGAGGGGTCGTCAACTCCGTAGTCGAATGGCAGCAGCAGTGGCCGGTCTCGTAGTCTACCGGAGAGAAGAGGGGGAAGAAACAACGAATACCATGTAAACAGATGCATATCAATGCATGACAAGACAAGTAACGATGCTAGGCGTGCCCTAACGTGGTATGAGGTGGTACCGGTTAAGGGGAACATCGGGAAAATATCCCGGTGTTTCGTGGTTTTCAGCGAGGAGCCGGAGGGGAAAGTTGCGAGTTCGATAGGTTAGGGGTGTGTGGCGGACGAGCGGACTGCGTATCCGGATTCGTCTCGTCGTTACGAGGAACTTTCATGTTGAAAATAATTTAATCCGAAAGTTACGGATTAAAAGATATGATTTTCTAAAGATTTTATTAATTTCTGAAATTTAATTAATTATTTAATCCAACATTATCCGAGAATAGTAAATCTTGACGTCGGCATGACATCGTGGTGATGTCAGCAGTCAACGTTGACCATTGACCTGGTCAACCTGACGTGTGGGTCCAGTGGGACCCGCCTGTCATTCTCTGTTTACTTTAATTACAGATTAGTTAATTTAATTAGTGATTAGGTTAATCTAATCAGGGTTAATTAACTTAATTAATTACTTAATTAATTGATTAATTAACATTTTAATTATTTTAATTATTATTTATTTAATATCTTTTTTTAAAATTCTTTATTATTATTATTATTATTATTCTAAAACATTCAGGGGTGGGTCCCCACTTGTCATTGGCCACAGGGGCCTATGCGGGTCGGGCAACGGGGCGCTCGAGGTGCCCAGGCAGGCGAGGCAGCCACTGAGAGGCGTCAGGCGCCAGAGATGGCACCGGCGAGGCCACGTCGAGGCAGCACCGGGGCTAGGCGGCGCGGTGGAGGTGCAGGGCCTTGAGGTGGCCACGGAGACCATGGCCGGTGGAGAGGCGCCCATGTGAGGCCCAGGCAGCGGTGGCCGGACGAGGCGTGTCGCTCGGCAGGCAGCGGTGTTACTGGCGAAGGGGCTGCGAGGGAGGCCGCAGTCGTCTGTTGTGCCTGCAAGGTGGCCCATGAGCACCGAGCCATGAGGAAGGTTCTGAGGCGAGGGTCGGGCGGAGCTGCGGAGCACGCGGCGGCGAAGTCCCGTCGAGGGCGACTCGGTCTTGGGGTCGAGAGAGGAGATGGGGGTGGCGCTCACGGAGGGATGTAGGGTCCAGGGCAGTGGTGCCCGTGGTGGAGGACGAGGACAACGGTGGCGTGGAAGAGGCAGGCCGGCGAGGAGGTCCGGCGTCGAGCGGCGGGGCGGCGTCGGCAGTGGTAGCAACGTAGGGTGGCGAGGCACCGGGGCGATGGCGTCGGGGTCGCCGGGTTCGATCCCTTCCCTTCCCGATCCAGATCAGGCCGGGGAAGAGGAGCGAGGGGGGGAAGGCGAGCCAGCGACGGGCGGCGGCGGCTCCAGATCGAGCGGGAGGGGGGCGAGAGAGAGTGGGGGGGATCGATCTCGATCCAGGGGGAAGCGGGGGAGGGAGTGGAGTGCGTGGGGGGGCGAGTGGGGTGTGGTGGTGGATTAGGGTTCGGTCGGGTGGGGATAAGGGGACTGGGTGGGCGGCTGGCGGCCGTTTTCTTGGGCCGAGGCCAGATGGGGGGCTTGTTCCTTCTATCTTTTTTTTTGTTAGTTTAGTTTTTCTCTTTTGTATTTTCTTTTCTTTTATTTATTTACTTTTCTGTTTTAAATAATTTTAAATTATTTAGGCCTTTTATAAAAATGTGTTTACTCCACCATAATTACCGATGCAATATTTGGCAACCCCCGAACATTTTAGTTTTAATTTTTTTAAACTTTTATTGCTATCATAAATTTGAATTTGAATTTCAAAACAGTTTTGAATTAACCCGAGATTAACTACGATGTGAGAGGTGACGTGGCACCATCAACGTGAGTTTACCGTAGCTTAATTACCCAAGGCCACAATTCTCCTCCACTACAAGAAATCTCGTCCCGAGATTTAAGAGGGAGTAAGGTGAAAGTTCTGGTTACGATATTCTAACGGATCTTCTCGAAGAAGTTAATCCCTTTCGCTGGTGTCTTCAATCCTTTATTCCGATGCATCATGATAAACTTGTCATCATTTCTTTGGGAACTCCATCGTACTTTGAAAAGATAAGGGGCAGCTCACTACGACATAATGCTTTTGAGGGAAACAATCTGGGGTTAACCCATGAATTAGTATAAGATTATCTCTCGAGTTGAACATATGAAATACCTCGAGAGTAAGGTACAAAGGTACCATAATAGGCTCCAAGCGGATAGATAGTTGCTCGAAGCCTGAACCAGAGTGAGAAAGGGGTTGAGTAGCGAGAGTAAGTATTGCGTCTGATACCGAGAATAGATCACTAGGACAAAGGTGGCCCGTGGATTACATACGAGTCCACGCGAGGAATAACTTTGGGAATAGGGGGTGTACAGGGGCGATCGGGTTTCGATCATGTGGAACTATGGGTTATGGGCCCACCATGTGGTTTAAAAGCGAGAAGGCGCTAATATTTGCACAAATCGAAGATAACAAGGTATGTCGAGGATAGCACAGCCGGTTTTGTTGGCAACTATGTCGGTACCAAGGGCGAGGGACGAAGAGAACCATTTTCCTGCTTTCGTTGAACGAGGCGGACCAATAGGCAAGGTTCTCGGCCCATCGGTGGCTACCGGAATGTCATCAACAATAGTAATGTGGTCTTACCGACAGAGTTGTACCTCGAGGTGTTTGCACAAGCAAAGGATTATTACTGCTTAGATCATATAGATCATAGAAAAGGTTCAAACAAACCAATGGAAGGAAAATATGATCATCGGATTAAACGAGAACAATGGAAAGGAAAATATGTTTAAACACATATTTCAAGGGTATATCCTTCCGAGGACAAGCAGAGCAAGAT
This sequence comes from Aegilops bicornis, assembly GCA_021605145.1. NCBI lineage: Eukaryota > Viridiplantae > Streptophyta > Magnoliopsida > Poales > Poaceae > Aegilops > Aegilops bicornis. The sequence continues at coordinate 465,636,270 of CM038671.1, forward strand.
ATCCATGACGAGGATATAAAGTAGAAAACCATTTAGGTAAGGGGGAGGAATCTCCGATATTACCCATACAACGGTGTTAGGATAAATGATAAATAAAATTTAGCATCGTGCTTCAAATGTTCCTGTTGAAAATCGGAGTACCATTGACATGCTTCGAGATAGCATTGACATGGTCTTCGTGTGAAGATCGGACTTTGGAAACACGAAGGATCCATCGAGGAATAACTTGTAGAATAAGTCTTACAATTTCCTCATGGATGAACGGATAACCTTGCTGGAAAAGGAATCTATAATGATAGGTCCTCCACCGGAAGTGCTAGGCATGACATCAGGTTACCGGGTCACCAAAGGATCAACATCATAACTCTCGGAAAGTTGCCCCAACCATCATATCTAACCGAGATTCATATCCAATTGGTGTCATGATACCTCAGACTCAGGGGGTCCGAGAGGAAAAGGTGCAACACAAATCGGCGAAATGACATTGCAAGATTCTCGAGAAATGAACTATGGGAGCGGGTTACTGAAGCAATAGTTCATCATTAAACCAAGGACGGGATGAGAAGGTGGCTGATGGGCTCAGCGACAATTCATCGAGAATTCCAAACGGATGGACTTCCACGATAATGTGAACAAGAAGATGACATTTGTTAGATCAAATGATATAATGGGATATGCTCGGGGAAAACATACATAATTAAACATTGGTTGAGCAGTTGCACCCAAAATATGGGTTGGGTTGCACGGCCAATGTTAGAATGGTGATTCAATTATCGAAAGACTTAGAATGAACTACCGCCCATTCACTTCAAAGCAATAGGGTTGCTAGAAGTTTTGAATTCACACGTCATAGCTCAATTGTCGGTATTCCGGTTGAAAACAATACGGGGACCAAGGAATGAACGAAGATGGCAAGAAGTATTATGATATCAAGAATTCTTAAGAGGTAGTGAAATTCTCACCACATCCTTGACAAAAAGAGATGGTAATACTTCCGAGGTAAGGAAGATCAACTGCTGGGTAGCAGGGATCTCAAGGTTAACACAAAACACGAACAAGTTGTGTTGAACGGAAGGCAATAAAGTGGTCGTTGAGAACAGGAATCATCGAGGGGCAAGGATGGTATTACCCATCATGAATTCAATTGAATTCCTGGAAGATCTCATAAGGTTGATGATGATCACGACACATTTGTCGAGAGATTTCATGCAGATGTAATCAATCAAATGACGACATCAAGTCGAGGAATGATGAAGCAAGAGGTTATTGGAACCCACGATTACGACACAAACTCGAACTCAAGCTTGTTATTTAAGGTGAAAGGGTATGACGAGGAAAATCGACGTAAGCTTAGCTATCGTCGCAAATTGGTGCTCCGAGAATAAGGACCAGGTAGCACAGTTAGAATCGTCACGACTATGATATAGCCAAACAGGCTAGGAATGGCGTGATCGGGTACAAACTCGTAGTTATAGAAGCTTACTGAAGAGTTGTTGAACCGTAGTGCGGACTCGGTTCAGTTATCGGTGTTTTGAGTGTTTAATAACTCGTGAGCCCATGAAAAATTGTAATCAGTGTGAAGGTAGTACTTGATGAAGAACTCATAGGAAGTTTATGCAGTTCCAAGATAATCTCGAGATACCAGGGAGTAATACTCGACAACAGATCAAACTAGAAGTTGAACTGGGGTATTGCTCTATAGAAGACAAGTGCTTAAACTTGCACAGGTCATGATATTTAAAGGAGAACATGGTCGGAACCACGATTGCAAAAAGGCGGATCTCGGATATAAGATGAACTTATACCAAGGGAATAATTAATTTTAAAAGAAGCTTCGATGACAAGATGTACATCGTGTCCATGGGCATGAACACAAAGTTCAAGGTCGACTCCCACTTCTCCAATGCCCAACCTTTCATTCACTTCTCGCGCTCAATGAAGTTGTAGTTTTGAAATTTTATCCGCAAAATACCGTAAGAGTACGACTCGTGAAAACTTTCGAGTTCACACCTATTAAGGAAGGCATAGGTTCAACCCATCGGGCATCTTAGAATCATATACCGTAATCTTTAGAAGTAATTAACTCAAGCTCAAGGCGAGCATGGTTAAGAAAGCGGAGGATACAATTTACCAAAGGCATTATGTATCGGAGGAAAGGCTCACAAGGTTATTGAATATGAAGGGCGTTGTCGATAAAATCCAACAAAGGATCCGTGGTCCACAAGGGATCCGACGAGAGCATCGGTACTCAACTAGAGGAAGAAGAATGCAAGGAGATCAGATTATAGAAACAACTGACTAACTCAATTGTCAAATGCAAAGGAATTATGATTTCCAAATCAAGGGATCAGAAGCAATGCTCTGATTAGGTATGGATAAGTTGAATAGCCTTAGGGTACAATCAACGACAATTTGATTGGTCGAGAACCAATTCCAGTTAAAAGAATGGCGGCTTAGCCGGAGAAGTAATTTATAAGGATCAATGATGATTATGCGTATTCAAGAAACATATTGAGTCAACAGACTCAAAATGATAATGACAAGGAATGTCATTAAGACTACGAGACTTATGGGATTAACCATAATGCAAGCAAGCAAGAATTTCAAGAGCCAAAGGCTCCAGAGGATTTTCGGAAGATCGAATATTATTTTGAAGACTTTTGTGAAACACATGAACAAGCGATGAGCGGATACTCGGCAAGCGAGTAATTATCCATAGGGGCATTCATGCAGCAAGGAACTGCAGGGCAGTAAGCGTAAAGAATTCTCGGAATATCGAAGAGTATTTCAGGACATCTTGTAATAACAAGAGCAACTTGGGATGACAATATGAACGATAGGTGTAAGTAGTTATCCAGAGGGATTTATCGATGGAAGTGAATTGCAAAAGCGATGGCACATAGTCTCGAGAGCACATCGTAGAGTATCTTTGGAATCTTCCGTGCAGAAAGTGTAATCGGTAACAAGTGGCTCTCCGGGAGAAAGTACTTGCGAGAACCTAAATTTAGTTTTGTTTTTAACAAAATCATTTAACCCGAATAGAAGAGAGCTCAGAGTCCCAGAGTAAAGGTCAAGGAGTAAAAGATCCTAGTACCACCCAATGGCTACGTGGGCCCGTAAGGCACACAACCATGTTAGTAAAAGTTTTGTAATGTCTAGACTCGACTTCGGCCAAGGAGTGTGGAAGGGGGATTCCTAGATGCAGTCGGCTCTGATACCAACTTGTGACGCCCCCGATTCAATCGTACACTAATCATGCACGCAAATGTGTACGATCAAGATCGAGACTCACGGAAGATATCACAACACAACTCTAAAACATAAATAAGTCATACAAGCATCATAATACAAGCCAGGGCCTCGAGGGCTCGAATACAAGTGCTCGATCATAGACGAAGTCAAGGAAGCAACAATATCTCGAGTACGAGACATAAGTTAAACAAGTTTGCCTTAAGAAGGCCGGCACAAACCGGGATACAGATCGAAAGAGGCGCAGTCACCGCTCGATCCTCCTAACTACTCACGGTCGCCGCCGCCGGGTTGCACGTAGTAGTAGGCACCTCCAGCAGTAGTAGTCGCCATCGACGGTGGCGTCGCTCTGGGCTCCATCGTCTGGTCGCAGCAATCGAGTAGAGATAGGGGAAAAAGGAAACAAGGCAACCGTGAGTACTCATCCAAAGTACTGCAAGCAAGGAGCTACTCTACATATGCATGGATATATGTGTAAGAGGCCATATCAAGGACCGAATCGCAGAATGCCGTAATAAGAGGGGATAACTAGTCTTATCGAAGACTATGCTTCGTCACCTTCGCCTTGCAACAGTAGAAGAGGGCGGTCTGAAGTCCTCCAAGTAACATCACATAGCAATAATCCTACCCGGCGATCCCTCCTCGTATCCACGAGAGAGAGCGACCACCGTTGTATCCGGCACTTGGAAGGGTGTGTTTTATTAAGTATCCGGTTCTAGTTGTCATAAGGTCAAGGTACAACTCCAAGTCGCCCTCATCAAGATCACGACTATTCAATAGATTAACTTCACTGCAGGGGTGCACCAACTTACCCAAAGCATGCTTGATCCCATCCGCCGGACACACTTTCTGGGTCATGCCCGCCGCTGAAGATCAACACGCCGCAGCCCCACCTAGGCTCAACAGAGAGGCCAGCAAGCCGGTCTAAACCTAAGCGCCGCAGGGTCCGGGCCCATCGCCTGAGCACACTCAAGACGCTATGCACGTCTGGCCGGAAGCGCACCTAGCCTAGTGGCGTTCCAGTCCAATCCGGCGCGCCCGCTCGATCGTGGCGTCACGAAGTGCTTCGGCTGATACCACGACACCAGGATACCCATAACTACTCCCGCGTAGATGGTTAGTGCGTATAGGCTCGTAGCCAACTCAGATCAAATACCAAGATCTCGTTAAGCGTGTTAAGTATCCGCGAATGTCGAACAGGGCCAGGCCCACCTCTCTCCTAGGCGGTCTCAACCTGCCCTGTCGCTCCGCCACAAAGATCCATCCAGAGGGCCGTCGGGACAAAGGTCCTTTCAGCCCCCAATCCGTGAATCACTCGTGGGTGCTCCACAAGCCGACCCGACTTTAGTCACCACATGTATCATGTATAAGTATAAGTATATACCCGTGATCACCTCCCGAGTGATCACGGCCCGATAGTATAGCATAGCGCATTTGACAAGAATGTAGGGCCACAGATGGAAATACTAGCATCCTATACTAGGCAAGTAGGAATGCGTGTAAGGTATCAATGTAAGTAGCAAAAACAAAGCTATGCATCGGGATAGGAATAACGAAAAGCAAGAACATGCTACACTACTCTAATGCAAGCAGATAGAGTAGAACAGCGATATCCGTGATCAAGGGGGGCTTGCCTGGTTGCTCTGGCAAGAGAGAGGGGTCACAACTCCATAGTCGTCTTTGACCGGCAAGCAGCAGCTTGGTCTCGTAGTCTACGGAGAGAAGAGGGGAAGAAACAATGAATACCATGTAAACAGATGCATATCGATGCATGACAAGACAAGTAACGATGCTAGGCGTGCCCTAACGTGGTATGAGGTGGTACCGGTTAAGGGGGGAAACATCCGGGAAAATATCCCCGGTGTTTCGTGTTTTCGGGCAGAGGAGCCGGAGGGGGAAAGTTGCGAGTTCGATAGGTTATGGGTGTGTGGCGGACGAACGGACTACATATCCGGATTCGCCTCGCTGCTCGAGCAACTTTCATGTTGAAAATAATTTAATCCGAAAGTTACGGATTAAAAGATATGATTTTCTAAAGATTTTATTAATTTCAAATTTAATTAATTATTTAATCCAACATTATCCGTAATAGTAAATGTCGACGCCAAGATGACATCGTGGTGATGTCAAGTCAACGTTGACCATTGACCTGGTCAACTCGACGTGTGGGTCCAAGTGGGACCCTTTGTCATTCTCTCTGCTTACTTTAATTACAGATTAGTTAATTTAATTAGTGATTAGGTTAATCTAATCAGGGTTAATTAACTTAATTAATTACTTAATTAATTGATTAATTAACATTTTAATTATTTTAATTATTATTTACTTATTTATTTAATATCTTTTTTTAATTCTTTATTATTATTATTATTATTATTATTATTATTATTCTAAAACATTCAGGGGTGGGTCCCCACTTGTCATTGGCCCCAGGGGCCTATGCGGGTCGGGCGATGGGGCGCTCGAGGTGCCCGACCCGGGCGAGGGCCAGCGGCCACAGAGGGGCGTCGGGCGCCAGAGATGGCACCGGCGAGGCCACGTCGGGGCATCACCGAGGCTAGGTGGCTCGGTGGAGGGTGCACAGGACGCAGGGGGAGGCGGCCACGGGAGACCATGGCCGGTGGAGAGGCGCCCAGAGGAGCGCTGGCAAGGCAGCAGTGGCGGACGGACGGGGCGTGTCGCCGGCTGAGCGCGGTGCTACACGAAGGGGCTGCAGGCGGGGAGGCCACGGTCGTCTTGCATCGGCGGTGGTCATGGGCACCGTGCCGCTGGGAAGGCTACGAGGCGAGGGTCGGGCGGAGCTGCTGGAGCACGCGGCGAGCGAAGTCCCGTCGAGGACGACTCCGGCGCGGGGTCAGAGAGGGAGATGGGGGTGGCGCTCACGGAGGGATGTAGGGTCCAGGGCAGTGGTGCTCGTGGTGGAGGACGAGGACGACGGTGGCGTGGAGGAGGCAGGCCGGCGAGGAGGTCCGCAGATCGAAGCGGCGGGCGGCGTCAGCAGAAGCGACGTGGGCGGCGAGGCACGGGCGATGGCGTCGCTGGGTCGCTGAGTTCGATCCTTCCCTCCCCGATCCAGATCAGGCCGGGGAAGAGGAGCGAGGGGGGAGGCGAGCCAGCGACGGGCAGCGGCGGCTCCAGATCGAGCGGGAGGGGGGGCGAGAGAGAGTGGGGGGGATCGATCTCGATCCAGGGGGAAGCGGGGGAGGGAGTGGAGCGCGTGGGGGGGGGGCGAGTGGGGTGTGGTGGTGGATTAGGGTTCGGTCGGGTGGGGATAAGGGGGACCGGGGTGGGCCGGCCTGGCGGCCCGTCGGCCTGCTGGGCCGAGGCCCAGATGGGGGGGGGGGTTTGTTCCTTCTATCTTTTTTTTTGTTAGTTTAGTTTTTCTCTTTTGTATTTTGTTTTGTTTTATTTATTTACTTTTCTGTTTTAAATAATTTTAAATTATTTTGGACTTTTATAAAATGTGTTTACTCCACCATAATTACCGATGCAATATTTGGCAACCCCTAACATTTTAGTTTTAATTTTTTGAAAACTTTTATTGCTATCATAAATTTGAATTTGAATTTCGAAACAGTTTTGAATTAACCCGAGATTAACTACAGTGACCGAGGTGACGTGGCACCATCAACGTGAGTTTACTGTAGCTTAATTACCCGGGCGTCACACGTCGCCATCAGGAAGGATGCCTCATCCCGTCTTTAAAGACGGCACTGTTGCTAAAGGAGCTTTGGCTATCGGCCAAACTCTCCGGCTAGGCGGTTTTCTTATGACCGCCTGTTCGGCCGCCGCGCCGACGATGACTTCTCGGGTCATCGAAAGCAATCTTCACGTCAACTCTGAACTCGCCGAAAGGCTTAGATCCGATGCAGCTCTCTTCCTTAAACGAGCTCCTGGATCGCATCGCCGCCCTGGGAGTTGCTACAGACTACGATCAGATTGGGCCTAAACCCGATCTGAGAGAGATTAACTCTCCGCAGGTCACCCATCACGTTGTTGTGGTGGAGGAACGATGTGGCGACCCTTCATCTATCTTAAGGACTAGCTATGTCCGGATTCCCGATCCCTCCAAGCCAGATATCCGCGGAGGGGAGGACGTCACTCAAGACCTGAACTTAGAGTCAGGCAACGGGCTAGATTCATTGGACAACATCCAAGAATCCAAACTTCCGAGTTTGGAAACTCCTTGGCCCTTGAGTCTAAGATTGGGTGAGGTTTCAGATTTCCACCCACCCACCCGAACATATGCGACCTATCCAAAATTACGCAAGAGCCCGAGGAAACAGTACATCATTACTGGGCCAGATTCCTCCTGGTTATGAACAGGATAAAGGACTGCCGCGAGGAAGACGCAATTTCATTCTTCCGCAATAATTGCACGGACAAGGGAATCCTCAACGCCATAGGTCGCCGTGAAATTACACGCAGCGTCTTGACTTGGCGTCCATAGTATGAAAGTACTGTGGATGCAAAGCGCTGGAAAATCAAGTAAGATTTTGGGACAATCCGGCCCTGAATACAAACCCAGTCCGAAATAAAAGGGTGCATTATCGCCAGTCACCCGAGTTAAACACCAAAAAACAAAAAACCCCTACATGGCATGGAACCGTACTAGAGGGATGGCTCAATGGACCCTGCAAAATTCATAGTACAGAGGGCGCCACACCAACTCATAGCCTTAGAGCATGTTGGATATTCCGGCAGGTGGCCAAAAGTGGCGAAGAGCTTCTAACCCCAGAATCCACAGAGCACCTGCCTCAGGATACCAAGACGGTATTAATAGTCTTGAGACTTTCGCATCAAATAATATGCGAAACGAACACTCTGCAGCCTTGCGAAGTCTACCAAGTAGCAACGATAAACCCATGGAGTGACACGGCTATTACCTTTAATGCCGTTGATGAACCTAAATTCGAACAGCCGAGCACCACCGCATTGGTCCTCGGTCCAATAGTGGACGGCGTCGCCTTACCAAGGTACTCATGGATGGTGGCAGTGATTGAACCTCATTTACGAGGAAACCCTTCAAAAATGGAAATAGACTGGAGCCGCATTGAGCGAAAGCGATACAACCTTTAGGGGAATAATCCCTAATCGGGAAGCGTGTTGTACAGAAAAATCACACCGATGTGGTGTTCGCACGCCGGATAATTACAGGTCCGAGGAGGTCACGCCCAAGTGGCCCTGCTCAGCAGCGGATACCACGCCTATTAGGGCGAGAGGCATTCACAATTTTTCAAGCTATACCCCATTACGGGTACATGAAGCTCAAAATGCCCGGACCAACGGAATCATCACTCTTGCTAGTGACCCGGACATAGCACTCGCACCGAAAATAAGACAGCCCATCGCCCTTGAGGCACTATCCGAAGCCCTAGTGGCCGAGGAACTGATCGGCCAAGGCCCACGGTGAATAGGGACGACGTGATACTCGATAAAAGATCCAAGTCCACCTCCTTTAAACCGGGCGATTTAAATATTCAAATTCCAAGTCCATCCAACGGACTTAAAAAACGGCCTCCATAGAGGCGCAATTAAACCCTGATGTAGACGCCAAGACTACGAGAATTCCTACGCTAAAATTGGGACATTTTTGCCCGGCACCCTTCAGACATGCCAGAATCCCACGCCGCTGGCCGAAAGCACAGCCTAAACATCCTAAAAGGATTCAAGCCGATCAAGCGAGGCCCTTCGGCGTTTCTCCGAACCCAAGAGACAAGCCATGGGAGAGGAGCTAGCCAAACTATTGGAGGCCGGATTCATCAGAGATATAAAACATCCGGACTGGCTAGAAAACCTGGTGATGGTACCAAAGAAGGACAAATCCTGGTGCCTATGCGTCGATTTCAAGGACCTCAACAAGGCTTGCCCAAAGGATCCCTTCCCCCTCCCCCGCATCGATCAAATTATCGACGCTACCGCAGGACACAATTCATTGTGTTTCATCGACGCATACTCCGGCTACCATAAAATTAAGATGGCAGAGCCTGACCAAGCCGCAACGGCATTCATCACCCCATACGGCCCATTCTACTTCAACACAATGCCCTTCGGGCTCAAAAATGCCGGCGCAACATATCAGCGCATGATTCAGACATGTCTGGCAAACCAGATCGGCAAAATAGTGGAGGCATACATAGATGATGTGGTCGTCAAAACCAAGCATGTTGAAACTCTAGTAGACAACTTGAGGCTCACATTCGATAACCTCCGAACATATGACATCAAGCTTAACCCAGAAAAATGGGCTTCATTGTATCCGGTAGAGGAATTGAAGCAAACCCAGCCAAGATCCGAGCTCTGTCACAATTGGATATCCCAAAGGACCTCAAACAAATACAAAAATTGACTGGATGCGTGGCGGCTCTAAGCCGCTTTATCTCCCGCTTGGGAGAAAAGGCATTACCCCTTTATCGCCTCCTCAAGACAATCGAACACTTCGAGTGGATTTGATACGCCACGGCCGGACTCGAAGAAATAAAAACCATATTGGCAACAAACCCAGTCCTGGCCACGCCTAACATGGGCGAACCAATGCTATTATACATCGCGGCAACTCATCAAGTTGTAAGCGCGGTGCTCGTTGTCAAACGAGAAACGGACGGACACAAGTTCCCCCTTCAAAAACCAGTTTACCACGTGTCCACTGTCCTCACTCCATGCAAGTCACGGTATCCGCATTATCAAAAGATAGCGTACGCGGTGTTTATGGCATCCCGGAAGCTGCGACACTACTTTCAAGAATGTTCGATAACAGTAGCCTCCGAAGTACCTCTTAACGACATTATAAACAACCATGACACGACGGGCCGGATTGCCAAATGGGCCATTGAGCTCCTCCCATTCGACATAACCTATAAGCCACGGCGAGCTATTAAGTCGCAAGTTTTGGCTGACTTCATCGCCGAATGGACTGAAGCCGAACTCCCTAAAGAGTACGGCACATATTCCAACCGGATCATGCACTTCAACGGCTCCAAAATGTTGGCTGGTCCGGGGTCGGGCGTTGTTCGACGTCCCCAATAGGAGATACAGTTCAATACGTACTCCGGATAATGTATACAGACTCCAACAACGCAGTCAATACGAGGCCCTTCTACATGGTCTCCGGATGGCAGTCTCCATGGGCATTCAACGCCTAGAGGTGCGCGGGGATTCGAACCTCGCGATATCCCAAATAAATGGAGACTTTGATGCCAAGGATCCGAAAATGTTAGCTTATGCAACGCCGTCCTAAAAATGTTAGCTCGGTTCGAAGGGCTCGAATTTCACCATATAGCTCGGGAAAACAATCAGCAGGACGTCTTGGCACGCATTGGCGCAAAGCGCGCGATGCAAGGCTCCCCAATATCTTCTTAGAGAGGCTGTTCAAGCCATCCGTATTATGGGAAGGGAATCCGAAAATAACAGCCCGGACCCAACCGCACCGCCCGCAAGACCGAACATTCTCGACACAACCGGAGGCTCGCCAACGAAGTAACATCTTCAAATTTCACGTAATAATGGCAGTCATTGCCCCGTGGACGGAACCATTCCTAGCCTACCTAACCAGGCAGGAACTTCCCGAGGACCAAAACGAGGCACGCTGCATAGTGCGGCGATCTAAAGCCTATAAAGTCCATGAGGGAGAGCTTTATAAGAAAAGCACCACCGAGTCTTACAAAGGTGTATCTCCAAAGAGGAAGGGCGGAATCTTCTGGCTGAAATTCATGCCGGACTCGGCGGGCACCACGTCGCAGCCCGGGCCCTTGTAAGCAAGGCCTTCCGTACAGGATTTTACTGGCCGACGGCCCGGGCAGATGCTCAGGACTTAGTCCAACGATGCGTCGGTTGCCAGCTCTTTGCTAACCAAAGCCATATGCCACCCACCGCCCTCCAAACTATACCCATCACCTGGCCCTTCGCGGTCTAGGGGCTTGACATGGTTGGACCCCTTAAAGGAGGAACCCACAAGAAAAAATATCTACTGGTCATGGTGGATAAATTCACCAAATGGATAGAGGCCAAGCCGGTTAAGACGGCCGAATCCGGGCCGGTGATAGACTTCATATCAGGGGTCGTACACCATTACGGCGTCCCCGACAGCATCATCACTGATAACGGCACAAACTTTACGGCCGACGAGGTCAAACTCTGGTGCAAAAACATGGGCATCAAGCTCGACTATGCTTCAGCCTATCACCCACAAACTAACAAATAAGTCGAACGAGCAAATGGTCTAATCATGAGCGGCATCAAACCCAGATTAGTGCGGTCCCTCAAGGAATCTAACACGCACTGGGTAGAGGAGCTCGACTCCGTACTTTGGGGGCTGCGGACCACGCCGAATGGCACAACTGGATTCACACCATTCTTTATGGTATACGGCGCAGAGGCAGTTCTGCCCTGCGACATAATTCATGACTCACCTCGCGTGCGCATGTACGAAGAAAGAGAAGCCGAACTCGATCGGCAGGACAGTTTGGACGCCTTGGAGGAGGAGCGCGACGTGGCAAAAGCTCGTTCCGCATTCTATCAACAAAGCAGCTCAAGATATCAAAGCGTAGAAGTACGGGCCAAAACTTACAATGTTGGCGAAGTTAGTTCTACGCTCACGGACAAGAAAAAGGACAAACTCAAGCCCAATGGGAAGGTCCCTTTATTATTGACCAAGTCCTGACTGGTGGAGCGTACCATCTGCGAGATGCATCGGATAACCGACTCGAGCCGAACCCATGGAACGCAGCCCGTCTTCGAAGATTCTACGCCTAGCGCCGGACTCTGTGTTCGTCTCCTTCCTCTGTCTATTTTTTACACATTAACTGTCTTACATTTCTCTCCTTCTCCCTCCCTTCCCCTTATAGCCTTAAGGGCTTGTTCGCGCCTTGTTCGCACACAACTGACGCGCTATCCACGCTCATTATACCTGGGGGCTTCTTTAACAGAAACTTATTTATACGGGCTTCACGCCCAACACATGTGTCACACTTCCGCATGTACCTTTTATTCACCATTATATGCATCAATATGACTTAAGTTTTGGCCAAGCTGGGTTGCTGGCTCTGTGCTTACCCCTCGTTCCCGATTGTTCGGCTAGGCGGTAAAGGGAGCACCTCTGCGATTGTTACCGCTGGTCACCGGATGTGTACCTCAGACCGGGTGAAGCCGAAAGCTAAGCGTTCTTAAGGGAATATTCGTTGGTGAACTAAAGATGATTTCTCACTTGTTTATTTATCTGCCCTAGATGCTTTTTCGCTTTTTCGCAGTCCGGACATGCACTTTAGGGCATGCCTCCCAGGGAAAGGAACCCCTAACAGAACTATTCTCCCCGGAAGATGTTTCTTACTAACCATGTAATATAACATAACTAGTTGGGCACTTGTCTGTTCAAGCACTAATGACCCCTACGCCTGGTCTCCATGCATGCCCCGGTTCCTACATAACCGAGAGGGTATTCAGACACACTCTAGACTATCGGGTCCCGAGGCTGAAGCGAAAAGGTCCGCCATGACAAACGATCTACAATCCGGCTAGAAGGCATTTTACATGTGATCTTAAATTACATAGTCAATTTGACTGAGCATATTCCTCTTCAATACAATCCAACAGGTTGTCTAGTTTACAGTCTTGTTGGGAATATTTGGCGGCCAACTCTACTTGGCCGTACACTAAGCTCACAGGGATCTCCTTCCCATCAACCCCCACAGGTCCGACCTCGGCCATGTGGTTTGGGTCAGCCTTCGTGTACCGCGTCTTCACCATGGCCTGTGCCTCCTCGGCACCTTTGACGGCAGGCCGATATCTTCCATAATCGGAGCGCTGCGCCCCTTAAGCATCTCTGCAAGCTCTCCAAGGCCTTCGGCATGGAGACAGATGGCCACAAGGCACAGGCGACGCCTTTCATCACCGCCGAACTCGTTCGATGCAGTTGTAAGAGCTCGGGAAGAAGGTCACCCGTAGAACCGGGCATTTCCTTTGCAGGATGACCTGCGAGCATACCTACAGACATAACTTTGTTAGTCGACTTCCTCGCCGAACTCTTTTTCAAAGTTCGTTCAAGCACTTACTAAAAATGCCGCGTCGAAGCCGTCGAGTCTCCTTCACGGAGTCCGACAGCTGGGCACAAACATCCTTTAGTTCCTCGCCCAGCTGGGTGTTGGCATCTTGGAGATTATTCTTCTCCTGCCTCACCCTCGTAAGCATGCTCTCGCTGGCCTTTAACCGATGCAAGAGCTGTTGCTTGTCCGGATCTACTCCGGCGCCATCTGCAATGATATTGTCAGATTTGCACACACGCCGCACTTCACAACATACTTATCTTTCAAAGCATATATTACCAGAGGGGGTCTCCTTGGCCTCCCCTGCCGGGGCTAGTGCGGCCTCAAGTTGGGCTTTGCACTCTTCCAGCTCCTGGGACAGTTGGGTATTCTTTTTTGTAAGATCCTGCATATCAAATGATCCTTAAATCAGTTATTCTAACTGTTTCAAGTCTCGGGGGCTACTGACATATATAACCATCAAATTTTCTCACCCGTATGTCTTTCACATACTACTCCGTGGCTCTGGCTAGACCATTTTGAGCGGCACGGAGGTACGCATCTCCCGAATTGAAGGCATCAAATGCCTCTTGGGAGAAACAAGCGTTGCGAAGAACTGTCCTGACGCCTTTGTGATTCATGGCACTCTCCACCTCGGAATTGGTGGCGGACAGTCTGTCCGCATCCTCTGTCGGAGGAGCGTCCGACGCACGCCTCGTGTTCGCCTCTGCTTCTGGATCTGGCTTTGAAGCCTGGCTGGTGGAGGCTCGATTGGCAATCTCTCCGGATATAGTCCGGCGAGCCCTATTTTTCCTTAAAAAGGAGAGCACGGGCGTTAGTATGCATCGTAAGAATAATACCTTGGCATAAGGCAGTGCGCCTTACTGCTGCGCCGGTGCCTCGACCCGGACTGCGTGTCTCTTTAGCCTACCCGCCCTCGCGGTCCCCTGTTGGCTAGTCGCCGCAGGCTCGGCATTCCGCCTCGAGATCCTCCCCTGCGAAACACCATTGGTATACGGTGATAGAAAATAAGCATGGATGGATCATCTTCAAGTATTAGGACTTCAGTCTCGATTACTTGTGAGGCGGGAGCAGTCCAGATAATCGGTCATAATAGCCACCAAGGCATTGTCGATGCTCAGTTGGTGAAATACCACATCGATCAGCTCCACGGATATGTCCGGATCCTCTTGGGAGGCCGGATCGAGGGACCGTTCCGGATCCTCGGGCTGTGGAGGAGGGCTGTTCATATCCTTTACGGCCCGGCGCAATTCCTGCGTCGAAATCACAAGATAAGGTACTTAACTATGGGAATATGGAACGGATGGGCAAAAAGAAGTGTCCGCTTACCCAGCTTGGAGGATTGTTCATAGAAAATCCGCCCTGTGGATTGACGCGGAGGAACTCCTCCTATTCTCCCTTGTACAATGCGGACAAGATCTTCGTCAGAGAGGCAACCGATCCCGGCCCCTTACAGCCGCAGCGGGTGGCATCATCCTCCCTGTTGAAATCCCACATGGGGTGGCCTCTATACTGAAGCGGCTGCACCCCCCGCATAATGGATGTGGCCATGACCCCGATCATGGTCAGTCCGGAATGAGCTAACAACCTTATCCGGCTCATCAGGTAAAGGACGTCCTTGTCATTTTCCCTCTGAGGGCTCCGTGGATGCCAGCTTAGGCGCTTCTTCAAAGGAGCATTATTGAACTCGGGGAGGCCGATCCGAACAGGGTCCGGCAGGGGGACATCTTCTATATAAAACCATTCTGAAGGCCAGTCTTCGGACGCCTTCCTTGGGGTTCCGGATAGATATCTGGTCCCGACAATGCGCCATAGTTCGGCTCCGCCCACTTGGTATATCGACCCCTCCTGAGAACGGGGCACAAGGCAGAACAGCTTCTTCCACAGCGCGAAATGAGCCTCGATGCCCAAAAACAGCTCGCAAAGGGCTAGGAAGCCCGCAATATGCAATATGGAGGCAAGCGTAAGGTTGTGCAACCGAGGTCAGAGAACTCAGAGCCCCGGAGAAACGGATGAATTGGAAATCCGAGCCCTCTTATCGATAAGGGACAAGGCATACCCGCTCTCCTTTGGAGGGACTGGGGACGCTCTCCGCTTGCTCTCCGCCATTATAGGTGGCAAGACCGGCTCGAATCGGGACCATGAAGGCTGGGGGAAGGAATCCCTTGGTTTGGAGCGTCACTAGCTCGTTGTGCGGGACGGAACATCTCTCCCAACCTCCAGGCTGAGGGCTGGGAGGGCGAGAGGAGGAGCTGCGTCGACTGGCCATGATGGAATGGATCTCTGTCGGATGCGCTCCAACGAATGCTCGCGAAGGGAAGATGGTGTGATTCGGATCTAAATCCTCGTCTCTTTTATAGGCAGCTCATTTGCGCAGCTAGGGGGGTAAATGTAAAATCACCCTGGCTTTTCGCATTCATTTGACACGTGGAAGATGGCCATTATTGGGCGTGGAAGCCAAGGAGCGCAATATTCACGAGAAGCCGGACACTACTCAACAGGTACATAGAATTTGGAGAAGAACCCGCCTTGCAATGCCGAAGACAATCTGCGCGCCGTGCGCGTCGTCATTGAAGCCTGGTTCAGGGGCTACTGAGGGAGTCCTGGATTAGGGGTGTCCGGATGGCCGGACTATAACCTTTGGCCGGACTCCTAGACTATGAAGATACAAGATTGAAGACTTCGTCCCGTGCCCGGATGGGACTTTCCTTGGCATGGAAGGCAAGCTTGGCGATACGGATATGTAGATCTCCTCCCATTGTAACCGACTTTGTGTAACCCTATCCCTCTCCGGTGTCTATATAAACCGGAGGGTTTTAGTCCGTAGGACGAACAACAATCATACCATAGGCTAGCCTCTAGGGTTTAGCCCCTCTGATCTCGTGGTAGATCTACTCTTGTACTACCCATATCATCAATATTAATCAAGCAGGAGTAGGGTTTTACCTCCATCGGGAGGGCCCGAACCTGGGTAAAAACATCGTGTCCCTTGTCTCCTGTTACCAGCCTAGACGCACAGATCGGGACCCCCTACCCGAGATCCGCCGGTTTTGACACCGACATGATGTCTCCGTATAAAATGGTTTATGGAAAAGCATGTCACTTACCTCTCGAACTAGAACATAAGGCATATTGGGCTATTAAAGAGCTCAACTATGATTTCAAACTTGCCGGTGAGAAGAGGTTATTTGATATTAGCTCTCTTGATGAATGGAGAACCCAAGCTTATGAAAATGCCAAGTTGTTTAAAGAAAAGTCAAAAGATGGCATGACAAAAGGATACAAAAGCGTGAGTTTAATATGGGTGATTATGTATGCTATACAACTCTCGTTTAAGATTTTTTGTAGGAAGCTTCTCTCTAAATGGGAAGGACCCTACGTTATCGAGGAGGTCTATCGTTCCGGTGCCATAAAAATCAACAACTTCGAAGGCACAAATCCGAAGGTGGTAAACGGTCAAAGAATCAAACACTATATCTTAGGTAATCCTATAAATGTTGAAACCAATGTTATTGAAACCGTAACCCCGGAGGAATACATAAGGGAAGGACACCGAAAAGGAGTAGGTATGTGGTACGATAAGTAAACCGACTCCAAAACAATTTTTAAGGCAATATTTCTCCGTTTTGGAATATTTAGAAAAATAGAAAAATAAGTACAGTCCGGGAAGGACACGAGGGCCCCACGAGGGTGGAGGGCGCGCCACCCTACCTCGTGGGCACCTCGTGGGCACCTCGTGTGCCTTCCGGACTCCGTTTTCTTGCACGATACATATTTTGGTCGGTAAAAATGCATTATATATTCTCCCGGAGGTTTTGACTCCCGTATCACGCAAATATCCTCTGTTTTTGTTTCGAGCTGTTGCCGCTGCAGATTAGAGCAAGATGTCTTCTCAAGAGTCGATCGGGAGAGCCGGGTATCTAACCCGCACCGGAACCAAGGGCAACAAAGAAAGTGACCCCTTTGGGCCAAAGAACGGAGGAGGAGATGGAGGCTGACTTGATGAGAGTAGATGCCATGGAGGATCAAGAAGTCACTTCTCGCTTCCGAGCTGGGTTCGCGATGGAGGAACTACAGAGCTCAGCTATTCCAAACTCGGTTATCCTTTCCAATGTTAGATTTATTTCTTATGAAAATATGAAAAGGAGTGTCACTTGTTCCCCCGCAGCTATGCAACACCCTTGGGTGCAAGGAGCCTTAGCAGTTACAGGAAAGCTCCGCAAGGAAATAATGGACCTCAAGCAGCAGGTCAATAAGCTTGAGGAGGATAATCGCATCCTAAAGGGCATCATCGCCAAGAATGTTTCACCAACCCCGAAGAAGGAGACATAATCACATGGGTATGGGCACTCCCCTTGGCAACTGCCAAGCTTGGGGGAGTTGCCCCGGTATCGTATCACAACCACATCTCCTATCTTTACCGTTTTTCATAGTTCGATCCTATTAGTAGTATCTTGATCTAGTAGAATAAAGTTTATGGCATGATCTAGTTTTGAGTTTTTGCTTTATGATCTCTCTATGTAATCGAGTCTGTGAGCTATATAATAAAGATTAGTGTTGAGTCAAGGGCTTGATTATTTTGCCATGATCTTGAGTGAATAAAATAAAGGAAAAAAAGTTCATATTGATCTTATTGAAAGTAATGACTTCACATAGAAAGGGTATGATGATTTAAAGTTGCTGGGAGTTGGCAAACATAGCTTTGGTCATCGTTGCAGTTTAATAGGAAGTAATAGGAAAAGAGAGGTCTCACATATAGATATACTATTATTGACATCTTTTATGATTGTGAGCACTCATTAAAATATGACATGCTAAAGAGTTGATGTTGGACAAGGAAGACAATGTAATGAGTTATGTTTTCTTATATCTGAGATAAAGTATATTGTCATGAATCTTCCAACATGCTGAGCTTGCCTTTCCCCCTCATGCTAGCCAAATTCTCAGCACCAAGTAGAGATACTACTTGTGCTTCCAAAAACCCTTAAACCAGTTTTGCCATGAGAGTCCACCATATCTACCTATGTATTGAGTAAGATCCTTCCAGTAAGTTGTCATCGGTGCAAAGCAATAAAATTGCTCTCTAAATATGTATGATTGATTGGTGTGGGAGAAATAAGCTTTATACGATCTTGTGATGTGGAAGAAATAAAAGCGACGGACTGCATAATAAAGGTTCATATCACAAGGGGCAATATAAAGTGATGTTCTTTCGCATTAAGATTTTGTGCATCCAACCATAAAAGCGCATGGCAACCTCTGCTTCCCTCTGCGAAGGGCCTATCTTTTATTATTATCCTCTACCTTATGCAAGAGTCATGGTGATCTTCACCTTTCCTTTTTACATTTTATCCTTTGGCAAGCATAGTGTGTTGGAAAGATCCTGATTGATATATCTAATTAGATGTAGGGGGCATGAGTTATTATTGTTGACATTACCCTCGAGGTAAAAGTTTGGGAGGCGAAACTATAAGCCCCTATCTTTCTCTGTGTCCGATTAAAGCTCCATAACCACAAGTATCGCGTGAGTGTTAGCAATTATGAAAGACTAAATGATAGTTGAGTATGTGGACTTGCTGTTAAGCTCTGACATAGACTCTTTCTGATGTTATGATAAATTGCAATTGCTTCAATGACTGAGATTATAGTTTGTTGGTTCTCAATAAAGTTTATGATCTGTACTCTGCATTGTGAATGGATTATTACTTGAACATAAGCAATCGTATGTCAATATCTATATATGTTGTTGTTATGAGAATAATCATGATGCCTTCATGTCCGTATTTTATTTTTATCGACACCTCTACCTCTAAACATGGAGACATATTTATCGTTATCGGCTTTCGCTTGAGGACAAGCGAGGTCTAAGCTTGGGGGAGTTGATACGTCCATTTTGCATCATGCTTTTATATCGATATTTATTGCATTATGGGCTGTTATTACACGTTATGTCACAATACTTATGCCTATTCTCTCTTATTTTACAAGGTTTACATAAGGAGGGAGAATGACGGTAATTTGGAATTACAGGTGGAAAAGGAGCAAATATTAGAGACCTATTCTGCACAACTCCAAAAGTCCTGAAACTCCACGGAATATCTTATAATAAATAATAAAAAATCCTCGCCAAAGATGAAGGCCAGGGGGCCCACACCCTGTCCACGAGGGTGGGGGCGCGCCCCCTACCTCGTGGGCCCC
Organism: Aegilops bicornis; assembly: GCA_021605145.1. NCBI lineage: Eukaryota > Viridiplantae > Streptophyta > Magnoliopsida > Poales > Poaceae > Aegilops > Aegilops bicornis. The sequence goes on from CM038671.1 coordinate 465,655,754, forward strand.
CTGGTGGCCCTCCGATGCCCATCTTCTGCTATATGAGGTCTTTCGTCGAGAGAAAAATCGGAAGCAACCTTTCAGGACGAAACTCCGCCGCCACGAGGCGGAACCTTGGCGGAACCAATGTAGGGCTCCGACAAAGCTGTTCTGCCGGAGACACTTCCCTTCGGGAGGGGGAAATCATCACCAACGCTCCTCTTATCGGGAGAGGGCACTCTTCATCAACATCTTCACCAGCACCATCTCCTCTCAAAACCCTAGTTCATCTCTTGTATCCAATTCTTGTCTCCAAGTCCGGGATTGATACTAGTAGGTTGCTAGTAGTGTTGATTACTCCTTGTAGTTGATGCTAGTTGGTTTATTTGGTGGAAGATCATATATCCAGATCCTATATGCATATTAATACCCCTCTAATTATGAACATGAATATGCTTTGTGAGTAGTTACGTTTGTTCCTGAGGACATGGGAGAAGTCTTGCTATTAGTAGTCATGTGAATTTGGTATTCGTTCGATATTTTGATGAGATGTATGTTGTCTAGCCTCTAGTGGTGTTATGTGAACGTCGACTACATAACACTTCACCATTATTTGGGCCTAGAGAAAGGCATTGGGAAGTAATAAGTAGATGATGGGTTGCTAGAGTGATGAAGCTTAAACACTAGTTTATGCGCTGCTTCGTTAGGGGCTGATTTAGATCCATATGTTTCATGCTATGGTTAGGTTTACCTTAATACTTTTGTTGTAGTTGCGGATGCTTACAATAGAGGTTAATCATAAGTGGGATGTTTGTTCAAGTAAGAACAGCACCCAAGCACCGGTCCACCCACATATAAAATTATCAAAGTACCGAACGCGAATCATACGAACGTGATGAAAACTAGCTTGACGATATTCCCATGTGTCCTCGGGAGCGCTTTTCCTATTATAAGAGTTTGTCCAGGCTTGTCCTTTGATACAAAAAGGATTGGGCCACCTTGCTGCACTTTATTTACTTTTGTTACTTGTTGCTCGTTACAAATTATCTTATCACAAAACTATCTGTTACCACTTATTTCGATTACTTGCAGAGAATACCTTGTCAAAACCGCTTATCATTTCCTTCTGCTCCTCGTTGGGTTCGACACTCTTACTTATCGAAAGGACTACGATAGATCCTCTATACTTGTGGGTCATCACTGAACAGCTGCATTGAAAAGCAAAAATATAGCACTATGGCAATGAAAGAACAGGGATAATCTACTTCTTGGCTGTCTTCCTCAAGTCTAGCAACACGACAGGATCCCCGGTGTTGGACGTTGACGTACGAGGAGGTGACCTAGTGGAAGGGGTGTCACCAGCAATAGGGGCACCCTTGTTCAATCGAGCAGAAACACGGGTTGGTGTTGGTGCTTGTTTCTTCGTAACTGTTCGTCCACTAGTTGTCGCCTCGCTGCACGTATAAGAAAGTGGCAAAAAAAGGTGCCAAGTGTCAGACACGAAAATCGTTGCTACGCTTAGCAAAACAAATGGAAAAAGGGTCAGTCTGTTCAAAAGGAGAGACAAAACAAAACACTAAAATAGAAGTCGAACCTCCTCCTAGCAGCTAAGGGATCGGTCCTAGACCTCTTGCCAGGAGAGCCCTGCCCAACATCCTATGGATCCCTCCCCCTCTTTGAGGGCGACACCCCCTTGCCTCTCGCAGCTGTCTGTTCTTTGACTTTCTCCGGTGAGGGGACATATGGTGCAGCCTTGCCCTTCTTACCACCTGCACGAACTTCAACATGTTCATCATCGTCGGTGTCATGTTGCACGTTCTCCATGTCATCATCATTGTCCTTGTCGAGAGCAGCATCTCCATCTAGTTCATCTTCTATGTCAGGAAGCTCCTGCGAGCTGTTGTAGTCATACCGACCACGGCAACCAGTTGGCCGATGTGTCCGTTCTGCAACAAATGGAGTGAACTACCTCGCAACCGCGTCGCTGTCAGAGCCATTAAGGGACGTCCAACCCTCAACCAACTTCCCGAGCAAGCTGGTCATTCCGGATGCAAACTGCCCAATTAGATGCTCAACAGGTGCCCTCGCATGTGCACGAAACAAGAAGCAGCAGTAACCAACCATATTAGAGTCACGTGCACAAGATCAAATAAACTAAACACAACCATAGATATATATATCCTTGATTACCTCAGCAGGACAAGACGGAGCTGAGTGCACGTCCATCCACTTTCCAAAGTTTTGAGGCCCACCAAACACGTTGTAGTCTATAGCATGCTTGGCCATCAGCTGGAAATAACCAAAAAGCAGCTAGCATGTAAGAGAGAAAATAATGAACACTAACTAACAGTTCATGTATTGCAAAAAAAAAGAGGAAGAGGATAGAAGTTTCAAAATGGATGGCAGAGTTGCCATGTGGCGTACGACATGGATACCATGCGCAGACAGCCATGGCTAACAAGGTAGTCATCTCTTGTTAGCCATGGATGGTTGCCGTATGGGGATTTTTTCATATGTTATGCAGCGTCAAAATTGAAAGAATGCCGTGCAAAGAAAGAAGCCAGAACTAACCTGCAGTTTCCCATATTTCGTATCAGTTACCCTGTCTGCGGCAATCACAGCCTTGACAGCATCGTAAGTCCACGCAGAAATAGCAAACTTGTGTGGAGGCGGCGGGCCTCCTATCCCAGTAAAGTCCACAGTGGACAGATCAAGACGATCGACGTACATGAGCTGATGTACAACAATTTAAAAAGAAAAAATATCAATTGCCATCATGGTATTTTGCAAAAAGAAGCTAACGTATGTTCCTTCAATCATCAAGTTGAAGGGCATGAAGAAAGAAAGAGTTGCCATCTATCTGTGTTAGTTGCCATCTATATGTGTTAGTTGCCATCATGTTGTGCTGGCAGTTGACATCTTGTTATGATGGTAGTTGCCACAATGTCACCATCATGGTTGCCATGCATACTGAAGGTGCTAAGAGTGTTTGCAAAGGAGTAGTAAAAATACCATTAAATGGAGTCGACAACCCTTCTAGTACATCTTGTTTGAGAATGCATCATGTAGGAAGTCCGCAATGAACTTACACCAATTCATGTTCTTCACATCTTTCAGTTTCGCCTGCACAACACAAATTTCAGGACAAGAAGTTGCCGCATCAGAAATCAAATGGAAAAACATCAAAATAACTGGCAGTGACTAGCTTACAGATGACATCGGAGTCAAAAGATTGAAGGAAATAAAGGAGTAGAGATAGATCATTCACCAGGATGAGGAAGCATTTGTTGCTTGGGCGAAGAGATGTGGTCGGCGCAAAAACAACTGAGATCAGGTACATGAGTAGCTTCATCTTAAAAACCTCGCCATGAGTTGTCATGGCCTCCAGCGAATTTGCCAGCAAAGTCGTGTTATGCATGGATGCCATCCCAGGAAACAAACGGGCAAACAACGTTTCCTCAATATTATTATTGACCTCATACGGGACTTTGATTTCTCCACGGGGCACACCCAAAGTGCAGAACACGGATTCCTCGTCCGACGGCAGTCTTCCACGTCCTAGAATCACAAATTCCCTGGAGGCGGGCTCGTAAATCTCACCGAGCCAACAGACATGTGGTTCACTAGATTCTTGCACCGAACATCCATCAGAGCCCGCATCCCCATCTCAGCAGCAGCTCCCTTCTGGTCGTCGGTAAATCCCTCGGTCAGTATAGTTAGGCGTTCCTGTGAAGCCCTATTGCGATTACGTTTCTTCTTCTGCAAAAAAGACAAATGATCATTTGTTGCCATGTTTCACTATCATGAAAATTTAGTTCCTAAAAGACGATTGCAAACTCAAGGTGACATTCAAAACATATGGGGGGGGGGGGGGTGGACAGTTACCTCATCGCCGTCTTTTGTCCGTCCAGTTGCGCGATTCTGCTGCGGTAACTCCATGAAATCATCATCATCGTCTTGATGATCGCCGCGAGCCATTGTGCTGAGGTAAGAACAAAGCAAAATGTCAGGGTGAAAATGAAAGTATGAAGTAAGCAGTCGCCACCTGACAGAATGTACTTGCCACATGGGCTCAATTGAAAGTGGCAAAAAGATTAGGCAATATCATATGAACACCCACACCCCCTATGATTGCCCAACAAGAAATGTGGCAACTAAACATGTTGGCTTCATTTGAAAAAATGTACAGATCATAAGGCACTTAAAACAAAATGCTGAAGTTGCCATGTTAGCACAAGATAGTACAAAAGAAAGGCACAAATCTTCCACTGCACAAACATATAATGTGGCAACTCACACCCTGTCCTCATAAAAAAATGAGTTGCCATATGTTCGAAGGCAAATGTACTATGTTGAAATTGCCATGTTAAAATACAAGACAATTCAAAAGGTGCTGAAAAAATCCACTGAACAACCTGTAATGTGGCAATTCACACACTGACCTCATATTAAAAATGAGTTGCCATGTAATACGGCCAAATATGTTCAGATATCACAAGTCATCATGGCAAAACACAAAAATTGAGTCTATAGTACAGTGAATTTGTCACATTATCCTGTCTACAGCATGGCAACAGCCATAGTGTGTTCACAGAAATACTTGCCACATGGAAAGCATATTTGTGGCAACTGAAACAGTTGATCAGGAAATTAGTTGCCATCCAGTGCACATAGTTGCTGAAACTGCCATGACTACCTATATACTACACTTTATAATGCCTACAGCATGGCAACAGCCAGAGTGTGTTCACAAAAATAGTTGCCACATGGAAAACATATTTGTGTCAACTGACACAGTTGATCAGGAAATTAGTTGCCATCAAGTGCAGATAGTTACTGAAACTGCCATGACTGCCTTCATACTACACTTTGAAATACAACTACCTAGATTTAGGGTTCATTGGCAACTATCATAACCTGAAATTCATCAACAAAAACTTCCTGCACTGATCGCAAATAGCATTTCGAGACAATACATAACTAACGACTAGAAAAACACCGGCTCAATCCCAAGGCAGAACCAGGATGTGGCTGCGGACAGGCCGAGCCACACCGGCATGACAGCCACTGCGGCTGCGACGAAACTGCGCAATGCCACCCAAAACGGCAAGCACGGGACTCCGCCGCCGGCGGGAACGCTGGAGCATCGCGAATCCGCCTGAATCTCGAGCGGAACATTGACCACAGAGGAGAGGGGAGAATGCAGGCAAGGAATGTGAGCGTGCGAAGGAGCATTACCTTCAATCCGCAGGCACTCCGGCGAAGACGCTCCGGTCCGGCGAGTCCCACCGACGGCCACGAATGCCGTCGACTGTTCCGTCTCCGCCGTAGCCTTCTCCTCTCGCCTTCTCTTCCAATCAAATGAACCGCGGGGTGAGTTGGGTGAGTAATGAAGTGGAGAGTAAATGGAACCGTGAGAGGAGGGGGACGAAGTGCGCGACGTGGTTGACGGAAACCGCATTCGGGCGTGGCGTGCGGGCGCAAAGCAGTTCCACCGCACGCCACCGAGTGGCAACCGTTGACCGCGGAGAGGCAACCGGCATGTGGGCGAACTCTCTCACACACCACACACGTAAGTTGTCCTACGTGGCACACAAAATCAGCCTAAACGTGACAAGATTCGTGTAGAAACTGTTGAACGACGATGAAGGCGTGTGGTTGAGTTGGCTAATGCCCACACGTATGGGCGTTAGTGTTTTCGAATAAATAATGTTTGCAAGGTAATCTTTCCCAACTTTGGATAAACCATTGGTATCAGACCCATGTTATGATGTCTAGTTCCTTGTATCAATTTTGGGGTAAAGAGATAGAAGACCATTTTCCTTATGGAAAACGTTCCCTGCCGGATGACCGGCCGCGCATCGAGCCGGTTGTGTGTGCAGCGTACCATCCGCCTTGATCCATCGGCTCCTGTTGCACCCACGCGCACATGCTGGTGGGCCACTTGGCCCTGGTCAGTTTTTTCTTTAGCTGTCAGACCGCTTTTTTCCCTTACACTTGTCTCTATCCCTACACGTGTCCACTTGTTTCCTCTTTTCTTTTTCTTCGTTGCAATTGCCATGGACAGCCCATCAGAGCCCCGACCGGTTGATATCGAGCTACAATCTGTGAGTTGTTTTTAGGGACCGGCGTGATTTTTTGCTGCGACTGGCGACAGCGAGGCATTTTTTGCTACAACCGACGAGTAAATTTGCTAGGACTGGTGTGACCTTCTGCAGCTACCAGCAACGATGAACTTTTTTTTCTACGAACGACACGAGTTGTTCTGCTTGGACAAGCGAATTTTTTTGCTGTGTCCTACAATGGCAAGCCTTGTTTTTTTGCTGCAACCGGCTATTTTTTTTGCTGGGATCGATGAGTTTTTTTGCCTCGACCGGCGATATTTTTTTGGTACGACCCGCTGATGGCAAGTCATTTTTTTTGCTGGAACTGACAATCATTTTTTCTGGGACCGGCGAGAATTTTTGCCGCGACCCGGCGATGGCTAGCCTTTTTTTCTGCAACCGACGATCAACTTTGCTCAGACCTGGGAGAATTTTTGCTAGGACCGGGTGATTGCAGGCCATTTATTTTTGCTGCGTGACCGCCGAGAAATTTTGCTATGACCCGGTGATGGCCATTTTATTGCTGCAACCGGTGTTCATTTTTGTTGGGACCAGCAAGAATTTTTATTGCGACTAGCGAGAATTTTTGTTACGACCAGTGACCGGCGAGAATTTTTGCTACGACCCGGTGATGGCCATTTTTTTTGCTGCAACCGGCGTTCATTTTTGCTAGGACCAATAAGAATTGTTGTTGCGACCAGCGAGAATTTTTGTTATGACTAGTGACCGGCGAGAATTTTTGCTACGACCCGGTGATGGCCATTTTTTTGCTGCAACCGGCGTTCATTTTTGCTAGGACCAGCAAGAATTTTTGTTGCGACCAGCCAGCGAGGTTTTTTGTGGCTGAGATTTTTTTGTTAGAATACGGGAGATGATTTGCTGGGACTAGCGAGACGGAAAGCTGCAACCGGCAAGACGATTTGTTGGGACCAGGAGAGGCCATGCTACAACGAGCTTTTTTGCATGAGGCAACGACGTTGAGTTGCGACGGTGATGCAGGGCGGTGGCACCGAGCTGCAACAGTGGACGGGATATTCATGGGAGCTGGGGTATCACGAGTCGACGAGCAAAGCATCAGCGCATGGCGCTGGCAACTCGTTTCGTGCACGTGCGGCCGGACGACGGAGTGCTTGCGAGGCGACAACAACAAGTTGCAACCGCGATGCAGGGCAGCCATGGTGAGCTGTGACGATGGACATTCGCGGAAGCTGTGGGTGTCACGAGAAAAGCTACGGCGCATGGCAACCACTGCCCGTTCCATGTGGGCGGACAAAGCGGTCTCGTTTTTCATGGGATTAAGCGGTTTCAGTTTTGCATGACCCAACGTCTGAAACGAGCTAGACCCAACGTTTCAGGATGGACGAATCCAACGGATGCAAGTGGACCGGCGGAGCGACTCGGCCGGTTGACCGGCGCAGCTGCCTTTCCTTATTGAAAGAAAACAACAGCCATGCCCAGCCCTGTTCCAGAGTGCATCGCCAAAGAAAACACAAAACAAAAGCCACCAAACCCACTTGGAAACAGTTCAAAGTATTCCCTAAAAAACAGTTCAAAATAGAAAAACCGTGTAGGGTACGCTGAGATTTGTTTCTTAATCACCCAGTGAATACGCCATTTATCTCTCCGGTCCACTTGGCTTCCCCATCCCTGGTCCATATCTCTTGTGTTGCATTTCTTTCCCCACCTTTGTCGGTTTAATATTGCCACCGGTTGCACGCGACACGAACTGTCAGTTTCATAGGCTACCGTACCTTGTCCTCCAATCGCAAGCACTAAGGAAGGCTACAAAATCAGAGGTGATGATGTGCTTTGCCTTAAGATATAGCTTATTGCTTCCATTTCATTCTATCTTTCCCGTTGCTTGAGTGCGTCATAGATCCAAAACCACTTTTTCATCCAGGCTTTTGGAAAAGGCGTTTTAATTTTTATTCCAGAAGATGGCTTTTGGAAAAGTAGTTAATATTTTTTCTTGGACAATGAAGAGTTGTTCTTTTTAGGGCGAAAAGTTGTTATTTTGTTTGAGATGAGACCAGAAAAGTTCTTAACTTGAAAAGGCAGGAGAAAGACCGAAGGGGTTGTCCTGGATGGTAGGGAACGAAAGCCTATCATATTTGAATTGCCACAGCTAATATGCCGGTCATGGTTGAATCAAAAATAATAATTATTTCTGTCATGCTTAGGTGACTTTTTCGCAAAAATTATGGATCACCCGATCTTGTTGTTAGATTCGTGTAGGTTCTGATTATAAAATGCCTAGAGTTGTGGAGTAAGGGTTCGAGCCTCACCACCTCCAATTTAATTTGAGCACAACTCCCCCTATGTTGAACTCATTATTTTGTTATGAGAAAAGAACATCATGGGTGAGAGGTTGAACCTTGTACTCACTGTTTGTAAAGAAAATATCTGGTGGAAACCAGATTACAATGAGGACTTAGTAGAAACCATGTTTACAAATGTATTAATTTTTCATAGTTACAAAGGTGACGTTATATGAACGTGTAAAATTTAGAAAAATGATAATTTGGGAGGTTAGGAGGTCCCAGGGAACGCCCCCGCAATCATTTGATCCAAATCGCGCGGATGGCAAAAATAAATTAAAGATCACTGGGATTTTTTTTGCGCTACATGGTAATTTTCTCTTTCGATCATGGCAATTCTTACGGTCCAAAATTTAATGTTCAAACCAATATTCATTTGGCAGGCAAAAACTAATTATGCATCATAACGATGTTGTGCTTTTTATCACTGTTCCTTCATGAATTCTTTTGTATCTCTCAAATGAATTTCTCTTTTATTGTGATGGAAATTTATTTTACTTTGAACTTGAAAATTTACATGCCTGTACAACATCACCTTTTTAACATATTGTACTTCGTGCAAGTACACTCTTTTTTTGTTTCGCAATTTCACTCCCCTTTGGGCGATTTCACATTTTTTTTATACAATCGCTATTTGCAAGGTTTTTTTGTTATCGATATGTTTTTTTATTTTCTTCTTATTTATTAGGCATATTTTTTGCAATTACACTTTTTCATGATTGCACTTTTTGCAGGCAGAATTGACATTTTCTTGTGTAATTGCACTCTTTCTTTCTACAGTTGCACTTGGTGTTTATGTGGTAGTTTAGTAAAATAATTATTTCTTCTAGTATTAATAAGGGGGTTGGTGAGTGTATGCAGAAACAAAACAAAAAACAAAGGGAATGACTGCGCTATATCCAATCACATTCAACCGTGTTTTTTCTTGAAAAAACAGGCACATGCCTTATAGTCGTCTCATAATATTTTTTGATTTGACCTCTCTCTCTCCTTCTCTCATAATATTTCTTGAAAAAGTAGGCACATGCCTTAGAGCAACTCTAGCAGACCCCGCAAAACGCCCCGGCCCGTAAAATAACCGCCAAATTGCGGGTCGGGGCCAGAAAATCTGCACGATCAGACCCCGCATCCCGCACCGGCCCGTAAAATCTTTTGCGGGGCGCGGCAAATCTTCTCCCCCAACCTCTATCTTCACGGGCTGGGAGGCCGACCCGAACTCAACCCCTATCCGGCGCGAGATTTGGCGGGCGGGACATTTCCGCGCGCCCTTTCCCGCTCCCCGCACCCTCCGCCACCATTGCCCTCCCTCTGCAAGCTCCGGCTGCTCCTCCCCGGCCGTCCCTCGCCGCCATGGACGACCCCATGTTGTCCCCCGTCACCGTCGAGGTCGCGCACGCCCCTTCCCCTCGGGCGGATCTCGTCGCCGGCCATGTTGGCCTCGCCGCCATCGCCCAAGCATACGCCGCGCCTGCCCTCAAGCGACAGGGAAACGTGGTTGTGCAGGGTGGGAATCCGGCTGCCCCCGCCGCGATGGCCCGTGCTCCGGGCGCCAATGCCGTAGTGCGATCCCGGCCGGCGGCGGAGAAGGCCGGCAAGGCCGCAGGCGCAAAGCGGAGGAAGGTTCAGGCTTCAAGGAATCCATCTTCTTCAATCTCTCACTCCATCCCCCGTAAGGAGGTACTCCGGTGATGCCGTTCAACGGTGTTGCTCCCCCCGCGAGCGAGGTGTTCGACGAAATGGTCGGAAGGTATATCTCTTCGGTCTTCGGCGATTCTCTTTCATTTTTCGCCATTGTTCTTGTTAGCTCGTGACTTGTTATCGTTCGCTATAGCGGTGGTTCGAACAATGCAACAACCGAGTTCGTGAACTTGTTGGACACGAACGCGGTTGACATTGATCAAGCCCCTTTCGAACCATTAGGCTATAATGAAACGGAGGGCGGCGTGGACGATCATGGTTGTGCGGATGAGTTGGAGGAGATCGAAGCGGAAGCGTTTGAGCAATCACAAGCAAAAACTGGGAAAAGCCAAAGATCAAAGAACTACACGATCTTGGAAGATCAAGCTTTGATCAAAGCATGGAGTGCGGTGTCTCTTGATGCATGCACGGGTACTTCTCAAACCGCCAAGAGATATTGGCAAAGGATCGAAGATTAATACTTCCGCATTATGAAAAACTACACTACTAGGAAAAGGGCTATAGATAGGATTGATACTAATGGCGCACCAGGTAAGTAGTGCGCCACTACTATATACTAATGGCGCACCGGTGGGTGATGCGCCATTAGTGTGGAAGACACTAATGGCGCACCAGACACACGATGCGCCACTAGTATTAAATTTTTTTCGATTTTTCCATACATACTAATGGCGCATCAGGTCGAATTGCGCCATTACTAGTTCTAACTAGTAATGGCGCACCAGGCAGACAGTGCGCCATTACTGTATTTTTTTTTCTTTTTTTTGTAAAACTACTAATGGCGCACTATGACCCGGTGCGCCATTAGTATATATATTTATTTTTTTACTTTTTTGCGAAACTACTAATGGCGCCTCCCCGGCCCGCGCTCCACCGCCACCGAGCACCCCCCGCACCCTCCCTCGCTCCACCGTCGCCGACGACCCACCACACCCTCCCCCGCTTCACCGCAGCCGCCGACCCCCCGCACCCTCCCCGGCCCGCTCCACCGCCGCCGAGCAACCCCATTTGATGATATTTTTTCATATTCATAAAAAAATTATTATTGTTTTTATAAAAAAATTATTACTATTTTTATTAAAAAAATAAGAAATATCAACAAAAAAATAATAATAATAACATACTAATGGCGCACCGCTCGGGGGTGCGCCATTAGTAATCTTCCCCCTAGCTCTAACTCGCCCGACCCCTTCTCCCTCTCGCCAGATCCACTTCCCCACCCTTGCTGCCCCGGCGACCAGCAGCCGCCCGCCCCTCGTGCGCCGCCCCCGCGCCCAGCGCCATCGCGGCGCCTCATGACCTCGCCGTCGCCCGACAGCCTCCCAGCGTCGGCGCGCCTCTGCCGCCTTCCGGTCGGCCCACTGCCATCTTGCGCCGCCGCCGACCCGACCCCAACCCCAACCCCTCCTGCGACCGGTCACGCCCGCCAGTGTACCTCTCCTCCTTCCTCCTTCCTCCCTCTCCACCCTTCCTCCCCATTCCTCCCTCCCTTCCCTTCACTGCGCCCTCCACCTCCTCCGCCTCCTCCCCCGTCGGCCCCGCCCCAAGTCCAAGCTCCCGCCTCCCCACCGTGCGCCTCGCCACCACCCGCCCGCTCCCCCTCCAAAGCCAAGGCCTTCCATGCCGCCCCCACCACCAGCCCTAATCGCTGCTGCCGGTCGCTTGCGTGTTCATTTTACTCTACTTGTTTGACTAAAAACCCAACGGTTATGACTGAATTTCCAAACTAGCTTGTAGTAGTGGAATGCTAGTGGAGTCGCTCTTACTATGCGTCTCAAAACTGAATATGGTTTTCCATGAGGTTATCGAGGAGCTGCCGGCCTGTGTTCATTCTGGTGGGGAGAATGCAGTAGATGATCTTTTTTTCGGCCTGCATTGCGCTCCCGCTATGAACTTTTGAAAGGACCGCCATGACGAAGCCACTGCAAGCTATTGTGTGTTTCTCTGAATGTTGTGTTTCTTCAGTTCTTTATCCATTCTTCGTTCTGCTGAATGTCATGCTAATTTAGTTTTTTTGTTTTGCACATCGGTAGGCAAAGCCTCATCTTTGTTTTCAGACATTTACTGAAACTGAACCATGGAAATTTGGATTTCATAGTTACAGATTCTGCAGGAAAAGGTCATATTATGAGTGAAATATATTTAAAATGTCTATTTAGTTCTATTTTCAGATATAACCTTGTAAGTAGAAACATGTATAACTCAAGTAAACCATACATCTAGTTAATATTGCATGTGCAGCAATGTTAAGTCTTACTATGAACCTAGCAATAAAAATGATGAAGCTCCTGTCAATTTTTGACATATCTTAAGTTCTTAACAAGACATGTTTGTCGTCTTTTAGCTAGTGTGATGAGATTTTGGTACACTGTCAACTTAGGCAAATAATAATTTATTTGTTTTTGTGACAGTTGGTTGAGCACATCTTCTAGCCTCTTGTGAATACATCTGGGACAATGCTTCACATCATCGGTATATACTGCTTCAGTTTTGAGTGAAATCCTCTGCCATAGCCCCACCCCTGATGAAGTGAGCTATATATTTGTATGATGATCCTCCTTTCCTAAAAGTGAGATTGCCATATGTAGTTCAGAACCGACCTAGCTAAGGTTGTTTTCCCTCTTGAATGATGATATTATTATGATGATATTTTCCCTCGATTATAATTTGTACCTGTGTACTAGCACTGTGTCATATTCTTCCATTACAAGTAGTACAAGGCTAGTACTAGTAGTGCTACTCTCTTACTTCCAGTGACAGTCTATCGAGGTCATTAACTCCAACTCAAGCGGGCATAATTCTCTGCAGTAGTATAGCACTTGCAGTAGTATGGCACTTGGAGTAGTGCGGGACAACAGTAGTTTAGTGCAAGTTTCAGTTAATTAGCTGGATTAAAAAAGATGATTGGTGATCTGCAGGAGTAGGACAAGCAAATCTGCTTGAATATTTGTTTATTCAAAGTAAATGAACATTTTATCGCTAGTGTCTTGATAGTGTAATCTAGTTATTGTAATCGATATTTCTGTTTCTTTGAACATTTTACTATCAATAAAAATGATGTACCGCTGCTTTCAGTTAATTCAAATTAGCTAAAACCTTTTACTGTCAAATAGTGCTAATGTTTACTCTATGTCATGTGCTTTGCTCCATGTCAAATAAACCTTGCTAGGTGAATCTTGTTTGCATTAGGAGTAGTTGCCGGAAATTTACTGAATTTTGTTATGTGCTTTGCTAAACTATTGATGATTTTTGTTGGGTGACCTATTAGATGCAGGCAGAAGCTCACATAAGTTGAGCTGATTTTTGTCCATATGAAAGCAGAGGACCATATGGTGCATGGCCTTTTCATCCATATGAAAGTAGAGGCACATTGTGGTGCTAGTTTGCTGGGTTTTGTCTCCGATCATTGTGTCGTGATGAATTTGCAGGTACCCCGAGAGGCCCTTGAGTTTGCCGGAATGTCGATTAACTTCTTGTTCTAGTCTTCTTATTTTTCTTCTTCTAACTTCTTGTTTATCATTTTGCAGATTTGATTTAATTCACGGAAGCTTGCATGGATGGAGTGCTTCTTTTCCATTTGTGTTTTTATTTTGTATCAATGTGAAACTTTTGTGAATTGATGGATAACGGTGTTGGATGAACAATGTGAAACTTTTATAATATGTAACGATGGAACTATGTGTTGGCTATGTATGTATATATGATGGAACTTGTGTGTTGGCTATGTATGTATATATGATGGAACTTGTGTGTTGGCTATGATTGTTATATGGATGCTGTAAGGGCATATTTATCCCCTAAGTGTTTTGGTGATTGATGATGATACTTTTGCGGACTAATCGTATGCCTTGAGTTTCTCAGATGCTTCATCACTAGGCACGAGACGATTTGGTGCCCCTCGGAGACTATTGAAGACGGTGCTGTTCTACGTTTCTCTTTGGTGGTTCTGAGCCGTAGGAGAGCCGTACTATTAAGAGGGGGTCCGCGTCGGAAAGGTTTGGGTGGAATCAACACGTACACTTGTCCTTCCTTTCCTTGCACTTTGGAGCATCTTCCCGTTATCACAGTTGTGCATAATCCGACGGCTACTGCTGTTCTTGCGGTAGTACTGCTCTAGGGAGCGGTAGTACATAAGCACCAGCAATAGTACTGGCCGGGATCACGGTAGTACCGCTCCCTCAAGCCGTAGTACCGCAACTCCGGGCCTAGTGCTGCTCCGATGCAGTAGTAGGCGCGGATGTAATTTTACATCCGCACCCTACACGGTAGTACCGCCGCGTCTTCTTGTGATAGTACCGCGGGAGGCCACGGTAGTACCGCTCTCTTGGAGCCGTAGTACCGTGGCCCTCATGCCCAGTACCGTTGCACCGCGGTAGTAGGAGCGGATGTAATTTGTTACATCCGCACCTCCACGGTACTACCGCACCTCGTGCGCGGTAGTACCGCGTAGGGTTTTTGCACTGTTTCTTTTTCAGCGGAAGTAGGCACGGATGTAGTTTATTTCATCCGCGCTCTTCGTAGGCTGTGGCTTACCTGCCTTGCGGTAGTACCGCAATGGTGAGCGGTAGTACCGCGCGAGCGGTAGTACTGCGCTCAGTCAGGCCAGTCCCGGCCTCTGCTGCTGCCGCGGTAGTACCGTGGTCCTCCACGGTAGTACCGCGTGGCCGCGCGGTAGTACCGCGCTTTCGGAGCGGTAGTACCGCGTGTCGCGGGCTGAACTAGAGGATAACGGTTGGATCTTTTCCACGAGTATAAAAGGTGTGTCTCCTACCTCTAGTTGACTACCTCTTCCATCTCTAAGCTCCATGTTGCTCCAAGCTCCATTTTGGCCCGATCTCTCTCCCTAGCCAATCAAACTTGTTGATTTGCTCGGGATTGGGTGACAAGGGCCCGATCTACACTTCCACCAAGAGACATTTGATTCCCCACTTATCCCTTGCGGATCTTGTTACTCTTGGGTGTTTGAGCACCCTAGACGGTTGAGGTCACCGTGGAGCCATATTCCATTGTGGTGAAGCTTCGTGGTTTTGTTGGGAGCCTCCAATTAAGTTGTGGAGATTGCCCCAACCTTGTTTGTAAAGGTCCGGTTGCCGCCTTCAAGGGCACCAATAGTGGAATCACGGCTCTTGCATTGTCTTGCGGCGTGAGGAGATTACGGTGGCCCTAGTGGCTTCTTGGGGAGCATTGTGCCTCCACACCGCTCTAACGGAGACGTACTTCCCCTCAAAAGGAAGGAACTTGGTAACACATCCTCGTCTCCACCGGCTCCACTCTTGGTTATCTTATCCCTTTACTTGTGCAAGCTTATTTGTGTTTCTATCTTTGCTTGCTCTTGTGCTTGTGTTGATTGCATCATATAGGTTGTTCACCTAGTTGCACATCTAGACAACCTTTATTATTGCAAAGTTTAAATTGGTAAAGAAAAGCTTAAAATTGTTAGTTGCCTATTCACCCCCCCTCTAGTCAACCATATCGATCCTTTCAATTGGTATCAGAGCCTCGTCTCTTTTTAAGGACTTCACCGTCCGAAGAGTATGGTTGACATCGTAGATGATGTGGGGAGCACTCAGTGCTTGAATCCGATATCATCTACGGGAGATAGGGTACCTCGATCTCGTGAGGAATTCAATGTGGCGTTGGACACATTGAAAACCTCCATGACGACCGAGGTCAAAGACATGTTTAAGGAATTCCTAGAAGGGCTTAAACTTTCCACCACACCCGTGAAAGTGGGTGATCCCGCCAACACGGGAGCGGATGCTAACTCCGATAAGGGGGAAGCTAATAGTGAGAAAGCCCCATCGTCTAGTGGTAAGAATGGCACCGGCATCTTTTCCCATGTGCAACCTCCTCCCGTTTATGGTGGACCGATTCCTTCCACTCATTTGAATCATGCCGGTCCACCACCTAAGATTGATAAAAAGGAGGATTTTGATTCTTGGGTTTATCGTTTTAAGCGTCATTTAAATCATGTGAACACTAACCTTTGGAGAATCATTGAAGAAGGTTTCTATCCGCATGATCCGAGCAACTTTTCTCCAAGAGAAGTCGTGGACCATCAATTCAATGAGAATGCTCTCTTCATCATCCAAGAAGCAATCCTTCCGAAGACCTCCCTCATCTCCGCCCTACTCCCTTGCCAAAGATGCTTGGCTCAAGGTGGTTTCCCTTTATCGAGGAAGCGCAAGCATTCAATGTTCCAATTATGAAGTAGTGCAAGATGAAGCCGATGAGTTTGCAATGAAAGAAGAAGAAGAACCTCGTGAGCTCTATCGGAGAGTAACCAAGCTTGCAGTCTCCCTCCGGGATCATGGAAGTAAGGACACGGATGACAACTGGATCAAGCGCAAATTCCTTAAGGCAATGATGCCCTACCACAAAGCCATGTCCTCCGTCATACGTCAACGGCCGGACTTCCACACCCTGTCCTCAAGTGATGTGTTGGATGACTTTGTGGCTATGAGCATATTGGACAAGACCGCCGACAATGCGGTGCTTCGCTCCCAAAGAGCAAAGAAGCCCAACCTCGCTTTGAAGGCCAAGATTTGTGTCGAAGAAGATGGAGAGGAGGAAGAAGAAGAGAGCAACCTCGAAGATCTGATATGACTATCATGAACACATGGCCCTTGCTTCAAGGCAATTTTGGAGCAAGAAGAACTCAAGGCCAAACTTCAACAAGAGCAACTCAAGTGGCGCAAAGGGCAAGCAACGAGTGAGGACTTGCTTCAATTGTGGCAATGTGAGTCACTTTGTTGTGGAGTGCCCATATGAGAAGAGGGAAGACAATGGTGGCAAGCTCATCCGTAAGGACAAGGCCAAGTCCTTCCCAAACAAGAGAAACTTCACCAAGAAGGCTCCTCACAAAGCTTTGGTGGTTCAAGAAGAGTACAATGAGGATGATGATGATGATGAATATGGTGAGTCGGTTGCCATGGCCTCCGTTGCTATTGCAACGACTCCTCGGGTGTCTCTCTTCGATTCACCCAATGAAAGCATCACCGCCAAGTGCCTCATGGCTAAAGCCACCAACAAGGTAACCCCAAACATCAAAACTACCATCATCAATCATTCTTCTTTGACGGATTGCATTGATGAACATGAGGGGACTAATGTGGAGGAGAATGAGTTTGAGACCTTTATGGGTAAACTCAAGGGAAAATCCAAGAAGCACTTCGTTGCTCTCTTGGAACAACTTGGGGAAGCCAATGTCATGATCGAGGCTCATGAAGAAACCATCTCTAAGATGGAAGGGCATAGTCGTGACTATGCCGATGAGATTTCGGATCTTTCCAATGCTCTTGAGGAAGAGCGTGGTCTTCGTTTGTCTCTTGAGGAGTCATACAACGATGATCATGCTAAATTAAAGAAAGACCTTGATCATGCTTTTGTTGTGTCTCGTGTGCTTAGCTTCGAGAAGGCAAAGCTTGGAGTTGATCTTGCTAGACTCAACGAGGAGTTTGACATTCTCGACAAGGCTCACAAAGTCTTGAAGGGTGCTCATGCTAGTCTCAGAGAGTCTCATGATCAACTCCAAGTGAAACTAACCAAGGAGAAAGCCACCTTTCCTCATATGGTATTGATTGATATGCAAATGCTACTAACCCTTGTTGTGAGCATGTGCATCTTGTTGAGGAGAATGCTAAGTTGAAGGAGCAACTTGAAAAGGGCCTTGTCACATGCATACAAGGTGAGAAGAACCTTAACGACCTTTTGAGTAATCAAAAGGAAGTTGTGGCCAAGGAGGGGATTGGGTTCGCGTCCAAGCCCAATAGCAAGAAGAAGAATGACAAGACCAAGCAACCTCCTCCTCTCAAGCAAACTTTTGTGACGGAGGGAGAGGGTAATTCCAAGAAGAAGAAGAACCATGCAAAGGGTGCCAATGCCAAGAAGGCCAACGCCACCCCTCCGAACATAGCCAGCGACTTTAACCCCTCTT
Source organism: Aegilops bicornis (assembly GCA_021605145.1). Taxonomy (NCBI): domain Eukaryota; kingdom Viridiplantae; phylum Streptophyta; class Magnoliopsida; order Poales; family Poaceae; genus Aegilops; species Aegilops bicornis. Next base: position 465,673,780 of record CM038671.1, read on the forward strand.
ATGTGTTGTGCCGTGCTAGTGATGGGCATGTCTATGCTAAATTTGTTGGTTCTTCTTATGAGTACATTGAATGGTCTATTTGTGTTCCTAAGACCCTCGTTACTAACATCAAAGGACCCATTACTAAATGAGTACCTAAAACCAAGCATTGATCTCTTGTAGGGGTTTGCTTCCGGTGGGGGATCATGTTTGCTCGATAGTGGAGCAACAAATCATATGACCGGGAGCAAGGACTTGGTGGTGGACGTGCAAAGGATCCCATCTATGCCCACCAATGTCGAGTGGGGTGATGCCTCACATTCTAAGGCATTGGGTCTTGGCAAGGTTGTCGTTTCTCATGATCTAACGATCGAGAAAGTCATGCTTGTTGAGTCCCTTGCGTACAATTTGCTTTCCATTCGTCAACTTGCACTCATGGGCTTTGCCACCTTCTTTGACATTGATACCGTGGCCCTCTTGTGGAGCAAGACTCTTAAAGTAGCCTTTCTTGGGCATGTCGAGAACGGTCTTTAGGTGATAAACTTTTCGGAGCGACCCACTAAGACCGCGACATGCCTAATGGCTAAAGTTGACGTGGGATGGCTTTGGCATCGCCGTTTAGCCCACGTCAATATGAGATCTTTGCAAAGTCTTCTCAAGGGGGACCATGTCCGTGGACTAACAAATGTTAGTTTTGCCAAAGATCGTGCTTGCAGTGCTTGTATCGAAGGAAAGCTTCATGAAACGGCTCACCCTCCCACGACTATCATCTACTCGAAGAGACCCTTGGAGCTCCTGCACATGGACCTCTTTGGACCTCCATCCTTTGATAGTCTTGGGGGTAGAAAGTATTGCTTGGTGATTGTGGATGATTATTCAAGATACACTTGGGTATACTTCTTCAAGAGCAAGAGTGAGACTCAACAAACTGTTATCGACTTTGCAAATGAAGCTCAACGTCAACATAATGCAAAGATCTTGAAAATAAGAAGTGACAATGGCACCGAGTTCAAGAACTACACCTTGGATGAGTTTCTTAGTGATGAGGGATCAAGCATCAATATTCGCACCATATACCCCTCAACAAAATGGTGTTGCAGAGAGGAAGAACCGGACGTTGATGGATGCGGCAAGGACCATGATGGCGGAGTTCAAGTCTCCATACAACTTTTGGGCGAAGCCATCAACACCGCATGTCATGCATCCAATCGGCTCTATCTCCGCAAAGGCTTGAACAAGACTCCTTATGAGATACTCACCGCAACAAGCCCAATCTCAAGTACTTCCGGTGTTGGTGTAAGTGTTTCATTCTCAAGAAAGGTGTTCGTTTGTCTAAATTTGAAGCTAGAGCTTATGAGGGCATATTTGTTGGTTATGCTACAAACTCTCATGCTTACCGTGTCCTCAATAAATCCACGGGACTTATTGAGGAGACATGTAACGTGGAGTTTGATGAGAATAACGGCTCCCAAGTGGAGCAAAGTGGCACTTCTGATGTAGGTGATGAAATTCCTCCTCATGCCATAAGAAGAATGGGTGTTGGTTTTATCCTACCCGTTGAGGAACCCCTTGTGGCCGAAGGAGAAGGACAATGCTCCACTCAAGTGGAGCCGTCACCAACTCAAGGCCCACACGCTTCCGAAGAACAAAGTGAAGGCCCTCGACCTCATGAACAAGACCAAGGGCAAGATCATGCTCAAGACGATGGTGATACACCAAATGATGCCCAAGGTCAAGTTTTATTCCCCGAGCATGCTCAAGTTCAAGAACATGCTCAAGAAGGCGCTCAAGATGATCAAGTGACCCCTCCTCATCTCACCTCCGAGGAAGAATTAGAGCGTCGTGCCACCAAGATTGCATCCAAATTTACTACCAAAGGCCAGCTCATGGAGAATGTGGTTGGAAACCTAATGAAAGGGGTAAGCACTCGTAGACAATTGGCAAACTATTGTGAACATCACGCGTTTGTCTCTTGTGTTGAACCCCAAAAGGTCTATGAGGCGCTCGAAGACTCGGATTGGCTCAATGCCATGCATGAAGAACTCAACAATTTTGAGTACAACAAGGTGTGGAGATTGGTGCCAAGGCCATCGGGGAACCACAACGTCATTGGAACCAAGTGGATATTCAAGAACAAGCAAGATGATCATGGGAACATCATTCGCAACAAGGCAAGATTGGTAGCATAAGGCTACTCCCAAGTCGAGGGTATCGACTACGGTGAAACCTTTGCTCCCGTTGCTCGCCTTGAATCCATTCGTTTGTTGATTGCTTATGCTGCCTATCACAACTTTAAGTTGCAACAAATGGATGTGAAAAGTGCTTTTCTTAATGGTCCTATTAATGAGTTGGTCTATGTCAAGCAACCCCGGGTTCGAGGACCCCTACTTCCACGATCATGTGTATCAACTCGATAAGGCACTCTATGGCCTTAAGCAAGCCCCACGTCGCGTGGTATGACCACCTTACCGAAGTTGTTACAAGATCGTGGATTTGAGGTGGGGCAAATCGATCCCACTCTTTTACTAAGAAGGTCAATGGGGAGTTGTTTGTATGCCAACTATATGTTGATGATATTATCTTTGGTTCCCCTAACAAAGCTTTCAATGAGGAATTTGCCGCTCTCATGACCTCCAAGTTCAAGATGTCTTCGATGGGAGAGTTGAAGTTCTTCCTTGGTTTCGATATCAAACAAAGAAGAGAAGGAACCTTCATCAACCAAGCCAAATACACTCAAGACATGCTCAAAAGATTCAAGCTAAGTGATGTCAAGTCGGCTACTACACCAATGCCTACCAAGTGCCAACTTGACATTGATCCCAATGGTAAAGCGGTGGATCAAAAGGTATATCGCTCCATGATTGGCTCCTTGCTTTACCTTTGTGCATCTAGACCGGATATCATGTTGATTGTGGGAATGTGTGCACGGTTTCAAGCCGCACCGAAGGAAAGCCACTATGTGGCGGTCAAGCGAATCTTTCGATATTTGGCTCATACCCCAAACTTTGGCTTATGGTACCCAAGAGGGGCAAACTTCAAGCTTGAAGGATTTACGGATTCCGATTGGGCGGCAGACAAAGTGGATAGGAAGTCCACTTCGGAGGGTGCCAATTTCTTGGTTGCTCTTTGGTAAGTTGGTCTTCCAAGAAGCAAAGTTGTGTGTCTCTCTCCCCAATCAAGCGGAATATGTGGCGGCCGGTAGTTGTTGTGCTCAACTCCTATGGATGAGGCAAACTTTAAAGGAGTACGGTGTCATTTGTGACAAAGTGCCTCTTTGGTGTGATAATGAAAGTGCCATCAAGATTTCTCTCAACCCGGTGCAACACTTCAAGACGAAGCACATTGAGATTCGATATCACTTCGTCCGGGATCACATTAGGCGAGGGGAGATCGAGCTCAAGTATGTCAACACTCATGATAACCTTGCAGATATTTTCACGAAGCCCTTGGATGAAGCAAGATTTCATGAAGTTAAGGCATGAGCTAAATATCATTGATTTGAGCAATGTGACTTGAACCCATGCACCCCCCACCACACTCAACTTGTTGTCTAGTTTAGGTGTAGGCATGGACATAGGGGGAGTGTTGTTCTCTCAATGAACTCTCCCTCCCCCTATCATGCATAAATAGATCAACTCTTTCACATTAGCCATTTTTGATGGTACTTGTGCTTCAAAGACGAGTTTCGGTCATGGGCCCAAGGATAATTCTTCGCGGTGCCATACCATCTAACTCAAACATAGGTGGCTTCGGCCACCGCCCTCTCCTTTTGAGAGGTTGTGTCGCTTGGTGTTCTCTTGTTGTCTTTCTGCCTCTGGTTTGTGCGTGGGCTTGTGGCTTCTTTTGTGTGAAAAGTTTCCGTGCAAAGACTTTTCTCTTGTGTTGAAACCGGCGGTGTCTTGAGCTCACGGTACTACCGCGACCGTCTACGGTACTACCGCGGCCAACCATGGTACTACCGCGTGTGGGAGCACGGTACTACTGCCCCCATGCGGCAGTAATTTTTTACTGCCGCATGGGTGAGCGGTACTACCGCTTCAGTGCGGTACTTCCGCCCGAGCGGTACTACCGCGATGACTTGCGATACTACCGCGCCGACTTGGGCGTTCGTGGGGATAAGGACGGGCAGGGGGAGTTCTAACTCCCCCATACCCATTCGCAGTTCCTCCCACGTTGTCTCTCTCTCTCTCTCTCTCGCTCAAGATCGGAGCCGGCGTTCGTCGCCGGATCTCCTCCTCCGGCTGCCCTCCCGTGATTCCGTCCGGTGGGATCCTTCCCCACCACGTGCTCTTGCTATGGACCCAGGTTTTTCCCCAATCTTTCCTCGTTTTATTGAGTTCTTTGCCTCTAGGTTGTTGGGGGAGACTTGTGTGTTCTAGAGATTTGTAGGCTTTCTCTTTGCAAGACTAGTATGAAGGAGAGTAGCTTTGCGTAGGAATTATACTTGTTTTGTTGTCTTGCGCTAAGTTTGATCACCGTAGCACTGCCATTGTTTCGCGGGTCTTTTCAGATTCGAACTGTCGTTCGGATCTGACGCGATGCGGTACTACCGCCCGTCGGGCGCGGTACTACCGCTCACACTGCGGCACTAAAATTTTACTACCGCTCCAACCACGGTACTACCGTGACCTCGCACGGTACTACCGCGACTTGGAGCAGTACTAATATTTTAGTACCGCAGTAATCGGCAAAGACTACCGTGGCTCACATCTATCGCCGCCAACCTTCACGATATTTCCTATGTGTTTCTTGTGCTTTGTTGTGGTCTTTGCATTGATCCTCTTGGCGTTCGTTGGTGTTTTTGCGTGTGTGTCTCGGTGGTGGCTCTCGTCGGTCCAATCCCGGCCGTGACACCTGGCTCCAAGCGTCTGCGCAGAACCAGTGTGACGCACTGCAGGGCTCCTCCGCCCCAAGCGCAATGTCAAGACTACAGCTAGCAAGTACAAGGAGCCCGCCAAGGGCATGGATGAGATGCCACAATCGACCACGTCCGTCTCGTGCAGATTCACCCAGACGTGACCCCTCGTTCCTCCGCTGTGGGTTGTGAGCTGTTTTGGAACAAGCAACAAACCAACATCTATCTGGATGTCATCAAGAACAAGCAGAATACCTATGTGGATGTGAAATGGATTGACATGCATCACTTGAGGAAGGACAAGTTCCGTGCCTACTTTGGAGAGGCTCTGGACTTGGTGGAGCAGTTTGGCATTGAGCATGTGATATCCTTTCACCTTGACTATGACCCTGAGCTTATCTGTCAGTTCTTTGCCTCAGTCTACTTTCATCCTGATGAAGAGAGGAGGATGACCTGGATGTCCAATGGTCGTAAGCTGACTTCTACCTGGAAGGAGTTCATGGATTTGCTCCAGTGCACGATGGCCAGGCTCGACACTCCCGTGGGTGTTCGCCCCCATGCCAACTCTGATTCTGCCAACAAGGACAAGCTTGCACCGTACTATGTTGAGAAGACGCTCCCAAGTGGCAAGATAGGGTTGGTGCTCAACTCTTTTCTGGATATTATGTACCGCATCTTCCGCAACTCATTGTTCCCTCGCATTGGTGACAAGGACAAGGTTCATGCCTATATGGTGGATATGATGCTCATCTGCGAGGAGGCTCGTTTGTCTCAGACTCAGCCACTTGATGTCTCACACATCATGTGGTGTGAGCTTCGGTTGCGGTGTTCAACCGCAGTGCCTATCTATGGGCCCTATCTGCTTTCACTGATCTCGAAGACTTGGGAGAAGATGTTCCCTGGTGAGGACTTCCTTGCCCCTGACTGGATTCGCCATGATCCCATCTGTCTGCGTGTCAAATCCAACTGGGCCAACACTACTACTCGTGCCGAGGCGTCTGCTGCTAGGGCTGCTGCTGATGAGGAGGATGCTGGCGCCGAGAATGTTGCCGAGGGCCATGTCGCTAGGCCTTCCCAGAGCTCCTCTATGCCTTCATGGGCCAAGAAGTCAAGGACAAGATGAAGACTCTTTTCTCGCATGCAAGCCAAGGGGCAAGACAAGACTCACGTGGCGTCCAAGGAGAGTCGTCACGGGACAGGAAGATCTTGCAGCTATATGGTGAGGATGTGTCTAGCGGGTCTCGAGGAGCGCATCACTCCGTGAGGCCGAGTGGATGGAGAAGCAAGGCTACAGTGGACTGGTTACGAGGAGGACGCCGAGGAGTCCATCCCTGCCGCCGAGGAGTTCGACGGAGAGGGTTGGGATGAGTTCCCTGCTGCTTGAGCCACCGCTTGTGTGTAGGTGTCCTCTCCGCCTTTTGGCGTCTCGATGCCAAAGGGGAGAGAGTGTAGGGATTCTTGAGTCGTGTGTCGCCTTCGTGTTTGGTGTGTTTATTGCTTTCTCGGTTGAACTTCGTTTGAACCTCGTTTTAGTTGCTTTTCCTTCATATGGTGTAAGACATATGCACTCTATCTATCTTGGCGAGCTTGTGTTATATTGTGCCATGTTTTGCTTAGATGTTAATTTTTGTGTCTTTGTCTCTAAAATATAGGGGGAGTGGTGATCCTAGTATGTGTGCTATGCAGTCTAAAGCATTCATCCAGGGTGCACACATATAGGGGGAGCCCGTCTATATTTTGGAGAGGAGGGGTTTGCCCTTGCTCAATATTATCGTATCTTTGTGCAAATCCCGTATTGTCATCAATCCACCAAAAAGGGGGAGATTGTAAGGGCATATTTATCCCCTAAGTGTTTTGGTGATTGATGACGATACTTTTACGGACTAATCGTATGCCTTGAGTTTCTCAGATGCTTCATCACTAGGCACGAGACGATTTGGTGCCCCTCGGAGACTATTGAAGACGACGTTGTTCTACGTTTCTCTTTGGTGGTTTTGAGCCGTAGGAGAGCCGTACTATTAAGAGGGGGTCCGCGCCGGAAAGGTTTGGGTGGAATCAACACGTACACTTGTCCTTCCTTTCCTTGCACTTTGGAGCATCTTCCCGTTATCACAGTTGTGCATAATCCGACGGCTATCGCTGTTCTTGCGGTAATCTTGCTCTAGGGAGCGGTAGTACCGCAAGCACCAATGTAGTATCGCCGGAGTCACGGTAGTACCGCTCCCCTGGAGCCGTAGTACCGCAACTCCCAGGCCTAGTGCTGCTCCGGTACGGTAGTAGGCGTGGATGTAATTTTTTACATCTGCGCCCACACGGTAGTACCGCACGTCTTGCGCGGTAGTACCGCGGGAGGCCACGGTAGTACCGCTCTCTTGGGGCCGTAGTACCGTGGCCCTCATGCCCGCATACCGTTAACGCCATGGTAGTAGGAGCGGATGTAATTTTTACATCCGCACCTCCACGGTAGTATCAAGACCTCGTCTTGTGATAGTACCGCGTCGGGTTTTTGCAATCGCTTTTTCAATGAAGTAGGCACGGATGTAGTTTATTTCATCCGCGCTTCGTAGGCTGTGGCTTACCCGCCTTTGGCGGTAGTACCGCAATGGTGAGCGGTAGTACCGCATAGCGTTAATCTTGCGCTTCGGTCGAACAGATCCGACCTCTGCTGCTGCCGCGGTAGTACCGTGGTCCTCCACGGTAGTATCAGCGTCGCTGATAGTACCGCGCTTCGAGCGGTAGTACTGCGTGTCGCGGGCTGAACTAGAGGATAACGGTTGGATCTTTTCCACGAGTATAAAAGGTGTGTCTCCTACCTCTAGTTGACTACCTCTTCCATCTCTAAGCTCCATTGTTGCTCCAAGCTCCATTTTGGCCCGATCTATCTCCCTAGCCAATCAGATTTGCTCGGGATTGGGGGACAAGGGCCCGATCTACACTTCCACCAAGAGACATTTGATTCCCCCCACTTATCCCTTGCGGATCTTGTTACTCTTGGGTGTTTGAGCACCCTAGACGGTTGAGGTCACCGTGGAGCCATATTCCATTGTGGTGAAGCTTCATGGTGTTGTTGGGAGCCTCCAATTAAGTTGTGGAGATTGCCCCAACCTTGTTTGTAAAGGTTCAGTTGCCGCCTTCAAGGGCACCAATAGTGGAATCACGGCTCTTGCACCTTTGTCTTGGGCGTGAGGAGTATACGGTGGCCCTAGTGGCTTCTTGGGGAGCTTTGTGCCTCCACACCGCTCTAACGGAGACGTACTTCCCCTCAAAAGGAAGGAACTTCGGTTACACATCCTCGTCTCCACCGGCTCCACTCTTGGTTATCTTATCTCTTTACTTGTGCAAGCTTATTTGTGTTTCTATCTTTGCTTGCTCTTGTGCTTGTGTTGATTGCATCATATAGGTTGTTCACCTAGTTGCACATCTAGACAACCTTTATTATTTCAAAGTTTAAATTGGTAAAGAAAAGCTTAAAAATTGTTAGTTGCCTATTCACCCCCCCCCCCTCTAGTCAACCATATCGATCCTTTCAGATGCTTGTTGTATATATATGTGTTGGATATCTCATAGGTGAAATAGTGACCTGAGATTAAGAAAAGAAAATTAAAAAAATTGTTACTAATGGCGCACTACCATGTGGTGCGCCATTAGTATAGAAGACACTAGTGGCGCACTGTGGGCAAAACTAATGGCGCACTGCATGGTGCGCCATTAGTAAAAAATACTAGTGGCGTGATACTAATGGCGCACCGGTAGTGCGCCATTAGTAGGCAAAACCGGTGCGCCATTAGTAGGCATTTTCCTAGTAGTGCTACCCCAATAGGACTTCACGCACATTTCGGTCGCTTCAAGGTCGTTGGGAGAACATTAAGCCTATGTGCAGCCGTTGGGCAGCTTGCTTGGAGCAAGTACGCAATGCACCTCCAAGTGGCACCGTGGAGTCCGACTATGTGAGTTTGCTTTGCCTTTGTTCAAGTTGTGCATCATCATAATGTATCATGAGAAATAATTGCATCACTTTGTTCACATTGTGTAGGACAAGATTGCTCAACATAGATACAAGGACATGGAAGCTTCAGAAGGTAGATTCTTCAAATTAGAGCATTGTTGGGAGTTGCTCCAAAAGTGCGAGAAGTGGAAGTTGATCGACAAAGAATCCCCACCAAAGAGAGGCTCACTTACAAACATGGATGAAGATGAGGATGATGATGGCCCAAGAAATTTGCACAAGCCCGATGTCAACAAGAAGACTAAAGAGAAGATGAAGAGAGAGCAAGAAGCATCGAGCTTGAGGGAGAAGATTGATGCCATGGTGCAATCAAACGAGTTGATGTTGTTGAAGTCGTTGGAGATCAAGAAAGAGTTGGCGAGAAGAAGGCAAAAGAGAAGCAAGAAAAATGGCAAATGCTCAAGGAAGAGGGGTTGCAAAGCTGCCATTGAGGAGAGAAAAGCACGCCTCTGAAAACAAATCGATGTCATTGTTGCTCGCCGAAGAGAACAAGATCATGTCAATGAACCGCAATGACATGGACGACGTCACAAAAACATGGCATGATATGGCAAGGAGAGAGATCTTGAAGAGGAGAATGGTCGCTTCGGCCGGTCCGTGTGCCAGTTCCAGTGATGTTTTCTTTGCTCCATATGGTGGCAATGTGGATGATTTCGGTATGGGAGTTGGAACAAGCGACGGAGGTGGCTACGGTGGCGCGGATGAACTTCAAGATGGACTCCATGGCGCGGAGTGAAGATCGACCCCCAAGATGATGCCGGACATGGGAGCAAACCTTTGCATGCCCTCTTTTGCGTAATGAACTTCGCTTTTATTTGCACGCAAACTATTTATGTCATTTGAATTTGAACTTGTTTGTGAAACCCTATGACAAACTTCAGATTTGCAGTTTTTACATTATGGTGGTTGCGCTACGCCTGAAAGCAGAACCCAATATAGCCGACTCGTAAAAAAGCATATTCCGCGAGTATACTTTTTTACGGATTCGTTTGGGGGGTCTGCATCTGTGCCAGCCCGCGTCAGCCCGCAAAAGCGGTTTTGCGCGAACTGCAAACGTGTTTTACGGGCCAGCGTTTTACGGGGTCTACTAGAGTTTCTCTTATAGTGTAGTTTTCTAGGATGTTCATGTAGTGAAATTCTACATTTCGACATTTTCATTCATAGTTATAGTTTACGAAGAAAACTACTCTCTCTGTTTTAAAATAGATGACCTAACTTTGTACTAAAAGTAGTACAAAGTTGGGTCATCTATTTTGGAACGGAGGAAGTACAGGCCTAACACTACACTAACAACATGTAAAGAACAGTGTACATTGATATATTTTTTGCGAGAAAACTTTCAATCAATTCATCTTCTATCATAGCAGTACAACGAACACTAGAAATAATAAAAATTACATCCAGATCCGTAGACCACCTAGCGACGACTACAATTACTGAAGCGAGCCGAAGGCACGCCGCCGTCATCACCCCTCCCTCGTCGGAGTCGGGCACAACTTGTTGTAGTAGATAGTCGGGAAGTCGTCGTGCTAAGGCCCCGTAGGACCAGCGCACCAGAACAGCAACCGTCGATGATGAAGAATAACGTAGATCGAAAGGATCCAACCTGAAGACACACGAACATAGACAAACCACAACCAGATCCGAGCAAATCCACCGAGGATAGATCCGCCGGAGACACACCTCCACACGCCCACCAACGATGTTAGGCAGACCACCGGAACGAGGACTAGGCGGGGAGACCTTTATTCCATCTTCAGGGAGCCGCCGCCGTCTCGTCTTCCTGAATAAGACACAAACCCTAATAAATCTTGAAGGAACGACTAACAACGGAGCCCTCCCGCCGGCCCTTGCCAGGATTTACCGCGCCCCCATGGTCCTAGGGCCACCGGAGACGAGACGGACCTGCAGCGGAGCTGGCGAGAGGCACGAACCCTAGCTTTTTGGTAGTTTGGTTCACAGGTCCCTAAAGATGCATGAAAGGAAAAAAAATACAAGAATACATGTGAAAAATAGAGTATTGAAAATGTAGGAATTTTACCGGCTTGGGTGCTTGCGTTACAGGAACAGGAAAACACAGTAACTCTAATAAACAGAGTTAAATCATAGACAAACCACATGAAAAGGTATAATTAGTACTCTCTCCTTCCCATTTTATTAGGCGTATTAACTATTGCATGCATTTCCAAAATATAAGACGCATGCAACCATTTTTCTCTCTTGATTAGTTATGGACACCTAAAGATTGCTAATTTCGTGGAGATTATGGTCAACGAGATTGTGCGCCTCCCTCCTTTTTTTTCCCTAAGTCGTGGATGCCTCCCTCAGCTCACGATCAACTTGTGCATTAATTTTCGTGCTAAAACTAATGTGCCTAATAATATGGGAAGGAGGGAGTATGTTATTATGCCATCAAGGACTTGTCTCGTTCTTCGCACGTAGGAATTCGAAAAGGAGGTCTAAGTAGATTGTAAAATTACTGTGTTTTTCTCTGAAACGGACCAAGAGAAAATTTCCTTCATTTTTCCTTTGCTATATTCCTTTGAACCAAATGCTTAAACAACAGTTTTGCTAGAACTCATCTAGCTGAGTTATAGTTATGTCTCATTCACTTTTATAGCCATTGAATGTGATGGTATAAGATGTGTGTGTGCTAATGTGAGTTGGTACTCTTTTGTATCTGTTTTTGTTTTTCAGGTGAATGAGACCAAATTAAATTTTATCTAGATGAGTTCTAGGCACTCCTCTTAAACAATGTCATCATAGGAAAATTTCTTATTCCTATGTGTTTTCTTCAGTTTTCCTATGAATCAAATGAGGTCAGTCTGTCATGTAGCATGTGCGTCAAAATGCCCCCCACTTGTACCTTACCAGGTCAACTACTAAAACAAACAGGTTGGCACGACGGAGGCAAAACACAACCGCACAAGGCGTCAAGGCCGAACCAGAGTTTTCAGCTCACATCAACCACAAAAGGTCAGCACGCCCTGCCGATGTTCTCCGGCGACATGGCTGAGCGGTGGAGGGAGCTGCACGGCAGCGACCACTGGGATAGCCTGCTCGACCCGCTCGACGTCGACCTCCGGCGCTGCCTCATCAACTACGGCGAGATGATCATGGCGACGTACGAGGCGTTCATCGCCGAGCGTCGGTCCCCGAACGCCGGCATGTGCCGGTACCGGCGAGCCGACCTCTTCCGGCGCGTGGAGGTGTCCCACCCGGGCTGGTACGCGGTGACCCGGTACATCTACGCCACGGCCAGCGCCGACGTGCACGGCAAGGTGCTGCTCCGGCCGCTGTGCCGGAACGGGCGCGCAAGGGAGTGCAACTGGATGGGGTACGTGGCCGTGGCCACGGACGAGGGCACGGCCGCGCTCGGGCGTCGGGACATCGTCGTGGCGTGGCGCGGCACGCAGCGGGCGCTGGAGTGGGTGGCCGACCTCAAGCTCGCCTTCGCCTCGGCGGCCGGGATCCTCGGGGCGGAGGGCGCCGACGGGTCCGAACCGTCGGTGCACCGCGGGTACCTGTCGCTGTACACCTCCGCGGACGAAGGCTCGGAGCTTAGCAAGCAGAGCGCCAGGATGCAGGTACGTGTGCGTGCTCAGCTTCTTTCTCGACAAGTACGATACGTATATGTCCGCAGTTCAGTTCCATAGTAAACTGGCTGAACAGGTATTGGCAGAGATTGCGAGGCTGATGGAAAAATACAAGGACGAGGAGACCAGCATCACTGTGGTCGGCCACAGCCTGGGCGCCACTCTGGCCACACTCAACGCCGTCGACATTGCCGCAAATTACTACAACAAATCCGCCCTCTGCACGGCCGAGAGCCGGGCGCCGGTCACCGCCGTCGTCTTCGGCAGCCCTCGCACCGGTGACCGCGACTTCCGTGACATCTTCCACCGCCTCCCAGATCTCCGGATGCTCCGTGTCCGGAACCGGCCGGACCGCATCCCGCTGTACCCGCCCGTGGGCTACGCCGACGTCGGCGTGGAGCTGCTGATCGACACGCGCCGCTCGCCGTTCCTCAAGCCCCACGGCAACGAGTCGCAGTCGCACGACCTCGAGTGCCACTTGCACGGCATCGCCGGGTGGCAGGGGGAGCACGGGGAGTTCGAGCTGGTGGTCGACCGGGACATCGCGCTGGTGAACAAGTTCGATGACTGCCTCACCGACGAGCACCCCGTGCCGGTGGGCTGGAAGGTGCACCACAACAAGAACATGGTGAAGGGGCCCGACGGGAGGTGGGTCTTGGAGGATCATGAATCTGACTACGAAGATGGCGGTGGCAGCTTGTAGGAGGTTAGGGGAAAGGCATGATTTGGACGTTGGATGCTGTCTTGCCGCTCCATGCCATGGCATCTCTGTTGCTACCTTGAGGATCGTGATAACGTGTGCTCTTTTTCTTTATTTTCTTTAATTTTTAGTATTTGAGCCAATTTCATTTCTTGCCTTCTAGTCATCTAGCTGTGACAATGGCAGTTTTACTTCATTGAAAGTAAAAACCTAGATCTTCTGTTTTTTCCTAGAAACACCTGTAACTTTATTCATACTCTAACAATTACAGATACATTGATTTGGACGTGAGATCCAAGAAAATGCAAAGTAACTCCTATGACTAAGAATTACAATGAAATCTTTTGAAAACACCCTTTTTCACGGTATCAATCTCTGCTTGAAGAGATCTTCAAAGACTTCGGTAAAGAGCCTGCAATTGCACTGGAGCAACGATGTTGTCACTCTTTCACCCGCACGAACATTACCAATAATGATTTTTTAAAGCGTCTTGAGTCACCCATACAAAAAGATAGGAAGCCTTGATCAATGAACGTACTTGGGCCGGCGATGATCCTCTGGAAGTGCAAGCCGTCGAATCACTATATCTTCACCATGGTGTCGATGAAAGATTTCATCTCCACAAAGAATCATACCAACAAAAAAAGCTTGCAAAGCAACATGAACTCATCAGATCCAAATAATCAGATCTGCAAGGACAAAAGACTCTCTAACCTCATGGCATCGCCAAAAGAACTAGAGAAAAATTAGTCTAAAAAAACTATGATGGTCACTAGACGTTGACAAAGAACATGAATGTCTTGAAGATCCAGGTCCGCCCACCTTTGAGCACCAAGATGACAGCTAAAGGTGAGGGGACCTAAATTTCTCTGATAGCGACAGCGGCGATGGTACGAGAAATGTGGCAAGATTTTTAAATGGGCTTAAGTTTCTTTTTCAATGGGACTATGGTACAAGCCCACCGGAAAAAAGTGAGGTGAAAGGTCCGACCCGTGTGGCCCACTTAGAATATGTTTTAAATTCCCCCAACTTGTACAATAGCACTAGTTTTTGGTCATGGTTATGTGCCGCCCGCAGTAATGGGAGGTCCTATTGGACGCATTCTGCGTCAAGTAGGTGCGGCTTCGCACAAAGCAGGTGATTGGCGGGCTTTGTGGGCCGCGACGCACGCGTTTTGCTATTTTTTTAAGTTTGAATTGATTCATGGGACTTCCTCCCTGGGCTGGCATATGAAGGAAACAAATCGGTAGTGAGCACGTACTGTGGTAGCTAAAAAGTAAGACGCCATAGGATGAGATCGAACACAGGATCTCACGCAAGAGATCAAGCGCTCTAACCGGTTGAGTACCGAAGATTATTGAACAAGAAGCAACATAAATATTTTAGAAACAACATCCAGCACAGATCCAACATATATTTAAAATTTTGAAAGCAATCTTTTCTCAAAAAAACCCAAGTTGTTTATTGAACATAATTTTTTGAAAACTCAAACATTCTCAAAAACAGGAACATTTACTGAAATTCCTGAACATATTTTAATTTGTGAACAAATTTGGAAACCTGAACATTTGTTGAATTTGTGCACATATTAAGAAAAGAGGAACAATTTTTTAGATTTCCCAATTTATTTAAATTTTTGAACAAAATTTAAAAACGTGAAATTTTTCTGAATTTGTGAACCAATTATGGAAACAGGAACATTTTTTGAATTATGTGAACAATATCGAAAATGGAAACATTTTTTTAATTCCTGAGCAATTTCTAATTTGTGAACAAAATATTAAAATGCGAACATTTTTTGAATTTGTGAACAAATTTTAAAATATTAGTGTTTCCAACATTTTGAACAAATTTTGATAACGGGAACAAAATTTTGAAACCAAACATTTCTTAGTTTGTGAACAAAATTTAAAAAGACGAACACTTTTTGAAATTTAGAACATTTTACTAAATTAAGCAAACAATTTTTGAAATTGTAAACTATTACGAAATTTCTGAACAAAAAAAATGAAAACGGGAAAAATTTCTGAAAGATTGAACAAAACTTGCAAATTACATTTTTTTTAAAGATTGAACAATTTTTAAATTTTTGTACAAATTTGACAACCAGATCAATTTTTAAGTTTGTGAACAAATTTTCAAACATGCGAACAAATTTTGAAATCTAATATTTTATAAATTTTCAAACAAAAATTGGAAACAAGCATAGTTTTTGTAACTTTGAACAAAATTTTGAAAACACAATATTTTTTGAAATTTCTGAACAGTTTTGTGAAGGAAATAAACTTAAAATAAAAAAGAGAAAGGAAAAGGGAAGGAAAGAAAAAGAAAATAGAAGAAACAGAAAAAAGAAAATGGAAAAACGAAAAATGAAAAACGAAAAAGAAAGAAAAGGAAAAACAAAAAAAGACAATAGATAGCCAAAAAAACGAAAAGGAAAGAACACAAAAAAAACCCAAATCACTAGTTGGCGAGTACACGTTGTAAAGATCACTCCAGCTCCCCAGGTTGCGACAAGTGGTGCACATGCAGCGCGCAACTTGTCGCAATATGGGATTTTTCCTTTTTTTCGTAGATCCGTTTATTCAAAATGTTTTATCTCTCAAACCGTGAGTCCAAATGCCAAACCGCTTTCACCGTTGGATTCCTCGCGTCAAGATCTTTAAAACAATATCCCATGTTGATAGGTTTTGACGAACTTTTTTTTCACAAAAAAACCGGCCAAAAAAACCGAATGACAAAACCGAACCGGGAGCACGGGTTTTTCCCTTTCCGAAAGAGACAAGCCCGTGCCTCTCATGAAATCACAACCATGCCTCTCGAGGAAGCAAAACAGTGACTCTCGTGGAAGGAAAAAAAAGAAAACACGTTTTTTTTCATTTCCAAGGAGGCGTGGCCGTGACTCTCGCGGAAGCACACCCGTGTCTCTCGCGGATGCAAAACCGTGACTCTCGCGAAAGAAAAAAACAGATAATGTGTTTTTTTCGTTTTTGAGAGACGCAGCCATGACTCTCGGGAAAGCACACCCGTGCCTCTCAAGGAAGCAAAATCGTGACTCTTTCAAAAGGAAAAAAAAGCAGAAAACACGTTTTTTTCGTTTCTGAGAGGCACGGCCGTGACTCTTGCGAAAGCACAACCGTGCCTCTCGCGGAAGCAAAAACGTGACTCTCGTGAAAGGAAAAAATACAAAAAATGCGGGTTTTCGTTTCCAAGAAGCACGGTCATGACTCTCGCGAAAGCAAAACCGTGCCTCTCGCGGAAGGAAAACCGTGACTCTCGCGAAAGGATAAAAAACGAGTTTTTTCGCACAAAATTTTTTTGACCGAAAAGCTAAGGAAGACCGGTGAAAAAACAAAACGTCGAAAAAACCTAGAAAAAACCCTTTAAATAGCCGAAAGCGCGTGCTAAAAAATAAAAATAAATAAAATCCGGAGGGGGCACCCAGAGCGCGACACGTGGCGAATGGTTGAGAGCGCGCTAAGTGGCGCTGATCGTTGCGAGGGTCCCGAAGGAGCGCTTGTTAACTAGTGGCTCCCCGGTTGGCCGCAACTGTGTAAATCTCGAAGTGGGCCGGCCCATGTTTGTCGCTTGCATCACTGCCCTGTGCAGTAGCCCGACATTTTGCCGCAGCGAGTGGCGAATAGGGATTTCCCACAGTGACTCCTAGCCACGTGGCTGCAGGGAGTCATTGTTGCGTCAGCCTAGTAACCACGTGGGCGCATCATGTTGATGCAGCATTTTTTGTTTTTTCTTTCTCTCATTTATTCTTTACTATTATTTGTATTTCGAAATATTTCAATTATACATATTAAAAAATGGTAATTTTTTTAAAATGTTAATCATGTATTTAAATATTTAAACGTCTATAGAAATATGTTTCTGATGTATATGAAAATGAACAATGTGAAGGAAAAAAAGTTACCCAAGTTTGTACGAAGTGGGCCGGCCCATTAATCATGTGGAAAAATGTTAACCATGTGTACGAAGAATGTTTGTGAAATTTAAAAATGCCATGCATTTTTTTTAAAATTGTATGCAACATTGAGAAAATATTTATACAATGTAGAAAAATGTTCAGGTTATGCAAAATTAAAATTACACTCAAACAATGTGTGTTTCATTAAAAAAATGTTGGTGAGTTTCGAAAATGTATTCATGATATTTCGAAAAATGTTTGTACAATCTAAAAAATGGTTTCCATAGTTAAATTTCTTATATATCGTTCAAAAAAAGTTCCAAAGTGTATTTGGAAAATGAGTAACATGTATTCCATTTTTTTCAACAAACATGTTTTAAGAAAAAAAAATTAAACATGTATTTGGAAAATCTTAAATGTATATAAAAATGTTCTTACACTATACAAAAAATGTACATTGTGTTTGGAAAAAGTAGACATGTGTTGAATTAAAAAAACAGGAAAAATAAAAAAGGAATGAAACAAGGAAAAAAAAGAAACAAAAAGAAAAAACCAAAGAAAGCCAGAAAGAAACCAAAGAAACCGAAGAAAAACAAATAAAAGTGAAGAAAAAACCCGGCAAAAAAGGAGAAAAAAATTGGTACAGTAATGGGCCGTAGGCGAGATACCCAAGTTTGAAATCTTCTGAGCACTGGATTGGGATTGTGTTAATTGTTGTGAGATTAATTTTTTATTTTAAAGGGGACTACAAGTCTACAATAGGCAAAAGTTAGCTTGCGCTGAGCAGTTTATTGTACCCATATCCTTACAAGAAAGCAAAGACAAAAGCTAAAAGACCAGAAAAAAATATGTACATAATTACAGAGGGGAGGCTAATTGAGCTCTCAAGATTCCCCACTCTAGTAAACGGATCTTGCAAAGATTGCGATGGATATTTGACCATAGAAGGAGGTCTTTGGAGCACCTTTTAATGGTGACATGAGGCTCTTCATCTTTATTCGTGAGGATGCATCATAAGGCATAGGGACAGACATTGTCGAGCATGGTTGTCCTCATAGACCAATGATAGAGGTGAAATTTGAGGGATCAACGTCTATTGTCTCAAGAGCGTTGGACATCCGTTGGACCGAAGTGCAATGAATGATATGTGGACATTTATCTTAGGTTGGTTGTACAAGGGGCATCCATCAAAATCTTCAATTACCCGATGCAAGCGTTGAACGGATGTGAATAGATTCCAAGTCACAACAAGATGTGACGATGATTTCGTGATTAGTTATTACAGATAGTGGCAGGGAAGGAATCATCTAGCTTCAACTCAAAGGGCCCTATATGCACCGAATTTGCATATTAGTTACCGCCCAATATTGTTGACGCGCATATTTGAAACATGCAAGATCGAAATCATAGTAGCTGATATAGAGCAAAGTCTAGCAAGTTCGTTTTTTGCAACAATGATGATGAGCATATTTTTTGAACGAAGGCTCAAGACAAGTCAGATTTTACATTAATAAAGTCAAAAACCTACAAGGAATTACAATGATAAAAAACTTATCAAAAAACAAAGAATGCATAGTGGTTACAAACAACTCATGGGCTTTGGTTAAACAAGCACAACAATAACAGATATAAAACGTAGCCTGCAACGCTGATATCGATGTTCATCGCTACAACAACACAAAATAAGCCACACTGACCTTGGGGGAGGCACCACTATAGTAGTGACATGATCTTGTCCACACCGATTGGATGCACTTGAGCCTCTAGCACTTCGTTTCTGTCACCAAAGAGGACTCCTGCCCTCTCACCAGGGCTCAAGGCACCGGACAGTCGACACGCACATAGGTTAATCCTAGAACTCAGATGAGCTATTAGCGACCATGTCGCTTGGGTAGGGGACAACCTGAAAGGCCCATCACACAGACTGAGCTCTGCATGAGATGCACTTTCGCCCAGGACACTGCCACAAAGGATAAATAATCCCCCGAATGAAGCTACGAAACCTAAGAAGACACGGTGAAGGTGGTAGAATTGTATCACCGCGGAAAAGAATCTTACTTGTAGTAGATCCAAGCTCACGCCAATCCTGACACACCATTTCAGCCATAGAAGGGCACCTAAGAAGATCATGAAGCATAAGGGCTACTCAGGGCCCCAAGAAGGTCATGACGCAGACTACACGGATGTCTAAAGGAGGAAAACCTCCTACGCACCAACTTGTATCTACATCCACAGTGAGGTTATGTGAGGATCCATAACGTTGGTGTAGAACACTCCTAGGGTTCACATGCCTGGACCTTGAGATCACCACTTGTCCAAGAAGTGGAATTCTAAAGGAGCTACCGAAATGACAACTAGAGTCCTACCAATGATGATATCTTGAGAACTATCACCCACCTCTCCGCTATAACGTGTTTGATTGCGTCACAAATTTGAGAATGAAGTCTGGGAGCTTCATAAAGAGCAAAAAGGACAAATATCAATCAACAAAAGATCGTGCATAAGATAAAAAATGCTAATAGGCATATCTCCATCATTCCTTCTTTGAAGCTTGGGGGAGGTTGTCGGGCATCCTGCATCATATTTAACTACTTCATGCGTTTGCTATATAATCTTAGTGGAATATTTACTTTCTGAATTTAGCTACGAAATGTGCTATTAATCCTTTAGAGTAATATTATCGATGTATCTCATGATGTGAGGCTATATAATAAAGAGGTGGTATGACAATTTCTTTTCCTTTCATTGTTATATACTCTGACATAACTATTGTCCTTATGGATTGTGTGATGTGGGAGATCATGACTTAAAAAATGCTAGGGATTTATAAATTGATGATATTAAGATTCTTACTGAATAATGAAACTTGGTATACAACAAAGGAAGTGCACGTGCAAACATCTTATCTCAACAATCTCTTTGGATTGATTTGATAACCTTAAATTGTTTCAAAAAATTGAACAATTTATTGTGACCAGGCATGGAAGATAACTAGGTAGCCGTGTATATGTGAATTTAATTAAATCATCACTGATGGGTCCTCCAATAAGCATTGTCTAGTTTAGAGCCTTTGTAGGCAAAATTGTTGTACTAAGTATGAATTATGCTTGTTCATCCCTTCCTTGAGACCAAGCTAATCCTAGAAGTGTCCACCGTACATTCCTACATGATTGAGAAAGATCATGCCAAGTAATTTTTCATCGTCGTAGTAAATTCAAAATTGCCAACTAAAAATTTATTGGCTAAATTTTGATTGTGTGGGATTTGTAATTTTCAATGAATTGTGATGGGGGACCGGAATAACAAAACAAAAATAGCGGTCACCATCCCATGGTGCAATGGGAAACTATTGTTTGAACATATTACATTTAAAGCATTAGAAATACCCGCATGACAATCACTTCTTTCCTCTGCTAAAGGATTATCCTTTAGTTTTATGTTGAGTCATTTCCTTCTTTAACAAATTATTGTAGTGTAACCACTACTTTTGGAGTAAGACCCGCGCTAATGAAGGTTAAGAGCATGTACTCAGTTTAACAATCAGTTTAACAATTTGACGCTGCTAGTGGTTTGCTGAAGATCCCATCGCCTCCTCTAGTAGTGGAGCTAGAGCGGGTGATGCCAATGATGAAGTTGAAGGAGCAAAATGTGAACCTCTGGCATGCAAGATCGGGTTTGAGGTCTCATCTGAGTTGAGTTTCTAGCCGGCGTAGCCCATGCTTAGCGTGTCAATTGACGGTACAGAAACCTTCAATAGTGTTATAAGGGCGTGTGCATGACCGGAAGTAGTAGAAGGGTTCACACATAAAGCATTTACCCAGGTTCAGGCCCTCATCGTGGAGGTAAAACTCTAGTCCCGCTTTGGATTTGATTGATGTATGGGTTACCTTATATGAGGGACAATAGAGTTGAAGTGTAAGCTATCGAGACTAGGGTTGAGATTGTAAGATGTCTTAAACTACTCCTGGGCCTCGCCTTAGAAAACAGGGTGAGGCCTAGGGTTACACGGTTTCACAACCGACCTTGAGTCCTACTTAGATTCAGAGCTCTTGACCTGTCCTTCAAGCATGACAAGCTTCTGAAACATAGTCTCTCGTGCACTGAGGGCTTGAGCCGTCTCTTGCCCTGTTGGGTCCTAAGGTCGGCCTACCAGCTTCTTGGCAGTCAGGCCACCCTCTACTCTATATTATAGTGTCAGACATTTAGCTGTTGCATCAGTACACACCATGGTAATCGAGATGGACATGTTATGTTTCTTTTTATCTACTGATTGGCATTTCTAGCTTATACAATGCTACATTTTTTATCTGATTATAATATCTTGTACGCACATCATATTTTTTCCATTGATATTTTGGGATTAAACTTAATGAAAAAATGGTTATATATTCAAATGGGAAATGTTTTATGTGGGTCGGCCGACCGAATGCTGGGTCGGTCGCATGCCATTCGTTCGATCATGCTTGATGGAACCGATCAGGCATCATGCGATAGAGCATGGACGTTACATGTGTCCCCTGTGAGCCTCACGTTCCAAGCGATGATGGCCTTATCCATTCATGTTTACCAATCTGCTAGAACTTCTTTGACGAGCTAGCGCGCCACCGCACCTCACATGGTCAACGAGATCCACCCAACCCACACCTCTTCCTCCTGCTTCTCTCGTTTTTTCTATCCTCCACCTCCTTGCCATGAGCGCTGCTGCTCGAGGGGGGAAGACACACGCCCTGCTTGATTCACGGACGAGGTCGCCAGCATCGGGGGGCTAGGATGCCATGGACCTCGTGGTCATGGCATACCCTTCTTCGTCAACCAATGAGGGCGCATGCTACAACCGGCGAGTGATAACCCACAAGTATAGGGGGTCGCAACAGTTTTTGAGGGTGGAGTATTCAAGCCAAATTTATTGGTTCGACACAAGGGTAGCCAAAGAATATTCTCAAGTATTACAGCTGAGTTGTCAACTCAACCACACCTGAAAGAATTAATATCTACAGCAAAAAAGTTCGTAGCAAAGTAGTATGGAGGTAACGGTAACGGTGGCAAAAGTAACAATAGTAGTTTTGTAGCAATTGTAACAGTGCCAACGACAAAGTAACGTAGCAAAGATCAATATGTGAAAAGCTCATAGGCAATGGATCAATGATGGATAATTATGTCGGATGGCATTCATCATGCAACAGTTATAACCTAGGGTGACACAGAACTAGCTCCAATTCATCAATATAATGTAGGCATGTATTCCGAATATAGTCATACATGCTTATGAAAAAGAACTTGCATGACATCTTTTGTCCTACCCTCCCATGGCAGCCAGGTCCTAATGGAAACTAAGGGATATTAAGGCCTCCTTTTAATAGAGAACCGAACCAAAGCATTAGCACTTAGTGAATACATGAACTCCTCAAACTACGGTAATCACCGGAAAGAATCCCAATTATTGTCACCTTGGGGTATGCGGATCATAACTCGTAATAGGTGTCTATAACTTGCAAGATCAAGAACACAAATATATTCATGAAAACATAATAGGTTCAGATCTGAAATCATGGCAATCGGGCACTAGTGACAAGCATTAAGCATAGTAAAGTCATAGCAACATCAATCTCAGAACATAGTGGATACTAGGGATCAAACCTAACAAAACTATCTCGATTAGATGATAAATCTCATCCAACCCATCACCGTCCAGCAAGCCTACGATGGAATTACTCGCGCACGGTGGTGAGCATCATGAAATTGGTGATGGAGGAAGGTTAGTGATGATGATGGCGACGATTTCCCCTCTCCGGAGCCCCGAACGGACTCCAGATCTGCCCTCCCGATGAAGAACCTGAGGTGGTGGTGGCGGCTCCGTATCGTAAAACGCGATGAATCCTTCTCTCTGATTTTTTTCTCCCCGTACGTGAATATATGGAGTTGGAGTTGAGATCGGTGGAGGTCCAGGGAACCCACAAGGCAGGGGGGCGCGCCCTCCACCCTTGTGGACAGCTAGTAGGTCCCCTCCGGTTGATTCTTTCGCCAATATTTTTTATTAATTCCAAAAATATTCTCCGTGAAGTTTCAGGTCGTTCCGAGAACTTTTATTTATGCACAAAAATAACACCAAGGCAATTCTGCTGAAAACAACGTCAGTCGGGTTAGTTCCATTTAAATCATGCAAATTAGAGTCCAAAACAAGGTCAAAAGAGTTTGGAAAAGTAGATACGATGGAGAATGATCAACTCCCCCAAGCTTAACCTATTGCTTGTCCTCAAGCAATTCAGTTGACAAACTGAAAGTGATAAAGAAAAACTTTTACAAACTCTGTTTGATCTTATTGTTGCAAATATGTAAAGCCAGCATTCAGGTTTTCAGCAAAGATTATGAACTAACCATATTCACAATAACAATTAGGTCTCACATTTACTCATATCAATTGCATAATCAATTAGCGAGTAATAATAATAAATCTCCGATGATAACACTTTTTCAAAACAATCATGATATGATATAACAAGATGGTATCTCGCTAGCCCTTTCTGAGACCGCAAAACATAAATGCAGAACACCCCTGAAGATCAAGGGCTGACTAGACATTGTAATTCATGGTAAAAGAGATCCAGTCACAGTCATACTCAATATCAATAAATAACAATTGCATACAAATGACAGTGGTGCTCTCTAACTGGTGCTTTTTATAAGAGGATGATGAATTAGCAATAAAAGTAAATAGATAGGCCCTTCATAGAGAGAAGCTGGGATTTGTAGAGGTGCCAGAGCTCGAGCTTGTGAAACAGGGATGAATATAATTTTGAGCGGTATGCTTTCATTGTCAACATAACAACCAAGAGATCTCGGTATCTTCCATACTAGACACATTATAGGCGGTTCCCAAACAGAATGGTAACGTTTATACTCCCTGAGGGAGTCCTGGACTAGGGGGTGTCCGGATAGCCGAACTATCATCTTTGGTCGGACTCCTAGACTATGAAGATACAAGATTGAAGACTTCGTCCCGTGTCCGGATGGGACTTTCCTTGGCATGGAAGGCAAGCTTGGCGATACGGATATGTAGATCTCCTACCATTGTAACCGACTCTGTGTAACCCTAACCCTATCCGGTGTCTATATAAACCGGAGGGTTTAGTCCGTAGGACGAACAACAATCATACCATAGGCTAGCTTCTAGGGTTTAGCCTCTCTGATCTCGTGGTAGATCTACTATTGTACTACCCATATCATCAATATTAATCAAGGTGAGTAGGGTATTACCTCCATCGAGAGGGCCCGAACCTAGGTAAAAACATCGTGTCCCTTGTCTCCTGTTACCATTCGCCTAGACGCACAGTTCGGGACCCCCTACCCGAGATCCGCCGGTTTTGACACCGACATTGGTGCTTTCATTGAGAGTTCCTCTGTGTCGTCGCCTATAGGCCCGATGGCTCCTTCGATCATCAACAACGACGCAGTCCAGGGTGAAACTTTTCTCCCCGGACAGATCTTCGTATTCGGCAGCTTTGCACTGCGGGCCAATTCGCTTGGCCATCTAGAGCAGATCGAAAGCTACGCCCCTGGCCGTCAGGTCAGGTTTGGAAGTTTAAACTACGCGGCCGACATCCGCGGAGACTTGATCTTCGACGGATTCGAGCCGCAGCCAAGCGCGCCGCACTATCTCGATGGGCATGATCTAACTCTGCCGCCGAACAGTGTCCTGGAGGCCGCACTAGTGTCCGCTCCGACCATTGATTCGGAGCCGATCTCGCCGATCGAGGATGGTTGGTTGGACACCACCTCGGGGGCTAAAATCTCTATGGCGCTCGAGCCGAACACCATCCCTGTCCTTTGTGAAGACCGTGACTCCAAGGCGCTGGACTCCTCTCCGGACTCCGAACCCTCCGTGCCCCTGCCAATCGAATCCGATTAGGCGCCGGTCGTGGAATTCACTGCCACAGACATCTTTCAGCACTCGCCCTTTGGCGGCATCCTGAATTCACTAAAGTCTCTCTCTTTATCAGGAGAGCCCTGGCCGGACTATGGTCAGGAAGGTTGGGATGCGGACGACGAAGAAATTCAACGCCCACCCACCCCCCACTTTGTAGCCACTGTCGAAAGCTTAAACGACGTGCTCGATTTCGACTCCGAAGACATCGATGGTATGGACGACGATGCAGGAGACAACCATGAACCAACACCTATAGGATACTGGACAACCACCTCATCCCATGATGTCTACATGGTGGATACACCTAAAGGAATTAACGACGAGGAACAACGGGACACTACAAAGGATAAATCCCTTGAAAAGCAGTCAAAACGGCAACGTAAACGCCGCACGAAGTCCCGCCTCAACAAAGACCCAGCCATAGAGCAGGGCAAACCGGTGGACGACGAACATGCTATCGAGCAAACGTCCGAACAGGACAACTTGGATAAACAACCGGTCCCCGGCGAAAATAACAGTCCGGACGATCTCACGCCGGATAAATTGTTGGAGTAGAAGAACCTCCACAAAAGGCTCGTCGCCACTGCGCGTAGCCTGAAAAAGCAGAAGCGGAAGCTCAAAAAAGCGGAGGATGCACTCAGAACCAGATGGAGCAAAGTACTCAACACATGAACAAATCTGGCTGACGATCGCCCGAACAAAGAGCTACCCAAAGAGAAAACTACTGCCCGAATTTGATGAGGAGGCTATAGAGCCCCCACAATCAAAAAACAAGAAGGCCACCCGGTCGGATGGACGACCCCACGGAAAACATAGAGCGGCAAATGGCGCCGCACACAAGCCGGTACGCGATCTGCATAAGGATTCGCATTAAAAGGATGGCCCAGTTAGGTCCATCTATGGGCCGAGAAAGCAAGCTCTTCAAAGCAATGCAACACGCCAAATATCCGAACATCACGGCACACCCAAATCTAGGGGTGCCGCACACCCCGTGTTTCACAGATGAGGTGCGGGATCACGAATTCCCGGGATTCAAACCCGTAAACATAGAGGCATATGACGGAACAATGCACCACAGAGTCTGGATTGAGGATTACATCCTCCACATACACATGGCTAGAGGAGACGATCTCCACGCCATAAAATACTTACCCTCAAGCTCAAAGGGCCAGCCCGACATTGGCTCAAAAGCCTCCCTGAAAATACCATTGGAAGTTGGGAAGAGCTCGAGGATGCTTTTCGAGCAAATTTTCAAGGGACTTATGTCCGTCCTCCGGATGCAGACGATTTAAGTCATATAACTCAACAACCCGGAGAGTCAGCCCGCAAATTCTGGAACATGTTCCTCACCAAAAGAACCAAATAGTCGATTGTCCGGACGCCAAGCCTTAGCAGCTTTCAAACACAACGTCTGAGACGAATGGCTCATGAGACACCTCGGCCAGAGAAGCCGAGAACCATGGCTGCACTAACAAGCCTCATGACCCGCTTTTTAGCGGGAGAGGATATCTGGATAGCAAGATGCAGCATCAATGACCCAAGTACATCCGAAGTCGTGGATGGAAATAGAAACCACGGCGCAACAAGGACCAGCCCGTATTAAGGAACAGTCCAAGGAGCGGCGATCAACGTCCGGATTCAAAAGCTCACGGCGAGAACAATAAAAACTGCCCCTTAAGGACAATAGCGATGAGCTATCCAACTTAAACAAAATCTTGGACAAGATATGCCAAATCCACAAGACTTCGGAAGCCTGCAAACCACACCCACATAGATTGTTGGGTCTTCAAGCAGTCTGTCAGACTCAATGCCGAACACAAGGGGCTCGACACTCCAAGTGAGGATGATGACGAACCCCACAAGCAGAGCACCAAAAAACAAAAGAATTTCCCACAAGAGGTCAAGACAGTAAACTTACTTCAAGTAACAAAAGGGGAAAACAGATCGGCACCCATTGAATTACGCGCCGCACAATCTACCCCAATGAGTACCAACATTGGTTGTCAAAACCAATCACCTTCGACCATCGGGACTACTCCGAAAGTATCCGAACGCAGGATGGACTGCCTTGATATTGGATCCTATAATCGATGATTCCAATTTACACAAGTCCTCATGGATGGCGGCGGTGACATAAACCTGATATATCGAGGACACAATCCATGAGGATGGGGATAGACCCAACCAAAATTAGCCATAGCAACACTTCCTTTAAAGGAATAATGCCAGCACATATGCCCATTGTACGGGCTCCCTCATCGCTAGAAGTTGTGTTCGCTCATCCGACAACTTCCGTCATGAAAAGTTAACCTTCCACATCGCCCCATTCAAAGTAGCTATCAAGCACTCTTTGGGGCATGAAGCTTTCGCCCGCTTTAACGCAATACCGCATTATACATCTCTTACACTTAAAATGCCCGGTCCACGCGGCATCATCTCATTAAAAGGGAGTATTAAGTGTTACTCGAGCATGGAAGAACGTGAGACTGCCTTGACAGCCCCACACCAATCCGGCTCCACTAATGAAAGCACCTGAATAGGTCATTCAAACCCCGGACACGGCTAGACGAGTCCGACGCCTACTAGCGGCACACCCCCATACAAGGGGCCGCGCGCACGTACAACAAGAGACAATAAAGCTCAATTTTATTCACCTTTCGAACCGTACTCTGTTTATTTAATATAAAGTACATTTTTTCTCGCACGATATTTTTTCTTTTTCAAACTAAGTTCCTCTCTTTTACAGATGAACGCCATGCTATACCCCTCCAGGATATGGCACAACGGAGACACAGGCGCAGACGTGCAGTAGGGACCCGTTGCAAGGATTCTTTTCAGATTAAGACCCTTCATAAACCTTTTTTACTGTCTCTTGTTGTTACTCATCCCCCGGTTTCTTATTATAACCAAGGAGGAGGCTGGCGTTTTAGCATCGGCCGCGTCAGAATTTTGCACGTACCTGGACACCAGGGGCTTGTTACCAAGGGCATTGTTTGGCCCGCCTTATAAAAGACCGAATACCTTAGGGAGTGTTCGGCGTCTCGAGTTAGGCCTTATATGCATAAACTCCGAATCATGTCTTTGGTCAAATGTTGGGTTTGCTGGCTCACGTGTTTTGCTGCCTTACGTTCCGTTCTATCGGCTAACGCGGCACCGGAGAACTATCGCGATTGTGCCCGGTTCGGCCGGGCGAGCACCTAAGTAGAGAAAGCCGAAACCGGCGTCATGATATAGCGAGAGACTGGTCAACCACTCGATGACTCAACGGAATGTTTAGAATTCCTCCGCATTAACGAAGGATCGTTTTTCGGTCAGGCACATACGCACTCCGAATTCAGTGCGGTGCCACCAGGGGCTATATAGTAGCCCCACCCTCGAACCCCTATGGCTAAGTGAAAGTGATAAAGCATTATAGTCCGGTTGCCTAGTTTGCTACGCTACCACCTCCTTTATAGGACGAAGATGTTGGATTAAGTGTGAAAGAGCGACTTCTTTGCAAACACCCCCGCACTATGTGCGTGGGGAAATTTAAGACTGCCATCTTTCAGGTTATATACATATATACATCAACGGCCGCACATGAGGTAGTTTACTACTTGAAGGCACAAGTATAAAAAGCTCTTACATTAAATTGAAACATTGTTTTCACAATCATACATGCCATTAAAGCATAACATCCTTCGAGCACTGCGTCTCTATTAAACGAGCGCCCTGTAGGACTTCCTCAAAATAGTGCTCGGCAGGTACTCGGCTTCTGTCCGAATCTTGGGATGCAACTTCGGTGGCCTTCATCTCCGCCCAGTATGTCTTGACACGGGCAAGAGCCATCCACGCGCCCTCTATGCATGTCGACCGCTTCATTGCGTCGATACGCGGTACCGCACCAAGGAACTGCTGCACTAAGCCAAAATAACTCTTTGGCTGAGGTTTCCCCGGCCACAAATGAGTCACGACATGCTTCATGGCAAGTCCGTACAATCGATTCAGCTCGGCCCATTCGGCCAACCGATCGGTTAACGGAAGAGGACGCTATGGACTATGGAACTGCGACCAAAACAACTCTTCCTTTCTGTGCCCCTTCTGGCCTCGGAAGTGCTCAATCGCGTCCGCAGCGCTCACCGCTAAGTCCAGATAAGCATCCTCCTAACTCCACAACTTGTCCAACTGAGCATATTTCGGATCCGTATATTTCCTCCGCAGCAGAAAAGGCTTTCCGGCAACATCCACAACTGACGCAGCTCCTCCTTTGCAGCTCTCATCGCGGAGCGGCATCCTTGGCTTTGGCGGTGGCCTTTTCAGGTCCTCTTGCTCCGGCAGCGTTCTTTTCAAGAACCCCGCAGCGGTCGGTAGCATCCTTTAACTTTATGGACATATTGGCCATTTCCTCTTTGCTTCGACAGTGAGCAGCCCGTTCGGCTTTTAGCTCTTCGGCCGCCCTTAAAGCGGCCACATTACTATTTCTGGCTTGCTCTTTAGCTCGGGCGAGTTCCGCCCACAGCTCCTCCACAGCAGCGGCACCACCTGCATTAAGCATACAAGTAGTAAGGCATGGGCGTCAAGCTCCCTTACCAGGCGTCCACGAAGAAGTCGCATACCTTGTGACTCGTCAAACCGCTTATTGACAAGCGCGATGTCCACATCTGCCTCGTCAAGTTGCTGCTTTAGTTCGGCAAATTCATCAGTCCGGCTGGCCACCGGACGCCCCGCCACCTATTTAGGAGCGGAGATATGTTATAACTGAGATTATGATTCTCGACACGCTGTCAATTTTGACAACATACCGAGTCTCAGGGGCTACTATCTATACAGGCGCGTGCAGATGCATAAGCTGCCGAAGGTACATCATTTTTGTGTACCTCGAACCCCGTCAGTAAGCTTCTGACGGCTTCATGCAATCCGCTCTCGGCGGATGCAATTCTTTCAATCACCATACCCATTAGCGCACGGTGATCTTCCGAGATAGCCGCTCGCCCAAGCAGATCCTTCAGCTCCTCCGATCAAGACGCCCGATTGGCGCCGGACCTTCCGGCCCCGCCAGACTCGGGGAAACCCTCCGCGACGACACCTCAGGGTCGTCCGCCTCGCATAATGTGCAACAGGTGGAGGCGTTTCGCTCTCCATCATCTCCGGAAGAATATCCCCCGAAGACGAGCTCTGCTGAGAAGGGCTGAGATCCGAACTACAAGGTACAATTTCGTTTATCTTCAGAAATAAATACAGGGATGTTCTTTATTCACAGGACCCCTTCTTTTTACTTACGGCTCGCTGGAGGGCTGATCCCCTTGGGGAAATAGTGCGGCTGGGGTACTTCCCAGCGCCGGACTCTCGGACGAAGATTTCTTTCCCCTCTTTGAGGCCTTAACCTCCGGATCTTCCGAAGCGGTCCTCTTCTCTCCTTGGAGGGTGGAACTTTTGATCCCTCTTCCTTGAAAGCCTCCTTCGTGGAGGCAGTTGCTTCCCCGCTCCCCCCTTCGCCTTCTTTAGAAGGCATGGCCTTCAACATCTTGGTCAGCATGGGATCCGGCGTGGTCTCTGGGAGGGGAGCCGGACACCTTATCAACTTTGCCTTGGCTATCCACTCCTGTTCAAGAAACGGCTCCTTTAAAGGGCATATATATGATAAATGAATGAACAACCTGTCCGGTTACAGGTCTACTTACTTGAGTATCTGGGCGATTGCAGCTTATCCCTGCATCCTTAGTTAGGTCCGGATACTTCTCTTGTGATCTGAAGAACAATTTATACATCTCCACGGGCGTCGTACCCATAAAATGTTGGAGAACTCGTGGTCCCTCTGGATTAAATTCCCACAGACGGAGGGGTGGCGTTTGCAGGCGTAAGGCGCCCGAATCAACATAACCTGCGCCACTACGACCAGATTGATCTCTCTTTCTTGGAGGTCTCGAATACGGCCCTGCAATAGTGGAACGTCCTTGGACGCCCCCCAGTCGAGCCCCTTGTTGACCCATGATGCCAACCGCTGTGGTGGACCTGAGCGGAAGGCGGGAGGCGCCACCCATTTGGTGCCCCTAGGAGCGGTGATATAGAACCACTCCCGTTGCCACAAACCAAGCTCCTCTTGAAAAGAGCCCTCGGGCCCCGCAGGCGTCGGCACACTTGCTTATGACTGCCTCCACACTCTGCTTGTTGCCCCTCGATCATCTTGGCTCCACCTTGAAGGTCTTGAGCCACAATCCAAAGTGAGGGGTAATATGGAGGAAGGCTTCACATACGACAATGAATGACGAGATATGGAGGATGGACTCGGATTCAAGTCATGGAAATCCAGCCCATAATAAAACATGAGCCCCCGCACAAAGGGATCCGTCGGGAAGCCTAAACCCTGAAGGAAGTGAGACACGAACACCACGCTCTCGCCGGGCTCGGGAGTGGGAATGACCTGCCCTGGAGCAGGCAGCCTATGCGAAATCTCGCCGGTTAGATACCTGGCATCTCGCAGCTTTAACACATTTCTTCTGTGACGGAAGAAGACATCCATCGGCCGAGCTGGTCGGAGCCGGACATCGTCGAAGGTCCGAAGCGCCTAAATCTGAAGCTTTGGGTGTTAGAACTTCGGCGCGGGCGAACTCGATGGAGGGTGGAAAAAAGAAGGGGGCCTTGGTCTCATTATAAAGAGGTTGAATACCAAGAGCCCTCCCCATGGTTGATTAGGACTCACCTTCGATAGAGGAGGCGTGCCAATGGGCACGGTCGGGTTACCCACGTCCGTATTGATGAGAATCCCGGAATAAGGGGGCACGATCTATGCTTTGATAAGACGTGCCAAGGAAACCGCCTCGCTAAACGCGCTGAGGTGGGACAGTAAAAAACGATTCATATAAAGACCTGGCCGTGGTGTGATGTCACGCCGCGGAATACGTCAGCAGATCTGTGCAAAAATTATTCTCTCTACGGTAGTATGTGGAACTTGTTTTGCAGAGCCGGACACTATCCTTGTGTTCAAAACCTTCTATGAAGTATTCGGAGGAGGAACCCGCCTTGCAATGCCGACGCCAAGAGGCGCGCCGGACTCGTCGTCATTGAAGCCTGGTTCAGGGAGACTCTTGAGGAGTCCTGGACTAGGGGTGTCCGGATAGCCGAACTATCATCTTTGGCCGGACTCCTAGACTATGAAGATACAAGATTGAAGACTTCGTCCGTGTCCGGATGGGACTTTCCTTGTCGTGGAAGGCAAGCTTGGCGATACGGATATGTAGATCTCCTACCATTGTAACCGACTGTGTAACCCTAACCCTATCCGGTGTCTATATAAACCGGAGGGTTTTAGTCCCAAGGACAAACAACAATCATACCATAGGCTAGCTTCTAGGGTTTAGCCTCTACGATCTCGTGGTAGATCTACTCTTGTACTACCCATATCATCAATATTAATCAAGTAGGAGTAGGGTATTACCTCCATCGAGAGGGCCCGAACCTGGGTAAAAACATCGTGTCCCTTGTCTCCTGTTACCATCCGCCTAGACGCACAGTTCGGGACCCCCTACCCGAGATCCGCCGGTTTTGACACCGACACTCCCCCTCCACCAATAAGCACATTCCACGGCTTGTCCAAAACAACGGGCACCGTCCAACTAACAACAGTCTTAGGGGAGTTTTGTTTGAAGTTATATTTTGATTTAATTTGAGCATGAAACTGGGCATCCCAATTACCAGTCATTTTCTCGTGAATTATGAGCGGAGTCCACTCATCATGAGAATAAACCACCTAGCATGGAAGATACTGATAGCCCTAGTCGCTACATGAGTGATTCGGGCATACAAAACAGATTATCATTTGAAGGTTTAGAGTTTGGCACATGCAAATTTACTTGGAACGGCTGGTAAATACCGCATATAGGTAGGTATGGTGGACTCATATGGAACAACTTTGGGTTTATGGAAGTGGATGCACAAGCAGTATTCCCGCTTAGTACAAGTGAAGGCTAGCAAGAGATTAAGGAGCGACCAACTAGAGAGCGACAACAGTCATAAACATGCATTGAGATTAACCAACATTGAGTGCAAGCATGAGTAGGATCTAAATCACCATGAACATAAATATCGTCGAGGCTATGTTGATTTTGTTTCAACTACATGCGTGAACATGTGCCAAGTCAAGCCACTCGAATCATTCAAAGGAGGATACCATCCTATCATACTACATCACAACCATTTTAAAAGCATGTTGGCACGCAAGGTAAACCATTATAAACTCCTAGCTAATTAAGCATGGCATGAGTAACTATAATCTCTAATTGTCATTGCAAACATGTTTCATTCATAATGGGCTGAACCAAGAACGATGAACTAATCATATTTACAAAAACAAGATAGGTTGAGTTCATATCAGCTTTTCCTCATCTCAATCATTTCATCATATATCATCATTATTGCCTTTCACTTGCAGGACCGAACGGTGTGGATAATAATAATAGTGCACGTGCACTGGACTAAGCTGGAATCTGCAAACATTTATTAAAAGGAGAAGACAAGGTAATATGGGCTCTTTGTTAGATCGACAATAATGCATATGAGAGCCACTCAACCATTTCATCATGGTCTTCTCCTCTCACCCCAAAGAAAAGAAAAATAATTTCAAAGAAACACAATGGAATATTTTTGGATTTTTTGTTTTTATGAAAAAAGTGAAACAAGAACGAGATAAACTATTTACACGGGAAAGCTCCCAACAAGCAAAAGAAGAACGAGAAATCTTTTTGGGTTTTCTTTTAATACTTGTAACGTCCCAAATTTTCAATTTGGAATGTTATACATAGAGCATCATTGCATATCATAGTTTTTCGTTGCATTTTTGCTCGGTCCTAGAAATTCTACCCAACTCAAGGACCCACAGAGAGAGTTGGGGATTTTCGTTATTTTCATATTTGAGTTTTCTCAAATTTTGAAAATAGGATCATTTGATTTTAATTATTTTATCTTCAATTATTTCTACTACCAAAATAAGAGAGAGGGAATAAAATGAATTTTCCAAAATAAAGAAATAATTAAAATTTAATATTAAAATCAAATAAGATTTTATTTTGGAGTTTTTCGTCTTTTTATTTGAATTTAGGAAAAATGCGCGTTTTTCAAAATTGCATTTAGGCCCCAAATAAATGTTCATTAAATCCGGCTTGATTTTAGAAGCCGGGGAAATTTTATTTCAGGATTTTTGGAGTCTGTTTAGTATTTCTTTTTATTTTTTCTCATGTAATTATTAAAAAACGCCATCGACCTACGGCCGTGTCCGCCTAGGACTCCCGGCCCATGAGGCTTATCGCCCGGCCCACCTGGGACCCTAGCAAAACCACCCGTGCCTCGAGCCCCCGCCGCCGCCGATCTCCGCGCCTCGCGCCGCCCAAACCCGCCGGATCCCCGCCACGGACGCCGACCGCCGCCCATTGTCGCCGAATCGCACGGACGAGGTTCGTCGCCACCTCGAAAACCGTGCCGCCGGTTTTTCTAAAAACCGGACGGTTTTTTTACGGTTTTTTTCGGTTTTTTTATTTTCATTTTTTTACTAGTTTCGTTTTTTTCGGTTTAGGTTAAATAGCGAACGTTCGTTCGTTAGTTCGTTTAAACGAACGCGTTCGTCAGATTAGTTTAGTTAACGAACGTCCGTTTGTTAACCCGTTCGTCGTTTTTCTTTTCCTCGGATTTAATCCGCGATTTTTCTGATCGCGATTCCTGATCCGCTTTTCGTTTTAGTATAACTTTTCGCTCGTTTATCGGAATCAGGCGATTCAAGCGGCTGGAGTTTCGTCTCGAAACCCTCTTTCTGAATAATCTACTTAAACAAGTTTTTGCTTCTGTAAAATTTGACTTAGATCCAGATTAGTAAAACAAAGCTGTTTTCTTCCGCCGTTTGACTTTCGTTGCTTCGTTTGATTTGATTTCTTTTTGCAAACCGGAGTTCTTAAGTTGAACTATCTAGTTAGATCTATTTGAGTTTTACCTATGCATTAGATGAGTACTTATTGTATGCTTGTTTGTTTGTCTGCGATAGAATACCCGGAGTGCGCCGCCTGTTACTTCGAGTCTCTAGGTTTCGCGGATCATCAGCAAGGCAAGTAACACTTTGATCATACCTCTTCTCATACCCAGTTTTTATGCATTAGATCTATCCTCAAACACTTGCATGATTAGGATCTAATTAAATTGTGGGATGGGAAGTAGTTGAGGTAGTACCTATTACCTGTTTTATTATAAACCTTTGGGAGTTACTTCTACGTTTGCTTATTATGCTATGCTATGCTATGCTAGTAGACGTGGATAGGGTGAGTGTATCCATGACAGATGTGAGATTGTTAATTAATGGTTTATTTAAGGAGGCAACTTAAACACACATCTGGGTGGATTGAGGCACCTGGTTTCTATCAGGACTTGCCTGTATTTCTTCGGACCGCCACCCAGGCTCAAAGGGATCATGAGATTATTCAAACTAGAAACTTCCGTGTGCAACCACAAGCCATTATGGGCTCTGGCATAGTTGATTAAGTTGTGCGAACTCTTACGGGTAGGCTAGCTGATGTAGGGGATGTAGGTTGGTACAGTCTACCCACATGTAAGGTGCTAGCGCTTCTGAAAGACTATGTCTCGGTCATCCGTCTCTCAAACACCATGTAGTGCGAGAACCAAGCGGAGGCGATCGAGTCTTGTGGGGAAAAGTGCGCAAACCTCTGCAGAGTGTATAAACTAATCATGGTTAGCCGTGTCCCCGGTTATGGACATCTTGAGTATCTAGTACTTGAATATCATGTGAATCTCATCATGTTACTTCTAAATTAATATTGTTGGGTTGTTATTGAGTACTTTTAATTGGGATTGAGGATGTCATCAACCATTCTCAATGTTTCACAACCACCATGATAGTTAAATAAATTTTATTCCTTTGCAGTAGGGAAAAATTGGCTTTACGCAAAAACTGTAACCATAGAGCTTTTCCACTAGCCAAATATGCATGTAGTATAGACTTTTTACTCCATTATTTCTCTATGGGTTACATTGCCAGCATATTCCATGTGCTGACCCATTTTCGGGCTGCAACTTTTCATGTTGCGCATTTTTCGCATTTACAGTAAGGTGTTTAGGTCGTGGTTCTATACTCGATGATGCCGTTGGAGTTGATGGACTCGCTTATTCTTCCAAGCCTTCATTGTTATCGTATTTAGATGGCCTTAAGCCATTTTTATTTTATTAAGTTCTCTCTTGAGACATTCGATTGTAATAAGTGTGTGATTGCTACTCTGTTATAAATCCTCCGAGTGCTGTATGGTGTCGGCATTCTTGATCTAGGGATGACACCGAAATAGAGATCGACTGTTTGAGGTCCTGGTCGCTACAAAGATGGTATCGAGCACACGCCGACCGTGAGGACACGACCATTAAGCTAAAGCCCTAGATCACTACTCTCTCTTCTCATTTCTAACTCCTCA
Organism: Aegilops bicornis; assembly: GCA_021605145.1. Classification (NCBI taxonomy): domain Eukaryota; kingdom Viridiplantae; phylum Streptophyta; class Magnoliopsida; order Poales; family Poaceae; genus Aegilops; species Aegilops bicornis. The sequence continues at coordinate 465,710,191 of CM038671.1, forward strand.
TCTTTTCTACTCTTTTAGGATGACGGAAGCGAGGATCAAGTTCACTCAGCCGGATGATGATACACCCTTTGGACGACACCTGAAGGAAGTCACTAAGTACCTAAACATTGGATTACCAAACTTCACTGGGACCTACAATTCCACTTTATCCGAAGAAGAGCGCTGGAAGATTCAAGCTCAAGTTCCCGGAAGAATGTTTGCGCCAATCACGGAGCCCATAGAGTGTGTTTTCAATGCACCAACCTGGAGTTTGGGAAAGAGCATGGCAGCCCACATAACCATGGGACGCATTGGAGAAGTTTACAAAGAAGACCTCAAGGATACTATCTACCAGATTTGTGGGCGCCGAGATGAACAATGGGAGATAGTTGGCACTAAGAAGGACCGATCCATTGCAGCTTTCATCCAGGAGTTAAACCAGCACATTCGACGCCAGGAGAACCAGATGTGCGCAGACATGATGGAGTTGAAGATAGCAAAAGCCAAGATTATCGAACTAGAAGGAGAACTTAAGGCCACACGCAAGGACTACATGGAGGAGATTGTAGCTCTAGTGGGACAAAACGGCGATCTTAAGGAGAAGATTGAAGAACTCATGGGAAATTCAGCACCCGGAGGAGAAGATGAAGATAGCACCTGTCGTAAAACTACATCATCATCGCATTTACACCGATTCCGATCCTAGTGATGATGATTACGAAGATGAAGCCGAGCAGATATCATGGAGTCTTCATCGGAGCAGTTTTTCTAGTTGACCACCATAACAATAGTAGATTACCCCCATTTTATATTAGTTTTAGTTTCAGCACTTTGTAACGATAGATAGACCGTTGTATGCCCTTGTTTGAATTGATTGGAGTGATATTGTGTGATTTGTCTCATGTGCATATGGGTAGTGTTTCTCTCTAGACCTCATTCTATTCTTAACTCTCGTCTTTTCTTTAAACCCCTCAGATGCCTCCGAGACGCGACACCGGATTTGTTTTCCCGCCAGAGATCACTCAGTTGATTCAGCAGCAGAATGCCTTGATTCAAACATTGGTACATAACCAACGCAACAACAACAACAACAACAACAACAACAACAACAACAACAACAACAACAACAACAACAACAACAACAACAACAACAACAACAACAACAACAACAACAACAACAACAACAACAACAACAACAACAACAACAACAACAACCCACCGCCACCACCACCAGTTGACCATTTGACCCGTTTCTTAAGGCTGAATCCGCCGGTGTTTTCCAAAGAGCACCGAGCCGATTGTTGCGTATGATTGGCTCCGTAAGATAGGGAGGGGTTGACCAACTGCAGGATGTACAGATGGAGAAAGGGTGAAATTTGCCGCACATCAGCTCGAAGGACCCGCAGCATGGTGGGAGAATTTTACAGCCACTTACCTCAGAGACACTGTCACATGGGATCAGCCAAGAAGCTTCTCAGACGCCCATGTTTCAGCAGGAGCTATGGCCATGAAGAAGCGTGAGTTTCGCAACTTGCACCAAGGAGGACGGACAGTTGGCCAGTATGTGGATGATTTTAGCAAGTTAGCACGTTATGCCCCGGATGACGTTGCTACGGATGCAGCCAAGCAGGAGAAGTTTCTAGAAGGACTGAATGATGAGCTGAGCATGCAGTTGATGGTAGCCACTTTCAATAACTACCAGGAGTTGGTAGATTGTGCGCTTATGATTGAAGGGAAGCAGCAGTAGATTGACCATCGCAAGAGGAAGTATGGACAGGGGAAGAATAACTTTGGAGCTCAGCAGAAACTTCGCTTTACCGCGAAGCCAGGAGGACAATTTCAGCATACCCATGGAGGAGGTAGCTCGCACAACCATAATGGCACCAAGAATGGGAACGGGAATGGAGGAAGCAATGGACAAAACCGCACCAACCCGTCAACACCATCCAAGGTAGACTGAGCCACATCACTTGCTTTAAGTGCCGCAAGACCGGGCATTATGCAAATGATTATCCGTAAGGCCAAAATGGAAATGGTAATGGAAGCTCGGGAAAGAAGCCGAACCCTTTCAACAAAGGACAAGTGAACCACGTTACCGTGGAGGAGGTTGAAGCTTCGGCCGGATGCGTAATAGGTAATTTTTGGTTAAGACTTTTACTGCAGGTTGTTCTTTTTGATCTTGGTGCATCACATTCATACATATCAAGGGATTTGTGGATAAGTATAACCTACCAACCCAAGCCCTTAGGTCACCCATGCTAGTAACCTCACCCGAGCGTAATACAGCTAGTATATGGTGTGATCGGCGCCATTAAGGATTGGACACTATGTTTTCCCCTCGGACCTAATAGTTCTGGAATCGCAAGGATTGGATGTGATATTAGGCATGGATTGGTTATCGAAGTATGGAGGGAACATAGATTGCGCCAGTAAGTCAATTTTGCTTACCACCCGTAAGGGAGGAGAATCAAGTTTGTATCATGGCATGAGCCGAGGAGAGCACATGTAAATTCCTTAATGTGAGTTGTGCAGGAGGAAGTACCGGTGGTAAGGGATTTCCGGACGTGTTTCGGAAGAGTTGCGAGCATGCCACCGGATAGAGACATTGAGTTTCGATTGAACTACTACCGAGGCTGGCCGATATCTAAGAGACCGTATAGGATGCCAGCCCAAGATTTGGAGGAAATTAAGAAGCAGATTAAGGAGTTCTTTGGATAAAGGTTTTATTCGCCCAAGTTCTTCATACAGGGATCACCAGTACTTCTAGTGGAGAAGAAGGATGGATCACTGAGAATGGTTGTTGATTATCGAGGATTGAATGAAGTGACCATTAAGAACAAGTACCCCCTGCCGATGATCAACGACTTGTTTGACCAATTGCAAGGAGCTAAGGTGTTTTCCAAGATCGATTTGCGATCGTGGTACCATCGATTGAAGATTCGAGAGCGGGATATACCTAAGACGGCTTTTACCACCGTGCACGGGCTGTATGAGTATACCGTTATGTCATTTGGTCCGACTAACGCACCTGCCTATTTTATGAACATGATGAACAAAGTGTTTATGGAGTTTTTGGATAAGTTCGTCATGGTGTTCATTGATGATATTTTGGTTTACTCGAAGAATGAAGAAGAACATAAGGAGCATTTGCGTTTGGTACTCGAGAAGCTTAGAGAACACCAGTTGTATGCCAAGTTCAGCAAGTGTGAGTTTTGGTTGAAGGAAGTTGGATTTCTTGGACATGTTATATCCGGAGAAGGTATAGCGATGACCCCACTAAAGTTGTCACTGTGACAAACTGGGAAGCGCCAACAACAGTTGGAGAGATCCGGAGTTTCCTTGGACTCGCAGGATACTACCGGAGATTCATTGAGAATTTCTCAAGGATTGCGAAACCTATGACAGAATTGTTGAAGAAGGATACCAAGTTCATTTGGACCAAGGAGTGTGAAGCTAGTTTCCAAGAGTTGAAGAAACGTTTGGTTACCTCGCCAGTGTTAATTCTGCCAGATCAGACCAAGGATTATGAGGTGTCTTTGCGATGCTTCACGACGAGGACTTGGAGCGGTGCTTATGCGAGGAGGGAGAGTTGTTTCAGATGCTTCCACGGCAGCTTAAGCCTCATGAGCTAAATTATGCTACGCATGATTTGGAGTTAGCAAAGTAGTGCATGCGTTGAAAACATGGAGACATTTCCTCATTGGAAACCATTGTGAGGTGTATACGGATCACAAGAGTTTAAAATACATCTTCATGCAGAAGGAGTTAAATATTAGGCAGAGGAGATGGTTGGAGCTCATCAAGGATTACGATATGAGATTACATTATCACCCCGGAAAGGCTAACGTTGTAGCAGATGCATTGAGCCGTAAGAGTCACGTCAACACCCTAATGACGGGAGAAATACCAAAGGAGTTATCCGAGGATCTTCGAGAGCTATGTTTGGAAATAGTTCCGAGAGGCTATGTAGCAGCATTGGAGATTCAGTCAACTTTGATGGATAAAATCGTGGAAGCTCAGAAGACTGAGAAAGAGATTGCCTCTATAAAGGAGAAAATGAGCGAAGGAAAAGCAAAGGGATTTCATGAGGATGAGCACGATACCCTATGGTTTGAGGACCGTGTTTATGTGCCCAATGACCCGGAGATCAGGAAGTTGATTCTACAAGAGGCACATGATTCACCATATTCGATTGACCAGAAATACCAAGATGTATTTGGATTTGAAGAATGCTTTCGTTGGACCGAATGAAGAAGGATATTGCGTAGTACGTAGCAGTTTGTGATGTATGTCAGAGGGTGAAGGCAGAACATCAGAAGCCAGCAGGATTATTACAGCCATTGCCTATACCCGAATGGAAGTGGGATAAACTAGGTATGGATTTCATCACGGGATTGCCCAGGACCCGTTCAGGCTATGACTCAATTTGGGTGGTAGTCGACCGTTTGACAAAGGTAGCTCATTTCATTCCAAAGAAAGACTACCTACAAGCGATTGCCAAATTGGCTAAGATATACATGACCAGGATTGTATGCTTGCATGGAGTTCCGAGGAGTATCGTGTCGATTAGAGGAACCCGGTTTACCTCAAGGTTCTAGGCGATTTGCACGAAACTTTGGGAACCAGATCGAGTTTAGCACAACTTTTCATCCACGTACGGATGGACAAACCGAGAGAGTCAACCAGATTTTGGAGGATATGCTTAGAGCTTGTGCTTTGGATTATGGATCAAGTTGGGATGACAATTTGCCATATGCGGAGTTTTCTTATAACAACAGTTACCAAACCAGTCTGAAGATGGCCCCTTTTGAAGCCTTGTACGGAAGGAGGTGCAGGACCCCGTTGTTGTGTGTTGTTGTGGGATGAAGTTGGAGACCGCCAGTTGTTTGGACCAGATTTGATTAAGGAGTCTGAACGGAAAGTAAAGTTGATTCGCGATAGGCTCAAGGTAGCCCAGTCAAGACAGAAGAGTTATGCGGATTCAAAATGCAAGGAGACAGAATACGAAGTCGGAGACAGAGTTTATCTTCGAGTATCACCACTTCGAGGAGTTAAGCGTTTTGGAGTTAAGGGAAAGTTAGCACCCCGATTTGTAGGACCTTATCGTGTTTTGGAACGCATGGGAGAAGTTGCGTACAAGTTGGAACTACCCGAAGGATTGTCAGGAGTTCATGACGTGTTTCATGTTTCACAGTTGAAGAAGTGTCACGCAGAGATGGCCGTATACCACTAAGAGATACAGTGCCACTGGAAGCGATTCAGCTGAATGATGATTTGACCTATGAGGAGAAATCAGTTAAGATTCTCGAGTTTGCCAGTCGAGTTACCCGCAGCAAGGTCATTAAGTTTTGCAAAGTTCAATTGGAGCCACCACACGGAGGATGAAGCCACACAGGAGCGAGAGGAAGATTTGCTTAAGGACCACCTCACCTATTTTCTAGCCAACCCGAATCTCGAGGGCGAGATTCATCTTAAGGGGGTAGGTTTGTAACATCCCAAATTTTCAATTTGGAATGTTATACATAGAGCATCATTGCATATCATATTTTTTCGTTGCATTTTTGCTCGGTCCTAGAAATTCTACCCAACTCAATGACCCACGGAGAGAATTGGGGATTTTCGTTATTTTCATATTTGAGTTTTCTCAAATTTTGAAAATAGGATCATTTGATTTTAATTATTTTATCTTCAATTATTTCTACTACCAAAATAAGAGAGAGGGAATAAAATGACTTTCCCAAAATAAAGAAATAATTAAGATTTAATAATAAAATCAAATAAGATTTTATTTTGGAGTTTTTCGTCTTTTTATTTGAATTTAGGAAAAATGCGCGTTTTTCAAAATTGCATTTAGGCCCCAAATAAATGTTCATTAAATCCGGCTTGATTTTAGAAGCCGGGGAAAATTTATTTCGGGATTTTTGAAGTCTCTTTAGTATATTTTTTTCTGCGCGTAATTATTTAAAAAAACCGCCACCGACCTACGGGCCGTGTCCGCCTAGGACTCCCGGCCCGCGAGGCTTTATAAGCCGCCCACCGGGGACCCTAGCCAGCCGCCCGCGCCTCGAGCCTCCCAGCCGCCCGCGCCGCCGCCACGCCTCGCCCGCCCGACCCACGGATCGCCGCCCGCCCGTGAACCCCGCCGACCACCGTCCCGCCGTCGCGGAATCCCACGGACGAGGTTCGCCGCCGCCTCGAAAACCATGCCGCCGGTTTTTCTAAAAACAGGACGGTTTTTTTACGGTTTTTTTCGGTTTTGGTTAAATAGCGAACGTTTGTTCGTTAGTTCGTTTAAACGAACGTGTTCGTCAGATTATTTTAGTTAACGAACGTCCGTTCGTTAACCCGTTCGTCGTTTTTCCTTTTCTCGGATTAAATCCGCAATTTTTCTGATCGCGATTCCTGATCCGATTTTCGTTTTAGTATAATTTTTTGCTCGTTTATCGGAATCAGGCGATTCAAGCGCCTGGAGTTTCGTCTCAAAACCCTCTTTCAGAATAATCTACTTAAACAAGTTTTTGCTTCTGTAAAATTTGACTTAGATCCAGATTAGTAAAATGAAGCTGTTTTCTTCTGCCGTTTGACTTTCGTTGCTTCGTTTGATTTGATTTCTTTTTGCAAACCGGAGTTCTTAAGTTGAACTATCTGGTTAGATCTATTTGAGTTTTACCTGTGCATTAGATGAGTACTTATTGTTTGCTTGTTTGTTTGTCTGCGATAGAATACCCGGAGTGCGCCGCCTGTTACTTCGAGTCTCTAGGTTTCATGGATCATCGGCAAAGGCAAGGAACACTTTGATCATACCTCTTCACATACCCAATTTTTATGCATTAGATCTATCCTCAAACACTTGCATGATTAGGATCTAATTAAATTGTGGGATGGGAAGTAGTTGAGGTAGTACCTATTACCTATTTTATTATAAACCTTTGGGAGTTACTTCTACGTTTGCTTATTATGCTATGATATGCTAGTAGACGTGGATTGGGTGGATTGAGGCACCTGGTTTCTATCAGGACTTGCCTGTATTTCTTCGGACCGCCACCCAGGCTCAAAGGGATCATGAGATTATTCAAACTAGAAACTTCCGTGTGCAGCCACAAGCCATTATGGGCTCTGTATTAGTTGATTAAGTTGTGCGAACTCTTACGGGTAGGCTAGCTGATGTAGGGGATGTAGGTTGGTACGGTCTACCCACATGTAAGGTGCTAGCGCTTCTGAAAGACTGTGTCTCGGTCATCCGTCTCTCAAACACCATGTAGTGCGAGAAACCAAACGGAGGCGATCGAGTCTTGTGGGGAAAAGTGCGCAAACCTCTGCAGAGTGTATAAACTAATCATGGTTAGCCGTGTCCCCGGTTATGGACATCTTGAGTATCTAGTACTTGGATATCATGTGAATCTCACCATGTTACTTCTAAATTAATATTATTGGGTTGTTAATGAGTACTTTTAATTGGGATTGAGGATGCTGTCAACCATTCTCAATGTTTCACAACCACCATGATAGTTAAATAAATTTTATTCCTTTGCAGTAGGGAAAAATTGGCTTTACGCAAAAACTGTAACCATAGAGGTTTTCCACCAGCCAAATATGCATGTAGTATAGACTTTTTACTCCATTATTTCTCTATGTGTTACATTGCCAGCATATTCCATGTGCTGACCCGTTTTCGGGCTGCAACTTTTCATGTTGTAGACTTTTCAGACGACGAGTAAGGTGTTTAGGTCTTGGTTCTATACTCAGTGATGCCGTTGGAGTTGATGGTCTCGCTTATTCTTCCAAGCCTTCCGCTGTTATCGTATTTAGATGGCCTTAAGCCATTTTTATTTTATTAAGTTCTCTCTTGAGACATTCGATTGTAATAAGTGTGTGATTGCTACTCTGTAATAAATACTTGAGTCTTGTGTGGTGTCGGCATTCTTGATCCAGGATGACATCGAGCACGTAGATCGATCGCTTGAGGTCCGTCACTAACTACTAAATAAACATGGAAAGGGAACTAAACAGAAGCTACAACTATTTTTTTCGTTTTTCTTAAAAGAATTCAAACACACAAGAAGAAAGCGAGAGAAAGAAATAAACTAACATGGATAATACAATGAAAAATTATGAACACCGACAACTAGAATGAGTGTGTGAACATGAATGTAATGTCAGTGAGAAATACGTACTCACCCAAGCTTAGGCTTTTGGCCTAAGTTGGTCTATGCCCATGGATCAAAGTAGCCTTCTCCTGTGTACTGAGGAGGATCCTGGGGGTTCCACTGGTTAGCGAGCTCCTGTGGCTCCCACTGATAAATACACTCCTGATAAGGCTCAGGTGATGGTTCTGGCTCGTGAACTGGGGATCGCGTCCGCTCCCAATATGCATAAATGTCCTCGGGCATGATGAGGTACATGCCTGAATGAATATTAAACAAAGAAGGTGCAGGCAAGGTAATAATATGACAAGTCTTCTCGCTAAATACCAAGTTATAGATGAGTCTCTTGTCATCATCTTTCCTAATAAAATCATGTGCTACCATACTGTCATAATCTAAGTATATAGTGGGGAGCAGCTTCTCCTCCCTCTCATCGTGCCTAATGGGTATCTCAAAGCGTTTAGCAAGGCGGGAGGCATAGATACCTCAGAAAATAGGCCCCTTCGAATGGTTTAAGCTCAATCGTCGAGCAAACATAGCACCCAAACTGAAAGTTCTATCACGAAGTAAATCATGGCGCAAAATAGCAAGGTCAGGGGCACTAAGGCTTCCACTCTCCCCGCAACCAATTACACATCTCCCGACAAATAATGAGTAGTAGCACAAAACAGGAAAAATTTAAACTAGCCACTCTCGCTTCCGACACCTTTCTCCTTTCCCCAACGGTAACTTCATCAATAAAATCTTCCACATCTCTAGGACGTGGCTCATCGACACCGCCCTCATAAGGTAATTTGCAAACCTCAAAGTCATAAAGCGTCATCTCCTTATATATGCTCATCATATAAGTGAAATTCTACCGTGGGTGGTGATCTCCTAGCATGGAAGTGAAAATTTTGCACGAAAGTATTAGTGAGTAGGAGGTATTGATCACACTTATCGTTGAGGAAGTCGGTGATGCCTGCATTCACAGCCAAATAATAGAAATCATCATAAATTCTGGCCACCCCAAGAATGCATCACTTGGTCATTCACACGGCCAAACCTCTGCGGTGCGGGGGAAGGTTATACTTGGGCTTCTTCTTCTCTTCATTTTCATTTCCTTTAGAACCACGACTTGAAGAGCCTCTTAACAATCTCCTCATCATTTTCTTCCTTTGAAAATTTCTGAAACTTTTAGTGACTCAAAATAGAAGTGAACCAAACTCAACAAGATTGATAGCAACTACTCCTACAAGTGTCTAGAGGCTATATCATGCATCAAAACTACTTTGGACCATATAAATTTGACATGCAAGCTCAAGAACAGGGTCACCACTGCAACAAAAATTTGCAATAAATAAAGCACTAGAACAAAAATTAATTGGACAAATGGAGGAGTCACATACCAAAGAACAATCCCCTAAAACAGTTTTGCAAATGAAGCTTTGCACAAGGAAATAAAAAATGGCAGCAAGGTGAGCTAGAACACGAGTTTGAGCAATGAGATGATTTTTTCTAGAGGAAGACAAAGTGGATGGGTGCTGGAATAAGTGAGGGGCCCTACATGGGACCCACAAGGCAGGGGCGCCCAGGGGGTAGGGCGCGCCCTCCACCCTTGTGGCCCACTGGTGCATCCCCCTGGTGCATGTTCAGTGCCATAAATTCTAAAATATTTTATAAAAAATCATACTAAATTTTCAGGTCATTTGGAGAACTTTTATTTTTGGGACATTTTTATTGCATGAATAGTTCAGAAAACAGACGAATAATACTATTTTTGCTTATTTATTCTAAATAACAGAAAGTAAAAAGTAGGTATAGAAAGTTGTGCTTTCTAAATTCATCCATTTCATGCTCATCAAAAGGAATCCATTAACAAGGTTGATCAAGTCTTATTAACAAACTTCTTCCGAAGGACATGAAACCGGAGAATTTTTTAATAACACTAGGTTACCTCAACGGGGATATGCAAGTCCCCAACAATAAGAATATCATATTTTTTTTGACAGTAGGAAGAGGGAATTCAAAACCTCCAATAGTAATAGTTGAAAATTTTCCAATAGAATTGATACTATGAACTTGATGTTGTTTCTTCAGAAAGTGTACTGTATGATCATTACCGTTAACATGAAAAGTGACATTGCCTTTATTGCAATCAGTAACAGCCCATGCAGTATTCAAAAAGGGTCTACCAAAGATGATCGATATACTGTCGTCCTCGGGAATATCAAGAATAACAAAGTCCGTTAAGATAGTAACATTTGCAACCAGAACAGGCACATCCTCACAAATACCGATGGGTATAGCAATTGATTTATCAACCATTTGCAAAGAGATTTCAGTAGGTGTCAACTTATTCAATTCAGGTCAACGATATAAAGTGAAAGGCATAACAGTAACACCGACTCAAGATCACATAAAGCAGTTTTTACATAGTTTCTTTTAATGGAGCATGGAATAGTTGGTACTCCCGGATTTCCAAGTTTCTGTGGTATTCCACCCTTAAAAGTACAATTAGCAAGCATGGTGGAAATTTCAGCTTCCGGTATCTTTCTTTTATTTGTAACAATATCTTTCATATACTTAGCATAAGGAGACATTTTCAGCATATCAGTCAAACGCATACGCAAAAAGATAGGTCTAATCATTTTAGCAAAGTGCTCAAAATCCTCATCATCCTTTTTCTTGGATGGCTTAGGAGGAAAGGGCATGGGTTTTTGAACCCATGGTTCTCTTTCCCTACCATGTTTCCTAGCAATGAAGTCTCTCTTATCATAACGTTGATTCTTTGATTGTGGGTTTTCAGGATCAACAACAGGTTCAATCTCTACATCATTATCATTACTAGGTTGAGCATCAACATCAACATCATCATCAACATTATCACTAGGTTCATGTTCATCACCAGATTGTGTCTCAGCATCAGAAATAGAAATATCATTGGGATTCTCAGGTGTATCTATAATAGGTTCATTAGAAGTATGCAAAGTCCTATCAGTTTTCTTTTCTTTTTATTAGAAGGACTAGGTGCATCCGTATTAGTTCTTTGAGAATCTTGCTCAACTCTCTTAGGATGGCCCTCGTGATACAAAGATTCCTGAGTCATCTTACCACCTATAGTCATAACCCTAACAACATTATCATTGTTCTTACTATTCAACTCATTGAGCAAATCATCATGTGCCTTAAGTACTTGTTCAACTTGAGTTTTAACCATGGAAGCATGCTTATTAATAAGCTTAAGATCATTAACAGTTCTACTCATATAATCACCCAAGCATTCAAGCATGGAAGCATTACGTTTCAATTGTCTACTAACATAAGCATTAAAGTTTTCTTGTTTAACGATAAAATTATCAAACTCATCCAAGCATTGACTAGCAGACTTATTATGAGGAATATCACCTTCATCAAATCTATAGAGAGAATTCATGTCGCTTGAAGCTACGTCGATATTTCCCCAAAGAGGAAGGGATGATGCAACACAACGGCGGTAGGCCTTTCCCTTAGATATGAAACCAAGGTTATCGAACCAGTAGGAGAACCAAGCAACACAACGTAAACAACCCCTACACACAGATAACAAATCCTCGCAATCTGACGTGTTAAAGGGGTTGTCAATCCCTTTCGGGGTACGACGCCTCAAGTAGGCAAACGGACGTGATATAAATTTGTAGTAAATTGATAGATCGAACGCCAAATAAAATAAATAAGAATAAATTACAGCAAGGTATTTTTGTATTTTCGGTTTAATAGATCTGAAAATAAATGCAAGGAAAAAGTAGATCGCAAAGGCAAATATATGAGAAAGAGACCCGGGGGTCGTTGCTTTCACTAGTGGCTTCTCTCGAGAAAAATAGCAAACGGTGGGTGAACAAATTACTATTGGGCAATTGATAGAACTTCAAATACTCATGACAATATCCAAGCAATGATCATTATATAGGCATCACATCCAAGATTAGTAGACCGAATCTTGCCTGCATCTACTTCTATTGCTCCAGACATCGACCGCTATCTAGCATGCATCTAGTGTATTAAGTTCATGGAGAAACAGAGTAATGCAATAAGAACGATGACATGATGTTTTTTTGACAAGATCTATCTATGTAGAGATAGACCCCATCGTTTTATCCTTAATAGCAACGATACATACCTATCGGTTCCCTTTCTGTCACTGGGATCAAGCACCGTAAGATCGAACCCACTACAAAGCACCTCTTCCCATTGCAAGATAAATAGATCAAGTTGGCCAAACAAAACCCAAATATCGGAGAAGAAATACGAGGCTATAAGAGATCATGCATAAAAGAGATAGAAGAAACTCAAATACTTTCATGGATATAAAAAGATAGATCTGATCATAAACTCGAAGTTCATCGATCCCAACAAACACACCGGAAAAGAGTTACATCATATGGATCTCTAAGAGACCATTGTATTGAAAATTCAGAGAGAGAGAGAGAGAGAGGAAGCCATCTAGCTACTAACTACGGACCCGAAGGTCTACAAAGAACTACTCACGCATCATCGGAGAGGCGCCAATGGATGTGGTGAACCCTATCCGAGATGGTGTCTAGATTGGATCTGGTGCTTCTGGACTCTGCGGCAGCTGGATGAATATTTCATCGATGCCTTTAGGGTTTCTGGAATATTGGGGTATTTATAGAGCAAAGAGGTGGTCCGGGCACCATGTGGGCACAACCCACCAGGGCGCGCCTGGCCCTTCTGGTGCGCCCTGGTGGGTTGTGCCCTCCTCGAGGCACCCCCAGGCGCAGCCAGGGCCCATTACGTTCCTTTTGGTCCAAAAAAATCTCCGTAAGTTTTGTTGCGTTTGGACTCCGTCTGATATTGATTTCCTGCGATGTAAAAAACATGCAGAAGACAACAACTGTCACTTGGCACTATGTCAATAGGTTAGTACCAAAAATGATATAAAATGACTATAAAATGATTATAAAACATCCAAGATTGATAATATAAAAGCATGGAACAAGAGAAAATTATAGATACGTTGGAGACGTATCAGCATCCCCAAGCTTAACTCCTACTCGTCCTCGAGTAGGGAAGTGATAAAAGCAGAATTTTTAATGTGGAATGCTGCCTATGATGTCATATCATATTATTTTCTTTATAGCATGGACATTTGGACTTTTATATTGTTCAAAGCAATAGTCTAGTTTTGACATGATAATTTAAATACTCAAGCATATCTGCAAGCAACCATGTCTTTGAAAATATCAACACTAAAATAAGTTATCCCTAGCCCATCATGCTCAACCATTGATCCATTCATGAAACACACTCGCATATTAGGTACACCCAATACTTAAGTACGATCATATTGCCTCCTAGTTGGTGCTTTTGTAAGAGAAGATGGAGACTCAAAAATAAAAATTGCATAAAGTAAAAGAAAGGCCCTTCGTAGAGGGAAGTAGGGATTTGTGGAGGTGCCAGAGCTCAAAGCGAAAAACATAGAGATAAAAACATTTTGGGAGGTGTATCCATCCCACCAACGAAAATGACTTAGAGTTCCCAACACTTTCCATGCTAGATATATCATAGGCGGTTCCCGAACAGAAAATAAAGTTTATTCCTTTTTCAACCATACTTTCACTTTCCATGGCTAGCCGTATCCACGGTTGCCCTCCATACTAACACTTTCCAAGGAATTTATTATTTGATAACATAAAATAATATCATTTTTCATTTCGGGACTGGGCATCCCTAATACCTTTGCCTTACTCTCGTGCATTGACAAGTGAATAAACACTCATCTTGAGAATAACACATCTAGCATGGAAAATATTAGCCACCCCTCACCTCTCCGCGAGCGAAACAAACACACAAAAGAGAAGTTTATTTTGAAAATTAGAGGTGGCACATACAAATTTGCTTAGAACGGCAAAAGAATACCGCATATAGGTAGATATAGTGGACTCATGTTGCAAAACTGGTTAAAAGGTTTTTGGATGCACAAGTAGAGATCATACTTAGTGCAAAATGAAGGCTAGCAAAATATTGAGAAGCAACCAACCAAGAAACGAATAATCTCATAAGCAAGCATTAAGCATAAATAACACCAAATAATGCACCACAAGTAGGATATAATTTCATTGCATGACTATTGACTTTCATACTTGCATAGGGAATCACAAACCTTAACACCAATATTCTTACTAAAGCATAATTACTCATCAACATAACTCACATATCACATCATCATATCTCAAAACTATTACTAAGAATCAAGTTTATTTTGTCCAGTGATCTTCATGAAAGTTTTTATTATAGCCTTGGATATCTATCACTTTGGGACTAATTTTCATGTGTGGATTTTCATAAGCTCAAACAAATATAAGTGAAGATCATGAGCATAAGTTTTTCTTCCTCTCAAATTCATTTAAGTGAAGCAAGAGAGAATTTCTTGAAAATTTACTAACTCTCAAATAAATCTAAGTGAAGCAAGAGAGCATTTCTTCAATAATACTAAAGCACACCATGCTCAAAAATATATAAGTGAGGTACTAGAGCAAGTCTGTAGCTCATAAAAATTTAAGTGAAGCATAGAGAGCAATTCTAACAAGTCATGACATAATTTTGGCTCTCTCAAATAGGTGTGTCCAGCAAGGGATCAAGACATAAAACACAAAATAAAACAAGCAAAGACTCATATCATACAAGATGCTCCAAGCAAAACACATATTATGTGACGAATAAAAATATAGCTTCGAGTAAAATACCGATGGTCGTTAGAAGAAAGAGGGGATGCCACTCAGGGGCATCCCCAAGCTTAGTTGGTTGCTCATTTTTGGATAATAGCTTGGGATGCCGGCGCACCGCCAAGCTTAGGCTCTTCTATCATTTATTCCTTCATCCATCGTAAGATAACCCAAAACTTGAAAACTTCAATCACACAAAACTCAGCAAAACCTGCATGAGATCCGTTAGTAAAAGAAAGCAAATCACTACTATAAGTATTGTACCATACCAATTCATATTTTGCTTTTGTATTATATATATTGTATTCCAACTTTTCTATGGCAAAAACTCATCAAAGAAAACCATAGAGCCATCAAAATAAGCACACAACACAAAGAAAACAGAATCTGTCAAAACAAAACAGTCTGTAGCAATCTGACTATTTTAGAAACTTCTGGAACTCCCAAAATTCTAAAAAATTAGGACGACCTGAGAAATTTGTATATTAATCTTCTGCAAAAAAATGGTATTTTATCACGCTCTGGTTAGAAATGAGAATTGTTTTTGTGAGCGCAAAAGTTTCTATTTTTCAGCAAGATCAAACAACTATCACCCAAGAAGATTCTAAAGGCTTTACTTGGCACAAACACTAATTAAAACAAAAAAACAGTCATAACAATAGCATAATTGTGCAAACACTCAAGAACAGAAAGCAAAAACAAAACTAAATTTTATTCATTGGGTTGCCTCCGAACAAGCCCTATAGTTTTACGCCCCTAGCTAGGCATAATATTTCGACGATGCTCACACGTAAGATAAGAATTGAAACAGAAAGAGAGCATCATGAAACATATGAAAACATATTTAAGTCTAACATACTTCCTATGCATAGGGATTTTATAGGAAAACAAATTATCAAGACAAGAAATATCTAGCATATGCATAGGAGAGTAATAAAACATTACAATCTCAACATAACGAGAGGAAATTTAGTGACATGAAAATTTCTACAACCATATTTTCCTCTCTCATAATAATTACATGTAGGATCATAATCAAATTCAACAATATAACTATCACAAATATTCTCTTCATGCTCCACATGAATGCAAAGTTGACACTCTTCCAAAATAGTGTGATTATCATCAAATAAAGTCATGACCTCTCGAAGGCCACTTTTAACAAAAGAACACTATGCAAATATGTGGGATTATTTTTAGCTAAAGTTGACACTCTTCCAAACCCACTTTTAATATTTCGCAAGCATAATCATCATGAGGTTTAAATAAATTTTCAAGATCATAAGAATCATTATCACCCCAATCATGATCATTGCAATAAGTAGTTCGCATAGCAAAACAAGCATCCCCAAGCTTGGGGTTTTGCATATTATTACCACAATTGACATTAATAGAATTTATAGTAAAATCATTGCAGTCCTGATTTTCATTCAAGGAACTATCATGAATCACTTTACAAATTTCTTCATCATAATTTTCAGATTCACGAATCTCAAGCAAAACTTCATAGAGATAATCTAGTGCACTCAAATCACTATCAATTGGTTCATGATAATTGGATCTCCTAAAAAGATTAGCAAGTGGATGATGATCCATCAATAAATTTTCATCAAGTGAAGATGCAAGCTAATAGAAGACACATGTCACACAAGCAAAGATAGCAAACAAACAAAAAGGCAAACAAAAAGAAGGCAAATAAAGTGGCAAATTTTTGTGAAGTGGGGGAGAGGAAAACGAGAGGCAAATGGCAAATAATGTAAATTGTGAGGAGATGAGATTTGTGATTAGGAACCTGGTATATGTTGAAGATCCTCCCCGGCAACGGCACCACAAATTCCTTTTGATGTCGCTTGAAGCTACGTCGGTATTTCCCCAAAGAGGAAGGGATGATGCAGCACAATGGCGGTAGGTATTTCCCTCAGATACGAAACCAAGGTTATCAAACCAGTAGAAGAACCAAGCAACACAACGGAAATATCCCCTGCACACAGATAACAAATCCTCGCAACCCAACGTGTTAAAGGGGTTGTCAATCCCTTTCGGGGTACGGCGATCAAGTAGGCAAACGAACGTGAAATAAATTTGTAGTAAATTGATAGATTAAACACCAAATAAAATAAATAAGTATAAATTGCAGCAAGGTATTTTTGTATTTTTGGTTTCATAGATCTGAAAATAAATGCAAGGAAAAAGTAGATCGCAAAGGCAAATATATGAGAAAGAGACCCGGGGGCTGTAGGTTTCACTAGTGGCTTCTCTCGAGAAAAATAGCAAACGGTGGGTGATCAAATTACTGTTGGGCAATTGATAGAACTTCAAATACTCATGGCGATATCCAGGCAATGATCATTATATAGGCATCACGTCCAAGATTAGTAGACCGACTCCTTCCTGCATCTACTACTATTACTCCAGACATCGACCGCTATCCAGCATGCATCTAGTGTATTAAGTTCATGGAGAAACGGAGTAATGCAATAAGAACGATGACATGATGTAGACAAGATCTATCTATGTAGATATAGACCCCATCATTTTATCCTTAGTAGCAACGATACATACGTGTCGGTTCCTTCTCACATCGGATCAAGCACCGTAAGATCGAACCCACTACAAAGCACCTCTTCCCATTGCAAGATAAATAGATCAAGTTGGCCAAACAAAACCCAAATACCGAAGAAGAAATACGAGGCTATAAGAGATCATGCATAAAAGAGATCAAAGAAACTCAAACACTTTCATGGATATTAAAAGATAGATCTGATCATAAACTCGAAGTTCATCGATCCCAACAAACACACCACAAAAGAGTTACACCATATGGATCTCCAAGAGACCATTGTATTGAGAATTCAGAGAGAGAGAGAGAGGAGGCCATCTATCTACTAACTACGGACCCGAAGGTCTATAAAGAACTACTCACGCATCATCGGAGAGGCAACAATGGAGGTGGTGAACCCCATCCGAGATGGCGTCTAGATTGGATCTGGTGGTTCTGGACTCTACGGCTGCTGGATTAATATTTCGTCGATGCCTTTAGGGTTTCTGGAATATTGGGGTATTTATAGAGCAAAGAGGCAGTCTAGGGGGCACCCGAGGTGGGCACAACCCACCTGGGCGCGCCTAGGCCTCCTGGCGCACCATGGTGGGTTGTGCCCTCCTCGAGGCACCCCCAGGCAGCCAGGGCCCATTACGTTCCTTCTGGTCCAAATAAATCTCCGTAAAGTTTCGTTGCGTTTGGACTCCGTCTGATATTGATTTCCTGCGATGTAAAAAACATGCAGAAAGCAGCAACTGGCACTTGGCACTATGTCAATAGGTTAGTACGAAAAAATGATTATAAAACATCCAAGATTGATTATATAACAACATGGAACAAGCAAAAATTATGGATACGTTGGAGATGTATCAAGAATTTACCTCTACTACCTGTGTCGGGTTATCAAGACCATGTATTTCTTCAATAGGTGGTAAATTCTTAACATCTTCAACTTAAACACCTTTTTATTTCATAGATTTCTTTGCCTCTTGCGTATCTTTAGGACTGAGAAATAGAATACCTCTTTTCTTCGTAGTTGGCTTAGGAGTTGGTTCAGGAAGTGTCCAATCATTATCATTACTCAATATATTATTCAATAGCAATTCAGCTTGCTCAACAGTTCGTTCCCTGAAAACACAAACAGCACAAGTATCTTGGTGGTCCCTAGAAGCATCGGTTAGTCCATTATAAAAGATATCAAGTATTTCAATTTTCTTGAGAGGATGATTAGGTAAAGCATTATGTAATTGGAGAAGCCTCCCCCAAGCTTGTGGGACACTCTCTTCAATTTGCACAAAGTTAAATATTTCCTTTAAAGCAGCTTGTTTCTTATGAGCAGGGAAATATTTTTCAGAGAAGTAGTAAATCATATCCCGAGGACTACGCACACAGCCAGGAGCAAGAGAATTAAACCATAACTTAGCATCACACTTTAACGAGAAAGGAAACAATTTAAGAATATAGTAATAGCGAATGTTTTCCTCATGAGCAAATAGGGTGGCTGTATCATTCAATTAGTAAGATGTGCCACAACAGTTTCACATTCATAACCATAGAAAGGATCAGATTCAACAAAAGTAATTAACTCCGGATAGACAGATAATTCATAATCCTTATCAGTAACAAACATAGGTGAAGTAGCAAACTTAGGATCATATTGCATTCTAGCATTCAAAGACTTTTCTTTTAGCTTAGCTAACAGTTTCTTAAGATCATCTATATCATTATAAGCAAAAAAGTCTCTAGAAGTTTCTTCATCCATAATATAACCCTCGGGTACAATAGGAAGTTCATATCTAGGAGAGCTAGTCTTATCAGGTGTTTCAAAGTTTTCAGTTTCAATAATTTCATCAGTTTTAGAAATATCATCATCTTCAGCATAAGCAATAGTTCTAACTCTAGCAAGATGTTCATCAAGTAATTCACCAAGTGGCACAATTTTATCAAGAAAAGTAGTGGCATCATAAGCATCGTTCATAGCAGAAGTAGCATCATCAATATCATGCGACATATCGGAATCAATAGCAGGTGTAGGTGTCACAAGTTTATTCAAGACAGAAGGTGAATCAAGTGCAGTGCTAGATGGCAGTTCCTTACCTCCCCTCGTAGTAGAGGGAAAAATCTTCGTTCTAGTATCTTTCAAATTCCTCATAGTGATCAACAGATATAAATACCAAACGACTTAGATAATAGAGCTATGCTCCCCGGCAACGGCGCTAGAAAAAGGTCTTGATAACCCACAAGTATAGGGGATCGCAATAGTTTTCGAGGGTAGAGTATTCAACCCAAATTTATTGATTCAATACAAGGGGAGCCAAAGAATATTCTCAAGTATTAGCAGCTGAGTTGTCAATTCAACCACACATGAAAGATTTAATATCTGCAGCAAAATATTTAGTAGCAAAGTAGTATGGAAGTAACGATAATGGTGGCAAAAGTAACAGTAGTAGTTTTGTAGCAATTTAACACTGACAATGCCAAAGTAATGTAGCAAAGATCAATATGTGAAAAGCTCGTAGGCAATGGATCGGTGATGGATAATTATGTCGGATGGCATTCATCATGCAACATTTAAAACCTAGGCGACATAGAACTAGCTTCAATTCATCAATATAATGTAGGCATGCATTCCGAATATAGTCATACGTGCTGATGGAAAAGAACTTGCATGACATTTTTTGTCCTACCCTCCCGTGGCAGCGGGGTCCTAATGGAAACTAAGGGATATTAAGGCCTCCTTTTAATAGATGGAAACTAAGGGATATTAAAGCCTCCTTTTAATAGAGAACCGGACCAAGAGAACTTACAGAGTGGACCGATGGATCCCCCTTCCTCCTCCCTCTCCTCCTCCTCCCCCTCCTCCCCTCCTCGCCCTAGGCGTCCCGCTCCCCGCTCTGTCCCGCTGGCCGGTGCCCGGCCGTCCTCCTCTCCGCGTGCAGGTGCTCTCCCTCCCCTCTCCCTGTCTCCCCATGGTGGGGCTCTCCCTCCTTCTTCTCCGCTACCGGTGCTTGGGTCACGCTTTTGGGCCCTTGCGTCCGATGAGGAGGAGTCACGGTCGTCGGCCTCCTCCCCCTGTGGTCCCGTGCCCTGTGCTAGGGGGCGGTGGTGTCTTTCGCCGCTCCTCGCCTCCGCAAGTTCGCCCCTGGTGGCCGGGGCCGACCGGTTGCTGCATCTTCGTCGGCCGATGGCTGGATCCGGATCTCGCGGCGGCGGTGTAAGTCTGGTAAGTTTCTTTGTTGCGTCTCCCGATCCGGTGTCTTGGGCGGTCGCTGATGGGGAGCTTGGAGGCCTCCCATCTCCCTCTCCAGCTTCCTCTGCGGCGGCCTCGTCACCGGCGGTGACGACAGCGGGGCCGTTGGTGGCATCGTGTAACCTAAACCTAGATCTCGATTTCTCTGCGGTGGCCATCGGGCCGAGGGACGTTTCCTCGTGTGGGCTTGCTGGGCCTTGCGGTTTGGCGTTGCCCAGTGGGCCTACCTCTCCTCCCCTTCTCCCGTCTGTGATCGACTTTCCCCCTCTTGTCTCATCTGGCCCAGTCGGGCCCACCGGCTGGGTTCCTGCTCCTCAACCTCTTGCGGCCCATTTGGAGAGTCGGGCCCAGGTGGGCACGGCTCGGACGGGATATTTATGGATCCCCATGGCTCATTCTCCCCTGCTAGGGTTTCCGGCTTCCTCTTCCGATCTGCGCCGTCACCGTCTCCCCATTCGTCGCCTCGTTAGATCTTCCCCACCTCCACCCCTCCTCCTTCCTTTTGCTGCGGTGCTTTCCACGGACAAGTCGCGAGGCTCTTCCTGCGAGGCGCTCTCGGGCAGCAAGCGGCGCCGTGAGGACTCCCCTGCCTCCGCGGTGGATCTGGAGCTCGAGGCTTCGCTCCGCTCCAAGTTGGAGGCGGAGCAGGCGGCGCGCGAGCAGGTGGCTCGTGACCGCGAGGCTGGGCTTGGGTCCGGAGTGGTTGCAGCGCTCGGAGAGGGATGGTGAGCCTGGATCCGGCCCGCAGGGCTCTGGATCTGGCCCTTCTCTCTCTCCGGTGCTGGATCCGTGGGAGGCGGCGGTGGCCTCTGGCGGTGGAGTTTCCTCGTCTTCTGCCTCCCTTCCCGCTACGGGTGTGGGGCGTGGCTCATCTGCTCCGTCGCGTCTTCCGCCTCCTCCTCCTCGCTCCATTGGGGTTGGTGCTGGTTCTCGTCCGCCGCCTCGGTCCTTCGCGGGGCCGGCGCGTCAGCCGCTCGGTCCGGCCTCTGGGGCTCCCCCTTTTCCGGGGATGGGGGATGGGATCCTGCCTCCTCCTCCGTCGCTTCTGCAATCTCACCCGTCCTCTGCCTCCAATAGCAACCCCTCGGCGCTCACCTGCTTCGCTTGCCACAGGCTGGCCATTTCAGCCTCGCTGCACCAACCCCCCTTTTGCACGATTAGTCGCTCGATGGTCACCTCACGGTCAATCGCATGGCTAGGCGTAAACCTCCCATGATCCTCGATTCGGCTCGGGCCTCCCTGGTTGCGCCTTTTTCGCCTTCGACGGTGATCTGCCTGTCCGGGAGGTGGCTCCTGCTTTGTCTAATGTTGCGATTGTCTCGGTCAAGGACCAAAAGATTTCGCCCAAAACTCTTCTGGAAGGGCTCCTCATTTGGGATGAGGCTGGATGGGACTGGCAAGTTGTGCAGATGTCTGAATATGAGTTTTCTGTGGTGTTTCCCTCCAAAGAATGTTTGCGGATGATTTCCTCATGCAGTAGTTTCACCTTGCCCCTCAATCAATTGGTGGTTTCTGTCAAAGCGGCTTCTTGCAATGGAATGCGGCTTGGTCCTCTATCCCAAGTTTGGGTTACGATTGATGATTTGTTGCCGGTCTCCGCTACTTTGCTTTTCTCATGTCCTTTGGGGTTTTGATTGGGAAGCCCATTGAGGTGGATGAGGAATCTCTGAACAAGGTTGGCCCTGCTAGGATGAAGGTTTGGTGTGTGGATCCTGAACGGGTGCATGGCTCAATTGATATCTTTCCCTCTCCCAATGGTATTAGGCTTCGGGTGCGGGTGGAGGGGGCGGCCGCTTTTCAGGCCCCACCTCCCCCTCCTCCTCCTTCTAACCCTTCGGACAAGCATGATAAGGAGGGGACGGATCTTTGGGTGGCCCTAACCAGAGTTTTGGGTCTAACCTCCGCTTCACCCAATCTGAATGGGATGGTCTGCACATTACGAGCGTGAGCTGTTTCAATCCCAAGCTCCTTCGTGTTGCTCCTCGTGATGACTCGGTGATCCCTTTCTTTGCTCCGTCTGTTCCTACTGCTGGTGCTGATTTGTCGAAGTTCCCGCCCTGCTCTGCTACCCCCGTTTCTGGTGCTTGCTCCAATCTTCCTGTCCGCCCGCTCTCCCCCACTCGTTCGGGAATTGAAGATTTCCATGTCTCCCCGGCTCGTGATGTGGTGGAATCCCAGTCCCTCCGGAAGAAGAAATCCTCAATGCGCAAATTCTCGGCTACGAGCCGGAACTCGTCGGGCTCGAAGCAATCCATGACGGGGGTCTGTCGGCGTCTTGATCAAGATTTGGGATCTATGTCCCGCTCGGGTCCCCATGGTGGCTCTCCTGCTGCGCGGTCGCCTGCTATTCGATCTCCGGTGTCCACGACTCGCAAAGGAAGGCGGGTGGCGAATTCTGGTGGCTCTATCCTGGAGCGGGCTGAGAAGCGGGCTGCGGCGAAGGATCTCCCTCCCCCAGGTACTTCTCCCGTCCCCTCTGTTGTTGCTTCTCCGATTCGGTTGGTTCTACCTTCTCTTTCCGATGATCACCTTTTAAATATCATGTCGGATGTGGGTGTGGTGGTTGATTCTTCTGTTGGTTCTCCTAGTTCGCTACTTGCTATTATTCGGCTAACGAGATGGCTCGAGCAGCCATTGCTAAAGCCAAAGAGGCCGTTGCCTCTCGGGTAGGGGATGCTAGTTGTGGTATGGGTGTGGACACGGGCGCTGGTAGTGGCCAGCCCCAATCCAACTTATCTAAGAGGGGCACTAATAAGCGAGCTAAATCCTGCATGGCCCCTTGCAGGTCGAGTCTCTGAATCAAGAATCTTTCTTATAAATGAGGGCGTTATTCTGGAATATTAGGGGGTTCGGTGCTAGGGGGCGTCGTGACCAACTTAGAGAGTTGGTTCGTTCTAATTCTATTGACTTTGTGGGGCTGGTTGAAACCTTCAAGGATTGCTTCTCCCCTAATGATTTCTCTGCTATTGTGGGCATGGACAGATTTAATTGGCAATTTTACCGCTTGGTCACTCTGGTGGGATCTTGATTGGCTCCAATATAGATATTTTTTGATTTTGTTGCTTTTGATCATGGGATCTTTTGGGCCAGTGTTGTTCTATCTCATAAAGCTATGAATATTCTCTGTTAGTTTATCGTTGTTTATGGGCATGCGGACCATTCTTTGTCGGCTTTATTCCTTAATGAACTTTCGATGAAGATCGATTCTTATAACTTACCGATGGTTATCGGGGGAGACTTTAATCTTCTGCGGTGCCCTAATGACAAGAGTAATGATAACTTCTCCTGGCCTCTAGCTAATGCCTTTAACGACTTCATTAGTGCCAATGCTATTCGCGAGCTACCCCGGGGGGGGGGGGGAGCACGCTAGACATGGACAAAGCATCATGCTAATCCAATTAGATCGATTGCTTGATAGAGTCTTCCTTTGTCCCGGTGGGATTCCTTGTTCCCTAGGGCTTCTCTTAACGCCAAATGCATTATCGGTTACGATCATACCCCTTAATTCTTGATGACGGTTCCATTAGCCTTAGGCCTCGGCTGAATTTCAATTCGATGCCTCATGGCTGTCTCTGTGGATGGCTTTGTTGACATGGTTGCAGCGAAGATTTCCTTTTCTCTCTCCTCCAATGCTCGCTCTTTTGGGCCTCTGGATGATTGGCACTCGTGCTCCTATACCTGCGTAAATTCACGAGAGGCTGGTCTCAGTAATCGTGGCGGAGGATCGTCGTACCAAATCTTTCCTCGAGGACCAGATTTTGTCATTTGGATCGCTACGGCCGATTCTCTTGGGCTTTCGGCGATGGTTGGGCGGTTCGTTATAATCTTGAGGCCGCTTTAATGCGCTTGCACCACCAGGCTGAGATTTATTGGCGTCGGTGAGGTACTCTAAACGGATCGTAAAGGTGACTCCCCTGACATATTTCTTTGCGATCGCGAGCAGTAGGCGTAGGCGTTGTAGTATCAATAGCCCGTTGATTAATGGTGTGCGATCTTGAATGATCTGCTATTATGGCTCATGTGGTGGACTTTTCTCTTCATTATTGGGGCTAAACCTCAATTGGGCTTCTCTATCTCTCCTTCCCTTTGGAACTTAGGTCTTAAAATCTCACCCGAGGAGAATGCCTCCTTGATGATTCCTCTTTCGATCAGGAAATTTGGGATCTTTGTTAACATCGCCAATCCCAATCTTTATACAGGCCGACGGCTTCTCCATTCCTTTTTCAGAAATTTTGGCCCCGGTTGAAACAAATTTGGTTTGTAATGTTATCCAGGTTTTTGTCTTGGTAATGTCGATATCTCCCGCTTTGAACTACGCAGTTGATATCCCTGATCCCCAAGGTTAAGGGTGCTGATGTTATTTCCCAATTTGACCTATTGCTTTGATTAACAACTTTGCCAAATTCGGCTAAAGGCTTTGCGAATCGTTTGTCGCGGTTGCTCATAGAGTTATTAGTCCTTATCAATCTGCTTTCATCAAAGGGCGTTTCATCCTCGATGGTATCCTATCCCTTCATGAGATTGTTCACGATCTTCACGCTCGGAGAGCTAAAGCGATTATCCTTAAGTTAGATTTTGAGAAAGCTTATGACTCGGTTAGCTGGCCCTTCCTCAAGCAGGTCCTTCTTGCTAAAGGATTCTACGCTGCTTATGATCAGCGTAACATGCAGCAGGTCTCGGGTGGCCATACTGCCATTTCGGTTAATGGTTTCGTTAGCAATTTCTTCGCAAATGGTAGGGGCCTTCGCCAAGGGGATCCTGCTTCCCCTGTTCTTTTTAATTTTGTGGCCGATGCCTTCTCGTGCATGCTCTCCGGGCTGACCCGTTGTGGGCACATTGCTCTGTGGTCTCCCATTTACTTCCGGAGGGTGTTTCCCACTTGCAATATGCGGATGATACTATTATCTTGGTGGAGTTGGATGGCCTTTGCATTGCTAACCTGAAATTCATCCTGCTTTGTGTTTGAAGCTGTTTGGGTATTAAGATTAATTTCGCTAAAAGTGAGGTCCTGGTGACGGGTGTGGATGGGGCGGAAGCATTGCGGGTTGCCGTGCTTCTTAACTATTCTTTGGGTTCCTTTCCTTCAAGTATCTAGGCCTCCCTATTTCTCTGGCGTGCTCCATGCTAAAGATTTACGCTCGTGATGCGCTAAAGTGGGGAACAGGGTGCTCCCTTGGAGGCGATACAATACCAATGTTGGCAAAGTTGCTCTAATTAACTCCTGCTTATCCTCTCTCCCCATGTTTCTTATGGGCTTTTATCTTCTTACGGATGGCGTGCATGCTGGTTTCGACAAACATAGGGGAGCTTTCTACTGGAATTCCGCGGATAACAAACGGAAATATAGGTTGGTCAAGTGGCAACATATGTGTAAGCCTAAAAACCTTGGGGGGTTAGGCATTATTAATACTCGGGTGATGAACATTTGTTTGCTTATCAAGTGGTGGTGGAAAATTTTGACTAGTGGGGCTGATTCGCTGTGGTTTTCAATTCTTAAGGCTAAATACTTCCCACACTCCAACCCACAGTTTGCCACCGCCAGGCGCGGGTCTCAATTTTGGAAATCCCTTGTCAAAGTCAGACCGATCTTTCTGAAACATGTTAAATTTAATGTTGGTAATGGGATGGCTGTTCGCTTTTGGTTGGACTGGTGGTGCAGGGATGCCCCCTAGCTGCGAGCTTTCGGTTCTGTTTTCTTATTGTCCTAATCCGAATATCTCCATCAGCGGAGGTGGCAGCTGGGATTTGGCTTTTTAAATTCCCTGTCTCTGAAGAGTTGGAAGATTGGCAAAGTCTCTCTGCCCTCTTCCCCGTGCTCTCGGAGTCGGCCGATTCTGTGGTTTGGCCTCATTCGGCCTCAAGTAGATTTTTGGTTAAGTCGCTTTATTCTAGACTTATCGGTGGTACTCCTTCGTCCAGATTCTCTTGCGTCTGGAAGTCCAAAGTCCCTCCTAAGATTAAAATTTTCCTTTGGCAAGCCTTTCGTGGTCGCCTTCCTCTTGACCGGATCAAAAAGCGCAATGGGCCTGGTTCGGAGTTTTGTCATCTTTGTGGGGCCTTGGAGAACTCGATCACATCTTTTTCAATTGCGTGCTGGCCAAGTTGGTTTGGTGTTGTGTCGATCTTGGCTTGGTCTCTTGGAACCCCTCCTCTTTTTCCCATATTCAACCCTAGCCAAAGCTTTGGTTGGGGTCACCAAGAGGGTGTTTTGGGTCGGCTGGGAGCCTTATGTTGGGCTCTTTGGACCATTAGGAACAAATTTACTATTGAGCATATCTTCCCATCTAAGCCTGTGACGTTCTTTTCAAATCATGTATATTATTGCAGTAGTGGAGATCATTGACTAAGGAGGTTGATCGGGATGCAGACCTGCTCATCGTCAAAATTGGCTTGGTATCTCTCATCTCCGGGCGGGATCCCGTCGTCTAATCCTGGTGGTCTTTGTTTGCGGAGTTTAGGTCTCTCTCCTTTCCGGCTGCTTGCCGTGTATGGCGATTACTGTATCCTTCCTTCTTTGGTTACTCTCAATCTTTTCGCTCCGTGCACTCTGTGCGTTGTCTTGATAGCTGGTTTCGCTCCTGTTCGGTTTCCTGTGACGCTGGCATGTGGTTTTATTTAGAAAGTCAGGCCCTGGCCTTTTCTCTAAAAAGAACCGGACCAAAGCATTAGCACTTAGTGAATACATGAACTCCTCAAACTACGGTAATCACCGGAAAGAATCCCAATTATTGTCACCTTGGGGTATGCGGATCATAACTCATAATAGGTGTCTAGAACTTGCAAGATAGGATCAAGAACACAAATATATTCATGAAAACATAATAGGTTCAGAGCTGAAATCATGGCACTCGGGCCCTAGTGACAAGCATTAAACATAGCAAAGTCATAGCAACGTCAATCTCAGAACATAGTGGATACTAGGGATCAAACCCTAACAAAACTAACTTGATTACATGATAAATCTCATCCAGCCCATCACCATCCAGCAAGCCTATGATGGAATTACTCATGCAAGACGGTGATCATCATAAAATTGGTGATGGAGGAAGGTTGGTGATGACGATGGCGATGATTTCCCCTCTCCGGAGCCCCGAACGGACTCTAGATTTTCCCTCCGATGAAGAACAGGAGGTGGCAGCGGCTCCGTATCGTAAAACGCGATGAATCCTTCTATCTGATTTT
Organism: Aegilops bicornis; assembly: GCA_021605145.1. NCBI lineage: Eukaryota > Viridiplantae > Streptophyta > Magnoliopsida > Poales > Poaceae > Aegilops > Aegilops bicornis. The sequence continues at coordinate 465,737,989 of CM038671.1, forward strand.
TCTCCCCGAACGTGAATATATGGAGTTGGAGTTGAGGTCGGTAGAGGTCCAGGGGATGCACAAGGCAGGGGGCGCGCCCTAGGGGGGTGGGCGCGCCCTCCACCCTTGTGGACAATTGGTGGGTCCCCCCGGTTGATTCTTTAGCTAATATTTTTTATTAATTCCAAAAATATTATCCGTGAAGTTTCAGGTCATTCCGAGAACTTTTATTTCTGCACAAAAATAACACCAAGGCAATTCTGCTGAAAAAAGCGTCAGTCCGGGTTAGTTCCATTTAAATCATGCAAATTAGAGTCCAAAATAAGGGAAAAAGTTTTGGAAAATTAGATATGATGGAGACGTATCATCGGGCGGCCATGCTACAACTGGTGCCATGGGTTGATGGGACCAACTACGCGAATTTTCAGGATCAAGGGTCGATAGCGCTGGAAAACTGCTACAACCGGATGCACTTTTTGCTGCAACCGGCAAGTTGGATTGCTGGAAACGGCAACCATGAAAACATTTTTTTGCAACCGGCTTCTTGTTTTACAGGGACCAGCCATAATTTTTGTTGGGAATTGTTGCACGGAAAACTAAAAAAATTCTATGCACACGCAATGATCTATCCATGGAGATGCATAGCAACGAGGGGGAGAGTGTGTCTACGTACCCTCGTAGACCATAAGCGGAAGAGTTTCTCAATGCGGTTGATGTAGTCGAACGTCTTCGCGCTTCAACCGATCAAGTACCGAATGTACGACACCTCCACGTTCTGCACACGTTCAGCTCGGTGATGTCCTCCGCCTTCTTGATCGAGCAAGACGACAAGGTAGTAGATGAGTTCCGGCAGCACGACGGTGTGCTGACGGTGATGGTGATGTGATCTCCGTAGGGCTTCGCCTAAGCACTACGAAAATATGACCGAGGGAGTAAACGGTGGACGGGGGCGCCACACACGGCTAAGACAATGTTTTTTCTCGTGTGGCGCCCCCTACCCATTTATATATAGGTGGGAGGGGAGGAGGCAGCCCCTAGGGCGCCCCAAGAGACCTGGCGGCAGCCCTAGGGCTGCTGCCTTGCCCTGCGGCCCCCTTTCCTTGTAAGAAGAAGGGGGAAGGAAAGAGGGTGGGGAGAGGGAAGGAAGGGGGAGTCCTACTCCACACTTTCCTTTCCCTCCCCTCTTTCCTTCTCCTCCTCATAGGGCGGGCCACTATAGGGGCGCACCAGCCCCTTGTGGGCTGGTGTGTTCCCTCTCTTGGCCCATAAGGCCCATATCTTTGGTGAGGTTGCCCGAAACTCCTTTTCGGTGACCCGATAAGTACCCGGTACCCGCCGAAACACTTCTCGTGTACGAATACCATCATCCTATATATCAATCTTTACCTCTCGACCATTTTGAGACTACTCATCATGTCCGTGATCTCTTCCGGGACTTCGAACAACATTTTGTCACCAAATCACATAACTCATATAATACAATATCGTCAACGAACGTTAAGCGTGCAGACCCTACGGGTTTGAGAACTAACACTTGTTACGCCCGGATAGTTAAGCTACAGTAACCCTCTGCTAATGAAGCCACGTCACTCCGGTTACTGTTGTTAATCTCGCGGAGAATCAAGTCCCGTTCAAATTCAAATTCAAATAACAAGTGAAATTCTAAACTTCTCAAACATGAAAACTGAAGTGTTCATAAGGTGGCAAATAATCCCTAACTAATTTTTTGATGGTGGAACCAACCCTTTTCAAAATGTTTAAATGCCCTAAACTAAATAAAAACCATGGCTAAATAACCTTTTAATTGCTTTTTAAATTATAAAAATATTAAACTAACTTATTTTGGGTCCAAACCAGGTTGGGCAGTGGCCTAAATTAATGATACAAATTTAGGTGCTAACTTGGTATTTTATAAAACTAAAATAAATGAAACTATAATAGAAAACAGAAAAGTGAAAATAAAATAAAAACAAAAATGAATATAAAAAAGTGAAACAAAGCCCCTTGCTGGGCCGTGGCCCAACTGGCCACCAGGCCACAACCGGCCGACCCACCCCGCCTCCCTTATCCCCCTCCCCCGCAAACCCTAACCTCCTGTCGCCCCACTCCTTCCCAACGTCGTTCCCCTCTCCCCGATCCAGATCGGATCGGGGCTCGCACGCACGACGCCGCCGCCGCCCGGAGCGCCCCCGCCTCGGCCACCTCGTCATCGACCACGTCGCCGCCTCGCCGTACTCTCCGTCCTCGCCTCGTCCCCGTCATCCTCCCCACGCCCCGCTACCTAAGACCCTATGGCCCCACCGTGAGCTCCGGCCTCCCTTCCTCTATCCCCTTGTTCTCTGTCACCGGCGCCGTCCACTCGCGCGCGCATGACCGTAGCCCGGCCCCGTCGCCCCTGCTCGCCTGGCCTCAACCTGGCGTGTGCCCACGGGCGCCCGACCAACCGCAGCACGCTCGCAGCACGCGCACCGCGACCTCCGCCCGCACCCGCGCCCGGAGCTCGCTCCGCCATGGCCTCGCCCGGCCAGCGCGCCCCAGCGCCGCCGCGCTGAGCCCGGCTCGCTCTGCCGTTGCAGCTACTACTCCATCACGTTGCCGACCGCACTCACGACGGCCACATCCCGGCGCCCTAACGCCGCGCTTCGCCCCGTCTGGCTCGTCCACTGCCGCCCCTGGCCATCCTCTTCCCCGCGCCGCCCGCTCGCTGCTGCTCTGACCCCACGGCTGCCTGATGCCGCTGATGCCTCCGCCGCCTGACGCAGCTGCCGCTGCCCTGTTGCCCACTACTGGCTCGCCGGCCGCCCACGCTCCGCCCGCGCCCCGCTCGTTCCTCGAGCTACGGTCGTGTCACTCGCCGTCCCGCCATTTGCCCGCGCCACCTCGCGCTCGCCTTCGTGCCCTCCCCCGCTTGTCTCCTGTCGCCGCCTGCCGCTGCGCGTCGGCCCGCGCCCGCCGCTGCCCTCCCGCTGGCGACCCCCCTCCAGCGACCGCCCGCGCCTCACCGCCGGCCACTGCACCGCGAACCCCTCCACTCGTGCATGGGGCCGCGCCGTGCCGCCCCCACGGGCTGGCCATCGCTCGGCCTGCGGTTGCGCCCATAGCAACCGTTCGGGCTATGCCTGATAACCACGCCCGATAGGCCCGGCCTATGACGAGGGGGCCCCATCCCAGAACGATATTTTTAAAAGGTTAAAAATAAATAAATTAGTAATTAATTAATTAATGAGTTAATTGAGCTAATTAATCCTATTTAACTAATCTAATTAAAATGAATTAACCTAATCACTTAGTTAGTCTAATTAACATGTTTAGTTAGTCCGATACAATGACGAATGGGACCCACTTGTCAGTTTGACCGGTCAACAGTCAGAGTTGACCGCTAACGTCATGCTGACATCATAATTACATTTTCTAATTAAATTAATTCTAAAAATGAATTAAATCTCTAAAAATTACTATAAAATAATCTGTAACTCGGATGAAAATACTTTGTACATGAAAGTTGCTTAGAACGACGAGACGAATCCGAATATGCAGCCCGTTCGTCCGCCACACGTACCTACCATAGCGAACACACAACTTTCCTCCTCCGGTTCATCTGTCCGAAAACGCGAAACACCGGGGATACTTTCCCAGATGTTTCCCCCCTTCTCCGGTATCACCTGCTACTGCGTTAGGGAACACCTGGCACCGTTACTTATCATGTCATGCATCGATATGCATCTGTTTGCATTGTATTCATTGTTTCTTCCCCCTCTTCTCTCTGGTAGACTACGAGACTGACGCCGTTGCTGGTGCCCCGATCGACTACGTTGTTGACGACCCCTCCTTGCCAGAGCAACCAGGCAAGCCCCCCCTTGATCAACCAGATATCGCCTATTCTTCTCTCTACTGCTTGCATTAGAGTAGTCTAGCATGTTACTGCTTTCCGTTAATCCTATTCTGATGCATAGCCTGTCTTTGCTACTACTGTTGTTACCTTTACCTGCAATCCTAAATGCTTAGTATAGGATGCTAGTATTCCATCAGTGGCCCTACATTCTTGTCTATCTGCCATGCTATACTACCGGGCCGTGATCACTCAGGATTTGATCACGGGTATATACTTATATATGTAATGAGTGATGCATTTGGTGACTAAAGTCGGGTCGTCTCGTTGAGTACCCGCGGTTGATTCCCGGATTGGGGGCTGAAAGGCCATACTTTCCCGACGGCCCTCTGTGTGGATCTTTGTGGCAGAGAGACAGGGCAGGTTGAGACCACCTAGATGAGAGGTGGGCCAGGCCCTGGTCGGCGTCCACGGTTACATCAATTAACACGCTTAACGATATCTTGGTATTTGATCTGAGTCTGGCCACTGGCCTATACGCACTAACCAACTAGACGGGAACAGTTATGGACACTCGACGTAGTGGTATCAGCCGAAGCCTTCTTGACGTCAGTGACTGAGCGACGCGCACCAGATTGGACTAGAATGCATGCACTTGTATTAGGGAGGCTAGGTCTGCTTACCGGCCGCGTATGCAATTTGCAGGTGTGCACTGGGCGATGGGCCCAGACCCCTGCGCACATAGGATTTAGACCGGCGTGCTGACCTCTCTATTGTCCCTAGGTGGGGCTGCGACGTGTTAATCTTCCGAGGCCGGGCATGACCCAGAAAAGTGTGTCCGGACAGAGGGGTCGAGCGTGTTGGGTAATGTGGTGCACCCCTGCAGGAAAGTTTATCTATTCGAATAGCCGTGTACCTCGGTAAAAGGACGATCCATAGTCATACCTTGACCTTATGACAACCAGAACCGAATACTTAATAAAACACACCCTTTCAAGTGCCAGATACAACCCGGTGATCGCTCTCTAACAGAGCGAGGATGAGAGGATCGCCGGGTAGGATTATGCCATGCGATGATACTTGGTTAACTTGCCATCTACTCTGCTACAAGATGGAGGCTGCCAGAAGTGTAGTCTTCGATAGGACTAGCTATCCCCCTCTTATTCTGCATTCTGCAGTTCAGTTCAGAGATACTATCCATTTCATTGATACCAATGCATATGTAGTGTAGATCCTTGCTTGCGAGTACTTTGGATGAGTATTCACGGTTGCTTTGCTCCCCTTTTCCCCCCTTTCTATACCTGGTTGTCGCAACCGGATGCTGGAGTCTAGGAGCCAGAGGATCCAGAGGATGATTCTACGTGGAATTCAACTTTGAGGAGTGGTTGGGAGGTCCCAGGCAGGAGGCCTTGCCTTTTCGATCGTTGCTACTTTTGTGCTAGTCTTCTTAAGGCAAACTTGTTTAACTTATGTCTGTACTCAAATATTATTGCTTCCACTGACTCTTGTGTCTTCGAGCATTTGTATTCGAGCCTTCGAGGCCCCTGGCTTGTAATATAAAGCTTGTATTATTTTATTTGTGTCTAGAGTTGTGTTGTGATATCTTCCCATGAGTCCTTGACCTTGATCGTACACATTTGCGTGTATGACTAGTGTATGATTAAATCGAGGGCGTCACAAGTTGGTATCAGAGCCGACTGCCTGTAGGACTCCCACTTTCCAACTCCTTGGCCGAAGTTGAGTCTAGCCTGAGAAAAATGTTTTACTAATTTGGTTGTGTGGCTTACGGGCCCACGTCGCCATTGGGTGGTATTAGGATCTTTTATTCCTCATCTATACTCTGGGACTCTGATCTCTCTTCTATTCAGGTTAAAATGAATTTACTAACTCTAACATTAGGATCGCGTAATCACATCCACCAGGAGAACCCTTTATTACAGTTGATCGTCTGCTTCACCAGAACACTTCAAAGATATTCTACGAGGTTCTCCCGAGAACAAGTGCTCATCACTTTGAAAATTCCCGACCACCGATAAATTCTTATGGATAACTACTTACACTTGTCGTTCATACCTTCGATCCCAGTTGCCCTTGTTATTACTTGATACCCTGAAAAATTCTTTGATGTTTCGAGAATCCTTTGTTCCCACTGCTTTGCAGCCCTTTTCCGCATTAATACCCCTACGAATAATTCCTCGCACTTACCGAGTATCCGTTCTTCCCTCGTTGTTCATATGATTCACAAGATACATTGGAATACTATCTGATCTCCCGGTAATCCTTTGTCCGCTGTTGCTCTGCAAATACTTGTCTGCCTGCATTATGGTTAATTTCATATTTCTAGTAATCTACGTTGACATCCTTCGTCATTATCATTTTGAGTCCATTGATTCAATATGTTGCGAATGCTCGCAATCCTCAATCAGATCCTAGAATTCATCCTTCCGGCTCAGACGTCATTTTAAAATGGGCTGGATCTCGACCAATCAAATCGCCATTGTTTGTACCCCTAAGCCTACACCACTTATCCATCCTTAATAAGAGCGTTTGCCTCTGATCTCTTCATTTGGAAAATCATAATTCTTTTGCGTTTGAGGTTTGAGTTAGTCAGTTGTTTCTTGATACGTATCCAACGTATCTATAATTTTTTATTGCTCCATGCTACTTTATCTATTGTTTTGGACTATAATGGGCTTTATTTTCCAATTTTATATTACTTTTGGGACTAACCTATTAACCGGAGGCCCAGCCCAGAATTGCTGTTTTTTGCCTATTTCAGTGTTTCGAAGAAACGGAATATCAAACGGAGTCCAAACGGAATGAAACCTTCGGGAACGTGATCCACGAGACTTGGACCCTACTCCAAGTGCCAGAGGCGGTCACGAGGGTGGATGGCGCGCCCCCCTGGGCGCGCCCCCCCTGCCTCGTGGGCCCCCTGACGCTCCACCGACGTACTCCTTCCTCCTATATATACCTACGTATCCCCAAACGATCAAAAGAGGAGCCAAAAACCTAATTCCACCGCCATACCTTCCTGTATCCACGAGATCCCATCTTGGGGCCTGTCTTGAGCTCACGGAGGGGGCATCCACCACGGAGGCCTTCTACATCAACACCATAGCCCCTCCGATGAAGTGTGAGTAGTTTACTTCAGACCTTCGGGTCCATAGCTAGTAGCTAGATGGCTTCTTCTCTCTTTTTGGATCTCAATACAATGTTCTCCCCTCTCTCGTGGAGATCTATTTGATGTAATCTTCTTTTTGCGGTGTGTTTGTTGGAGATGTATGAATTGTGGGTTTATGATCCAGCTTATCTATGGAAAATATTTGAATCTTCTCTGAATTTTTTATGTATGATTGAGTTATCTTTGCAAGTCTCTTGAATTATCCGTTTGGTTTGGCCAACTAGATTGGTAGTTCTTGCAATGGGAGAAGTGCATGGCTTTGGGTTCAATCTTATGTGTCCTTACCCAAAGGATGTAAGGGGTTGCAAGGCACGTATTGTATTGTTGCCATCGAGGATAACAAGATGGGGTATTTATCATATTGCATGAATTTATTCCTCTACATCATGTCATCTTGCTTAAGGCGTTACTCTGTTTTTAACTTAATACTCTAGATGCATCTTTGGATAGCGGTCGATGAGTGGAGTAATAGTAGTAGATGCAGAATCATTTCGATCTACTTGTCACGGACGTGATGCCTATATACATGATCATTACCTAGATAACCTCATAACTATGCTCAATTCTGTCAATTTCTCAACAGTAATTTGTTCACCCACCGTAGAATATCTATGCTCTTGAGAGAACCCACTAGTGAAATCTATGGCCCCCGGGTCTATTCTCATAATATCAATCTCCATCACTTTATTTACTTGCTTTGCTTTTACTTTTCACTTTGCATCTTTATACCAAAAATACCAAAAATATTATCTCTATCAGGTCTCACTCTCGTAAGTGACCTGAAGGGATTGACAACCCCTAATCGCGTTGGTTGCAAGTAGCTATCGTTTTGTGCAGGTACGAGGGACTTGCGCGTGGCCTCCTACTGGATTGATACCTTGGTTCTCAAAAACTGAGGGAAATACTTACGCTACTGTGATGCATCATCCTCTCCTCTTCGGGGAAAACCAACGCAAGCTCAAGACATAGCAAGAAGGATTTCTTGCACCGTTGCCGGGGAGGTATACGCAAAAGTCAACATACCAAGTACCCATCACAATCCCTATCTCTCGCGTTACATTATTTTCCATTTGCCTCTCGTTTTCCTCTCCCCCACTTCACCCTTGCCGTTTTATTCGCCCTCTCTTTCCCTATCTCCTCCTTTTTTCCCTTTGCCTTTTGTTTGCTCGTGTGTTAGTTTGCTTGCTTGTCGCTATGTCTGAAATTGGGGAAATTATCGCTGATATGGGTGATAATAATATGGAAAATTCTGAAGCTCCTGCTGAAGAGTCCCCTACCTATCACACAAAAAGATTTCGAATCGGTAGTGGTAATATTATTGGAAAAGGAGTTATTCAAGATTTCTTTACTTGTGCTGGTGCTTTACCCTCTTGGTTCTATTCTCCATAGAACTAGTAGTCTTCATGGACGCTATTGCCATGCTTATCGTTGAACTTGAAAGGCAATTTATGCATATGCACCCTTCTATACAAAGAATTTTCCTAGAATTTTCTAATATTGAACACTCCTCTGTTAAGCGTGCCGCTACTATATTTTTGGCTCATAAATTCAGATTTATAATAAAAGAAGCCAAAGAAATCTTTGGGCATTATAGGGTGGACGCCTGCCATCCTCCCATAGAATCTATCCTTTTTTATCAAGAAGAAATAATGCGTTTTCAATCTATCGACTATGTTGCTTTCAATGAAAATCTTAGAAAAAAAGTGCCTACCAATATTTTAATTGATAGAATCTCTGAGCTTAATGATGATTTGGCTATTCAAATAATGAGCTAGGATGCTCTCTTGAGTATAGGCTCACCAAGTTCTGTCGAAAGAATGCTTATAATGATGAATTGGTTGTGCAATATGAAGGGCCGAAAGAGGAACCTATACCTCCTAAAATTGATCTTGGGGACTTTTGTCCTATTAAATTTAGCCCTTTTGATTACTTTTGCTTGCCTCAAAGAAAACTTGCTGCCGAAAGTAGAGAATATGAAATGAGTTTCACGATCTATCTTATTACTACGGCACCACCTAGATCTATCCTTGCTTTTATGCCTAGCTAGGGCGTTAAGCAGTAGCGCTTGTTGGGAGGCAACCCAATTTTATTTTTAGTTTTTGTTTTTGCTTCTGTTTAGGAATAAATAATCCATCTAGCCTCTGTTTAGATGTGGTTTTATCTTTTAATTAGTGTTTGTGCCAAGTTGAACCTATTGGATCTTCTTGGATGATAGTTATTTGATCTTGCTGTAATTTTCCAGAATCTTTGTGCTCAGTGCCCGAATTGTTAAAAATCACCAGAACGTGATAAAATACTGATTCAAATTTCTTCGGATCAATAAACAAATTTTACAGGTCGTCTAATTTTGGTAGAATTTTTTGGGTTCCAGAAGTTTGCGTTAGTTACAGATTACTACAGACTGTTCTGTTTTTTGACAGATTCTGTTTTGCGTGTGTTGTTTGCTTATTTTGATGAATCTATGGTTAGTAAAATAGTTTATAATCCATAGAGAAGTTGGAATACAGTAGGTTTAACACCAATATAAATAAAGAATGAGTTAATTACAGTACCTTAAAGTAGTCTTTTGTTTTCTTTCTCTAACGGAGCTCACGAGATTTCTATTGAGTTTTGTGTTGTGAAGTTTTCAAGTTTTGGGTGAATTCTTTTGATGGATTATGGAAAAAGGAGTGGCAAGAGCCTAAGCTTGGGTATGCCCATGGCACCCCCAAGATAATCCAAGGACACCAAAAAGTCAAAGCTCGGGGATGCCACGGAAGGCATCCCCTCTTTCGTCTACTTCCATCGGTAATTTACTTGGAGCTATATTTTTATTCACCAACATGATATGTGTTTTGCTTGGAGCGTCTTGTATTATTTGAGTCTTTGCTTGTTAGTTTACCACAATCATCCTTGCTGTACACACCTTTTGAGAGAGCCATACATGAATTGAAATTTGATAGAATACTCTATGTGCTTCACTTATATCTTTTGAGCTTGATAGTTTTGCTCATAGTGCTTCACTTATATCTTTTTGAGTGTGATAATTTTTGCTCCAGTGCTTCACTTAGATCTTTTAGAGCACGGTGGTGGATTTTTTTTAAAGAAACTTGATCTCTCATGCTTCACTTAGATTATTTTGAGAGTCGTTAATAGCATGGTAATTTGCTTAATGTTAATATACTTGGTATTCAAGATATGTGAAACTTTCTTTTGAGTGTGTTGAATACTAAGATAAGTTTGATGCTTGATAATTGTTTTGAGATATGGAGGTGATAATATCAAAGTCATGCTAGTTGAGTAGTTGTGAATTTGAGAAATGCTTGTGTTGAAGTTAGCAAATCTGTAGCATGCACGTATGGTTAAAGTTGTGTAACAAATTTGAAACATGAAGTGTACCTGGCTTGTGCATCCTTATGAGTGGCGGTCGGGGACGAGCGATGGTCTTTTCCTACCAATCTATCCCCTAGGAGCATGCGCGTAGTACTTGATTTTGATGACTTCTAAATTTTTGCAATAAGTATATGAGTTCTTTTGACTAATGTTGAGTCCATGGATTATACGCACTTTTACCTTTCCGCCTTTGCTAGCCTCTTCGCTACCGTGCATTGCCCTTTCTCACCTCGAGAGTTGGTGCAAACTTCACCGGTGCATCCAAACCGCATGATATGATACGCTCTATCACACATAAACCTCCTTATATCTTCCTCAAAACAGCCACCATACCTACCTATTATGGCATTTCCATAGCCATTCCGAGATATATTGCCACGCAACTTTCCACCGTTCCGTTCATCATCATCATCATGACATACATTACTTTTGTCATATTTCCATTGCATGATCATGTAGTTGACATCGTATTTGTGGCAAAGCCACCATGCATTATTTTTCATACATGTCACTCTTGATTCATTGCACCATCCCGGTACACCGCCGGAGGCATTCATATAGAGTCATACCTTGTTCTAGTTTCGAGTTGTAATCCTTATGTTGTAATCAATAGAAGTGTTATGATCATCATTGAATAGAGCATTGTCCCAAAAAAAGATAAAGGCCAAAGAAAAAAAAGAAGGCCAAAAAAAAGGGGCAATGCTACTATCCTTTTTTTCCACACTTGTGCTTCAAAGTAGCACCATGTTCTTCATGTAGTAAGTCTCATATATTGTGCTTCAAAGTAGCACCTTGTTCTTCATGTAGTGAGTCTCATATATTGTGCTTCAAAGTAGCACCATGTTTTTCATATAGTGAGTCTCATAAGTTGTCTTGTTCATACTAGTGGGAATTTTTCATTATAGAACTTGGCTTGTATATTCCTACGATGGGCTTCCTCAAATGCCCTAGGTCTTCATGAGCAAGCAAGTTGGATGCACACCCACTAGTTTTATTTTGTTGAGCATTCATAGCTCTAGTGCATCCGTTGCATGGCAATCCCTACTCCTCATGTTGACATCAATTGATGGGCATCTCCATAGCCCGTTGATTATCCTCGTCAATGTGAGACTTCCTCCTTTTTGTCTTCCCCACACAATCCCCATCATCATATTCTATTCCACCCATAGTGCTATATCCATGGATCGTGCTCATGTATTGCGTGAAGGTTGAAAAAGTTTGAGATTATTTAAGTATGAAACAATTGCTTGGCTTGTCATCGGGGGCATAGAAGTTGGGAACATCTTTGTGTGACGAAAATGAAGCATAGCCTAACTATATGATTTTGTAGGGATGAACTTTCTTTTGCCATGCTATTTTGAGAAGACATGATTATTTTTTATTAGTATGCTTGAAGTATTATTATATTTATGTCAATATGAACTTTTGTCTTGAATCTTTCGGATCTGAATATTCATACCATGATTAAGAAAATTTACATTGAAATTATGCCAAAGTATCACTCCGCATCAAAAATTCTCTTTTTATCATTTACCTACTCGAGGAATGAGCAGAATTAAGCTTAGGGTTGCACGATATGTCTCCAACATATCTATAATTTTGATTTCTCCATGCTACTTTATCTATTGTTTTGGACTATAATGGGCTTTATTTTCCACTTTTATATTACTTTTGGGACTAACCTATTAACCGGAGGCCCAGCCTAATTGCTGTTTTTTTGCCTATTTTAGTGTTTCAAGAAAGCGGAATATCAAACGGAGTCCAAACGGAATGAAACCTTCGAACGTGATCTTCTCACGTAACGTGATCCAGGAGACTTGGACCCTACTCCAAGAAGTGCCAGAGGGGGTCACGAGGGTGGGGGCGCGCCCCTGCCTCGTGGGCCCTGACGCCCACCGACGCATTCCTTCCTCCTATATATACCCTCGTATCCCCAAACGATCGTAAGAGGAGCCAAAACCTAATTCCACCGCCGTACCTTCCTGTATCCATGAGATTCCATCTTGGGGCCTGTTAGGAGCTCACGAGGGGGCATCCACCACGGAGGGCTTCTACATCAACACCATAGCCCCTCCGATGAAGTGTGAGTAGTTTACTTCAGACCTTCGGGTCCATAGCTAGTAGCTAGATGGATTCTTCTCTCTTTTTGGATCTCAATACATTGTTCTCCCCCTCTCTTGTGGAGATCTATTCGATGTAATCTTCTTTTTGCGGTGTGTTTGTTGAGACCGATGAATTGTGGGTTTATGATCCAGCTTATCTATGGAAAATATTTGAATCTTCTCTGAATTCTTTTATATATGATTGAGTTATCTTTGCAAGTCTCTTCGAATTATCCGTTTGGTTTGGCCAACTAGATTGGTAGTTCTTGCAATGGGAGAAGTGCATGGCTTTGGGTTCAATCTTGCGGTGTCCTTAGCCGATGATGAAGGGGTTGCAAGGCACGTATTGTATTGTTGCCATCGAGGATAACAAGATGGGGTATTTATCATATTGCATGAATTTATTCCTCTACATCATGTCATCTTGCTTAAGGCGTTACTCTGTTTTTAACTTAATACTCTAGATGCATGCTGGATAGCGGTCGATGAGTGGAGTAATAGTAGTAGATGCAGAATCGTTTCAATCTACTTGTCACGGACGTGATGCCTATATACATGATCATTACCTAGATAACCTCATAACTATGCTCAATTTTGTCAATTGCTCAATAGTAATTTGTTCACCCACCGTAGAATATCTATGCTCTTGAGAGAAGCCACTAGTGATACCTATGGCCCCCGGGTTTATTCTCATCATATCAATCTCCATCACTTTATTTACTTGCTTTGATTTTACTTTTCACTTTGCATCTTTATGCCAAGAATACCAAAAATATTATCTCTATCAGATCTTACTCTCGTAAGTGACCGTGAAGGGATTGACAACCCCTAATCGCGTTGGTTGCGAGTAGCTATCATTTTGTGCAGGTACGAGGGACTTGCGCGTGGCCTCCTACTGGATTGATACCTTGGTTCTCAAAAACTGAGGGAAATACTCACGCTACTGTGCTGCATCATCCTCTCCTCTTCGGGGAAAACCAACGCAAGCTCAAGACGTAGCATTTCTATAATCTGATCTCCTTGCATCCTTCTTCCTCTGGTTGAGTACCGATGCTCACATCACAACCAGATCCTTTGTTGGCTTTTATCTAACAACGTCCCTCATATTCAATCACTTCGGAAGTTCTTTCCCTGATACATAATGCCATTGGTAAATCCTATTCTCTCATTTGGCCAACCATGCTCTGCTTTCGAGATGGTGATATTTACTCTTGAAGCTTGTGGTATATGTTTCTAAGATACCCCGAACCTATGCCTTCATTAATCTGCGGGAGCCTGAAAGTTTTATGAGTCATACTCTTCTGGTATTTTGCCAGATAAAATTTCAACACTTTAACTTCATCGGAGGCGAGAAGTGAATGAAAGGTTTTGCATTGGAGAAGTGGGAGTCGACCTTGATCCTTTGTGTTCATGCCCATGCACCCGAGGTGGAACTTACTATGGAAGCTTCTTGCAACAATAATGAATCATTTGAGTAATTCTTCCAATGTCATTTTATTGGATCCCTGGCAGCTATGGTTCCGACCATGCTAACTTTATTTAATATATTTCTGAAAGGAAACCATCCCAGTGCCTCTTATATTTTTGACAAGGTTAAAGTATCTGCTATCACAAGTCTACGATACATATCATTTGCTATTCCGATCTGCCTTCGAGTTTCACCTCTGATATCTCGAGAATATCACCGAACTACATAACTGCTTACGGGTCTTCTTCTAGTATTGCTTCTCACTGATTTCAGATTTCCCCCGGGTTCTGATCTATTAGTCACTCAAGAACACCGATAAGTGAATCGATTCCGCACTCCGATTCAATAACTCTTAAATAATTTTCATTGTTTACGAGTTTAATAACCCTTCAAGTCATTCCTAGCCTGATCGGCTATATCATTTTTGTGCTAAATTTTAACTGTACTACCTGGTCCTTCTTCCCGGAGCACAATTTTCGACGATGAGCTAAGCTTATGTCGATCTTCCTCGTCATACCATTTAAACTTGAACAACAAGTTTGGTTCTGAGTTTGTGTCGTACCTGTGGTTCCAATAAACTTGCACTTCATCATTCCTTTGACTTGATGCCATCACTGATCGATTACATCTTCATGAAATCTCTCGACAAATGTGTCATGATCATCATCAACATTTTGACTCCTTCCAAGATATCAATCGAATTCTTGATGAGAAATATCATCCTTGCCCCTCGTTGATTTGTATTATCATCGACAACATTATTTCCTTCCCTCCTACACAAACTTGATCATGTTATGGAGCTCCATGCTATCCAGCTTATGTTATGCTCTACCTTGGAGTATTGCCATCTTATATGTCAAGAATGTCGTGAGAATTTCACCACCTCTTGAGAATTCTTGATACAAATAATAATTATCACCATCACTATTCCTTCTTGGTCCTTGTGTTGTTCCTAACCGGGATACTAACAAATGAACTATGATGCGTGAATTCAAAACTTCTAGCAACCGTATTACTTTGAAGTGAATGTACGATAGTGTCATACTAAGTCTTTTGGTTGTTGGATCACCATCCTAACATTGATCATGCCATCTAAAGCCCATATTTTGTGCGCGCCTCTGAACCAATGCTTAATTGTGTATGTTTTCCTCGATCATACATCATTATATCATTTTGATCTGACAAATGTTATCTCCTTGTTCACATAATTGTGCAAATCCATCTTTTTGGAAATCTCAATAAATTATCGCTGAGTCCATCAGCCACCCCTCATCCTCTTCTTGGTTTAACGATGAACTCTTGATTCGGAACTTGCTTCCATAGTTCGTTTCCCGGGAATCTTACAATGTCATCTCGTCAATTTGTGTTGCACCTTTTCTTCTCAGGCATCCTGAGTCTGGGGTATCCTGACAGCAATCAGATCTGAATCTCGGTCGGATATGATGGTTGGAACATATTTCCAAGAGTTATAACGTTGGTCTTATATGACCCGGTAAGGTGATGTCATGCCTAGCACACCTGGCCGGAGGCCCTATTGTTATAGTTTCCTTTTTAGCAAGGTTATCCATTCTTCCATGAGGAAATTGTAAGACTTATTCTATAAGTTGTTCCTAATGGATCATTGGTGTATCAAAGTCTGATCTTTACCCAGTGACCATGTCAATGCTATCTCGAAGCATGTCTATGGTACTCCGATTTTCAACAAGAACATTTGAAGCCCAATGCTAAATGTTTCCTGCTCAATTATCCAAACGCCGCTGTATGGGTAAAGTCATGAAATTTCTCTCACCTTACCTAAAGAGTTTTCTACATTATATCCTATCATGGATATCATGCTCTGCTTGTCCTTGTGAAGGATATACCCTTGAAATGCGTGTTTAAACACATTTTCCTTTCCATTGTTCTGTTTAAATCTGATGATGTAAACACCTCGGTGTACAACTCTGTCAGTAAGACCCTGTTACTATTGTTGATGACATTCTCGTAACCCCCGATGGACGAGAACCTTGCCTATTGGCCTGCCTCGTTCAACGAGCAAGAAAATGGTTCTCTTCGCCCTCGCCCTTGGTACCAAATTTGTTGCCGGCATAACTGACAACCTCTTCTCTGACGTGCCTTGCTATCATGAACATGCAAGCTGTTAGTGCCTTTTCTGCATTCAACCACATGGTGGGCCCATAACCCACAGTTCCACAGGATCGAAACCTGACACTTCAGTACATCCCTGTTCCCAAGGTTATTCCTCACGCTTGGCTTCATGTGTAATTAACGAGCCACCTTCCTAGTCATCTATTCTGGTATCAGACACAATACTTATTTCTCGTTGCCCTGGACCCCTTTCACACCTTGTTTCACACATCGAACGATTGTCTATCCGTTTGAAACCTCTTATTGTACCTTATTACTTTGCTCTCAATGTGTTTTAATTGTTCAACTCGAGAGATGCCCATGTGTTAACCCCCGATGATTACCCTTTATAGCATTCTATCATTGTCGAGCTGCCCCTTCCCTATTTGTAGGTACGATGGAGTTCATGATGAAAGTTTGATGACTTCATCCTGAAGACCTGAAGCAGAGGAATGAAGACACCAACGGAAGCAGTCAACTTCTTCGAGAAGAGCAACCAAGACCGAGAAGATTTTTTAGAATTTCGTAACCGAACCTTTCGGCATTACTCCACCTCTTAAATCACGGGACGAGATTTCTTGTAGTGGAGGAGAATTGTGATGCCCGAATAGTTAAGCTACAGTAACCCTCTGCTAATGATGCCACGCCACTCCAGTTACTATTGTTAATCTCACGGAGAATCAAGTCCCGTTCAAATTCAAATTCAAATAACAAGTGAAATTCTAAACTTCTCAAACATGAAAACTAAAATGTTCATAAGGTAACAAATAATCCCTAACTAATTTTTTGATGGTGGAACCAACCCTTTTCAAAATGTTAAATTATAAAAATATTAAACTAACTTATTTTGGGTCCAAACCACGTTGGGCAGTGGCCTAAATTAATGATACTAATTACGTGCTAACTTGGTATTTTATAAAACTAAAATAGATAAAAGAAAAGTGAAAATAAAATAAAAACAGAAAAGAATAAAAAAAGTGAAACAAAGCCCCCTGCTGGGCCGTCGCCCAGCTGGCAGCAGGCCACAACCGGCCGGCCCACCCCGCCTCCCTTATCCCCTCCCCCGCAAGCCGTAACCCCCTGTCGCCCCACTCCATCCCCATGTTGTTCCCCTCCCCCCGATCAATATCGGATCGGGGCTCGCACGCACGCCGCCGCCGCCGCCCATAGCGCCTCCGCCTCGGCCACCTCGTCGTCGACCACGTCGCCGCCTCGCTGTCCTCTCTGTTGCCGCCTCATCCATGTCGTCCTCCCCACGCCCCGCTGCCTAAGACCCTACGGCCCCGCCGTGAGCTCTGGCCTCCCTCCCTCTCTCCCCTTGTTCTCTATCACCGGCGCCGTCCACTCGCGCGCGCATGACCGTAGCCCGCCTCGCCGCCTCGCCGCTGGCCTCGACCAAGCGTGGCGCCAACGCCGACCACCATGCCGCTGGCCGCCCGCGCCACCGCGACCTCCGCCCGCACTCAAGACCGGTGCTTGCTTTCACCGGACCTCGCCCGCCCCGCGCCACCCGACTACCACGCTGCGCCCGAGCCCCGCCTCGCTCTGCCTTGCAGCTGCTGCTCCATCACGCTACCGACCGCACCCGCGCTGGCCACACCCCGACGCCCTAACGCCGCACTTCGCCTTGTCCGTCTGGCCATCGCCGCCTGGCCATCCTCTTCCTCGCCGCCCGCTGCTCGACTCACGGCTGCTCGATGTCACTGATGCCTCCGCCGCGATGCACGCCATCGCCTGTTGCCACTATCGCTCGCTGCCGCCCACGCCCGCCGCGCCCGCTCTCGAAGCTACGGTCGTTCACCGCCGTCTCCGCCATTTGCCCGCCACCTCGCCGCCTTTTCTCTCCTCTTGTTCATCTGTCAGCTGCTGCCGCTGCCTTCGCCGCCGCTGCCCTCCCGCCTGGCGACCTTCGCGACCGCCTGCGTGCCTCGCCTCCGCCCACCGCCTCTGCTGCCCTCCACTCGCGCCTGGGGCCACACCGTGTCGCCCCCACACGCTGGCCATCGCTCGGGCCGCGGTTGCGCCCCCAGCAACCGTTCGGGCTATGCCCGATAACCATGCCCAATAGGCCCCTGGGCCTATGACGAGGGGGCCCACCCCAGAATGATTTTTTAAAAGGTTAAAATAAATAAATTAGTAATTAATTAATTAATGAGTTAATTAAGTTAATTAATCATGTTTAACTAATCTAATGAAAATGAATTAATCTAATCATTTAGTTAGTCTAATTAACATGTTTAGTTAGTTTGAGACAATGAGGAATGGGACCCACTTGTCAGTTTGACCGGTCAACGGTTAGAGTTGACCGCTAACGTCATGCTAACATCATAATTACATTTTCTAATTAAATTAATTCTGTTAATTCTAAAAATGAATTAAATCTTCAAAAAATAATTTGAATAATCCGTAACTCGGATGAAAATACTTTGTACATGAAAGTTGCTTAGAACGACGACATGAATCCGAATATGCAGCCCATTCGCCCGCCACACATCCCTAGCATAGCGGACACGCAACTTTCCCTCTCCGGTTCATCTGTCCAAAAATGCGAAACACAAGGGATACTTTCCCGGATGTTTCCCCCCTTCGCCGGTATCACCTCCTACTGCGTTAGGGCACACCTGGCACCATTACTTGTCATGTCATGCATCGATATGCATCTGTTTGCATTGTATTCATTGTTTCTTCCCCCTCTTCTCTCCGGTAGACTACGAGACTGACACTGCTGGTGCCACGATCGACTACGTTGTTGACGACCCCTCCTTGCTAGAGCAACCAGGAAAGCCCCCCCCATTGATCAACCAGATATCGCCTATTCTTCTCTCTACTGCTTGCATTAGAGTAGTCTAGCATGTTACTGCTTTCCGTTAATCCTATTTTGATGCATAGCCTGTCTTTGCTACTACTATTGTTACCTTTACCTGCAGTCAATCCTAAATGCTTAGTATAGGATGCTAGTATTCCATCAGTGGCCCTACATTCTTGTCCGTCTGCCATGCTATACTACCGGGTCGTGATCACTTAGGAGTTGATCACGGGTATATACTTATATACATCATGTGTGATTCTTGTGATGACTAAAGTCGGGTCGGCTCATTGAGTACCCGCGGTTGATTCACGGATTGGAGGCTGAAAGGGCATACTTTCCCGACGGCCCTCTGTCGGTGTCAAAACCGGCGGATCTCGGGTAGGGGGTCCCGAACTGTGCGTCTAGGATCGATGGTAACAGGAGATGGGGGACACAATGTTTACCCAGGTTCGGGCCCTCTCTATGGAGGTAATACCCTACTTCCTGCTTGATCGATCTTGATGAATATGAGTGTTACAAGAGTTGATCTACCACGAGATCGTAATGGCCAAACCCTAGAAGTCTAGCCTATGAGTATATGGTAATGAATATGTCCAATCCGGACTATGCTCTCCGATTTATATAGACATCGGAGAGATCTAGGGTTACATGGAGTCGGTTACATAAGAGTGAATCTTCATAGACAGTCGCCAAGCTTGTCTTCCACGCCAAGTAGAGTTCAATCCGGACACGGGTATAGTCTTCGGCCTTCACGTCTTCACAGCCCATTAGTCCGGCCCAGTAGATAACAGGCCGGACGCCCGAGGACCCCTCAGTCCAGGACTCCCTCAGTAGCCCCTGAACCTGGCCTCAATGACGAGGAGTCCAGCGCGCAGATTGTCTTCGGCATTGCAAGGTGGGTTCCCCTTCTTTCGAACTCCAAGATAGTCTTTGGATGTAGTAAATATAGCCGGACCTGTGTATGTAATTACAGAAAATACAATACTCCACGAGTCCAATCTGCTGACAACTGTTTATGACATCGTGTCATGCCTGCCCGGTTTATTATTTCCAACCGTTGGCTAGCCCGTCGCCCCATGTCTTGGGGAGCAGTTTTATTGGCACGTCTTGTTAAAGCATAGATCGTGCCCCCCTATTCACGGGATTTTCAATAACGCGGGTGTGGGTAACCCAACCGTCCCAAGGGTACAACTCTTTGAGGATAGGTAAGTTTCGAGACCCGGGAGGGGACGCTCGATATTCTGGGCCTTTATATAGGGACCCAAACTTGTCTTTTTCTTCCGCGCTTGCTTCTTCCTCAACCCCAGCCACCTCGAGTTCTATCCCTCGAGTTTCAACCACCACCAGCCCCAATCATGTCCGGGCCTAGCCGTTCAGGCCGGTGGGTGGCCTCTTCTGTCACAGAGGAGGATATTGCGAAGCTCTGCGTGGCGAGGTATCTGACCCCAGAAATCCTTCATCGGCTTCCTGCCAAGGGGCAGGTTATTCCCACCCCCAAATCCGGCGAGAGGGTAGTATTTGTGTCACACTTCCTCGATGGGTTAGGGTTCACGCTTAACCCCTTCGTCCGGGGGCTCATGTTCTACTATGGGCTAGATTTTCACAATCTGGCCCCGAACACCGTCCTCCTCATCTCGACATTTATCTTCACGCGTGAGGCCTTCCTCCGGACTCCTCCGCACTTTGGTTTGTGGCTCAAGACTTTCGATGTGAGGCCGCGGGTGACGGAGGAGGAGCAAGCAGAGTGCGGCAGCGTTATAATAAGCAAGCTTGCCAGCACGGCTTGGTTTGAAGGATCTTTCGCCGAGTCTTCTGACCTATGGCAGCAGGGGTAATTTTATGTCAACGAGCCGCGGGGCTCCAAGTGGGCAGCCACGCCCGCGTTCTGACCCGGCCCTCCAACTCAGCTCGCTTCATGGATCAATAGGGGATTAGACTGGGGATCCGCCAATGAAGTGCAGACTCCGCAAAGTCGCATCCGAAGCCTTACCGAGAAGGGCATCGAACTCGTGAACTTTGTTCAAGTAACGCTAGTCCGCCGGACCCTGCCATGTCAGCGGCGGCCTCTCCGTATGTGGGAGTTTATTCCAGAAGGGCGGCGGACTCTTGACACTTCTTGATTGCTACATACGAAGGGATGTGGAGATTATATTTCGGGGAGCGAGAGCAATGGCCTGACACCACTGAAGACGTTGGCCTTGACTGCAATCATCGGGACACTCCGGTAAGTATTCAATCTCTGAACACCTTTCATTCAAGCATCTCTTGACAAGATACTGAACGACCCGTCCTTATACAGGACTGGATAAAGAAAGCGGTGCTGATCTGGTGTCCGGCGCCCCTTCCCGAAGACCCCGCGTCCGCCCTGCTGACGCGGATGTTAACTCCGACACCGTACCAGGTGTCTGCAGAGGGGGTGAGAGCGGGGAGCCCAAAGGAGATGCCCGCCCTGAGGATGATTCAGACGCTGTGTTCGGGGAAACCGAAACCCTTTTGCCCAGGGGCAAAGGTGTAGAGGGGGCCTTCCATAGCAAGAAGAGGGCCGCCTCTGGAGGTCAGGAGGGGAAACCTTCCAAGAAAGGGAAAACGCAATCGTCGGGCGGCTTGGGTCGGGCAAGCGATGTCGATGTAGAGCTTGATGATGAGGACGAACCTCCGACCAGGCCGTAAGTGATATAGGGTACTTTAACCATACCTCATTCATTACTGAAGTAATCCTCCGATATATGTAAGTCCTCGCAGGTTAACGCCTGGTGTTTCTCAATCGTCCTCCTCCTCGGGAGACCTTCTGCCGGAGATGATGGAGAGTGACATGCCTTCTCCGGCCTCCTCTCCCAATAGGGCGGATGATCTTGAGGTGTCGTCTCGGAGGGCTCCTCCTCACCGGCAAGTAGCGCAGGAAATGAGGAAGGAGTTGCCCGAAGGTGGCGCCTCTGTCACTCAGGGTTCGGGGATCAAGAATGACGGCCCCGAACTATCTGGTTTACAGCCGGAGGCGATTCTGGAGGCGGGTAAGCGGATTCCTTCAAAGGAGTGTCGTGCTCCGGCGGCGGTGTCTGAAGATCCAGGAGTGCCGGGGACGCTGACGGACATGCTGCGACGAGCGTCCGTTTTGGAAGAGCACCGTGCCTTAATGGTTACGGTGGTCAAAAAGGTTCTCTCCGCGAAGAGAGGGTTGAACGAGGCCTTTACGAGCCTTCTGAGAGGCTTTGAGGTTTGTGATGTAATGTTGCCAATTGAATGATATTGACAGAATGCACCTGCGGTTATGCAGTAGCCACTGAGACTCGGATTGCCTTCTGAAGGAAGCAATCGGAGGATCAAAAAGATACACTCAGGTACTAATCTTGATTTAATTTGGAATACAGGCTACCGCCCCTCTTGCCACTACTCGAAATACGGAGGTGGTCGAACTACATCGAAAGCTGGATAGTGCGGAGGATGACATTGCATTGATCAACAGGCATCTTGACGACTCGCAAGGTATATATATCGAGCATTCCTTACACCAATGTGCTTGTAATTTAAGCGTGACTCTGGAAAAGAGTTTTATATGAAATGTGCATGAATGCAGATGGTGCCGCCGCCGTGGAAGCCCTTCGAGCGGAGCAGGCCCGGGTCAAGGAGCAGGTACAGTTTAGTGATGCGGCCGCCGAAGAGGCATCGACTGAGTTGAAAGCCGAAGAAGCTGTGCGGCGCCAAGACAAGGAGAAGATGTCCACCATGGCGCGCGAGTTAGAGAAGGCGGCTAGGCGCTGTAAACTTCTTGAGAAGGAAAATGAAGCCAAAACGGCTGAATGTGATAAGGCCTTACGAGAGGCAAGAGAAGCGCGGTCCGAATCCAGAGCAGCCCGAGAGGAGATCCGGCAAGCTGGGGAGATTGTGGCTGGCAAGCCCTTTTTGCTACAGGCTAAGTTCGGTGATCCGAACTGTGCTCAACAACCAAGTGTGGAGTTCTCCGGACAATTTTTAGACTTGCCAAGAGTTCTTCCGACGCGCAGTTTTACCATGCGCAAGAGGGTATGCAACGGAGAAGCTTTTCTGTCACAATTTGGTAGCGTCGAAGCGCCCTCTGTTGCTGAATGAACAGATGTCCCAGTGGGCCGAGCTGCATAGGATATCCGGCGCTGCCATGAAGAACGTCATAGTCCGGTTGTGGCTGACTGAACCTGTTCCGAGTAGTTACTTCGGTCTCGTGCAGCGGCTTGTTGATGCGGTGGCGCGTATCGACGCTGTGAAGTGGTCGGAGTGCATTGAAGGTGCACGGATGGCCTTCGCCCGAGTCAAGAAATTCTGGGGGAAGATGAAGGCCATCGATGTTGCGGCGAAGAGTCCACCCAAAGGCAAGGACCGTCCGGAACCGGAGCATTATTTTGAAGACGTCCTAGAGGCCGCCCGCTTGATAGAGGGTCAGTGCTCGAAAGACATAATGTTCGAGTGATGTGTATAAGTGTTGTAACAGACAACTTTCTGGTTAATCTGTTTTCATCTTTTGCTCGAAAGCTTGTATTCCTCCTATGCGGCCGTTTTAATTTAATCTGAAAGTTTTCCAGTCGTCGGCTTCAGCCCCCTCGTAGGAAATACGAGGGTGTTCGGAAAAGCATTGAATCACCCTTTATCCAACTTCACGGTCCATAAAGGAGGTGATAATGCGGCGAACCAGGCAATCGGACTATAGGGCGTTAACACTTTCACTTAGCCGTAGGAGTTTTATGGCGGGGCTACGACATAGCCCCTGGTATGTATGCGGCGTATTATAATTTTTGTGCCTTGCATGTTTTGATCTGAAAAATATCCTTTGTGTGACACGGAGAATCGCTAAAGATTCGAATAAGTCGTCAAGTGGTTGACCAGCTCTCGCCGCATCATGACAGTCAGTTTTTGGCTTTCTCTACTGAGGTGCTC
This sequence comes from Aegilops bicornis, assembly GCA_021605145.1. Taxonomy (NCBI): domain Eukaryota; kingdom Viridiplantae; phylum Streptophyta; class Magnoliopsida; order Poales; family Poaceae; genus Aegilops; species Aegilops bicornis. The sequence continues at coordinate 465,761,764 of CM038671.1, forward strand.
ATCCGGTCAAAGCCAGGACACAATCATAGTAGTTCTCCCTTTACTACCCTAGCCGATAGACCGGAATGTAGGGTAGCAAGCACAGGAGTCGGGCAACCCAACTATTGACCAAAGACAATGATTCGGAGTTGATGCATATAAGGCCAAACTTGCGACGCCGAAGTACGCTATAAAGCTGTTCGGACTTTTATTGGCGACTCATTTGTTCCCATACCGAGCCCTTGGAAGGTTATGCCGAGGTGCTGCTACCTCTTGAGAAATGCGTTGGATTTCCTTGAATAGGAAAGGATGATGCAGCAAAGTAGCGTAAGTATTTCCCTCTGTTTTTGAGAACCAAGGTATCAATCAAGTAGGAGGCTACGCGCGAGTCCCTCGTACCTACACAAAGCAAATAACTCCTCGCAACCAACACGATTAGGGGTTGTCAATCCCTTCACGGTCACTTACGAGAGTGAGATCTGATAGAGATGATAGATAATATTTTTGGTATTTTTATGATAAAGATGCAAAGTAAAATAAAAGAAAAGTAAAAAGCAAAGGCAATAAATAAAGTGATGGAAGATTAATATGATGGAGATAGACCGGGGCCATAGGTTTCACTAGTGGCTTCTCTCAAGAGAATAAGTATTCTACGATTGGGTGAACAAATTCTTGTTGAGCAATTGACAAAATTGAGCATAGTTATGATAATATCTAGGTATGATCATGTATATAGGCATCACATCCGAGACAAGTAGACCGACTCACTGCGCATCTACTACTATTACTCCACTCATCGACCGCTATCCAAAGCATGCATCTAGAGTATTAAGTTCAAGAAAACAGAGTAACGCCTGTAAGCAAGATGACATGATGTAGAGGGATAAATTCATGCAATATGATAAAAACCCATCTTGTTATCCTCGATGGCAACAATACAATACGTGCCTTGCTGCCCTAACATCCTTTGGGAAAGGACACCGCAAGGTTGAACCCAAAGCTAAGCACTTCTCCCATTGCAAGAAAAACCAATCTAGTAGGCCAAACCAAACTGATAATTCGAAGAGACTTGCAAAGATAACCAATCATGCATAAAAGAATTTAGAGAAGATTCAAATATTGTTCAAAGATAATCTTGATCATAAACCCACAATTTATCGGCCTCAACAAACACACCGCAAAAAGAAGATTACGTCGAATAGATCTCCACAAGAGAGGGGGAGAACATTGTATTGAGATCCGAAAAGAGAGAAGAAGCCATCTAGCTACTAACTATGGACCCGAAGGTCTGTGGTAAACTACTCACACTTCATCGGAGGGGCTATGGTGATGATGTAGAAGCCCTCCGTGGTGGATGCCCCCTCCGGCGAAGCTCCGGAACAGGCCCCAAGATGGGATCTCGTGGGTACAGAAGGTTGCGGTGGTGGAATTAGGTTTTTGGCTCCGTGTCGATCGTTTGAAGTGCGTAGGTATATATAGGAGGAAGAATGCGTCGGTGGAGCAACAGGGGCCCACGAGGGTGGAGGCGCGCCACAGGGGTGGGCGCGCCCCTACCTCATGGCCTCCTCCCTTGTTTCTTGACGTAGGGTCCAAGTCTCCTGGATCATATTCGGTGAGAAAATCATGTTCCCGAAGGTTTCATTCCGTTTGGACTCCGTTTGATATTCCTTTTCTTCGTAACTCTGAAATAGGCAATAAACAACAATTACAATTTGGGCCTCCGGTTAATAGGTTAGTCCCAAAAATAATATAGAAGTGGAAAATAAAGCCCAATATTGTCCAAAACAGTAGATAATATAGCATGGAGCAATCAAAAATTATAGATACGTTGGAGACGTATCAGCACTACAAAAAAATACACTTCCGTGATGATACATGTTTGTCACATTAGGTCGCGTTTTTTGTCATGCATCTACATTCATGACAAATTTATGACAGAATCAAGATAGTCATACATGTGCTGTCGTAGAAGTGTTCCATGACATTACCAAAATTATCATCACGGAAGTGTCCACTTCCATGACGATAAATCGCGTCACAGAAGTGCTTTCGTCAAGGGTGACCGACACGTGGCATCCACCGTAACGGAACGCCGTTAAGCTATCGGGTCGGGTTTTGGATCCGATAACCCGTTAATGACCCGACCAATGGGGATTTTCCACGTGTAAAATCATCATTGGCCGGAGGAGACACGTGTCGTCCGCGTTGGCACGGTGTCACTCAGCCACTGGGCGAGACGCGCCTATGATATGTTGACACGTGGACCGGCCCATCAAGTTTAAATGGGCCGGCCCAACTGAAGGCCCACAAGATTTTGCGGACCATAATGGGCCTGCCCAGCTAAAGGCCCACGAGATTTTATGGACCATAATGGGCTGGCCCAGCTAAAGGCCCACAGGATTTTGCGGGCCATAATGGGCCGGCCCAGGTAAAGGCCCACAAAATTTTTGTGTGCCATAATGGGTTGGCCCATGTAAAGGCCCACAAGATTCTTGCGGATCATAATGGGCCGACCCAGCTAAAGGCCCACGAGATTTCACCGACATTAATGGGCTGGCCCAGCTGTAGGCCCACAAGATTTTGAGGACCCTAGTAGGCCGGCCCAACTGGCTGCCATGTTTTGGGCCAAATGCCGGCCCATATTTGATCCGGTCCATTAATGGCCTGCCATGCTCCGGGCCTAATAGTGGCCCATATGAGATCTGGCCTGTTAAAAGCCTACCACGTTCTGGGCCAAATTACGGCCCAGATCAGGTCCGGCCCTTTAAGAGGCTTTGTGCTCAATTATGGCCCATATCAGATTCGACCCATCAACTGGACACTATACTTTTGGGCCCACCTGCTAAAGGCCCACTTAGTAATTCGGCCTGATATTAGTTTTTGGCCTTTTAAGGGCCAGTTTAACATTTCGACCCTATATTAATTTTGGCTTGTTAAAAGCCCGTCATATAGTTGGGCCTAACTACGGCTCGGTTTGCATCCGGCCTGCTCGCAGCCGATATCTGATTAGGCCAAACAAGGACCGAGACAATTTTGGCCTGTTAAAAGCACGTGATTTGATTCGCACAATCATGGGCCGGGGTTCATTTCGGTCTTTGCCGCCAGTGAGCTGTTCGGCACGTTTCAGGCCCAACCTACATCGTGATTGCATGACGGCCCGATTATGTACCGTAATTTTACGGTTTGCGGTTTACTGCAAAGATAGGATATATATACAGTGAAATAACTGCAACATCGTGAATAAGAAAAAACATAGACTATACAATAAAGAAATTACAGCATATTACATCCACTGGGCATCAAAGTTCGCCACTATGATAATAAAGCACAAGCGAATGACGGACTACATACACTTTGGGCATCAAAGATCACCCGGCGGTGCAAATAAACATGCCGACAAAATAATATACAAAACCAATAGCACTTCAATAGAGTTCAAGAAAGGTTAGCCTCATTGGGAGTCAGAGCGCAAACGGTGAGCAAGATGATGAGGATCAAGGCTTGTTCAACACTTATATCTTGCTCACTCTGAAAGATAACCAAGTAGACAGATGATAGGTTTTGCACATAAAAGTATCAGTGCTGACAATTCATCACATTTCTTACTGACGAATAAAGTGACACAGTTTAAAATTGCATTAACACAATATGGTATTGTTCAGGTCAAGACATGGCAGGAAATGACATTGTGAAGGAGTTGGCGACTTGACGACACCACCGGATTACAGATCAAGAACTCATAAGTATCAATGGTTAGTGTCGTCAATTTATACCATTTTAGATTGGCAAATAAAGATATGGTTTAAATAATAGTAGAATGATATGACATTGTTCATAGTTAAGACATTGCAGAATATGACATTGTCTTTGTAGTGGGTAGGTTCACCACACCACTGGATTACGGATGAAGAACAGAAGCATACATGCAGTGCAAAAGAAGATCACTTGCTTTGTATAGTTTAATTTACATGGTATGAAGAAGGAACTTGGTTGTACAACTGAAAACTTAAATTGAGAAAGGACAAACTTTTGTTTATGAACTACATAATAAACTTTAAACAAGCAATTTGATGCAAACACCAAAAATAAACAGCTGTTGTAGTCATGCCTAACCAAATATATACAACAAAGTTTGAAGGCTTGAGATGGACAAACTTACATTATTAGTGAAGATAGGCTCTATAAAGGCCTTGTCCATGCTGATGGGGGGGCAATTCAAGAAGTTTACCACAGAATCTTCTTCAAAAGCATTGCCTTTATTCTACATTTTGTTAAGAGTAAATATAGATGTGATAATATACGAAAAAATGGAGAATATTTAAAATAAGATGAAGAGTGATGCTACATAACCAAGTAGCTATAAATGTAAGTGTAGCGATACAGGCAAAAGGTACAACCAAGAGCAATGCACAGCTAAACTTCTTCAGTACACTGATAAAGGACAACATGTACTTACAAGAACAATGCAGAGCTAAAAAAACATTGGCATTGGATATATTCTATACTAATGTAACCATTCATACAGATCAGATAATTTGGAGCGAACAATTGATAAGCAAGCTATCATGCATACTCATCACATAATGAACCAGGTATGTATGCAAGTATGCGATACGAGGACAACATGTACTAACAAGAGCAAAGCAGCGGGCAGCATATTTGCGATATCCGATCGTTCTTGTCAAATCGGAATTCTTCTTCGAGCAGATTTCCTGCAAAAAAGATCTGTAAGGCACATGCGAAAAAGTAGAAGTTCAAATTCTCATGTGATTTCATAGACAGTACCTCATCACAGGAACGATACCGATTGCATAACAAGGTTTTTCCATTCAATGTCTTCTAAATTTAGCACAGGAGACTTCACCGAAATTCGTTTATAGACTTGCCATCGAAGTGTGATTTCCTCGGGTAAGACCGATCTTTCTTTGCAATGCTTCCTTGAAAAGCACAAGCAAGCTTTTCTCGTCATGACTATCCAGATTGACCCTCGCCTAGTTACAACAATGTAATGTAAATCATTGATGTGTTCAATCAGCGTAAAACAGGAAAATAATAACCATGAATAATAGCACTTACACGTAAGTTGGACAGAAGATGTGAAAATGGTGTTTGTCTTCACAATAATCTTCCCATGATGGGAATATATGCACGTAGTCCCTAACAACATTGAAAGCATTGTCTTTTAAACTGGGAATAAATGGAATGGGGTTCCAATCTGCATGAATTGGCCGTCTCTGCAGTTGGGATAGGTCTTCGGCCGGTGGACTTGCTGTACTTTTTGCTGGAGTGGGATTTTTATGTGGTACAGCTGGTGCTATGGCAAATGAAATCGGTATACCTTTTGCTGGAGTGCAGGTCCTGTGTGGTGGGGCTAGTGGTGTGGCCAGTGAAGTATGGGTACAGTCTATTGGAGTCGGTCCTATGTTTTGTGTCACTAGTTGTACAACCAATATAAGTGGGGTGCTGCCTGATTTCTCCGGCACCACCACGTTTTTCAAGGACTTTGCTGGTGCTCCTTCATGTTCGGCAATCACCCTCTTCCTTTTTGATGTCTGATGCACAAGAACAACCTTTGAGTGAAAAAACATGGTATGATGACAAATGGAATATGTATTGATAATGGATGGGCATGGTATCTCGACATATGTGATGAGTAAACTAAGCAGATGGCGGTGCAACAAAGTATAAGAAATGCAAGACAACATATGCAAGATACCCGCAATCAATAAAACATTGCCAAATTAGAACAGGCACCTTGATGGGTGAACAGGACAGGCCATCTGCCTTTGGCTCCTCGAGGTTAGAATAGTCATTAGGATCATATTCTGAACAAGAATCAACAGGTGGGATGCCTTGGTGCCAATTTTGTAAGTCATTGCAGTGTTTAGCTTCAAGAGTGGACTGCTGCTAGTGCGACACAAAGCAGCTACACAGATCATAGTGTAGATATAACAGGAAAACCTTAAGCATCAGAGTAAAATCAGCAAAGTGGAACTTGCTGAAATATATGTGCTAGTATTGCCGGTACGGCTAGAAAGGCTTCAGATACCAGCTCTCTTCAAGTGAAGGTGCGGTACTGTTAATATTAGTGTAACTCTCAAAGGCGACACAGCTCCCTGCATTTCCTTGCTATTCTTATAGGATTCAAGTGGGCAGGCCACTACAAATCCTATTCCTATGTTTACAAGATCCTACGAATCAAAGAGGCTCAAAGTGTCCATCTGGCCCGACGGATAGACCTCTACACCGCAAATGTCCCTGCTCATCTTCAAGACAAGGAACATCAGTACTACTATCATACTCCTCCGTTCCAAAATATAAGTCTTGGTAGAGATTTCCACTATGGATCACATACAGATGTATCCAGATACATTTTAGAGTGTAGATTCACTCATTTTGCTCCATATGTAGTCCATGGTGGAATCTATACAAAGACTTGTATTTAGGAACAGAGAGAGTACATATAAAAGAAGAACAAAAGAGGAACATGGTAAAGAAGAGCAAGCAGATTTTGGATAATAAAATGTTGGTTCTTGCGGTGCCACACATGATGAACCGTGAGCGCATTAAGAATGCAACTCCCACTGTCTCTCGACCATTTCAGGCGGTTGGATGAAGATCCCTCGTCTCCTAACCCTTCTTCTTCCTCGTCTCTGATTCTTCCCATATAACACGCACGGGTCAGCCGGGCTGGACCACCGGCCCCCACCGCCTGTGTTCCTCTGCCACCCCCACCCCCACCCCCGCCCCAACCCCCACCTGCGTCGAGTTTTCTTCGTTCGGAGATGCCCCACAACCACCCTAGCCCCTTCGATCGCACTGACGAACTCCGGCGAGCTCTGAAAAATCGACTGACCCAATTTTGATATTTAGTCTACTGTGATTTAACTAGTGTGGAATATAAAAGGGAAAACCATAAGCATTGGGAGTATAGTGTTGAGCGTGCCATGGCGAATCTGAAGGTGCAAACCGGACAAAGGAAACTTCGCCAACCAAGACAAGAAATCGAGTAAAGCGGTGGCGATCTATTTTCTTGTTGCGATAAATAAGTTGAGCAGAATCTGAAAGAGTACCGCCTGCAGTGCGGCGCCATGTACGCATCTGCTAAGAATTTGATGGTGCTGAAGTAGCGATGGCTGTCGGCAGCGTGGAAGCAGATCTAGGAGGGTAGACGATGGCGGCGGGGCGCGGTGGACGAGACGGTCATAGGAGCGGCGTCGGCAAGGTGGACGACGGCGGGGATGAAGCGAGAGGACGGGATGCAAGGATCCCGGTCTGAAACCGTGGATGAGAGAGGTTGATCTCTTGTAATGGGCCAGCGGCGGGGTATCAGCTCCGGCATGGTGGAGGAGGACGGCAGTGGATGGGGTGGCGGACGGCGGCGGACGGAGGAGGGTGGGGTGGAGAGGGTGTTTTGGCGCCCACGGAGTACGAATGGGGAAAAGGGAGGTAGAGAGGAAGGGGGGAACCATGTATTCAGGGCACGCTTGTCTCAAATGCGAGGAAATTTACAAACTTAGCCCCCGTTTCAAATTTCTACTACATCACAGCAACATTAGTCGGTTGGGGATAGGACGGTAATCTTGCATACACCAAATATTTGCCGACGAGAGTTTGTTTTTGGCGCCCACCGTGTATGAATATGAATCGGGGAGGGAGTCGATTTCGGCCGAGGACACACTATGTTTTGGCGCCCACCGTGTATGAATCCGGGTGAGAGGCGGTTACATCACGTTCGGGTGAAATTACAAACCTACCCCTATCGAAACCTATAGAAATCCAGCAGATAGGCTTTGCGTGGCAGGGATAGGCAGTTGTGATTTCCATCTCGTAGATTTTGGTTTCGGGCGGTTACTGCGACTTTCCCCGCTTCGTTCAAATTTTGCAGAGTGCACGTTTACCGTGCCAACTCAATTCGAATCCCGTTTGTATTCTATTTTTTATCGGGCAGGATCCATTTTCAATTGGAATTACATTCTATATACATCATTTTTTTATATATACTTTCAAAAGCACAACAAAGAATTCTGCTCCTTTATATGTATAATATGATTTACAAATACAACGATCTCGAAATCTTAAGGTTGAATTCGATTTTTTTTAACCAAATTACGTTCTACTAAAATGTATGGATCAGTAATATCTACATATTAAATAACATAGATGTGCGTGAATTCATATGAGTATGCATGTTTGATAGATCAATTTTGGTTCGAGTATGGATTACATGTATCATCATCTCGAATTCAAATATTTGAATCCCTTTTTGTTCACTCCTTTCACGCCCATCTCTCTCGCATGCATGCTCCTTCGTAGCTATCACTCTCTTTTCTCCAGCTCACCAAGACGCTCACTTCACGTTTCTCCTATCCTCGCAAACATGGTCTCTTGATGTCTCCCTTGAGAAGTGTCACACTCTCCCTATCATCATACATTACATGGTTTTCATTATCTCTCACGTCTCTACTGTTCTCCGGTATCACTGGTACCTAAGCTTTCTTTTTCACCGCCACACACACAGTCTCCACTCGTCTTTCACTTTGTCTTTCTCTCTATGGGATTCACTCACACACCCTATATGTCTCTAGATATGACTCATACCACTAAAATTACTCTCTCTCTCTCTCTCTCTCTCTCCTGTAGACACAACATTTGTTGTGGTCTCCTTTTCGTCTCCATCCCAGACTGACATTATTCATTTGTTTACCGATCAGACAACCCCGACTACCATCTTCTCTCTCTCTCTCACAGACACACACACACAACTCCTGCTTCCACTCCCCTTCTCGACTACCGTCTCTCACACACACACACAAAACTCTCACTTTCGCACCCCGACTCATATTTCTCTCACAAACATTTATCGACTAGCTAGCCTCTAGATAGGTCTATACACTCGCACACTCGCGCTTCCACCATCGCATACATGTCTCTCTCCCGCTCCTTGTATCTATGTAGATTTTTCTTCCCTTCTTGAGACACGCCCTCTCGATCGTGCACACACACACTATCGCCTCATTTTAAGCTGATACCTATCGCACACACTCCTTGTGTCTTTGTCACACATGCACTCCGTCCTCCTACACTCTCCCTCTCTCTCACACACACATGGGCTTTTTGCAACAACTAGCAAGATGCCCATGCGTTGCACGGAACATCAAGATGCATTTGTATGAGTAGTTTATCTTGTGGGGGAAAAGGATGAACGAGGGAAGGCCTTATTTGCAAATGTGGAGAGGGGTATGGGTATATTTTTGCAAAATTGCCATAGTTTCCTTCCTATCCTTCAGATATGGATCGGATGGCCTATATTGCAGGATGGCAGGCACACGATCATCACCGACAATGCTTTTTATAAGAGTAGTGATAGAAAATAGAGTTGGTGATGATGGTGGGCCTGCCATCCTGCAATGTAGGTCGTCCGATTTATATCTGACGGATAGGAAGGAAAATATGGCAATTTACCCGCACTCTTCACCACATTTGCAGATAAGGCCTTGCCTCGTTCATCCTTTTCTCCCACAAGATCTTGATGTTCCGTGCAACGCACGGGCATCTTGCTAGTAAGAGTAGAAATTAGACATATACCACTTCTCGAATCTTGAAACCAACAACATTCCTCCCTTATCTCATCAAAACCGCCAAAGGAATATATTTTGAGTGAAACATAACATATTTTTAGTGATATACGTATTTCAAAACTAGACTTTTTTTCTATCAAATCGGTGAATATGTATTAATCTACTTTGATCGTGTGGCAACGCATTGGCACATTGTTAGTAGTTATTATATTTTTTTGGACACCAGACAAACGGTGGAGTACATATACGAAGAGAAGAGGCGCACACAGTCCGATGTTGTGAGATGTTGAACCTGGTAGTTCTAGGACAAATACTATGGTTTAGATTTAGATGCTGGTTTTCAGTAATGAAAATCGGAAGGGGAAACCCTTCTTTGATTAAAAAAACTACTACCTCCATTCTGGTTTACTAGTCCCCATCGTACTTTGGGTCAAAGTTTGTCCACAAATTTTACTTGTAAAATGTGAATGGAAAATGAGATTTTGTTATACCCAAACAAAAAAGGACTGGAGGGAGTGATTGCTCTGACACGGACGCGATCTCTCATAGCGCAGGCATTGAACCGCCACGCTGGCCAAGAGGGCCGCACTCATGCAGTTCCGAGCACGCCTCCTCGCCAAGGCAACCAGCTTAAGACTGGCCCCACCTGCCTTCATTGAATCAGCGTGTGCTGCAACACGCCCTTCCATGAGCCGACAGGCATTTTAGAACACAAAAAATGACTAAAATATAATTAATTTACGCATGGTCTTGACTTGTTGTGCTCGCATTTGTAGCAGGAACTAGTAGAGGATTTTCTTTATTTATAACTCTCCTCACATTTTTTTGGCTTTGAAGTGAATCTTGGTTGTTGACATTATGTATGAATGTGAATATATGTGTGATCATGAGTTTTATGTGGATGTTGATCTTGGAATCTTGGGATTGCGTGTGAACTATACCATGTCCAATGCTTAAATGCATTATTGTTTGGAAAGTAATTGTTGTTATTACATGACCCAAAAAACATTTTGTGCCACATCGGTAGATGCACGAACATCACAACAGCATGCTTGTTGGATAAACATTTGAACCTAGCTATTATGAAGGAAATTTTGTATTGACAATAGTTTTAGATAGCAGGAGACGCCTAGCCTGCTCTGCCTCTGCTAGCTTATTTCTGGCTTCTTCCATCTCTTCTTTGGCTTGGGTGAAGAGAGCATCTGATTGCTGTTTTCGCTTCTTCAGCAACTCAGCTACATTCCTAAAGGATGTTGCACGCTTTCTTTCAGCCTTTACTAATGCCACGAGGACACGAACAGCTGACGACTCCACCTGGCTCGTGTGTAATCCAGCATCATCTGGGAATTTGCACCTTGTGTCTAATCCAACATCATTAAGGAACTTGCACCTTGTGTGTAATCCAGCCTCATTTTGGAAACATGATCTCGAGGTTGACCATACTTCCCTCCTCGCAGGAACTGCATCCTGACATGAAGTTACTTCTTTTTTAGATCAATACTAAGAGCAACCTAGATCCATTTAGTAGAAGCCAGATAAACAGAAGTCGGAGAAGTGAATTCAAAAGGAAAAAAATAAAAACAGACTACAAGGTGAGAACACCCACTTCCTACATCAAGCTAAAAATGAAAGCATTAGGACGATTAAGACTCTTCTTATTACACATCGAAGAACACCACGCTTAAGAGAAATAGAAACTACAACATATACACATCGAAGAACACGAGGCTACACGAAAGTAATTGAAAGGGTGTTACTTACCAAAGCTCGTTTTACAGGTTCGGTGCAGCTCCTCCTTAACTTGCCACGCTCCTTGAAGATGTCCCGAATATCCCATGTTTGGTCTTCATTGCTCCTCTGCATGTTCACACTCGTGGTTTTAAAATCTCAACATGGCAAGAAAATACACTACTAGTAATACTCGCGCATCTTGTGGGCAACATTAAAGCACTCGTCTGCCATGTTAGAGCATCTCCAACAGAATCGCAATGCACGACGCTTTAAAAAAGCGTTTAAAGTGCTGAGATCGAGAAGTACATACTAGAGAGTAGAGGATAGTTATCAGCATAGATAGATATAAAAAAGATAATTCAACTACTCCTCGTCGTCCGACTCCTGCTAGGTGATGTCCTCCTCCGATGTCTGACTGTAGGCATGAAGATACCGATCGTCGTCGCATTCCTGTATGCACGCTGCTCCTAGCCTCATGTTGAATTGAGCGTCCGCTTTTCGCCTACGCTTGTCCTCACGATAGGCGGCTCGCTCCGCCCTCCTCTTATCCCTCTCTGCCCTCCTTTGCGCGTAGAACTCGCGCTCGTTGATGATGTCCTGAGGGAAGTGTTGGCGCCACAGCGCCATGGCTTCCTCGTCCATCTCGTCGATGCCGAGACGGTGCTCCCGCCTCCGGTTGTCGTGATGATCCTCGTCAGTGCTAAGCCTTGGCAGAGGCGCGAGCTCCTGCGCCCGCTCCTGCGACGGCATGTTGGGGAAGTTCAATGTTCTATGAGGCCACCGGAGGCACCACACCGCCGCGTCGTACGCGCGGGCGGCCTCATTGGCGGTGTCAAAATTGCCGAGGCCGAGGCGCATCCCGCGGAACCGGATCTCGGCGGAGAAGCCGCCGGAGGGGCGCGCGCGGACGCCGCGGTATCCCCAAGTTTCTCGGCGACGCGGCGGCATGGTGGCGCGGCGGCGACGAGGCGAAAAAGAGCGGGGAGAGAGCGGTGGCGAGGCACAGAGCGGGGAGAGAGCGGTGGAAGGGCACAGAGCGGTGGGAGAGCGTTGGATTTTATAAAGCGCGCCGGACGCCGCGTGCCAAAACTAGCGCACGCCCGACCGCTGTTTCCCGCGCGCGTGCGATCCTCTCCCGACGTCTCTGCTATCTCTACTCTTTTCTCTACTGTTATATTTATTTAATATTTAATATTTATCTCTACTTCCTTTACTGTCTACTTTTTTTCTCTATACTTTTTTTTCTTGAAATATAGGCCATCCGATTTATATCTGACAGATAGGAAGGAAACAAATGGGAATTTTGCAAAAATATACCCATACCCCTCTCTAGATTTGCAAATAAGGCCTTCCCTCGTTCATCCTTTTCTCCCACAAGATAAACTACTCATACAAATGGATCTTGATGCGTGCAACGCATGGGCATCTTGCTAGTTCTAAAAACCTTTCCATCATTTGCCACACAAGTGGTTGCAGATGAAAAACCTACCCAAGCACAGCGCGATACAGGAGAGACGCACAAGTACAAGCTGATATTCTGTTGGACAATGGAGGCTATAACCAATTACTTTTATGGGAACAATAGCACCCAGGAAATTTGAAGGGTAGGTATGAACAAAATTGGAACTGCACATGTACTGCTAAGTGATTCAACACACACATTACCAATCAAGGAGGAGAACGATGGTCACGGCGGCCTCTTTGAGTCATGGTCGGCAACGGGAGTCAGTTCATTGTCCACGACGGTGGTACTTCTGTGCTTGGCGTTGGCTTCCGGGAAGCAGATCCGAGACCGTGGAAGACGATGCCGGGGAAGAGGCTCCGTGTACGACGACGATGGTGGACGGCTCCGGTCAGCGTGGAGGTCGTCGATGAGGCAGATCTTGACTGCGGTGGACGAGTGCGCCGATGTAAGGGGAGGAGCACGAAGGCTGCGGTGCCGTGGAGAAGTCTATTTTGCGGTGGGGATAGAAAATGGGGAGTATTCAGGTGTACTACTCTGGGTGCCGGGGTGGGGTTAGCTGGGTAGGGTGAACCTGAAGTTACGAAAACAGCACCCTACCAAGCGTCATCCGTAGGCCTGTTCCGAAGGCTATGATGGTAACTTCCCACTGCTCGAAATAGGGTCACGGGAGATTTTTCCTGCCGACCTCAAAATTTTGTGACACTGGACTCCCCATGTGGCGTGTTGAGTGATTCGGCTAAGCAACTAGCGAGAAGTAGTAGTAAACTCTGCATATTAGGTTTGACCAAAGTCAAACTTCCTAAAGTTTGACCAAGTTTATAGAAAAATATAAACATTTACCATAACAAATATGTATGATGTGAAAGTACATTCAATAATAAATCTAATGGTATTTATTTGTTATTGTATATGTTAATATTTTTTGTTATAAGCTTTCTGAGAGTTTACAAAACTTGACTTTGACCAATGCTAATACGCGGGCTTAAATAAAAACGGAGGGAGTACACATTTGTTTTCTTAGTTTGTAGTGAACTAATCATTTGTTGAAATTGTGAAATAAATATATTAGGCTATTGACTTCGAATGTAATGGTCTATACAATTCAATAGTTACAATCATTGTCGAATCCCAAGATGTATACAAGGTCTATAGTACTTCACAACATGCTCAAACTCACATAATCCCAATCAAATGAGAATCTAAATGCATTTCATAGTTATTACTTTGTAGGATGCAACAAAAACAGCCATAACTCTACATCAGCCATTATAGAAGCAACATTTTGACATATCCCAATGTGTGAATGAAACGTGCAGAGAGAGCTTTTGAAGATGGAGATGATATGGTGGGAAAGATTGTATGTATGTGGACGAGAGAGTAGGAGACAAACCTAACGAGAGAGAGAGAGAGAGAGAGAGAGAGAGAGAGAGAGAGAGAGAGAGAGAGAAAGAGAGGAAGAAGTTAGGTCTGTGAGAAAGATGGATACATGTAATATACATGAGATGCGGGTGCATATGGATTCTGTATACGTGGAAGGAGAAGAGACAACATGTTTTATGAGAGAGCTGGAAAAACATGGACGAGAGGGGAAGGATCTCGTGGGTTGAGGGATTGACAATTTTGTGCGGGGGAGAGAGGGATTGGTAATTTTGTGCAAGTGAGAGAGAGAGAGAGAGAGGGTGGGGGGAGGAGTTAGCCGTCGTCACATGACCCTGCTTCCAAATTACCCCGCATTCTCTAGCGCGGTTTGGTCGCCATCTTCGATCTGCTCGATGCCCTCTTTGAAGATTGAGGTGTTGTGCATGTTGGGGTGCAAAGAAGCACAAGCGAGAGTGGTCGCTGTATAACCTTGGATGGGGATGAATTGTGTGCTCGGGGCAGAGTGTGTGTGTGTGTGTGTGTGTGTGTCAGATATTGAGAGAAAACAAACCTAAGGAGACAAATGGGTATTCACGAAGAGATTGTGCGGGCCTTGAGGTGGGCAGGGGCCGGATGAGGGTGTCAAAATGTGCGCGTTGATGCATGTGTTGCATGCGACCGTGCGAAGGACGGACGAATCGAGAGAGATGGTGGTTGTGTTACGGATGGTCCTCTCTCTGTCTCTCTGTCTCTCTCTCTCACACACACACAAGTAAACTAGAAGACCGTTCTCTCATGTATACACAACGTATCGGCATCTGTCTATGTCTCACTCATGCATGATCATTTGCACATTCACACCTCTCTATGTCTGTATCACACGCACACCGTATCCACATTGCCCTTCCGCCACAACACACATATGGACACATACACACGTTCTCTCTCAGTCACACACACAAAATCAGTATTAGAAAAAACTAGGGCGCACCTAAAATGTCCAAATCCAAATAAACACGAACTGGAGCTAAATTCAAATATATGGAAATATTGCAGCGTCAAGAACTTTCACAGGAAAAAAGGTTGAGTAATATTCGAGGATTGTTTTCACACACACAAAAAGGTTCGGTGGATGTCCTTCGAGCGCGACACGGTGGCCTTGATCGATCGACCGTGCGGCCGCGGTTCACGCGCTTGCACAGGATTCCGTATCATGGCTGTGGTACTAACTAATAAAAGCGCTGCCTAAGTCTAATGTTTATGTTTACTAGTACGGTTTTCTTTTAAGTTTGACCAACCTTATATATAAAACTAAAGTAAGCTCCCACACGGGCACTCATCAATATGCCGCCGCTGCTGTTGCGCATGCCGGCGCCCGCCTGCTCATGCCAATAATTTCTCGCCCATCACCGCCGTGTCGCCGCCATCCCTTTGCCATGAAGCCGAAGGCTCGCCCGCTCACGTTGTCTGCAGTCTCTCCTCGCGATGCCGCCGCGCTGCCAAGCACGCGAGCAGCTGGTGGAGCCGCGTCTATGCACGCATCATACGAAGAGGAGGATGAGCGCGTGCTCCAGCACGCCGACGAGGAGGAACTAGCATGTCATTGTCGTCTCCGCCCACGCGGAGGAGGCGCGCATGGTGGCTGTCGCGGCGGAAGCCAGTCGCGCGCGCGTCGAGTCGCAAACCGGGTGCAGACGCGGAATCTACCTTCGAGACCTTGAATGCCACGTGGATCCTGCAATCTGAAGGAGCAATTTGGGTCAGTCGACTCATGTGTCCGTTTGATGCAACATGGATGGCTAGAAGTGCTTCTTCCACCTCTTCTGTCGTCTTCTTCCTTCGCTTCGTCGAACTTCTTTCACAAATCGACTGATCCAAATTATACTACTAGTACGAACGTATTAAGTACAGTAGGAACACGAAGATACGAGCAGTAGCACCAACTGCAAGAAGAACAGTAGTAAGACATAGTACTAGTACTACCGTACGCATTTCAAAGAGTTCAAATAACGAGAAATAACATAAACATAGTTCTGCTGCGGCCTCAAAGACAACACACCCTTGAAAATAAACTAAGCAACTAGTCCGCTTGACACTGCAGTAGAACCAGCATGAGTGATGGCACTGCCACCTACTCGGAGTCCGAGTCCACATCCTCGACTTTGTCCTCGTCCCTCTTCCTCTTCCTCTTCGCCGACGCTTCTTTGCTTGAACCGGACACCGGGCTCTGCTTCTTCATCCAACCCTTGTAGATATTTAAACAAAGGTAGGCATCCATTGCTGCGTACATGATGTGATCTTCATCTAATGTCTTCGACTCCAATGCATGATGAAACTCGTGATGAGGTTTCTTCGGTTTAAGCGTATGAAGGATCAATCATGGCTGCTGCCAGTCGACATTGAAGGTTGAGAGGAGGACACCGGGCTTGCCTTCGGAGATCAAAGGGCTGGCCTACAACGAGACCTATTCGATGCGGGACATCCCCGCTGCTCTTAAAGCCTACAGTAATGAATTTCACTCTTTTGTCCTTGAGGAAGTTCTTAAAATCCTGGCACTCAACGTCGGCATGGCATATGTGGTAGACGAAGCAAACATTATGTACGCAAACCTGGATCATGGCGGGCTTCTTACTCTCTTCGTCCTTTAGATCATTCTCTCGTCCTAGGACTGTGGTGTACTCCACATCTAGCCCAACGACCCACTCATCCGTCGAACTGTTGGACATGCGTAGGAAGCGAGCAAGCCATGCTTTCACCGTCTCGGATCCACGTGTGTAGATGACGATGAACTGATCACCAGTGATGGCTCTAACCTGGTACTCAGCGGCGACCATGGAGATTTGGGAGGCCATGGATTTTGGAGGAGGGTTAGGAGAAGTTGAACTGTTGTACCCTGCAAAAAAAACTAGGAGCAAACTAATGTGAAAGGACGGGACGTCTGGGAACAAACTGTTGTAAGGTAGAATACGGGGACGAGTAGGGCGTGCGAACGGCGTGGGGTTGCTGGCTTGCCCGGTGGATAAACGGCTGCAAGCCCCCAAAGAGTTCTCGAGAACTATGCGGGACCCACTAGATGTCATGTCTACTAGACCCATATCGTAGGCCTAACGGTGTAGCTTCTGCCTGTTCGCACACCATGCCGGCGCGTGGATGTAACTTCACATAATTTCGTCAAACGTCGCGCCTCCCACGACCTTCGCCTCCCTCGCGCGGTAGCGCCCTTTGCGACTTCGACCGGCTATATATGAGCAATTTTTTTTTGCCTTTTTTTAGACAAGCAATTTTTTTTGCCTACTCCGCATGCATGATACTCCCTTTGGTCCTTTTTACTCCCATCAACCGTTTCCAAAGTGTTTGACCAAATTTATACTTTTTTTGAACACCACCTTATATTAATTAACCAGCCACACCAGTACACTCATTCGATACAATATTCACCACAGGGCGGTACGTTATTTACAAGAATACCATCTAATCTATTGTCAAAGCTATACTTAGCGATTAAGTGTGCCACCTTCATCGGCGAGCGGCTAATCTTTGACAATTGAAGATTGTTGATCAACTTCGAGATGCTCAACGCTTTCATCTTCAGGTCACGCATAGCAGACCTGTCATAGTCCCTCGATGCAAGAGACGCTACCACAAAAGCGCAACCAGTCTCTAGAATTACAGGATTATGAAGAGAAATACCTATGTAGAGACTGGCGATGCAAGCCCTAAGCTCCGCTTCCTCCACGCTTTGACATGCATCAATGAAATCCCACGACCATATTTATACTAAAAATATCAATATCTACAATACTGATTATAATAAGTATAAGAACTACGTTTTATAATGAGTGTAAAAATATTGATTTGACATTGTGAATGTTGACACATTTTTCTATAAGTCTGGTGAAAGTAGAAGTACGTTGACTTCAGACAAAACTTAAATGCACAATGCAGACTAGTTCCTCCGTCCAGGTGCGTGCCATGTCCTATTTTTTCATCACAACAAGGTTAGCTATTAGAGTACCACTACCTCCCTTCTAGTTTAAAGGGCTCGATTCAAAATTTCACCTACTCTTAGCAAGATAGTAGAGGCGGTGGAATAGTTTTTGAAGTCTGCAAAAGTACTCAACTAGTGTTGTCGTTCTTCACAAAAAAATGTGTTTACCAATGCATGCATGAACACTAGTTACTCTAACCCCCCTCTCTTCTTTAATTCTTTGCCACATCAGCATGTTTGCTATTCCCGTGTGCATGATACCAGCTAAGTTACCACCATTATGGCCAGCCTTAATCTTCGCATGCAATAATTTAGTGCACCTTGAAATATGAACATGTGTGGGGGCGTGTATGTTTTTAATGACTTGAGACTATACCTAGCCCGGCTACAATATGACTTATTATGCACCGTTCCCCATACCTGCAGGAAGCCCATTCGTCTCCAAATCTTCTCCTCTCCATGTGTTGAAACAATATGCCTGCCAAACTCTCCTTCTCCCTCCGGCAGTCCCACCACTCCACCCCGTGTGAAAAAATCTGCATGCATGACTCTCCTCCCCCCACACTCGTCCAATCCGTTGTGACCAGCAATATTTCCACCCCTTCGCTCCACCGTAATTTACTCCAACAAATATGCCCATGTAGCTGTTACTTAACTGCAGGTGCATTAGGTCACTGACATTTGGGCCCAACAGGGGTTTGGCCTACATGTCAGTGACGCAACTGGACCTACAGTTAAGTCAGTGTAGCTCAGTCCATATCTTACGTAGGTGTGCCATTTCTCGCTATAAATACTGCTCCTCCCACGACATCGCTATCTCCTCCCCCTCACGTTCACGTTCATCGCTATCTCCTCCCCCTCCCTCTCACGTCGACCACCATGGCATCGCCCCTCCTAAGCCCTAGGAGCCCCTTGCTGCACCGCGTGGACGGTCACGCGTTGCCATTCCGTTCCTAGCCGCCACTAGTCGAGGAGGACACGTTGGTGTTCCGCTCCTCGCCGCTACGCGATGCGTCGCCGTTCCGTTCCTCGCCGCCACTAGTCGAGGAGGACGCGTCGGTGTTCCGCTCCTCGCTGCGACGCGACGCGTCGCTGCCTGCTCTCGCCGCCACTAGTCGAGGAGGACGCGTCGGCGTTCCGCTCCTCGCCGCGACGCGTCAAAGTGGACGCGTCGGCGTTCCCAATCTTGTCAGCACGCACGCCGGAGGACGCGTCGGCTCCCCGCTACGAGGAGAACGCCGCGCCGCCCGCCGAGCCCCCCAACCTTGAGGAGCTTTGGAAAGAAATGGATGTCGCCTTGTGGGAGGCTTTGCCTCCAGCAGAGCGCGCCAAAATAGAGGCGGAGAAGAAGGCCGAGGAAGAGAAGCGCACCGTGGAACAAGCTGCCTGGGAGGCCTATGTCGCGTCCGAGAGAGTCAGGCAATTGGCTCTTTGGTAGAAGGCTCGTGCGAGGGCCGTGAGGGTGGTGGAGGACGCCCGTGCCGACGCCCTGAGTGCAGTCGGGCCCAAGCGCCTTATCTACGCTTAGCGGTACGTGGACTGGGTGCACGCTTCCAGCAAGGAGGAGTACCTGTTGGCGCCGGATCACCACACCGGTGAGATCGCGCCGCTCACGGAAAGCCGCCAATCAGCACCTCGCGAGTTGCGAGGCTGAGGAAGAGGCGTTGTGTCAGCGCGCTGGGAAACGGCCGCGCACCAGGGCACTCGTGGCGCGCCGCAAGCACTCCTGTGAGCGCCATGGCTTTTAGGAGGAGTATAATTTTTGTTTCGTAAGGCGATCTCATTAGTTTTGGAACGCAAATGATAAATCCCGAACGTGCAGGAATTTTAGCGTCTTTTAATTAAGTATGTAAAAGGGAAAGTTTGGAAACCTTGTGTATTCGTACACATTTTGCAAGTAATGCGTATATAGCACAAACTTTACTATATACTATCGCACTACCCGCCTCTCTCGATATATGCTTGCAGATGTGCTACTCCCTCCGTCCGTGTCAATAAGTCATCTTTGGTTGTGCACCGTGACCAAGAAGGAGGGAAGACTTATACACCTAGACGGAGGGAGTACTACTATTACTTATGTACGTGCAAATGCACGTTTTAACATTACGATGCAGTTTTTGTAAAAGTAGAAACACAACACTAGTCAAGCTTGTGAAACGATTCAATGCAAAACAAATGCAAAAATGCTCGTTTGATTGTTTACTTTTAGCTTCCTTCTCTGTGGGTATTTACGTATGTCGTACTTTTATGCGGAGTATCTCACCGGGTTGGAAAGGCATGCAAATTCCCAAACCGCTTCCTACACCCTCAGATCGAATTTTTTGCCTAACAAGTTGTGTCGTGCAATTGGAATTCCAACTTGAGTACCACTACTAGTAGGAGTACCAGGGGCCAGTTCTTTTAGGCTTCTAGATTAGTAATCTCATAACTACTACCTCCGTCCTGGTTTATTGGTCCCCATTGTAATCTGTGTCAAATTTTGATCATAAATTTAACTAATGAAATGTTAGTGCATGTCACATGCACTACTCCATCCATCTAGGTGAGTAAGTCATCTTAGGCTGTGCACCGTGACCAAGGAGGAGGAGAAACGAGAAACATTAATGTTTATTTGCTAATTAATAGTATTGCATGCAATGAACTAACCACGCATGTCGTGTTTGATATCTCAAGTCATTAAAAGCATGCACACTCTTTATCTCTTATTAGTTGATATGTCAAGAAACAAGAAACGAGGTAGAAGTTAATGCACCACGCCTAAGTGTTTTGGGATTATTTGGTTTTCGTAAGATGACTTACACACCTAGACGGAGGGATTACAATGGTGAGGAATAAACCAGCTAAATCTTTGGTCAAAATTTAGCATAAATTACAATGGTGAGGAATAAATCAGGACAGAGGAGTAGTTTAGAAGCCCAAATAAATGAGTGAGGTGCCTTATTGTTACTCTCCACTGTGACTAGTCTTGTGGGAAAAGCTGGGGAAGCCGCCAAAAGAACTGGCCCTAGGAGTAGTAGCTAGGGATCGAGTGTGGGAGATGAACCGAAGAAAGTAAATGCAGAGAGATGAAATGCAAAAGAGACGGAGGGATGTGATGGTTGCTTGTTTGTTTATTACCAGGCCACTTATTACTGGGAGTGGCTGGGTTTTGTGATATGACGGCTTTACTGCCGCACCACGAGCGGGGTGAGAGGTGATACTCCCCTGCAGCGCCGCCCTCTACACTTGTACTACATCGGTCGTGGTTTATTAGTCCCCCATTGAATTTGACTGAAGATTTAACTGACAAAATGTTAGTGCACGTCAACAAAAACTATATCGTTGGATTCATATTTGAACATAGTTTTGAATGATATAATTTTAGGTGACATGCATCAGCATTTATCGTACTATATATAATGTTAGTTCAATTTTTGGTCGTACTAATCTATAGTAGTAAGGTGCCCGTGCGTTGCACCGAAGAGTGAAATGCATTGATCGGGGAGTTGTTTATTTTGACAAAGGATGTGGGGATCATCTCATGTGTAATGGGTATCGATAGGTTTCTTCGGATATTATTTCATCTCTAGAGCTCACAAACATCTGGGTGAAATAGATAAAAAGGTATCTTTTGCAAACAAAAGCGTTCAACTGTTCAACCTGCATCCAAAACTTGTGAAGAAATAACACTTATTGTGCTTTGCAAGAAATGATCTTTAAGAATTAGTTTTTGAATATCGATTGCTATACATGTTGGCTACACATGACATGGCACTTTCTTATAGTCAACAGTTGGCTATACTATTAAGTAATATTAACCATGCCCTTATACACCTAGACGGAGGGATTAAATCAGGATGACTTGCAAGCGGGCAGAGGAGATGTAAGAAATGGTTCATCGTAAGTCTTTCACCAGTACTATAGTAAAAATTCATACATGGAAGATTCTAGACTAAACCATAAATGGATACACTTTTATTCATGTGCAATACTCCAATAGAGCAAGATCCTGCATGGAGGTCTCCACATGCTTAGACAGCGGATTACATTGAGCGAAGACTAATGATCAACATTTAACTTGATAATGCGTATGTCCAGGTGAACCTCCTTGGAGTCCACGTGCACCGCGTCGGCGGGTAAAGGACGCCATGGGTTTTCCAAGTCCACATTGGCGGGATAGTCCCAGCTCCCCAGAGTCCAATTCCATTCGATGAGGCAGGTGTCGCCGCCCACGCGACCCAGAGGGGTAGTAACACTGACCACACACCCGTACATCGGCCTCGTGTCAGTGTCAGCGTCAGCGGCGTCGCCCCTGACACACATTACAGAGACGGGGCAGCAGCCTGCGCGGGCCTCGCCGGTGCCCACGATCAAGAGGAAGACGCTGCCGTCCTCCTTCGAGACTAGCAGGCGGCGGTGATCCTCCAGCGACTCTGGCATGGTGAACGGGTAGCACGTCTCGTACTTGATGTTCTCCGGCAAGGGCCAGCAGTGACCGCTGCACGCATCCATGAGGTGATGCACCATGTCCACCGGTGAGCCACAAAACGGCATCGGGCACTCATAGCAGTGGATGAAGGGCTCCTTGGAGGCATCGACCAGGCCGTCCATGAAACGGGAGTGGCTGTAGGGGATGTTGCGCCAGTTGAATATATGAGCAGCTTACTACGAGATTTAATCCGAATAAGCACAAAATAAATCATGACGGCTATACGGAGATGAAACTAATCATGTGGACTAGCATAGTAGTAGGATACAGAGTAGAAACATGAATTCTACCACGATTTCGAACAAGAAGGACAGAAACACATACGGTGCAAGGGGAGCAGCACCGTTGGCGTTGAGGTTGTTGCCCATGTCCAAACACCACATAGACACGGTCTTTGAGCACGGTTCGTAGTCGTTCCACGCTCGGGCACTGAAGTTTGTAACTATTTTAGATTAGAATATACTACTCCTCTGGTGCTAGTAGTAGAGAAGAGTCCTACTCTACTACTCTACTCAAGCAAGTTAGGGCATAGCACTGTAGGGAGTACCAGTACTGTGATCACTCAAGCAAGTTGTCCTGCATCGACATGACCCTACGCTTTGGTATGTGTCTCAGAAGTCAAGCGGAGTGCTGTAGTCATCATCACATGTCTACTTCCCATAGTACATATTCGCTTCTCCATCTTTGTCCGCACATAATCTCGTCCAATCTTCCATCCCCACTAAGGCGCCTCCCCCCCTCGTCCGAAACCCAAGCACTAACAATGGCAGAACCGAGCAGCGTCCGCGGAAAGAGTGGCTGGAATTCGCTCCCCACAGAGGTAATCAAGCTCATTGTTTTGCGTATGGACAATCTCAGTACCATGCCGCTCGCCGCGTGCTCGTCGGGGCTGTACCGTTTACTCAAAGCCCTCAGGCCGGAGCTTTTTAAGCTAGCTCCTTGCTTGCTGATGCCACCTGATCTTCAGAAACAGCATGTCACGCAGCATAATGATCGTAGGGTGGCGAGCATCAACCCCCTTGACTGTGATCCGATCCCCGTCAGCCTCAACTACATTAACGGTATGTACTAGGTCAGCATGAACACGTCTTGGATGGTGCTCATCGACGGTCGCGGTAGTTGGATGCTCGTGGAGGTCTACACCCAGCGTTTGATCCCCCTTCCTTCGATTAACACTGCACTGCTTTAGCACCGCGGCCCAGAATACACGGAATCTTACAGTAGCCAACATGATACCAAGTTTGATTTGCTCAAGGTTGTAATCTGCAAAGTGCCCACAAGATCTGCGAATTATAAAGACTTCAGACCAATTGCGTTCTTCAACCGCGGTCTCGCCTATCTGACAGGTCACTGCGGTAAGTGGATAAATCTGCACGTCCATCGCAGGATCATACATCCTCCATGGTTCTCTCATGCCATTGAACACAAGGGCTTCATTTACGTTGTCGACTCCTTCTATGGCAGGACGTATTGCTGGCCTACTCCAGTCATCACTACAAACGACTGTTACAGCAGTATGTTACTTTCCTATGATATCATGATGGCTTGCTTATATTACTGTCAACATTTGATGAAAAAATATTCATGCTCATAACATGCTGTTCTTAAGATTGACTAAATCAAGAGCCCTTTTTATTTGACTCCAACTTGATATGATGTTGTAGGTCACCGGTGTCCCTACCCTTCCTAATCCCGTAACCTTTCAAAGAAAAGCGGCATGGCAGTTGCAGGTGGTTCCTGGCTCAATCGCAGCGACGGAAAAAGATTGATGATCGTCAGACGCACCGGACGTGTTGTTTCACGGAATACAATCACGATCCTTTGCAAGGTCTTTGAGCAGGATCCCAGCTTCTCTGGGCCTTCAGGAATTTTTGACTGGAGGCTAGTAAGTAGCCTTGGTACACGCTCTCTGTTTGTCGGACTGAATTATCCGATTAACCAGGAGAGAACCGACGGCAAGGATCATGATGGCAGCGCGGTTTCGTTCATCAGGGAAAACTGTGTGTACACAGGGTACCATGCGTCTCTGCATGCACCATACCCTGATATGTGCCGCCACGATGTGCAGCCCAAAGTAGGAGAGAGGGTCGCAAGTATCAGACTTCGACCTGCTGGCTGGAGTTTCCCCCGTCAGACACCCATCTAGTTCAAGCCGTCAGCCAATCTCCACAGCTTAATAAATAGTAACGTCTAACTGAGCCAGTTAGTTAGATGCGTACATTTGGTGTAGTAGGATCTCTATTTAGTTTGATGCATACACTTGTTCTTTTTTGGCAGCCCTTTTGTAATGATGGCTGATGTTTGGTTTGGAAGAGAGAGCTACGTCTTCACTCTTTACGGCCTCGCTTCGCTTCACATTGCACCCCCAGCCCTGGTTGCTGCTGCTGCTGTTTTCAATGTACAAGCAGTAGTATATTTCGTCTGTTGGTTTAATAAATGTTTTGTTAGAACAACAAACACAATGTTTTGGAAGTCGTTGCACGGTTTGATCCTTTAGTGCCCCGTACCGTACGTAGCGCATACTATTTTTCGTACGAACACATTTTCCACTTGTTGATAACATGCAACCCACTGATGAAGGCTCAATAGAGAAGCCCATAATTAACTGGAAGGGAGGCTCTCACATGAATCCGGCCCAGGTACATGCTCATGGTCCCCTAAACATAAATAAGTAAATAAATAAATAAATAAAGCTAAATGCTCATGCACGAGTTCTTTGGGAAAATAGGTAGCCCAGTATTTCTTTTTGAAGAATACCCAATCTAGGCCTATTTGTTTTCTCCGAATTACGGGGTTGCAAATCTTTCAAGACAAGGAGGGATGCATTCCGGCCTGGCTTAAGAGTATGGTCAATGTCTGTTAAAAGTAATATCAAAAGGGGTTGAAAATTCCAAAAGAATTATAGCAAATGGGATATAAGTTTCTTTTTTTGTTTTTGTTCTTCACTTATATCTTATACGTATTTCATTGGATTTAACATGACATAGTACTAATTTATTTTTAAATTTGTTTTAGTATGGCTATTAATTTTTGGATTAAGAATATTTCGTTCATGACAAAAATTTGCGAATTTTCAAAATTTCCCACATATTTAGTTAATTTTTGAACCTCGTCTTGACTTAAAAATGGCCAGCAATTCTAAAAATGGGAAATGGGCTGCAATAAATTCCATATGAATTAGAAAATGAGTAAAAATTATAAAAATAATAGCAAATGGGCTGTACACGCCACATATTTCGAGGCTGACTTGTTTACGCGAGGCTTTATCAGTGAACACACGATTCTAGCAGTAGTGACTCTTGGATGTCCATCCAACGGCCGACGTACTTCTTCAATCTCTGATCTTCCTGCTCCAGCCGCCTAAACTAGCACCAGCGGGACTGCCTACTCCCTCCTCTTATGGCCCGCTGTGATGCCGCGCAGGCTTCCCCAGCCCACCCTACTCCCTCTGCTGGCCTGGCCACACGCAATCAACTGCCTCCTTATTACGCGAAAAAAATGATTCCTCCCACTGACATCTGGGGCGCACTAGTTGGGAGGCTGACCTGTGGGCCTACTAAGTTGACGCGTACACAGGGCTTGTCAACTTAGTCAACAAATGATTCTAGCAGCAGTAATCGTTGGATTTGAATCGAACGGTCCTGCTGCTTCTTCAATCGCTGCTCTTCTTGCACCAGCCGCCCAAACCAGCGCCGGGGAGACCGCCTGCTCCTGCCTCCAGTGGCCGACTGTGCTGCCGTTGAGGCCTCATCGCCCCCTACTACTCCCACCGCTAGCCAGGCCCTGCGGCGACGGCAGCCTCACACCGCAGCTGAACCAGTGAACCCTCGTACTCCTCTCCACGCGGGCATCCACTGCCGCATCTTCCCCGGCTCCGCGTCGTCCCCTTCCTAGGCCTCGCTGTCGTCCACCGCCTTGGTGCTCTCGGCGCGGCTTGGTCAATGTGGTCAACGAAATTCCATTGGAAGAGTACGGTACGTGGAGAGGCTGACAACTAGGTCCACGGCCACAGCCCAGTTTTTTTGTGATTTGCCAAGTAAGTCGCTTTGTCAGGCCTGTTGGGCTGTAAATCTTTCAAGACAAGGAGAGCTTTCATTCGGCTCGCCGAGAAAATGGCCCATCAGTAATGAGAAATGGGATGTACATTTTTAAAACACATCAAACCGACAATTAGTTTCAAATATCTTTTTTTCATTTCGAGATTTTAAATTACATTAATTTTTATGCGTGGAGAATTTTTTGGATTTTATATTTATATACATTTATTTTTAAAATTAGTTTGAACGTGAGTCGAAATTTCGGGATTAAAAGCAGTTCGGACCGCATCGAAATTTGCAAAATTTCGTATAATTTTTTAACCGTGGCCACAATATGGGCTGTAATGCTAACAAAGAGAATATGGGCTCCAAAAAAACCTTAATAATTAGCAAATGGGCTGTAAATTATTAGAAATAATGGCAGATGGGTTGTATGCTTTTTCCACAGATTTGAGGCTTTCCTAAAAAGGTTGACGACAAGCAAAGGATCGTTGGATGGCCATCCAACGGCCGTCGTCTTCTTCAATCTCTGCTCTTCCTGCTCCCCGCTCAAACAAGTGCCGGCGGGACTGCTGCTCCCTCCTCCCTGCGGCCGGCTTTGCTGCCAAGCAGCCTCACCGCCCATCGTACTCCCATCGCTGGCCTAGCCATCCCTCTACTCACCCACATCTGCCGTTATTCTCCGTGACAGCGGGCAGACAGTAAACCTCGTCTGAACAGACTCCCCTCCGTGTGGGAAACAACTGCCGAGTCTTCCCTGCCTCCGTGTCGTTCGCTTCCTAGGCCTCAACGTCATCCACCGCCCTGGTTCTCTCGGCGTGGCCTGGTCAACGTGGTCAACGACCGACATGCATCTGAAGTGGACTGTACGTGGAGAGGCCGACAGCTGGGTCCACGGTCGCATGCAAGGAAATGCCTCCTTATTACGCACAAAATAATGATTCCTCCACCGGACATCAGGGACCCAGCGAAAGGGCCTCTGTATTTCACGAAAAAAACATTACCGCTGCTGACAGCTCGGACCCACCAGCTATATCTTCGCACGCAAGGAAGTGCCTCCTTATTACGCACAAAAAATGAATACCCCCCTGTTAGCTGGGACCCAATATAGTGGCAGGCTGACTTGTGGGCCTAAGAAGTTGACAGGGACAGAGGGCTTTGTCAACTTAGTCAATATGCACGATTCTAGCTCCAAAGGATCAGACGATGTCCATCCAACGGCCGTAGTGCTTCTTCAACCTCTGGTCTTCTTGCTCCAGCCGCCCAAAGCAGCGCCGATCGTGCCTCGTGCTCCTGCCTTCCATGGCCAGCTGCGATGCGGCGGAGGCCTCGCTGCCCCCTACTACTCCCACCGCTGGCCAAGCCATCCCTCTACTCACCCACACCCCCTGTTATTCTCTGGCGACGGCAGCCTCACACCGCAGCGAACCAGTGAACCCTCGTACTCCTCTATGCGTGGGCATCCACTGTTGCGTCTTCCCCGGCTCCGCGTCGTCCCCTTCCTAGGCCTCGCCATCGTCCACCGCCCTGGTGCTCTCAGCGCGGCGTGGTCAACGTGGTCAAGGAACGGCTTCCATCGGACGTGGACTGTACGGGGAGAGGCTGACAACTGGGTCCACGGCCGCAGCAAGGAAGTGCCTCCTTATTACATGCAAAATAATTATTCCACCACCTGACAGCGGGGACCCACCGGACGGGCCATCGTATTTCACGAAAAAAACGTTTCCCCCTGACTGCTGGGACCCACCAGCTACATCTTCGCACGCAAGGAAGTGCCTGACAGTCGGGACCCACCTGGTCGAAGCGTACGTAGCATTGTCATTCTGGTCGCGAACGTGTACGTACATATATACTGGTGGATGTAGAGGCGCACACGTGTCGTAGTAGAGGCGCGCACGTAGCATGTACACGTACGTACAGCGGCCAGGGTGCAAGAAAGAAAATACGGCCACGTATGTGTACATATAGGCGGGGTCTCGAACGCCTACTCGCGCATACGTACGGCTAGGACTCATGTACATGGTTGGGTCGGAACAGATAAACAACGTCGTCGTCATGTTCATGGGGAGGCAACGGAATGCATCGTGTTCATGGGGAGGCAACGGAATGCATCGTGTTCATGGGGAGGCAACGGAATGCGCCGTGTTCATCGGGAGGCAACGGAACACGTGGGAGCCAACCGGCTGGGTCGGAACGGAACGTGTGGTCGTGTTCATCGGGAGGGCTTGGACGGAACAGGCGACGGGCTGGCGTACCGCATAACGGAGGAAACGGCCTTGTGTTCGACCGACCACGTTTGAAACGGGATCCTGTTCATCGGGAGGGGTCTGGCGTACCGCAAAATGGACGAAACGGACCTCCCACGGTCGACACGGGGTCCTGTTGATCGGGAGGGGTGTGGCGTACCACAAAACGGACGAATCGGACCTCCTACAGTCGAAACGGGGGTCCTGTTGATCGGGAGGGGTGTGGCGTACCGCAAAACAGACGAAACGAACCTCCTACGGTCGAAACGGGGGTCCTGTTCATCGGGAGGGGTGTGGCGTATCGCAGAACGGGACTCCATGGGATACTGTTCATCTCCACCGTCGACCTCCTCCTGCCTCCACGGGCTCCTGTTCATCCAGCCTCCACCGCTCGCTACTCCACCGGCTACTGTTCAACCTCCCCTCCACGGGCACCCCTCCACCGTCTACTGTTCATCCAGCCCTCCACACCATGGGGTCCTGTTCAACCACCCTCCACGGCCACCCCTCCATTGTCTACTGTTCATCCAGCCCTCCACACCACGGGGTCCTATTCATCCAGAGGCAAAACCACCGCTCACTGTTCATCCAACCCCCCTGCAACGCTCACTGTTCATCCAATCGATCTGTCACATCCCTAGCTTTACCCTGGCCTTGGACTAGCTTGGTTGTTGCATCATGTTTAAATTCAATTGGAATTTGAATTGAGGAATTTTCAAAGCCTCAGAAAACCTCTAAAAATAACCAACATTTAAATCTCATCAAATGAGTCCAAGAAAATGTTCCCGTTATTCTGTGAAAATATTGGCATGAGTTGAAATCCCAACCAATATTTTTGGAGTCACAGAAATAATTTATTTTGGGCCTTTGATTTAAATCAATAATATATTTGGGTTGGAATTATTTCTGTTATATAGGAAATAATGTTCAAATATTCTGTAAGTTGGCATGTGACCTTGGACTAGCTCTCCGAGCTCACATAAAAATCTACAGAAAGTTTTAAAATGGTTTAGTTTCCAAACTAAATCAAAACAAAATAACAGAAATAGAAAAGAAAAACAAAAAGCAGAGAGAGAAGGAATCTCACAGGCTTACTGGCGGCCCAAGTGGCCGCCCAGCCCACCACCACAGCCTCCTGTCGTCTTCCTCCCTCGACGGAAGGACGAAGGGCCAGCTGCCGCCTTGGCCACGCGCCTCGCCAGCTCCTGCTTACCGCTCTCCCTCGACGCTCTGGACGCCCTGGACGTCGACACGCAACCTCCCCGACTACCCCTCACTCTCTCCCGAGCTCTCTCCCTCCTCTGCTCTCTCTCCCTCTCATGCCCGAGCGCATGCAGCCCTGCACGCCGTTACGCCCGCCAGACAGCCACTGCCTCGCCTCGCCGAAGCGCTCAGAAGCTCTGCCTCGACCCCCTCTTCCTCCACACCGAGCCACGCCCTGCCGGAAGCCCCGGAGCACCGTCCCCGACGTCTTCTTCCTCCTTGGGCCACCGAGATTGCCGGCGACCTACAATCGTCACCAGGCCCTCCCCGAGCACGCCGAGGCCTCCGTTCAACTCGCTGTGAGCTTCTGCATCTTTCCCCTTCCTTCCCGAGCTCATTCCTGACCCGTAGCCGCCGATTCCAACAGAGCCGCGAGCTCGGCTCCGCCGGCCATGTCGCCGCCGTGGCCACCGTCACCTAGAGCTACAACCGAGCGCACCGACGTGCTCAGCACAATGCCAGAAGACCAAAACCCCCTCCAGTTGCTCCTGTCGTGCAACGCAACGCCGGAACCGCTGAGACCCGAACTCCGGCCGCCGCCTTTGAGCTCGCCGTCGTCGATATAGGTCGCCCCCAACATAACTGACTACACCACTCAACGCGCGGGATCTCCAGCGTCACGTAGATGCCCTCCGCCGACCATTTGGTCGCCGGAGGAGGAATCCCGAGCCCCTCCACCGCGTCTGGCCTCGCCGGCGTCATGTCGCCGGTGGGTTTGACCCGCTGACCGTTGACTGGGTGGGCCCAGTTTGACCCCCTGGGTCACTGACGTGTGGGCCACCCTTGTTAATTATTAGTTAGGTTAGTTTAGCGCTAATTAACCTAGATTAGTGCTTAACCTAACACTAACTAACTCTGTTTAGTTAGTTAACTAACCACTGACACGTGGGTCCCGTAGGTCAGGTTTGACCTGGCCGACCCAGTTGACTGCTGACATCACAGTGACGTTATGCTGACGCAGTAAAACATTTTCTGGATTTATTCTTATACAGGAAATTCCAGAAATTAGCCAAAACTTCTAAAAATCATAGAAAATCAACCGTAACTCCAAATGAAATAATTTATATATGAAAAATGATCAGAAAAATCCAATCTTTCCATCTGTACCATTTTCATGCATGTTTAAACAACTTATACCTGCTGATCAGGTCAAATCTATTAAATGGCATTTGAATTTCACATATGAAGTTTGAATTTGAACCTAGGGTTCAAACCAACTCCATTTAACATGTTGGTAGTTGCATTAGCTCAAAACACAACATATTGACATGTCATGATCATGCATCATATTGTGCATTGCATTGATCGTGTTTCTTCTTTGTTTGCCGGTGTTGTTCCCCCTCGGTAGACGCGTTACCGCGTTGTGATCGCCGTTATGTTGATGAAGACTCAATGCTATCTTCAAGTGCCGTGCAAGCAAAACCCCTTGTTCCTTCCGATACAATCCCACTCTCTCGCTCCTGCTCTCTTTTACTGCATTAGGACAACAACGATTCAACTGTTACTTGCTGCGGTAGTTGAACCCCTTTATCCTCTGCATGACCTGTCATTGCCACAGTAAATAGATGAAATCCACTAGCATGAGTAGGAGTTGTTTGAGCCCTGACATGCCTACTCATTCATGCTTGTTTGTCATGCCTGCTATTGCTTAGAGTTGAGTCAGGTCTGATTCATCGAGGATGAATCAGAGGTGTGTGAACATGTCCTACTGTGTGAGCTAAGTGTGTGAACACGATTTGGTAAAGGTAACGGTGAGAGGCCATGTAGGAGTACATGGTGGGTTGTCTCATTGCAGCCGTCCTCAGGAACTGAGTTCTGTGTTTGTGATCCATGAACAGTTACTACCACACATTGGGTTCCAGTAACTCGACCCCTCTCGGCTTATTAATCGCCTCGATCTCTGTCCAGGAGTTGCAACTAGTTTCTGGTGTCTGTAGGATATGTGCTGGGGGGCCGTAGCGCCGACCCTAGGGGTGGGCTATGTTGCGGTAGAGACACGAGGCACGGTGTACCGACGCCTGCTTGGTGCCTCGAACCCTGCTCTCATCGTTTGGGGCCGTGGCGACACCCGGCCGGATCTCCTCATGGATGGAACCCGAATAGGCGATAAACCTGGACTAGAGACTTGTGTGGTTAGTCGGTCGTGGCCGACTCCCTCACCAGGCTTCCGCTTGAAGGTTGCCGAGATACACGACGTGTACATGGTGGTAAGTGGCGAGAGCGTGTGTGAAGAAGTACACCCCTGCAGGGTTAACATCATCTATTTGAATAGCCGTGTCCGCGGTAAAGGACTTCTGGGTTGCCTGTACAGTTCATAGACAAGTGAAAGTGGATACTCTAAAATGCGCAAGATAAGCGTGAGTGCTATGGATGGCGTTCTCGTAGGAAGACGGGAGCGAATCCACAGTGGTGTATTGGTTGGTGAATATGTGGACTCGTGTGCGCCACCTCAAAAGAGTTAATTGCAGTCGTAGTGTAGGATAGCCACCGAGTCAAAGCTGGCTTGTCAGCATCAAACTCCACCACCCCCTTTGTTGATATTGATGCATATGTAGATAGCTCTGATGTAAGTCTTGCTGGGTACATTTGTACTCACGTTTGCTTAATTTATGTTTTGTAGAGAGACTTCCGTCTCACCAGTAGTTCCGCGTGGACTTGACGTTTAGCTTGATACCTCATTTACGATCTTGTGCCCTCGGCGGAGATCTCGGTAGATAGTCGGGGCTTCTCAGCCTTTTTCATTTGTAGATGTCTGTACTCAGACATGTTAAGCTTCCGCTTGTGCTTTGACTTGTATGCTCTGAATGTTGGGTCATGAGACCCATGTTTGTAATATCTCGCTCCTCAGAGCCTAATGAATAAATACTTGAGTCGTAGAGTTATGTTGTGATGCCATGTTGTATTTACACATATCGAGCATATTGTGTGTATGTTTGTAATGCTTGGTATGTGTGGGATTCGACAATATAGTTGTTTATCCTTGGCAGCCTCTCTTATGGGGAAATGTAGTCTAGTGCTTCCTTGAGCCATAGTAGTCCGCTACAGCCCGGTTCACTGGAGTCCTGCTAGCCCAGCAGATCGTCAGACGCTTTGACTGCCGGGCATGTGTTTCACTTCGTTCACTGTGTCTGTCCCTTCGGGAAATGTCACTGCGGTGACATACGGAGTCCTGCCTAGCTCTGCTGTACCGGGGTCCCGGAGTCCTGTTAGCCAGTGCTACAGCCCGGATTCACACGCAGCTGGCGACCGACATGCTCGAAGTTGATTCATGTATGCATGTCCCCATGGGTTAGTGCCGCTTTGGGTTCACGACTAGCCATGTCGGCCCGGTTCTCTGTCATATGGATGCTAGCGACACTATCATATACGTGAGCCAAAAGGCATAAACGGTCCCGGGCCATGGTAAGGCGACACCCGTGGGAATACCGTGCGTGAGGCCGCAAAGTGATATGAGGTGTTACCGGCTAGATCTATGTGACTTGGAATCGTGGTCTTGACTGCTTTGGTATCAGAGCCTGACTGCCTGTAGGATTACCAAGCCAAATCGGTCGAAGTTGTGTCTAGAAATGCTTTAGTTATGTAAGGGAATTGATTGTGGAAGGGAACATAAGGCTCTTTTTACTCCTTATACCTCATGGCCTTCTGATCTGAGTCAACCTCTTCTCTTCTATGGGGATTAAGAACTAGGCCTTCTCTTCTATCTATCAGGATGACGTGTTACTAATCCATAGACTTATAGAATTGATAGTTTCAAATCTCAGTTCAGTTTTTACTACTTCCGTATGTTCATAGCTGGCCTCAGAACCTTGATATTGTGCTTCTGAGTGGTTATGCCACCATTTTTGCAGGATGTCTCAAATCATTTTGAGCATTTACAACCGTTATGCTGTCCGAGTCATCCCAGGTTTCTAAATAGTCTGATGCATTTGCAAATCCCTTGTTTCCGTTCTCGATGTTCCTTTGGGCCAGATTAACCACACTAATCAGTGAGTTGAGGTACTCTGTTGCCTCGACATATATGTTGGAACTATTATTATGACCATAGGTGTCTTAGAGGATCATCTAGTAATCTAGCCATGCTTTATATTCCTAGTGTGATGATTCTGGCCATTATTCTCGAAAGCATCCCGTGATGTCATTTAGTTAGTAGGCATTCTATTTCTGGGCTCTTAAGCCCAAGATTCACTCTACTTACCTCCTGTTGATAGTGTTTGCTAGTTCCTTTAGGATATTAGTAACTTTGCGATAGTCCTCGAGGTCCGTGGTATTTCCTTCTTCAAAATACTATGAACCGCTTATGGCAGAAGTTCCTCGCTGAACCGAAGGATCACAATCAGAGTACTCTTGAGGAGTTCTACATTCATAATTGTGAATCGGCCAGTTCTACTTTCCTGCATGGGTTATCCGGAAGAAACCTGTTGAACTTGATTCGACATACTAACCTATGCATCCACAACGCAGAAAATTATATGTTCCTTTGAGTTGTTCTCTTTAGTTGTAATTTGACCCCCGTCTATCAATTGATAGTCAAGGGTATGTGTGCGATCGTGTTTATCGATGCCTATTATCCTTGTGGTCCGTCAAGCCATTCTATTCCGTAATGACTAGGAGAAACAAACTCCAGTACTTCATCCATATCCAGGATTGGGTCAAAGTAGTTGTGCTCTGCAGATCAAATGCCAATCCATCCTTTGCTCTGTTCTACCTTGGATTGTTACCATCTTTATGTCAAGAATGTCATAAGAATTGCACCATTTCTCATGAATTCTTGGCGTGGTGATACTTCTCGCTATCATTATTCATTCCTCGGTCCCGTGTTGTTGTAAACTGAATGCCGACAAGTGAACTGTGATGTGTGAAATCGATACTCCTAGCAACCTCGTTGCTTGGTAGTTAATGGACAATATTCTCATTCTTAGCATGTTGGTTATTAAATCATCATCCTAAGATTGATCGTGCTACCTAGTCCTTATTTCTGGTGCACTCTTCGATCAATGAGTTAGGATTGTGTCAATCCCTTGCTCTTTGATTATATCGTCTTGCCCTGAAAAGCAAGATTGTTCTCGAGCTTAGTAATATATCGGTGGTTCGTGACTTTCCAAATATCTTCTTGGAAGTGCTACCAGGTTGTCACCTGACCGCTATGTTAAGTTCGTGATCATGTTGGTTTCTTGTAAACCACCCCTTCTCCAAGAATCTGTGTTGGATACCCCTGAGCTAGTTGGTTAAGCTAAACAACAACTTGGAGAGTTGGAAGATAAAACCTTGTCTGACTTAGTTCATGTTAAGGGATGTCTTTCTGTGTGTGTGTGTTGAAGAAAGATATTATCTCCATCGATTGGTCCTCATGATCAGTTGTTGGATCTATTGCCTTGCCAAAACTTTGACTTGAGTATGGGCTATCGTCAAGTCAAATCAGAACCAATGATGTTCGTAATGTTGTCTTACTCGTGGTTGATACCTCAAGCATACACCATTACATCTTTTGGTCTGACCAATGCTATCACCATGTTCACATAATGGTGGAAGTCTAGTGATATGGAAATTCTGATGAGCTGCTATTGGGCCATCAGCAGCATCTTGTCTCCTCCATAATTCATGTTGAACATTGAGCTAGTGTTGGAAACTTTTGTAAGCATTGCCTTCGTGTTCCGTTCATAAGGTATATGTTTTGGTGAAAGAAGTGACTTTCTCCAAGTTCACGTGCATTAGGCGTAAGTTGCCGCCATGAATTTGAGAAAGGTTTGTTGTTGCTTCCTTGGAATCGTTCCAAATCAGTCATGCATACGTGCGAAGTATTCTGTGGTCTGGAGACTTGCAACCTTCATTCTATATGCGTCCCTAGCACACCAAGCCACTGATTTATTTGTTCAAGGTTAATAAGTTCTAAGTGCTAGTCCCGAAGGTACCAGACGGATTTGCACAAGATTTCATTATCCTCGATGATGGTTCCCCACCTGAACTTGGTAGTGTTTTATTATAAGACTACTACGTGGTCATGCCTGTCTTGGACAATGTGTTCACATGTATGTAGCAGAACCGGCTCATGTTTTGGAGCTTACTACCATAGTTCATTTCCCGAGAATCCCGCAAAATCATCTCGTCCATTTGTGTTGCAACCTTTCCTTTTCCAGACATGCTGTCTGAAATATCCCGTTACCAACCAGATCTGAATCTTAGGCAGATATGATGGTTGGAACATTCCCAACATTTGCATTTTGTTCCCAGCTTACACCATCGTTGTGCCAAATTCCATGGGCTGCTCCCCTCAGCAGTTGTTGTCCAAGATCATCTTCGAAAGTGGACTTACCATGGGTCCCATTCATTTCCGATGATAGGCAAAATCATCCATCGCGTTGTGTTCAACAAGGTAGTCCACATCATCCATTCTAGTCCGGGTATGCCATCCCTTTGTACTCCGCCAAACGATTGTTGTGAATTTCCTTAGGATGGTATAAAGAGTTTCAATGATCTCTGAATCAAAAGTAATTCTTTTTGCCACTTAAGGGAATGTTCTCCGAGTCACCTTTTCCAAAGTGCCCCGTTACAGGATCATGGCAATTATTTCCTCGCCACCTTGACTCCATCCACCTTCTTTCCAAGCGTGGAATTGTTGCCCACCAAATCAAACCTCGTCATTTGTTCTTCCATCCCTCTCGATGTGTTTTGTGTCTCAACCTGAGATGTTTCAACATCTCATTCCGCGAGTTGATCTTGAGTGCTCGATCTTCGAGGAGATCGTCTCTCAGAGCTTATCTCCGCTCAACGCGTTGAATGAAGATCTCGAAAGCAAAGACGTCAACATCAATATGATGCAATGAAGCTACTTCTTTGAGAAGGGCAGTTGGATCGAGAAGACCATGATAGTTTGTGACCTCCTTTCTTCTTACCTCACGTCCTGAATCTCGAGACGAGATTCTTGTTTAGTGGGGGTGAGTTGTCACATCCCTAGCTTTACCCTGGCCTTGGACTAGCTTGATTGTTGCATCATGTTTAAATTCAATTGAAATCTGAATTGAGGAATTTTCAAAGCCTCGTAAAACCTCTAAAAATAACCAACATTTAAATCTCATCAAATGAGTCCAAGAAAATGTTCCGTTGATTCTCGTGAAAATATTGGCATGAGTTGAAATCCCAACCAATATTTTTGGAGTCACAGAAATAATTTATTTTGGGCCTTTGATTTAAATCAATAATATATTTGGGTTGGAATTATTTCTGTTATATAGGAAATAATGTTCAAATATTTTGTAGGTTGGCATGTGACCTTGGACTAGCTCTCTGAGCTCACATACAAATCTACAGAAAGTTTTAAAATGGTTTAGTTTCCAAACTAAATCAAAACAAAATAACAGAAATAGAAAAGAAAAACAGAAAGCTGAGAGAGAGAAGGAATCTCACCTAGCCTTACCTAGCGGCTCAAGTGGCCAGCCCAGCCCACCACCACAGCCTCCCTGTCATCTTCCTCCCTGGACAGAAGGACGAGCGTGTGCTCGCCGCACGCTGGCCACGCGCCTCACCAGCTCCTCCTTACCGCTCTCCCTCGACGCTCTGGACGCCCTGGACGTCGACACGCAGCCTCCCCGACCGCCCCTCACTCTCTCCCGAGCTCTCTCCCTCTTCTGCTCTCTCTCCCTCTCATGCCCGAGCGCTGCCGTCGCCACCGACGCCGTTCGTCGCGGACACAGCCACTGCCTCGCCTCGCCGAAGCGCTCAGAAGCTCCGCCTCGACCCCCTCTTCCTCCCTACCGAGCCACTCCCTGTCGGAAGCCCCGGAGCACCGTCCCCGGCGTCTTCTTCCTCCTCGGGCCACCGAGATCGCCGGCGACCTCCCATCGTCACCAGGCCCTGCCCGAGCACGCCGAGGCCTCCGTTCAACTCGTTGTGAGCTTCCGCGTCTTTCCCCTTCCTTCCCGAGCTCATTCCTGACCCGTAGCCGCCGATTCCAACAGAGCCGCGAGCTCGGCTCCGCCGGCCATGTCGCCGCCGTGGCCACCGTCACCTAGAGTTACAACCAAGCACACCGACGTGCTCAACACAATGCCAGAAGACCAAAACCCCCTCCAGTTGCTCCTGTCGTGCAACGCAACGTCGGAACCGCTGAGACCCGAACTCCGGCCGCCGCCTTTGAGCTCGCCGCCGTCGATATAGGTCGCCCCCGGCATAACTGACTGCCCCACTCGACGCGCGGGATCTCAAGCGTCACGTAGATGCCCTCCGCTGGCCATTTGGTCGCCGGAGGAGGAATCCCGAGCCCCTCCACCGCGTCTGGCCTCGCCGGCGTCATGTCGCCGGTGGGTTTGACCCCGCTGACCGTTGACTGGGTGGGCCCAGTTTGACCCCTGGGTCACTGACGTGTGGGCCACCCTTGTTAATTATTAGTTAGGTTAATTTAGCGCTAATTAACCTAGATTAGTGCTTAACCTAACACTAACTAACTCTGTTTAGTTAGTTAACTAACCACTGACACCGGGTCCCACAGGCCAGGTTTGACCTGGCCGACCAAGTTGACTTCTGACATCACAATGGCGTCATGCTGACGTAGTAAATCATTTTCTGGATTTATTCTTATACAGGAAATTCCAGAAATTAGCCAAAACTTCTAAAAATCATAGAAAATAAACCGTAACTCCAAATGAAATAATTAATATTTGAAAAATGATAAGAAAAATCCAATCTTTCCATCTGTACCATTTTCATGCATTTTTAAACAACTTATACCTGCTGATCAGGTCAAATCAATTAAATGGCATTTGAATCTCACATATGAAGTTTGAATTTGAACCTAGGGTTCAAACCAACTCCATTTAAAATGTTGGTAGTTGCATTAGCTCAAAACACAACATATTGACATGTCATGATCATGCATCATATTGTGCATTGCATTGATCGTGTTTCTTCTTTGTTTGCCGGTGTTGTTCCCCCTCGGTAGACGTTGTACCGGCGTTGTGATCGTTGACAGTGATGAAGACTCAATGCTATCTTCAGAAGTGCCAGGCAAGCAAAACCCCCTTGTTCCTTCCGATACAATCCCACTCTCTCGCTCCCGCTCTCTTTTACTGCATTAGGACAACAACGATTCAACTGTTACTTGCTGCGGTAGTTGAACCCCTTTATCCTCTGCATGACCTGTCATTGCCACAGTAAATAGATGAAATCCACTAGCATGAGTAGGAGTTGTTTGAGCCACGACATGCCTACTCATTCATGCTTGTTTGTCATGCCTGCTATTGCTTAGAGTTGAGTCAGTCCGATTCATCGAGGATGAATCAGAGGTGTGTGAACATGTCCTACTGTGTGAGCTAAGTGTGTGAACACGATTTGGTAAAGGTAACGGTGAGAGGCCATGTAGGAGTACATGGTGGGTTGTCTCATTGCAGCCATCCTCAGGAACTGAGTTCCGTGTTTGTGATCCATGAACAGTTACTCCACACATTGGGTTCCGGTAACTCGACCCCTCTCGGCTTATTAATCGCCTCGATCCCTGTCCAGGAGTTGCAACTAGTTTCTGGTGTTTGTAGGATATGTGTTGGGGGCCGTGCGTAGCGCTGACCCTAGGGGTGGGCTATGTTGCGGTAGAGACACGAGGCACGGTGTACCGGACGCCTGCTTGGTGCCTCGGGAACCCTGCTCTCATCGTTTG
The DNA here is from genome assembly GCA_021605145.1 of Aegilops bicornis. Classification (NCBI taxonomy): domain Eukaryota; kingdom Viridiplantae; phylum Streptophyta; class Magnoliopsida; order Poales; family Poaceae; genus Aegilops; species Aegilops bicornis. Next base: position 465,801,524 of record CM038671.1, read on the forward strand.
GGGCCGTGGCGACACCCGGCCGGATCTCCTCGCGGATGGAACCCGAATAGGCGATAAACTTGGACTAGAGACTTGTGTGGTTAGTCGTCGTGGCCGACTCTCGCCAAAGCTTCCGCTTGAAGGTTGCCGAGATACACGACGTGTACATGGTGGTAAGTGGCGAGGCGTGTGTGAAGAAGTACACCCTGCAGGGTTAACATCATCTATTCAATAGCCGTGTCCGCGGTAAAGGACTTCTGGTTGCACTGCAGGTTCGTAGACAAGTGAAAGTGGATACTCTAAAATGCGCAAGATAAGCGTGAGTGCTATGGATGGCGTTCTCGTAGGAAGACGGGAGCGAATCCATAGTGGTGTATTGGTTGGTGAATATGTGGACTCGTGTGCGCCACCTCAAAAGAGTTAATTGCAATCGTAGTGTAGGATAGCCACCGAGTCAAAGCTGGCTTGCTGCAGTCAAACCCCACCACCCCCTTTGTTGATACTGATGCATATGTAGATAGTTCTGATGTAAGTCTTGCTGGGTACATTTGTACTCACGTTTGCTTAATTTATGTTTTGTAGAGAGACTTCCGTCTCGCTAGTAGTTCCGCGTGGACTTCGACGTTTAGCTTGATACCTCAGCTACGATCTTGTGCCCTCGGCAGGATCTGGTAGATAGTCAGGCTTCTCAGCCTTTTTCATTTGTAGATGTCTGTACTCGGACATGTTAAGCTTCCGCTTGTGCTTTGACTTGTATGCTCTGAATGTTGGGTCATGAGACCCATGTTTGTAATATATCGCTCCTTGGAGCCTAATGAATAAATACTTGAGTCGTAGAGTTATGTTGTGATGCTATGTTGTATTTACACATATCGAGCATATTGTGTGTATGTTTGTAATGCTTGGTATGTGTGGGATCCGACAATCTAGTTGTTTATCCTTGGCAGCCTCTCTTATGGGGAAATGTAGTCTAGTGCTTCCTTGAGCCATAGTAGTCCGCTACAGCCCGGTTCATCGGAGTCCTGCTAGCCCAAAGACTACCGCCGTGACGCTTGATGCCGGGCATGTGTTTCACTTCGTTCGTGTTCCGTCCTTCGTGGAAATGTTACGCGGTGACATCCGAGTCCTATCTAGCCTGCTACTGACCCGGAGTTCACAGAGTCCATTAGCCCGATGCTACAGCCCGATTCACGCTGGCGACCGACATGCCCGGTTGATTCATGTATGCCTGTCCCCATGGGTTAGTGCCGCTTTGGGTTCAGAACTAGCCATGTCGGCCCGGGTTCTGTCATATGGATGCTAGCGACACTATCATATACGTGAGCCAAAAGGCGCAAACGGTCCCGGGCCATGGTAAGGCGACACCCGTGGGAATACCGTGCGTGAGGCCGCAAAGTGATATGAGGTGTTACCGGCTAGATCTATGTGACTTGGAATCGGGGTCCTGACACGATCGACTTCAGTTAGCAGCAGTGGCGAAGGAATCGCTCGATCGGGTTCAGTTAACAGCCATCGATCGATCGCTCGGGTTCGATGAACGCCAGAGTTCGCAGGCAATCGCCGGGTTCAGTTAGATCCCAACGCCTCGCCGGGTTCGATTAGAGCCAACGCCGCACACACGCCACAGACGTCAGTACAAGAGAAACGCGCATCGCTCGACCCCCGACCTTCCACCGTAACCGGGAACTCCCCGAAATTTTCCTCCCCCTTGCTTCTACCACGGTTCTTTCCATCATGGACGGCCCAAAGAATGTCATGCAGCTGCGTCTCCGGCCCGCCCAGGACGAAAAGCCCATTTTATGTCATGATTTTTGTCATAGAAGTAGGAGCCCACCACATCTATGATGATACCGGGTTTTGTCACAATTATCGTCATAGAAGTGTCATATGTATGACAGAAAAAAATTCGTTCGACCCAAAATGTCACGGATGTGTCTTTTTTTTGTAGTGCAGGTATGTCTTGTAACACATCCGTTAGGGCCGTACTCACTGTAGGAAGAGTATGGAAAATTAGTTCGGATATAGTTTACTGGGAGTGGAGCAATAAGCCAATGATAAATTCGTATATAAAAAGGAAAACTACAACCCGGCTATTTGACATGCTCGGGGTCGGGAATGGAGGAAAAAAGGCATAGTACAGGCTCAGAATAAAGAGTGCGGTCTACAAAAAAGCTGGTTTGGACCTCCTGTTGCACGTCTGCGCCGCCCGTCCTCGGGGAGGGGAGTCCTTAACGGAAGTAGCCCCTTAGGTTAATGTACGGATCCGAACTCCGATAGAGTCCGTTGTAGATGTTGTCCTGTGGTCACCTGTTTTTGAGTTATAATAAAGAAAAGTAAGTGAAACAGATAAAGAACGTTACGGGAATGCTTGCAGGGTTGTCCGTATTATGCTTCCGCCGATCCCCATGGTATCTTGAGCGTGTAATGATGCACACGTGGTGTAAATCTGGCCGGCATAGTGGATGGGTGGCGGAAGCCGAACTGCTATTTCCGTTCCGGGAGTGGTCGAACTTCGGAGGGAAACTGTTTTTGGCCCCTGGCGTTCGGCTGGCGAGCTGCTCCGTCGTCTTTATCGCTTGATGGCCTCCTCCCCTTGTGCTCGGTGTTAAGCTTGCCTGCTTGAAGACCCAACCGCTTTCATTGGTGTGATTAGTCGGCTTATCAGGGTGACCGTGAATCTGACAAGGTCGGTCTAATATCCTGTCGAGGGCGGATGGTTCATCCTGATTGGCCTTAAATGGCTTCTTCCATTGACCGGGTTTCGGATTGTGAAATTCGGCATTGTCCGCTGTGTCGCGTGATCTTTCATTATTACTGCGACTGTTGTGTTCATTTAATTGTGGCTTGCCGTTGCCGTCTCGGATTTCGGAAGTGCCCGGGTTGTTGGCGTTGTTGCTTTTACGAGCGAGCCAGTTGTCTTCTCCCGCACAAAAGCGAGTCATTAGAGCGGTAAGGGCTGTCATGGATTTAGGTCCTTACTGGCCGAGGTGACGTGCTAGCCATTCATCCCGGACACTATATTTGAAGGACGCAAGGGATTCCGCATCCGGACAGTCGACAATTTGGTTCTTTTTGACTAAGAACCTAGTCCATAGTTCCTTGGCTGACTCGCCGGGCTGTTGGACAATATGACTTAAGTCATCAGCATCTGGTGATCGGACATATGTTCCTTGGAAGTTGTCACGAAAGGTGTCTTCCAGATCTTCCTAGCTGCCAATAGAATTTTCTGGCAAACTGTTTAGCCAAGATCTGCGTCTTTGGCCCTTAAGCTTGAGAGGCGGTATTTAATGGCATGAAGGTCGTCTCATGAGCCAAGTTGATATAGAGGAGGAAGTCCTCAATCCATACTGCGGGATCTGTTGTTCCATCGTATGATTCGATGTTGATGGGTTTAAACCCGTCTGGGAATTCATGCTCCATTACCTCGTTGGTGAAGAAAAGAGGGTGTGCAGCTCCTCTATGTTGGGCCACACTGTGAAGCACCTCCGGCGGACTCTGCTTACGGTTTTCGGACCGCGTGCTCGGATTTGTTGTGTCCGAATTTGTATCCGTTATTACTGGCTGGGGCATCTCTCCGCGATCTGTGTGTCGATTTTGTGTGCCCTGTTCTACCCTCCGGGTCTTGTTGGATGTCGCGAGTGTTCTCCCGAGCTTCTTTATTCTTGCTTGGACGGCTGGATGGGTTGGTATGGTGCTCTACTAGGGCTGCTGCTTTATGCAGACCAGGCGTGGTCGGCCTCTTGGCTTATTCGATGGTGGTGTGGGCTCTAAAGCCTTGCCATCGTATTGAGGGAGCCACCTACTGTTGTGGTGGCTTTTGTCTGGGCCACTAAGGCCGTATTCTTCGGCAGCCAGGACCTCGGTCCATCTACCATTGAGCAAATCTTGGCTCACTTGAAGCTGCAACTGCTTCCTCCTTAGGCTCCTTGTAGTGGCTATGAGCAGGTGTTTAAAGCGCTCCTGTTCTAGAGGTTCCTCGGGCACGATGAATTCCTCGTTTCTAAGGCTCTCTTCTTCCTCGGAGAGTGGAAGATAATTACTATCCTCCGAGTCTCCGTATGTAGCCTGTTCATCAAGGCTATCCTGCCCGCTATCCTGGTCCTCCTGTTCGGATCCTGTCTCAACAGGGTCTTCATTGTCTGGAGTATTATCACCTTCGGTGCTAGTATTGTTTTCTCTTGAGTGACGTGACTGAGAGTGGTTTATCCTCGACTGGATCCTCCTTGTCATCGTCGAGATCGTCGTTGGGTGTGTCTATCATACACAAGTCATACCAGGAAGTGGTCGCCCCACGTCTAGCGGATAGTAAGCTCTGGCTTTGCCCCTCATCGTCATCCAGACCATCGATGTGTTCGGAGCAGGGCTCAGGCGTGTTGGTTGGGCCTTCGACGGTGCCTATGAAGTGGGTGGCGGGTGGGAAGCAAAATTCTGCATCATCCGCGGTAAGGTCGAACCGAACATAGTTCGGCGACGAGCTGTCTGCCAGGGATAGGCTTTTTAGTGAGTTTAGGAGGTCGCCCATGGGCGAGCGTTGGAAGATATCCACGGCACTGAACTTGAAGATCGGTAGCCAATCGAGTTCGGTATCCGCGGGCTCGCAGGGTTCGGAACTCGATACCGGAGACAAGTCCGGGGTTCCGTTGATGCAAGTATCGTACGAAGTGGAATCTGCATGCGGCTCCAACGCCGCCGAATCGGTAGCCCCCATGATGTGGTTGAGTTTCCCATCTTCGGATGACTTGATCTGCTCCGGATCTAGGGCCAGAGTTGTTACAGGAGCTATCTCCTGGATGCGGCCCGATGACAGGTTTAAGCCATGTTCATCGGGGCGAAGGGGAGCGGTTGCTGTGGTCTCTAATCCGTCGAAGATCAAGTCTCCACGGATGTCCGTGACGTAGTTCAGGCTTCCGAATCTGACCTGATGGCCAGGGGCGTAGCTATTGATCTGCTCCAGATGGCCGAGTGAGTTGGCCCACAGTACGAAGCCGCCGAATACAAAGATTTGTCCGGGGAGGAAGGTTTCTTCCTAGACCACGTCATTACTGACGGTTGAAGGGGCCATCAAACCATTCGTCGACGACACAGTGGAACTCTCAATGAAAGCACCAATGTCCGTGTCAAAACCGACGGATCTCGGGTAGGGGGTCCCAAACTGTGCGTCTAGAATCGATGGTAACAGGAGAAGGGGGACACAATATTTACCCAGGTTCGGGCCCTCTCTATGGAGGTAATACCCTACTTCCTGCTTGATTGATCTTGATGAATATGAGTGTTACAAGAGTTGATCTACCACGAGATCGTAATGGCCAAACCCTAGAAGTCTAGCCTATGAGTATATGGTAATGAATCTGTCCTATCCGGACTATGCTCTCCGGTTTATATAGACACCGGAGAGATCTGGGGTTACATGGAGTCGGTTACATAAGAGGGAATCTTCATAGTCGGTCGCCAAGCTTGTATTCCACGCTAAGTAGAGTCCAATCCGGACACGGGTATAGTCTTCGGCCTTCACGTCTTCACAGGCCATTAGTCCAGCCCAGTAGATAACAGGCCAGATATCCGAGGACCCCTCAGTCCAGGACTCCCTCATCCTCTGTGTGGATCTTTGTGGCGGAGCGACAGGGCAGGTTGAGACCACCTAGGTGAGAGGTGGGCACAGCCTGGTCGGCCCATGATTACATCAATTAACACGCTTAACGAGATCTTGGTATTTGATCTGAGTCCGCCACCGCCCTATACGCACTAACCAACTATGCGAATGAAGCGATTATGGGCACACGACGTCGTGGTATCAGTCGAAGCCTTCTTGACGTCAGCGACTGAGCGGCGCGCGCCGGATTGGACTGGAACGTCTGCTCTTGTATTAGGGAGGCTAGGTCTTCTTACCGGCCGCGTACGCAACGTGCAGGTGTGCAATGGGGGATTGAAAGGATCGAGAAGAAGTGTCTAGAGGGGGGGGGGGGGGTGAATAGACTCTTAGCAAGAAAAGTTGCAGTTTTTAAATTCTTTAAGTTGAAGTGGAGTTTTAGCACAAGTTCAAATATTCACAATACATATCAAGCAAGCATGACAAGAGTATATGAGCAGCAGAAAGTAAATCATGCAAGTTGCAAGAATGTAAGGGGATGGGATTGAAGTGTGCAAACGCAATTGGAGACACGGAGATTTTTTATCTGTGGTTCCGATAGGTGGTGCTATCGTACATCCACGTTGATGGAGACTTCAACCCACGAAGGGTAACGGTTGATCGAGTCCATGAAGGGCTCCACCCATGAATGGTCCAGGAAGAAGCAACCTTGTCTATCCCACCATGGCCATTGCCGACGAAGGACTGGCCTCACTAGGGTAGATGTTCATGAAGTAGGCGATCTCCTTGCCCGTACAAACTCCTTGGTTCAACTCCACAATCTTGACGGAGGCTCCCAAGTGACACCTAACCAATCTAGGAGACACGACTCTCCAAGAGGTAATAGACGGTGTGTTGATGATGAACTCCTTGCTCTTGTGCTTCAAATGATAGTCTCCCCAACACTCAACTCTCTCTCATAGGATTGGATTTGGTGGAAAGATGATTTGAGTGGAAAGCAACTTGGGAAGGCTAGAGATCAAGATTTATGTGGTTGGAATGGAATATCTTGAACTCAACACAAGTGTAGGTGGTTCTCTCGTAAAAATGTATGTTGGAAGTGTAGGCATGTTCTGATGGCTCTCTCCACGAATGAAGAGTGGGTGGAGGGGTATATATAGCCTCCACACAAAATCTAACCGTTACACACAAATCACCAAACTCGGTGGGACCGAATTAGAAAACTCGGTCGGACCGATTTGGTTCATAATGTGACCGTTAGGCATTTCGGTGGGACCGACATGATCAACTTGGTGGGACCGATGTGCTAGGGTTAGGGTAAAGCCTTATCTCAGTTGGACCGATTACACAAACACGGTGGGACCGATTTGGGTAATAAGCACAACTGAGAGTTGGCCAAGCAAACTCGGTGGTACCGATTTCATATTTCGATGAGACCGAAATTAATGCAATAAAAAAGAGAGAGTTTGCAAGCCCATCTCGGTGAGACCGAGATCCCATCAGTGAGACCGAATTGATTAGGGTTTCTAGTAGTGGCTATGTCAAGTGAACTCAGTGGCGCCGGATAGAATGTTTCAGTGGGGCCGAGTTTGTCTTTTGGTTTTGGGACATATGTGGATGTGAGAAAGTGGTTGAGGGCTTTGGAGCATATCACTAAGCACTCTGAGCAAGCAAGCCATTAAACAACACCTCATCCCCTCTTAATAGTATTGGCTTTCCTATGGACTCAATGTGATCTTGGATCACTAAAATGAAAAATGTAGAGTCCTGAGCTTTGAGCTTGAGCCAATCCTTTGTCCTTATCATCTAGAAGGGGTTCCACATCCTCTAGTCCATGCCACTCCATTGTTGAACTTATCTGAAGCATACTAGATGAAAGCATTAGTCCAACAAGAGATATGTTGACATTAATTACCAAAATCACCTAGGGAGCACTTGTGCTTTCAATCTCCCCCTTTTTGGTAATTGATGACAACATACTTCAAAGCTTTAGATAAAGATATAGAGAATAACAAGTAAAGCTTTGGAAAGACATGTAACATGCATAGGCTCCTCCGATATGTATGCAATCATGTAAATATGGAATATAAGAGCATGTGAATGCACAAGCATGACAGAGTAAGCAATGTGTTACATGTATCTTGGCTATATGCATCAGAGCAAAAGATGTGAATATAGGAAATGTACCTTCATGCTCATGAGTCCTTCTTGCAAACAGTGTGTACATCAGCAAGAAATCCTCATGCACATGAGTGTGATGCATATACTTACCTTGAAGTCTTGAGTTGGCTTAGAAAGGGATGAACATGAGTAAACAAGGTTAGCTAACACAGATACATCTACTAGCCAGAGCAAACAAAAGGAACCACAACAGTACTAAGATTTGGATGACATGTAGAGTGTGAGCACTGGGTACTCTATTAGACGTAGACATGTCCCCAAAAGGTAAAGATATGCAATGAATTCGAAGATTTTCTTCCCTTAGATGTCTTGCTCCCCCTGAATCTTGTATGGGATACTGGGAGAAGATAGGGAACAAAAAATCAGAGCAAAGCGAACACAAACAACATGAACATGTCTTTCCCCTCTAAAGACATGTGACTTCTCTCCTCTTGAACACCAAGAATCTGGGGTATCTTCTGTCTCCCTGTTTGAAGCATTCTCTCCCCTTTTGAAGGATCAAGCTTTGATGTGAACTCTCTCTCCCCCTTTGACATCAATTTCCAAGAAGGGATCCTCTGGAGTGTGAGTCAAAATAGGTTCGATCCTTGAGTCACAGAGCAAAGCAGCATATAAAATGTGATGCTAGTAGAGGGCAAGAATCATTGATTGGAGCTGGAGCAAAAAGAATGCAGGATCAAGTGGCAACTTGTCTTTTCTGCAGTGAAATCGGTGGCACCGAGTTGTGTGCTTCGGTTGCACCAAAAGAATTCGGTGTGACCGAGTTCATCATAGAGAAAACACTTGTCACCTCAGCTCACTAGGCAAATAAGATCTCACAAATATTTGCAAGGAATTAAATGAAGAATTTGCAAGGAATTGGATGCAGGGAATGCAGAACAAAATATAGAAAAGAAAATCTAGATGAAGTTTTTATTTGATAAAGAAAAGGGAATAAATATGCAAAGGGCAAAATGCATAAACTCAAAGAAACACTAGAGAACTTGATATAGAATTGGGCGGTGACAAAGTCACCTATGTTAGACTATATTGACTAAGGAGTCAAGTGAGAACACTTGATCATAAGTCATACTCATCGTTTAAGCTCAGAATGGGGTTACCATTTTTCGTTTAAGCATTTGGTGTATTCACATCTTGTTGAGCTGCTTTACCCATATCTTGGGGTAAAGCTTCTCTAAGATGGAATGACATACCTTGGGTGGTGGTGCTGATCTTGATCAAGTAGTTGAACTTGTGTGGGTTGCTCAAGGTTGATGTAGTTCATCAAGAGTTGGGAGCACCACTTGGAAGTGAGTTCATCTACCTACATGGGTTAGTTTTGCAAGGAAGAGCACTTGTGTATCCAAAATGACAATCATGAAATTTTACACATATAATTTGTCAACGGATATGTTGAAGGGTTTCGTGCTTCCTTGTCATCAACCACCGTATTGTAGAGACTTGGTGATGTAGAGATTTCTCAAGATGTGAGAGAGTTGCAATCTCATAGATTTAGATTCATCCAAGTACCTACAAGGGTTAGATAACATGCAAGGGTGCATATATCCAAGACATATGAATAGCATCATGAAGGGAATATCAAGGATTAGTCATAGATTCATGCCTTGCATGTATCCAAATGGAGTTCCTACTCCAAGTTTGAAGCATCAATGATGTTCAATTCTCCTCTCAAACGACAAAAGACTTTCTCATCAAGCGGTATGGTGAATATATCCGCCAATTGCTTATCGGTACGAACATGCTTAAGATCAATGTCCCCTTTAGCAACATGATCTCTAATGAAATGATGACGAACTTCAATATGCTTAGTTCGAGAATGTTGCACGGGGTTGTGAGCAATCTTAATAGTACTTTCATTGTCACAAAGCAATGGGACATGTTTCATATTGATCCCATAATCTTTAAGTGTTTGGGTCATCCAAAGTAATTGAGCACAACATGAACCGGCGGCAATGTATTCCGCTTCGGCAGTGGATAAGGATACCGAGTTTTGTTTCTTGGAAGATCAAGACACAAGCGATCTACCAAGAAATTGACAAGTACCTGAAGTGGGCTTTCTATCAACCTTGTCTCTAGCATAGTCCGAGTCGGAATAGCCAACAAGATCAAAAGAGGACCTCTTAGGATACCAAATACAAAAATTTGGTGTATGTATTAAGTATCTCACTATCCTTTTCACAGCCTTAAGATGACATTGTTTGGAGGCCGCTTGATATCGTGCACACATGCACACGCTTAGCATAATATCGGGACGAGAGGCACATAGATATAACAATCATCCATTCATAGAGCGATAAACCTTTTGATCAACCGGTTTACCATCCTTAGTCAAGTCAAGATGTTCACTAGTAGGCATGGGAGTTTTCATACCTTTGCTTTCTTGCATGTTGAACTTCTTGAATAAGTCCTTGGTGTACTTTGTTTGAGAAACAAAGGTGCCTTCCTTAGTTTACTTGATTTGCAAACCAAGAAAGAACTTGAGTTCACTCATCATAGACATCTCAAACTTCTTTCACATTAGCTTTCCAAACTTTTGATTAAAATGAGGGTTAGTCAAACCAAATAAATTTGGCATACAAATAATTCACCATTAACCCTTTTAGTGAAAAGAGTAGAATCTATCTTTCCAATCTCAAAGCCTTTTTCAATAAGAAACTTGGTCAAGCATTTATACCACACTCTAGGAGCTTGCTTAAGACCATAAAGGGCTTTGCGAAACTTGTAAACATGATCGGGGTTCTTAGGATTTACAAAGCCGGGAGGTTGTTTAACGTAAACTTCCTCCTCAATTTCACTAGAAAAACACTTTTAATGTTCATTTGGTATAAAGTGATCATGGTGATTAGCATAGGCAAGTAAGATGCGAATGGACTCAAGTCTAGCAACGGGGGCATAGGTCTCACCATAGTCCATACCCTCAACTTGAGTGTAGCCTTGGGAGACAAGACGAGCTTTATTGCGAACAACTTGACCATCTTCATCTTGCTTGTTGTGAAACACCCATTTGGCACCGATGATGTTGTGGTTGTTGTCAGGCTTCTCGACCAATGTCCACACTTGATTTCTCTCAAAGTTGTGTAGCTCTTCATGCATGGAATTTATCCAATCTGGATCTTCCAATGCTTCTTCAACCTTCATAGGTTCAATACTAGAGATGAATGAGTAATGTTCACAAAAGTTGGCCAAACAAGTTTTAGAGCGAGTGATTCTCCCGTTTTGGATATCGTTGTAGATTTGCTCGACGGGATGGTCTTTGGCGACTCTTGCTCGAACTCGTGGGAGCTTTTGCTTGGGTCGGGGTGGAACATCTTCTTCATCATCTCCTTCTTCTTCTTGGCCTTCTTCATTATTGGCGTTGTCATTCTCTTGTCACGGTGGAGAAGGAGGTTGTTGATGTTCATCTTGGTGTACTTCCTTGTTTTCTTCGTCTTGGTGTGCCCCACTTGTGGATGCTTCCGTATCAACTCTTGGTTCACCTTGTCGTGAGGTAGAATCTTCCACTTGGATGGACAAGGTACTCTCCTTCACCTCCGTTGGACGAATCTTGCCAATAGACAAGTCTTGGATTGCTTCTGAAGGATCTTTATATCCTACATCAATTGGCAATTGCTCTACTTGCGAGCCGTTAGATTCATCAAACTTCAGATCTACCGTCTCTTCAACCTTTCGGGTGAAACTGTTGTAGACACGATAAGTGTGAGAGTTTGAGCCATAACCAAGTAGGAAACCCTCATGAGATTTAGGAGCAAATTTGGAACGACGATGCTTATCAAGAATGTAACACTTTGAGCCAAATACTCGAAAGTATCCAACTTTGGGTTTGTTACTGGTGAGAAGCTCGTATGCCGTCTTGCCAAGTAGCTTGTGAAGATACAAGCGATTTGCTGCATGACAAGCCGTCTCAACTGCTTCCACCCAAAAGTGTTTTGGAGTCTTGTACTCATCAAGCATCGTTCTTGCCATATCAGTAAGAGTCCGGTTCTTCCTCTCAACAACTCCATTTTGTTGAGGCGTGTACTTAGCCGAGAACTCGTGTGAAATCCCTTCTTCGTCAAGAAAGGTATCCACATTTGCGTTCTTGAACTCCGTTCTGTTGTCGCTCCGAACCTTTTTGATCTTCACTTCAAATTGGTTTTGGGCCTTCCTAGCGAAATTTTTGAAGACCTTTTGGACCTGCGATTTGTCATCAAGAAGGAACACCCACGTAAATCTTGAAAAATTATCAACTATGACTAGACCACATGAGTTACCGCCGAGACTCTTGTAGGCATTGGGACCAAAGAGATCCATATGAAGTAGCTCGAGCGGTCTTCTTGTGGTCATAATGTTCTTCATGGGGTGGCTTCCTCCAACTTGTTTTCCTGCTTAACAAGCACTAGAAAGTCTATCCTTGTCAAATGTAACATCTTTTACTCCAAGGATATGATCACCCTTAATAAGCTTATCAAGATTTCGCATGCCCACATGACCTAACCTTCTATGCCACAACCAGCCTTTTGAGGATTTAGCAATTAAGCAAGTTATAGGTTGAGCCTTTTTAGTGAAATCAACAATGTAAATATCACCTCTACGGATACCGGTAAACACCATTTTATGATTATCTATATGAAACACTTGGCAATCTACTTCAGTAAATAGGACGTTGAAACCAAAGTTAGCAAGTCTAGATACGGAAAGTAAATTGTAGCCAAGCGATTCAACGAGCATAACATTTTGTATGGAGTTGTCATGTGAGATGGCCACCTTACCAAGGCCAACCACCTTACCCTTTGAGTTATCACCGAAAGTGACATACTTTCGAGGGTCGTCGTTTTCAGCAAGCTCATGAAACATATCTTTGTCTCCAGTCATATGATCAGTACATCCACTATCAAGGACCCATTCCTTTCCTCCAGCCATGTAGCCGCGAAGATTAGCCATAAGCCCAAAGTGTCCCATAGCATCATCAAGATCATAGTCACTATCCTCATCCTCATCATAGTATCCATGTTCTATATCGTCTTGTGATTGATCAACTCCTAGAGAGGGTAATTCATTAGAAGTATGATCAGTAATAATGTTCATCTCTATGAATTCTAATGACTTCAGAAATGATATTGCTAATAATTCCAACATCTCCTTTGGCACGCATGAGATCATGAAGCTCAAATAGACGATCATCAAACTTAGGATCACTAGTACTCATATTACTCAAGGCAATAGACTTATGAAGAATTTCGTCTAGATTTTTGAAGGAATAATTTGGGAATCGTTCCTCAAGAAATCTCCATATAGTGTAGGCACATTCAAGAGTAGGTAAGCTAGCAACCAAATTTTTGGGCAATCCTCTAATGATAATATTGATAGTTCTAAGATTGCAAATCATGTCAAGATCCTCATCGGGAGAGGGATGCAAGGGATCACTAGGGAAATGCAAGGACTAGTAATGTACTTGTTCAAGTGATATTCATTGAAAATCTCAAGCATCTCATTTTTCCACTCATGAAAGAACTCTCCATCAAGTATACGCACTCTATGTCTAAGACTGCCCAACATAGACTCATCCATCTTCCTCCAAAGGTGTTTAAACCAAAGCAATGGAGACCAATTCTCTGATACCAATTGAAAGGATCGAGAAGAAGTGTCTAGAGGGGGTGAATAGACTCTTAGCAAGAAAAGTTGCAGTTTTTAAATCATTTAAGTTGAAGTGGAGTTTTAGCACAAGTTCAAACATTCACAATACATATCAAGCAAGCATGACAAGAGTATATGAGTAGCGGAAAGTAAATCATGCAAGTTGCAAGAATGTAAGGGGATGGGATTGAAGTGTGCAAACGCAATTGGAGACACGGAGATTTTTTATCTGTGGTTCTGATAGGTGATGCTATCGTACATCCACGTTGATGGAGACTTCATCCCACGAAGGGTAACGATTACGCGAGTCCACGGAGGGCTCCACCCACGAAGGGTCCACGAATAAGCAACCTTGTCTATCCCACCATGGCCATCGTCCACGAAGGACTTGCCTCACTAGGGTAGATCTTCACGAAGTAGGCGATCTCCTTGCCCGTACAAACTCCTTGGTTCAACTCCACAATCTTGACGGAGGCTCCCAAGTGACACCTAACCAATCTAGGAGACACGACTCTCCAAGAGGTAATAGATGGTGTGTTGATGATGAACTCCTTGCTCTTGTGCTTCAAATGATAGTCTCCCCAACACTCAACTCTCTCTCTCATAGGATTGGATTTGGTGGAAAGATGATTTGAGTGGAAAGCAAATTGGGAAGGCTAGAGATCAAGATTTATGTGGTTGGAATGGAATATCTTGACCTCAACACAAGTGTAGGTGGTTCTCTCTCAGAAAATGTATGTTGGAAGTGTAGGCATGTTCTAATGGCTCTCTCCATGAATGAAGAGTGGGTGGAGGGGTATATATAGCCTCCACACAAAAACTAACCATTACACACAAATCACCAAACTAGGTGGGACCGAATTAGAAAACTCGGTCGGACCGATTTGGTTCATAATGTGACCGTTAGGCATTTCGGTGGGACCGACATGATCAACTCGGTGGGACCGATGTGCTAGGGTTAGGGTAAAGCCTTAGCTCGGTTGGACCGATTACACAAACTCGGTGGGACCAATTTGGGTAATAAGCACAACAGAGAGTTGGCCAAGCAAACTCACTGGTACCGATTTCGTATTTTGGTGGGACCGGAATTAATGCAATAGACAACAGAGAGTTTGCAAGCCCATCTCGGTGAGACCGAGATCCCATCGGTGAGACCGAATTGATTAGGGCTTCTGGCAGTGGCTATGTCAAGTGAACTCGGTGGCGCCGGATAGAAAGTTTCGGTGGGGCCGAGTTTGTCTTTTGGTTTTGGGACATATGTGGATGTGAGAAAGTGGTTGAGGGCTTTGGAGCATATCACTAAGCACTTTGAGCAAGTAAGCCATTAAGCAACACCTCTTCCCCTCTTAATAGTAATGGCTTTCCTATGGACTCAATGTGATCTTGGATCACTAAAATGAAAAGTGTAGAGTCCTGAGCTTTGAGCTTGAGCCAATCCTTCGTCCTTATCATCTAGAAGGGGTTCCACATCCTCTAGTCCATGCCACTCCATTGTTGAACTTATCTGAAGCATACTAGATGGAAGCATTAGTACAACAAGAGATATGTTGACATTAATTACCAAAATCACCCAGGGAGCACTTGTGCTTCCAGCGATGGGCCCAGACCCCTACGCTGATAGGATTTAGACCAGCGTGCTAACCTCTCTGTTGTGCCTAGGTGGGGCTGCGACGTGTTGATCTTCTGAGGCCGGGCATGACCTAGAAAAGTGTGTCCGGCTAGAGGGATCGAGCGTGTTGGGTAATGTGCTGCACTCCTGCAGGGAAGTTTATCTATTCGAATAGCCGTGTCCCTCGGTAAAAGGACGACCCGGAGTTGTATCTCGACCTTATGACAACTAGAACTAGATACTTAATAAAACACACCCTTTCAAGTGCCAGATACAACCCGGTGATCGCTCTCTAACAGGGCGATGAGGAGAGAATCGACGGGTCGGATTATGCTATGCGTTGATACTTGGTTAACTTACCATCTACTCTCTTCTACTGCTTCAACATGGAGGCTGCCAAAAGCGTAGTCTTTGATAGGACTAGCTATCCCCCTCTTATTCTGGCATTCTGCAGTTCAGTCCACAGTTTGTATCCATTTCATTGATACAAATGCATATGTAGTGTCGATCCTTGCTTGCGAGTACTTTGGATGAGTACTCACGGTTGCTTTGCTGCCCCCTTTCCCCCTTTCTATACCTGGTTGTCGCAACCAGATGCTGGAGTCCAGGAGCCAGAGGATCCCGAGGATGATTCTACATGGAGTTCGACTTCGAGGAGTAGTTAGGAGGTCCCAGGCAGGAGGCCTTGCCTTTTCAATCATTGCTACTTTTGTGCTAGGTTTATTAAGGCAAACTTGTTTAACTTATGTCTGTACTCAGATAATATTGCTTCCGCCGACTCTTGTGTCTTTGAGCATTTGTATTTGAGCCTTCGAGGCCCCTGGCTTGTAATATAAAGCTTGGATTATTTCAATTTGTGTCTAGAGTTGTGTTGTGATATCTCCCGTGAGTGCTTAATCTTGATCGTACACATTTGCGTGTATGATTAGTATATGATTAAATCGAGGGTGTCACATGTAGACATGACCGAGACACCTCTCCGGTCAATAACCAATAGCGAACCTGGATGCCCATATTGGCTCCTACATATTCTACTAAGATCTTTATCGGTTGAACTGTTATGATAACATACCACTGGTGCGCGTCGGTCCTAAACAAACGGTTTTTTACCCCTTTCCGTGTCGGGGAAACGACACCTATGGGATCACAAGAACCCCTACTACGGTTGCCGGGGCGCGGGGTTGCGAGAAGAGCAGGATTAGTAACCAGCACGAGGATCATTTACCCAGGTTCGGGCCGCGAGGATGCGTAAAACCCTAGTCCTGCTTTGGTGGGTGTATTTTAGAGTTCTTGAGCTCTCGAACTAGCTGTGGTGAGTGTGTGGTTCGAAAGAGCCAAATCCTTCTCCAGTATGCCATGGGCCTCCTTTTATAGTCGAAAGGGGCTGCCACAGTGGCACACAGGAGGTGGAAAGGCACACAGTGCTATGAGCTTATCGCTCGTATTACAGGACAAGACGCATTTAATGCGTAGCTTAGGTGTCCCCTTGCTTTATCGGGGATGGGGGCAAGGCCCGTCCTGTCCGTCGCCGCTCCTCCTTGCTTCGACACGCGCCCTGGCTAGCGACGCATGTGGCGCCACGTAGGCAGGCAGGCAGCTGAGGCGGCGCGGTGGTGGAGCCTCCACGAAGATCTGCATGCCGCCACGCACGCACTTGATGAGTTGGCCTGGGAGCTGCATGTTGCCACGCAGGTGCCCGCCCAGCTGGTTGGGTTGGCAGCTGCATGTGAACGGTGGTGGAATCTTGGTTGGTGCGGGCCTGGTAGTGGCCCTGCTGGCGTCCTCGATGAGGGCCTTGCCGGGTGGCCCGGCAAGGGTCTTGCCGTGGCGCGCTGTCGTCCCCGGCAAGGACCTTCCCGAGGGTCTGGCGGCCTTCCTCGGCAAGGGCCCTGCCGAGGATCGTCGTCTTCTAATCCTCATCTGATCTTGAGTGTTCCTTGTCTTCACAAAGATCTGCATGCCACCATGGAGGTGCCTCCCGAGCCCCGCCCAACGTGATGTTGGAGACCGTGGGCTCAAGGGTGGCTTCGCTCTGATGGTGTGGGGCGAAGCTGCCCGGCAAGGGTCTTGCCGGGGGAACCTGCTTCGTCCCTCTGCTCTTTGTGGTCTTGGCCTTGGCGTTGCTCTGGTTGTCTTAGGCTTCGGTCTTACCTTGGCTCACCTCCCCTGTTCTGCTTGGTGTGACTGTGGGCGCGGCTCCGACTGCCCGTGCACAGGCAAAGAGGTACAAAAGTGCGCCCCTCCTTTTGTACATTGACATTCCGCGACGGCATTTGGAACCGTCGCCAAGTGGGTGTGGGCGATAGGGGATCCTTCCCACACGACCCAGAAACCGTCGGTGATAGGGATCCTTGATGCATACAGTTGTCCCTATATAACCATTTCCGATATCTCGAATATCCCAAACGCTTCATCCTTGCTAGTCGTTTGTGCTCGCATTGCCATAGCAGTCGGAGTTTTGTGGTTCTGCCTAAAACCAGGCAGATTCTAGGCACGGGAGCTTTCCAGGCAGATTCTAGGCAGATTCCAGGCACGGTAGATTTACGATGCCTGGCACATCACAAACAGTTCATGATTACAAACTGTGTACGATAGGTAGATAATCACACACATTTAGTTTTCCCGCACCGTATGTGATAGTGTCTGACATCACACACGCTTTGCGAACAACAACTATGTGCATGCTTGCAAACGTTTCCTCTGTGTGAACCGTCTCGGATTATGGTGTATATCGCAAATGTTTGTGTTTTACCAACCGTGTGTGCCGTAATGACCTGCACAACGTAATTTCGCCCTAATTTGATTGTTGCTATTTAAAATTGTACCTAATTTAAACTTGAAAGTAGGCTATAGCTTTATTCATATCCATCAGGTTCAAACAACCAATGCATTATTCGATTCACAGGTACATATGTTTAATAATTACAGAAGCACCAAATAAAGAATGATGTACCAGGGTTCTATACTTGTACTATTACAGATGGTAAAGAAAGAGGCGACAGACATTCCAGTTGCTGAACAAGGTGAAGTGGAGTGGCCCTATTGTGCTCTCCTAGATGCAGAAGGCATGCGGGACTCTAGTCCAACCCCGTGTGATGGCCAGCCGCCAATCATGTAGTTTGAGAGGTAATCTTGAGCTGCTTCAGGATCCACTGCAAAATAAAAAAGATTCAGATATTGTCATCTAACACAACTCATTACGGGCAGTAAAAAGAAGGCTACAGGGTTCTTACTTACCATCATGCAGTTCACTGTTGTCTTGCATAAAGTGTAAACAAATAGTTCGATTGGCATCTTTTGACCCATTTTTAGTAACAATCTTTATCAGTTTCCTCACTTGATGCAGGTTCATGAATATCTCATTGCCCCATGCGCAGAAAGGGTCAAAGTGTGGATCGTTGGCAATTATATATGTACCTAAAAGCACCAAGTTAATATCAGAAGCTAAAAAAAATTGAAAAATGATGTAGTACAACATTCCATCCATCCCATTATATAAGATTTTATTACATGTATATCTAGACATCATCAGAACATTAAGGTAACACTCTTCCTTGTTGCTATGTAGCCTGAGATTGCATATTTAGTCATTCAGTACAATGCATGTTGCTAAACAACAATTGAAAAACGAAAAGGCATGTTAACTGCAATATCCTTAATAGCAACCAAATATCGTAATTCATAGTGGTATTGTTGAAACTGTTATTGATGAAATTGAACTGCACAGCAAATAGTTGCACATATAGAGCATCACATTGTGAAGAACTGAAATAAACAAGTCATAAGGACATCTCTAGGCAATCCTTAAAAAGTTAAAGGACTAAAACCCTTAGTGGATATATATATATACTCCAGCAATTTTTAGCCTTTTATAGTCGATCCCCTAAACTTAAGGTTGTAAACTTCAATTTGATCAAGTTCAAAGAAGGTTCAACCGAAATTAGCATGCATTTAAACATAAACATAGATAGTTTTGCATAACCGAACATAAAACATAAATTTAAACTACTTTCGGTCGAAGTAGAGGTCGAGCCAATCCTTCCTCGTCATGTACAGTGTGCCGTGAGCCGGGTCCGGGCCAGTACCGTTGTCGGGGTCGTTGGGGAAGGCACTCCTCCACTCGTCGATGTCGATCTCCTCATCCTGGGGGCCCACCTCAATGGCCTCCGCGCCGCCGCCGTCGCCGCCTTCGACCTCGTCATCAGAGGAGAGCACGATAACCTCGCCGCCCTCCGCGCCGCCGTCCTCGCCGCCTTCGACCTCGTCATCGGAGGAGAGCGCGATAACCTCGTCGCCCTCCGCGCCAGCAAAGATCGCCCGCTCCGCCTCCACGAGCTCCGGGTGCTGCCGGCGGAGCTCTTCAATGTAGGCCTCGTCGGCGGCCTCGGCCTCGAGACGCTCCCATGCCTCGCGGTCCTCCCGCGCCATAGCCGAGCTCACCACCCTTGGCTCCAGCGAAACGAGGTGGACCGGACGTGTGCTGAAGGGGAAATTGAGCCTAGCCGCCGCGCCGTGGTAGCGGACCTGCCAGCGGTCGTACTCCATGGCCGCGAGCTCGGCCGTGTGGAAGCTACCGAGCCACCGGCGGGTGTGGGTCTCTCGATCTATAATCTCGATGACCCACATCCCCCACCGCCGCTGCCGGACCCCGAGGTACGACTTCTTCGGCTGCCGGGTCCAGGGGAGGACGGGGAAGTCCTCGAACCGGTGTAGGGGCGTGGCAATGGGCAGATTGGGGGATCGGTGACGGCGGATCGGGCCCGTGGAGGACGACGGGGACACCTCGGCGGCCACCTCGCCTGCGTCAGGCGAAAAGGCCGCGATAAACCACTTTCTGGCCATTGGCTACACGAGCTCCCCTGCACACAGGCAGAGGTTGAGGATGGATGCGCCGGTGATGGCGGCGACCTACCAATGGTTTTGAGGGTTGTGTGTGTCTATGTGAGCGGAGGTTGTATTTGAGGAAATATTGCGGCAACTGAAAATTTTACTAGGCGGCAGTAACAAGGCGGGGCTACTGAAAATTTGGATCAGGGGCGAGCAGATATTTTTGAGATTGCGAGGGATGCAGAGGTGGGAGTAAAATGTCAGGGCTACTGAAAATTTGAATCAAGGGACTGAAGCAGAGAGGGATGCAGAGGCGGGAGTTTCCGGGGAGCGAGCTAGTGTGCTTGGCACACTGGCTGTGGACTGTAGCCGACGCACCTTCTCGCGTAAGCCATAGGCGTACTATACACCGACGGTGCTCCAAGATATTTTTGTACTACATCTCACACGGTTGGTGAGAATAAACTGTGTTGGATCTACTTGATTTGAATTGCAAAATGGGTTCGCAGCGGCAATGGATGGTGTTTGAATTGCTAGACCTTTTATCTGCAGTGAACATGCAACTGTATGTGTGTCCTAAAAGAATTGGAATTATTCAGGGTTCGTTTGGACATTTCATACATTAAACTAGTTTTCTAGCCATTTCAGGTGCACAATTCAAAATTAAACTACATGCACATGCTCCGGTGCATACAAATTGGTTGAAATATCAAATATGTGTCCTTCAGTGCATGCTTAGGTCCCATGGAAGAAATGGGAATGAATTTTTCGGGGTTCGTTTGGCCTTTTTTACACATTAACTGGGTTTTCTAGGCATTTTATGTGCATAATTCAAATTTGAAAAATCACATGTGTGTCCTTGGGTGAATTTCTAGGTCCCATGCAAGAGATGGGAATGAATTTCAAACACCAGGGCACTGTTGATTGCCGGCAACACGTTGAGATACCTGGTTTTTAGATTCTCGTAAATCCAAAACTCGTCTGAAATTCATGAAACTTGGCATGCTATCATGGAGCGGTATCAACATGCCGTGGTGAAACTTTTGTCCAATTTGGGGCAGGTTTGGGTATAAGCTTCTCACAAACCAGAGCTTCTCACAACAAGCATGATGGTTTCGATAGGGAATGTACCACCTTTGGGGACGAGACGATATCCGTTGTCTCTTATTGCTTTCAAAATTTTTCTAGTGTCAACATAGAACAACAGGAGTGTTCTGTTCAATCTTGGAATTTTCCGGGGTTCATTTGGCCTTTTTTATACATTAACTGGGTTTTATAGGCATTTTATGTGCATAATTCAAATTTGAACTACAAGCACATGCTCCAATGCACCAAAGTTGGTTGAAAAATCACATGTGTGTCCTTGGGTGAATTTGTAGGTCCCATGCAAGAGATTGGAATGAATTTCAAACACCAGGGCACTGTTGATTGCCGACAAAACATTGAGATGCCTGGTTTTTAAATTCTAGTAAATCCAAAACTCGTTTGAAATTCATGAAACTTGGCATGCTATCATGGAGCGACATCAACATGCCGTGGTGAAAATTTTGTCCCCTTTGGGGCAGGTTCGGGTATAAGCTTCTCACAAACCAAAGCTTCTCAGAACAAGCATGATGGTTTCGATAGGGAACGTCCCACCTTTGGGGACAAAACGATATCCATTGCCTCTTATTGCTTTCAAATATTTTCTAGTGTCAACATAGAACAACAGGAGTGTTGTGTCAATTTTTGTGATTTTTCGGGGTTCGTTTGGACATTTTTATGCATTAACTGGGGTTTCTAGGCATTTTATGTGCATAATTCAAATTGGAACTACAAGCACATGCTCCAATGCACTATGGTTGGTTCAAAAATCTAATATGTGTCCCTGGGTGAATTTCTAGGTCCCATGCAAGAGATGGGAATGAAATTCAAACGCTAGGGCACTGTTGATTGCCGACAAAACATTGAGATGCCTGGTTTTTAAATTCTAGTAAATCCAAAACTTGTCTAAAATTCATGAAACTTGGCATGCTATCATGGAGCAGCATCAACATGCCGTGTTAAAAAATTTGTTCCATTTGGGGCAGGTTCGGGTATATGCTTCTCACAAACCAGAGCTTCTCACAACAAGCATGATGGTTTCGGTAGGGAACGTCCCACCTTTGGGGATGAAATGATATCCATTGCCTCTTATTGCTTTCAAAAAATTTCTCGTGTCAACATAGAACAATAGGAGTGTTGTGTCAATTTTTGGGATTTTTTGGGGTTCGTTTGGACATTTTTATGCATTAACTGAGTTTTTAATGCATTTATGTGCATAATTCAAATTTGAACTACATGCACATGCTCCAGTGCATATAAATTGGTTGAAAAATCAAATATGTGTCCTTGGTTGCATGCTTAGGTCACATGTAAGAAATGGGAATGAATTTCAAACACCAGGGCACCGTTGATTGCCGGCAAAACATTGAGATGCCTTGTTTTTTAATTCTAGTAAATCCAAAACTCGTCTGAAATTCATGAAACTTGGCATGCTTTCATGGAGCGGCATCAACATGCCGTGGTAAAAATTTTGTCCCGTTTGGGGCAGGTTTGGGTATATGCTTCTCACAACAAGCATCATGGTTTCGGTAGGGAACGTCCCACCTTTGGGGACGAAACGATATCCACTGCCTCTTATTGCTTCCAAATTTTTTCTCGTGTCAACATAGAACAACAGGAGTGTTGTGTCAATTTTTGTGATTTTTCGGGGTTCTTTTGGACATTTTTATGCATTAACTGAGTTTTCAATGCATTTATGTGCATAATTCAAATTTGAACAACATGCACATGCTCCAGTGCATATAAATTGGTTGGAAAATCAAATCTGTGTCCTTGTGTGCATGCTTAGGTCCCATGCAATAAATGGGAATGAATTTCTAACACCAGGGCACCGTTGATTGCCGACAAAACATTGAGATGCCTGGTTTTTAAATTCTAGTAAATCCAAAACTCGTTTGAAATTCATGAAACTTGGCATGCTATCATAGAATGGCGCCCGACATGATGTGGTATTTTTCGTGTCCATTTTGAGAGAAGGCGCACTCGAATAATGACAGCCAACAAAGGCATTTTGAAAAAATAGCTGCCACTTAATATCTCAATCGTTTGTATAATTCAAAACGTGTGTGTTTTGTTAACCATTCACGTGACGCCACGTGTATTGGTTTTAATGGCTGTAGGAGGTGTCGTGCGGACAGCTACTTGACCTTGACTGAATGGAGGCGTGCGAGCGTAGTCCGGTGCGCAGGCTGACCGAGAGGCATGCAGGCTGTCCTCCAATGCGCAGGCTCACCGGAAGCGTGCGAGCTTTACGCTGTGCAGGCTCACTGGGAAGCGAGCCCTTGGACTTGCATGGCCACCCGCCTTCGTCTTCATTAATGGCGCCCGAGCCACTGTTTAATACGAGCGGCCTTACTGTTCGCCTCCCATTCCCCTCCCCCCCCCCCAGACCTCCACTGCCATGGCGCAGAATGATCATCTCCCACTAGTCTTCAAGTTTTGTGAAGTCGACTCCGAGCCGGAGGAGATAGAAAGTAAGGAGGAATGGGGCCTCATGGACATGTCCTAGAACGAGTTGGCCGCGGCGGTTGCTGCCCCCGCTCCTAGCTCCCATCCACGCGCTCGCGCCAGCGACCATCCCCGTAGCATTGATGGGCTGGTCGCCGAGCACTATCGCAGAGCTGGAAGCCGCGGGCGTCAGCGAGGTCTCCGCGGACCCGCGCGAGCTCATGTACATGCCAGTGCCAGAGCCCGTGCCCGCCCCTCCACCCACCGTGTCACCGTCCCCCTGCGTTTGGCTGCATCCGCCGTGCCCGTGCGCGCCCCTCCACCCACCGCGGCGCCGGTCCCCGTGCGTTTGGCTGCACCCGCCGCGCCCGTGCCCGTGCGCCCCCCCCCCCTCAGCGGCATGGGACGCTGCCATCGACCGCTACCTCTCAGCGGTGCCAGTTGCCGTCCTTCCACGCCCTGCCCGTCGATCACGCGACGACATGATGTTTGATTTACAAGTGAAGAACATTTTGTGCTGCCTTGATGACTTCAACAATGGCGTCCCAGAGAACGACAACGACGACACGGCACGCCGCCTCCGCCGCCGCCGGAAATAGTCTTTTTGGGGTTTAATATTGTATCTCGAATTCTCGATCATATGAATATAAATTCGCAGTGTGACTGAATGAAAGATATGGTTTGAACGAACTTGCATTTTTCTCTCTTAATGTATAGACTTATCAAACGATTTTATTTTGAAAAAAACGTCAACGGTTTTTAAATATAAAACACTCATCGCAAACGTTTTAGTTAGAACACCCGTATGCAAACCGACAGCTTCCTGTGAAGCCAAGGGAAAATGTGCCGAGCAGGATTTCTGCATCCCTTCAACGCAAACGGTTGTTTTGCATGACCCATGTGCAACCACGTACGAACAATTGGGTAAGATTTGCATATCTGTCATTTTGTGTATGTTGTCATTTCTCAAACTGGAAAGGTTGACATTTGTTTGTCTAGTAACATTGCTATTTGTCAACCTTGTAACACTGCGATTTGTCAAAATATGTAGCTACAAATCACTAGCACTATCTAATTTTTGCAACTAAAATCACTAGCACCGTTCATATGGACACCACTAGCATGCATGAGTTCATGGATGCATATGCAAATGTACCATTGATTACATACAACAAGTCATCAACCCACAGTGACAACGAGGATACACGTTGGATTATAGATCATTTCCAACAAAACATTCTAGTAAAGTTTTTCTCACACAACAAATAACAAAGCGATGAAATGAACTTCAGCTCAACCACTCATCGGCGTTGGAAACGCTTGCTTTGAACCAGAAGTGATTCTCTGGGAAGGGCCAGCTACTGTCAATCTTGAGACCAACGCATGACTGATCATCCAGGCTGAAGCGGCCTATTTCAATACCCATATTGGGACAGTAGGGAAGCATAGTAATGTCCAAGGTATAGATACGGTTACTTCTCATAAATGGTAGTAACATTGTGTCAACAGCATCTGGATCGCCTTCCATGATCATTGGATAGTTTTGTCCAAGGAAGAGTGAGTTGCCTCCAAGACTTTCAATACTGAACCAGGGAGAAGGTGTTGGCGCTAGTACACCAGTATCCATGCTGAATACCCTACAACGGATGTTGGAATAGGTCCGGAGAGTGCGACCATACGAGACAACACCTGATTCCTTAGTAACATCAGCAGTGTCCCGTATACAGACAAGAAGAGGCGATCCATCAGAATAAGTTGCCAAGCGCCACAGAGTATATGGGTCCTGCTCGTCCTCATGCTCGTGAATAAAATTTTCAAGTATAGGAGGTGGAATGTTCATAGGACCTTGGAAACACAAGAAGGTTAATTAGTAAAGGGAAACTAGCTAACCCGCATGCATGTGGATGAAACAATTATAATTATGGTGGTAGGCAAACATACTGAAATCATGAGGATTCCATGCAAAAACAGTGCCACGAGTGGTGGCAGCAAACACAAGACCCTCATATTGAATTGCACCACAGTACTCATCCGTGTATAGAAACCGATTTTTGAGCAATATCCATCGAGTCGAACCATGAAGGACGGCAACAAGCTTGTCGAAGATAGCGACAACATAAGCATTCCTATAACCCCAAGAGTGGTTGGGAACTCGACAAATTGCTATCTTCCGTAGACGACAGTCAGCATGATCGTATTTGAACTCACGTAGAATACCGGTGTACTCAACCTCTTGGCAGCCGTCTGAGATTTTTCGAAGTGGAACCCGGTGACGATTGTACACATTCACAAGTTCCCACTCGCAGTTGTACCCAATATAAACAACCCAATCTCCATTTGCGCCTACCCAAGCCTTGCCCTCAAGCAATGACATCTTGACATCATGCGTATCATTATCAAGCGGCATCAACTTACACAAGGCGAGGCTTCCCTCGTCCCCGCGCCAGTCAGCAGGGTCACGGCGAAGAAGATAGGGGAGATCAAACTGCTCCTGAACCCTTGGGTTCCTTGTAATGATGTTATTAGTTGAGTCGAGAATGGTCTTGAACAAACCCACCATGCTAGCCGAGGTGATGACGTCGCACCGATCAATGAGTTCCTCCACCGTGTCATCTTCAGATCGGGGCAAGAATAACGGGGTCGTTTCCGGCTTGTTCCCTCCATGGAGAAGACGATCAAACAATGGCAGAAGGAAGGGTGAAGGAAAATGGAGGAGGGAGGAAGAGCTAGTGTGCGACAGCAGTTCCAAATCGAGAGGGAAAGGCGAAGAGTCGGTGGGCGGCTGCCATGGTACACAAAGAGGCGCCTGGGGAGCGAACGGTTGCCGCAGAGGTCACACAGTGATGATAAGGGCCGAGTGAACCGCATGCAATCCCATCGCACAACACACACATCTTGTTAAGTTGAACCGTTTTTGTACTCTTGTGTCAACGCAAACAGTTCATCCGACTGAACCACATGCCGTATATCCCACACACCTTGATCTGGCTAACCGTTTCTTTTGTGTTGCCTAATCACAAAAAGTTCATCCGAGTGAAGCGTATGCTGTATATCGCACACACCTTCATCTGGCTGCCCGTTTCTTTTGTGTTGCCTAATCACAAACAGTTCATCCGAGTGAACCGTATGCTGTGGATCGCACACGACTTCTTCTGGCTGCCCATTTCTTTTGCTCCTCCTCATCGCAAACAGTTAATTGAACTGAACCGTATGCCCTTCATCGCACACGCAACTAAAACCTGAACCATGTTTGATGCATCTGTCATCGCAAACATTTTATACATTTCTGACGGTTTTCATACAGCACCGTTTGTGATTATGGCATCGCACACAGTTTCTCGAAGGGTCTCTGGTTGTAGTGTCGCGTTAGCAGCATCTTGTAGTAGTGTACGTAATTCCCTTTGTCCATCGGTATGTTACTTGCCCGAGATTCGATCGTCGGTATCTTCATACCAAGTTCAATCTCATTACCGGCAAGTCTCTTTACTCATTCCGTAATACATCACCTCGTGACTAACTCCTTATTCGTTTTCTTGCAAGCTTATGATGTGTATTACCGAGAGGGCCCAGAGATACCTCTCAGATACCCAGAGTGACAAATCCTAATCTCGATCTATGCCAACCCAACAAACACCTTCGGAGATACATGTAGAGCATCTTTATGATCACCCAGTTATGTTGTGACATTTGATAGCACACAAGGCATTCCTACGGTATCTGGGAGTTGCATAATCTCATAGTCGAAGGAATATGTATTTGACATGAAGAAAGCAATAGCAATAAACTGAACGATCAATATGCTAAGCTAACGGATGGGTCTTGTCCATCACATCATTCTCCTAATGATGTGATCTTGTTATCAAATGACAACAGATGTCTATGGTTAGGAAACCATAACCATCTTTGATGAATGAGCTAGTCTAGTAGAGGCTTTACTAGGGACAATGTATTCATTTATGTATTCACACATGTATTTAGGTTTCTGATCAATACAATCCTAGCATGAATAATAAACCTTTATCATTAATAAGGAAATATAAAGTAACAACTTTATTATTGCCTCTAGGGCATATTGCCTCCAGTCTCCCACTTGCACTAGAGTCAATAATCTAGTTCACATCGCCATGTGATCAACGCCAACAGTTCACATCGCTATACGACCAATACCCAAAGAGTTTACTAGAGTCAATAATCTAGTTCACATTGGTATGTGATTAACACTCAAAGAGTACTAAGGTGTGATCATGTTTTTCTTGTGAGAGAGGTTTAGTCAACGGGTTTGCCACATTCAGATCCGTATGTATTTCACAAATTTCTATGTCTACAATGCTCTGCATGGAGCTACTCTAGCTAATTGCTCCCACTTTCAATACATATCCAGACTGAGTCTCAGAGTCATCTGGATCGGTGTAAAAGCTTGCATCGACGTAACTCTTTATCACCTCCATAACCAAGAAATATTTCCTTAGTCCTCTAAGGATAATTTTGACCGCTATCTAGTGATCTACTCATGGGTCACTATTGTACCCCCTTGCCAAACTCATGGCAAGGTACCCAACAGGTTTGGTACACAGCATGGCATGCTTTATAGAACCTATGCCTGAGGCATAGGGAATGACTTTCATTCTCTCTCTATCTTCTGCCATGGTCAGGCTTTGAGTCTTACTCAACTTCATACAATACAACCTAGAACTCCTTCTTTGACTGGTCCATTTTGAACTCCTTCAAAATCTTGTCAAGGTATGTACTCATTGAAAATCTTCTCAAGCGTCTTGATCTATCTCTATAGATCTTGATGCCCAATATGTAAGCAGCTTCACCGAGGTCTTTCATTGAAAAATTCTTATTCAAGTATCCTTTTATGATATTCAGAAATTCTATATCATTTCCAATCAGCAATATGTCATCCACATATAATATCACAAATGCTACACAGCTCCCACTCACTTCTTGTAAATATAGGCTTCACTGTAAGTCTGTATAAAAGCATATGCTTTTATCACCTCATGAAAGCTTATATTCCAACTCTGAGATGCTTGTACCAGTCCATAGATGGATCGCTGGAGCTTTCACACTTTGTTAGCACCTTTGGATCGACAAAACCTTCTGGTTGCATCATATACAACTCTTCTTTGAGATATCCTTTAAGGAGTGCAGTTTTGACATCCATTTGCCGGATTTCATACTCATAAAATGTGGCAATTGCTAACATGATTCAGATAGACTTAAGTATCGCTACGGGTGAGAAAGTCTCATCGTAGTCAACTCCTTGAACTTGTCAAAAACCTTTTGCGACAAGTCGAGTTTCGTAGGCAGTAACATTACCATCAACATCAGTCTTCCTCCTGAAGATCCATTTATTCTCTATGGCTTGCCAATCATCGGGCAAGTCCACCAAAGTCCACACTTTGTTCTCATACATGGATCCTATCTCAGATTTCATGGCCTCAAGCCATCTGTCAGAATCGGGGCTCATCATAGCTTCTTCATAGTTCGTAGGTTCACCTTGGTCTAATAACATGACTTCCAGAACAGGATTACCATACCACTCTGGTGCGGATCGTGCTCTGGTTGACCTATGAGGTTCAATAGTAATTTGATCTGAAGTTTCATGATCATTATCATTTTCTTCCTCTCTAGTTGGTTTAGGCATCACGGGAACAAATTTCTCTGATGTGCTACTTTCCAATTCGAGAGAAGGTACGGTTACCTCATCAAGTCCTACTTTCCTCCCACTCACTTCTTTCGAGAGAAACTCCTACTCTAGAAAGGTTCCATTCTTGGCAACAAAGATCTTGCCTTCGGATCTGTGGTAGAAGGTGTACCCAATTGTTTCCTTAGGGTATCCTATGAAGACGCACTTCTCCTATTTTGGTTCGAGCTTATCAGGCTGAAGCCTTTTGACATAAGTGTCGCAACCCCAAACTTAAAGAAACGACAACTTAGGTTTCTTGCCAAACCATAGTTCATACGGTGTCGTCTCAACGGATTTATATGGTGCCCTATTTAACGTGAATGCCGCCGTCTCTAATGCATAACCCCAAAACGATAGTGGTAAATCGGTAAGAGACATCATAGAACGCACAATATCCAATAAAGTATGGTTATGACGTTTGGACACACCATTACGCTGTGGTGTTCCAGGTGGCGTGAGTTGTGAAACTATTCCACATTGTTTTAAATGAAGGCCAATCTCGTAACTCAAATATTCTTCTCTGCGATCAGATCATAGAAACTTTATTTTCTTGTTATGATGATTCTCCACTTCACTCTAAAATTATTTGAATTTTTCAAATGTTTCAGACTCGTGTTTCATTAAGTAGATACACCCATACCTACTCAAATCATTTGTGAAGTTGAGAAAATAACGATACCCACCGCGTGCTTCAACACTCATCAGATCGCATACATCGGTATGTATTATTTCCAACAATTCATTAGCTCGCTCCATTGTTCTGGAGAATGTTGTTTTAGTCATCTTGCCCATGAGGCATGGTTCCCAAGCATCAAATGATTCATAATCAAGTGATTCCAAAATCCATCCGCAAGGAGTTTACTCATGTGCTTTACACCAATATGACCTAAACAGCGGTGCCACAAGTATGTTGCACTATCATTATCAACTTTGCATCTTTTGGCATCAATGTTATGAATATGTGTATTACTACGATCGAGATTCAATAAACCATTTACATCGGGTGTATGACCATAGAAGGTGTTATTCATGTAAATAGAACAACAATTATTCTCTGATTTAAATGAATAACCGTATTGAAATAAACATGATCTAATCATATTCATGCTCAACGTAAACACCAAGTAACATTTATTTAGGTTCAACACTAATCCCGAAGGTAGAGGGAGTGTGCGATGGTGATCGTATCAACCTTGGAATTACCTCCAACACATATCGTAACCTCATCCTTAACTAGTCTCTGTTCATTCTGCAACTCCCGTTTCGAGTTACTAATCTTAGCAACTGAACAGGTATCAATAACATGTATATCAAATATACCTTTGTTCACTTTGCCATCCTTCTTATCTGCCAATTATTTGGGGGCAATTCCGCTTCCAGTGACCATTCCCTTTGCAGTATAATCACTCAGTTTCAGGCTTGGGTCCAACTTTGGGCTTCTTCACGTGAGCGGCAACTTGCTTGCCATTCTTCTTGAAGTTATCTTTCTTTCCCGCGCCTTTTTTCTTGAAACTAGTGGTCTTGTTAACCATCAACACTTGATGTTCTTGCTTGATTTCTACCTTCGCCGATTTCAGCATCGTGAAGAGATCGGGAATCATTTTCGTCATCCCTTGCATATTAAGTTCATCACGAAGTTCTAGTAGCTTGGTGATAGTGACTAGATAACTCTGTCAATCACTATCTTATCTGGAAGATTAACTCCCACTTGATTCAAGCGATTCTACTACCTAGACATTCTGAGTACATGCTCACTGGCTGAGCCATTCTCCTCCATCTTGTAGGCAAAGTACTTGTCAAAGGTCTCATACCTCTCAACACGGGCATAAGTCTGTAATACCAATTTCAGCTCTTGGAACATCTCATATGTTCCATGGCGTTCAAAATGTCTTTGAAGCCCTCATTCTAAGCCGTAAAGCATGGCGCACTAAACTCTCAAGTAGTCATCATATCGAGCTTGCAAAACATTCATAACACCTGCATTTGCTCCTGCAACAGGTTTGTCACCTAGTGGTGCATCAAGGACATAATTCTTCTGTGCAGTAATGAGGATAATCCTCAGATCACGGACCCAGTCCGCATCATTGCTACTCTCATCTTTCAACTTAGTTTTCTCTAGGAACATATAAAAAATATGTAGGAGCTATATCGTGAGCTATTGATCTACAACATAGATATGCAAAATACTATCAGGACTAAGTTCATGATAAATTAAGTTCAACTAATCATACTTCAGAACTCTCACTTAAATAGACATCCCTCAAGTCATCTAAGTGATACGTGATCCAAATCAACTAACCCATGTCTGATCATCATGTGAGATGGGGTAGTCATCAATGGTGAACATCTCTATGTTGATAATATCTACTATATGATTCACGTTCGACTTTTCAGCCTCCAGTGTTTTGAGGCCATGTTTGTACATGCTAGGCTCGTCAAGTTTAACCCAAGTATTCCGCATGTGCAACACTGTCTTGCACCCGTTGTATGTGAACGTAGAGTATATCACACCCGATCATCACGTGGTGTCTCAGCACGACGAACTGTAGCAATGGTGCATACTCAGGGAGAACACTTTTACCTTGAAATTTAGTGAAGGGATTATCTTATAATACTACCTGAGGGTTACCTTGAAATCTTACGGTGAAAATACCAAACGACCCCTCTCAAGCCATAAAACTTTCCTGCTCCCAGTGAGATCGTGCGTAGGGCACAGTTGGGTTACCCAAACAACATTGATGAGAATACCGCAATGGGCGGACACGATCTCTGTTTTGACAAGACGTGCCAATGGAAGCTAAGCCTCGAAACGCGAAACAAGAGGCGTGAAAATGGTTCAAAATATTAAAGAGTCAAGTGTGACGCTTCGCCGAAAAACTTGCCAGTAAAAGACATTGTTCTTGTTTTTGACATCTTGCCTTCATGGCTAAGGGTTGTATTGATTGTGCAGAGCCGGACATAGTTCCTTTATACGGGAAGTTAACTTGAAATATTCAGGAGAAGGAACCCGCCTTGCAATGCCGAAGATAATCCGCGTATCAAACACATCGTCAACGAAGACTACCTCATGGGCTACTGAGGGAGTCCTGGATTAGTGGGTCCTCGAGTGTCCGTACTATTTTATATCGGCCGGACTAATGGGCCGCGAAGATAAAGCGGAAGACTATCCCCCGTATCTGGCAGGACTCCTTTGTGCGTGGACGGCAAGTTTGGTGTCCGGATATGTTATTTCCTTCCTCTGCAAACCGACTCTGTACAACCCTAGGCCTCTCCGGTGTATATATAAACCAAAGGGTTTTAGTCCATGGATGCTATCATAATAATCATAGGCTAGACATCTAGGGTTTAGCCATTACAGACTCGAGGTAGATCAACTCTTGTAACCCCTATACTCATTGAATACAATCAAGAAGGACGTAGGGTTTTACCTCCTTTAAGAGGCCCGAACTTGGGTAAACATCATGTCCCCCTCGCCCTTTGTTACCATTGATCCTCGCACACACAGTTCGGGACCCCCTACCCGAGATCTGCTGGTTTTGACACCGACATTGGTCCATTCATTGAGAGTTTCGTTGTGTTGTCGACAGAAGGATCGATGGCTCGCCTTGTCATCAACGACGACGCTGTTTCCAGGGAGACCTTTCTCCCTGGTCAACTCTTTGTGTTTGGCGGCTTCGTGCTACGTGCCAACTCGGCTGGTCACCTTGAACAGGTCTACAGCTACGCCCCTGGTCACCAGATTAGGTTTGAAGTTTGAACTACATCACCGATATCCGAGGAGATTTGAGCTTCGAGGGGTTCACGGCCTCGACCGCCGCTCCCCACCTATACGAAGAAGACCCTTCGGATCCATCATTATATCCCGTTCAGGGGTCGACCCTCATGCCCGCCCTGGCCTTAGATCCGGGGCGGATGATGGTGTCCTAGACTAGGGGGTACTCATCACATCGTCTCCCGATCAGTTGGATTGGGCCGAGGACCCCCACGGCCGTATATTCATGTGCCAGTTCGAACAGCTGCCGCTATCGGCGTTCTGGCAACGGGGGTCCCCAGACTTGCCTGCCTGCGGCCTGCGACGTGGCTCAAAGGAGGCCCAGAACAGCCCATCTTCATCAACGCAAACTCAAGACCCTCGCGAGGCTGAAGCCTCATGAGGCGGGCGACCAAGAGCTTCCTCGTGCACGGCCTCGTCAGGCTGGCTCATGAGGAGGCGGAGAGTTCAAGGCAGGTACCTCGCGAGGTGCCCATGACGACCAAGGGCGCCCGATCGAGGCGCCCGCCAGCAGCCCCTCCTTTCCTCTTTGGTGCAAAGGGAGCAAGCGCAGCAAGAGCATCAAGCAAAGGCATCCGTTTGTGCAACAAGACCAAGACCAGCCCCAACGGCTGGAATGCGATCATCGTGGAGCCCAAGCGGGCGTCATCACTGAGCCTTTGGCGACGAGGACCAACTTTAGTCAGGATAAGTGTACCCGTTGTTCCCCTTCAAAATAGCCAATTGTTGGCGCCCTTCCCGCTCAATATTTGGGAAGAGGCCCAGGGCCTTCGTCTATATAAGTAGGGCTAGCCACCATAGTAGGGCAGGTCTCCTCGAGGCAGGCATTTTGGAATCCAGAGAGAGAGAGTCCCGATCCTCAAGCTAGAGCGACGGGATACCACGTAGCAGTTCATCACACCCACCAAGAACAGACCCTCGTGAGGCTGTTCTTTCCTGTACTGTTCCTCATCAGCCCAAGAGGCAATCCACACACCACACACTGGAGTAGGGTATTACACCACGACGGTGGCCTGAACCAGTATAACTCTCGTGTCTCTTGTGTTGTTCTTCTTAGTAGTTTAGGTCCTTGCGATTCGGCGAGGTACGAGACGGTGGAGGGTTGGATCTCCGCGCGCACCCCAGAGTTCGAACCTTAAGGGTCTGCCGGAACCCGGAATCCGACAGCCGCATACAAGGAAGATTCCACAAGACTTGGTGATCAAGACAAGGACTCCTCCCCACCGGCGTATTCAGATAGGACTCTTGTTATCCTAGGCCTCTGGTGCATTATATAAACCGAGGCCAGTCTAGTCGATAGAGATATACACAAACCATAATCATAGGCTAGCTTCTAGGGTTTAGCCTCTACGATCTCGTGGTAGATCAACTCTTGTAATACTCATATCATCAAGATCAATCAAGCAAGAAGTAGGGTATTACCTCCCTCGAGAGGGCCGGAACCTGGGTAAACATTGTGTCCCTCGCCTCCTGTTACCATCATCCTTAGACGCACAGTTCGGGACCCCCTACCCGAGATCCGCCAGTTTTGACACCGACATTGGTGCTTTCATTGAGAGTTCCGCTGTGTGATCGGCAAAAGGATCAATGGCTCGATCAGATCAATCGCTATGACGTCGGCTTCTTCGTCACCGGCTCGACCGTCACCTTGGCTGGACTGAGGATCAGCCCTACCTCCGATCGTCATGTTCGGAGGAGGGCCTTCATCAACATCAACTCCGATCTATATCAAGATCATGGAGGAATCATCCAAGGAGCCCGGGGGCTCAACGTCAACATTGCCCTCGGGCGACCGTGCTATTTTTCTAGACAGCGAACTTGTATCTGTCGGCGTTCTGGGAACGGGGGTACCCAGACTTGCCTGCCTGTGTCCTGCGGCGTGGCTCAAGGGGTGGCCCAGTACGTCCCATCTTCATCAGCACAAGCTCAAGACCCTCGCGAGGGGCCAAGCCTCACGGGGCGGACGATGGGAAGCTTCCTCAGGCACAGCCTCGTCAGGTTAGCTCGCGAGGAGGCGGAGAGATCAAGGCGGGGTACCTCACGAGGTGCCCATGACGCAAGCCATGACAACCAAGGGCGCCAGTAGGCGCCAGCCCGCCGATGTCCTCATTTCCTCTTTGGTGCAAAGGGGCAAGCGGGCGAGAGCATCAAGCAAAGGCATCCGCTTTCTGCAACAAGACCAAGACCGTCGCAACGGCAGGAAGGAAGTCATCGTGGAGCCCAAGCCGGCGTCACCAGCAGAGCCTTTGACAGGCGAGGACCAACTTTAGTCAGGATAAGTGTACTAGATGTTCCCCTTCAAAATGGCCAATTGTTGGCGCCCTTCCCGCTCAATATTTGGGAAGAGGCCCAGGGCACTTGCCTATAAATAGGACTAGCCACCCACGAGGTAGGGCGGATCATCCAGAGAGAGAGAAGGAGAGAGAGAGAGACCGAACTCCCCCTAGCAGTTCATCGCACCAGCCAAGAACAGACCCTCACGAGGTTGTTCTTCCTTGTATTGTTCATCATCAGCCCGAGAGGCAATCCACCACACCACACACTGGAGTAGGGTGTTACACGACAATGGTGGCCCGAACCAGTATAAACCTTGTGTCTCTTGTTTTGTTCCTTTGGTAGTTTAGATCCTAGCGAGGCGACAAGGTGCAGGAAGGTAGGGGGCGAGGTCTCCCCGCGCACCCCAGAGTTCGAACCTAGAGGGTCTGCCGGAACCAGAAATTCGACATTTGGTGCACCAGGTAGGGGTGCGCCGGAGCTTTCCCTTTCGCCGACCCGCTCTCCGCCGACACCGTGACTCGCCCTGTGATGGGTAGTGCGCCGCCCACTCCGGTCGCCAGCGCCAGCGCGGGGGCCAGGGGGCTCCGAGCCTTGGTACCGGCCTTGCGACAGGTGCGGTGGCCGGACAAGTTCAAGCCGGAGACGCCGCCGCGCTAC
This sequence comes from Aegilops bicornis, assembly GCA_021605145.1. NCBI lineage: Eukaryota > Viridiplantae > Streptophyta > Magnoliopsida > Poales > Poaceae > Aegilops > Aegilops bicornis. Next base: position 465,837,252 of record CM038671.1, read on the forward strand.
AACGGCACAACTGATCCGCTGGCCTTCCTGCTGGCTTACGAGGAGGCCATCCTCGAAGCAGGAGGCGACGACAGGGTCAAGGCTAACTGGCTTCCCATGGCCCTCACCGACGCCCCGCGCATGTGGCTGCTCCACCTACCAGCGGCTTCCGTGGCCTCTTGGGAAGAGCTGCGCAACCTCTTCGTCGCCCAAGATGCTTGCCGGGCGCCCGATCGTCCGCGGCTCTCCTGGCGGCTCGCAGCGCCACCTTCAGCCGCCACGTCAAGCCATTCGTCTGCCAGTCGGCGCTGCCTCCACGCTGCGAGGCTCCCCCAGGTCAGTCAGCGTCCAAGGCCGATCTGGCCTTCAGCTTGGAGGACCACCCCTCCAACTCAACCTGCTCGGGCGCGCTCCCAATGTTGTGCACTCCCACCATTTGCCAGGTGGCCGTCACCAGGACCCTCATCGACGGCGGCGCGAGCCTCAGTGTGCTCTCGGTCGAAGCCTTCAGCCTCCTCCGCATACCGCTGGAGCGGCTTCGGCCTAGCGGGCCCTTCTTGGGCGTCGGAGGCGGTTCAGTCGGCTCCCTGGGGCAGATCCGTCTTCCGGTGACCTTCGGCACCTACGACAACTTCCGCACGGAGCTAATCGACTTCGACATCGCCCCCATCGGCCTCCCATACAACGCCATCCTCGACTACCCGACAATAGTCCGGTTCATGGCCGCAACTCACCCAGCGTACAACCTCATGAAGATGCCCGGGAGAAACGACAACCTCACCGTGTCCGGAGACACCGGGGATGCGTTGCAGGTACTCAAGCACGTCTTCAAGGCTGCGGCGGCGGCACAGCCCGCTGACTCAGATGCCCCTAAGCCCAAGGGGGCTGTGCTAGCCAAGAAGAAGCAGTTATTCACCCAAGACAAGGCGGAAACCAAGCAGATACTGGTCGACGAGGACTGATCCACTAACGCCACCTTCACCATAGGCGCCCACCTCGAGCCCGAGCAGGAGGAGGCCCTGGCCAAGTTCCCGCGAGTGAACAAGAAGGTGTTTGCATGGGAACCAGATCAGTTGGCAGGGATCCCAAGAGGCATAATCGAGCACCAACTCAACGTGTGCCCCAATGTACGCCCCATGAAGCAGAAGGCAAGGCAGCAGTCCACTGAAAAGCAGGCTTTCGTCGTCCAAGAGACCCGCAAGTTAGAAGTTGCAGGGGTCATTCGCGAGGTCGGATACCCGGATTGGTTGGCCAACCCGGTCGTCGTGCCAAAGAAAGGGGGGAAGGAACGCATGTGCGTCGACTTCACCAACCTCAACAAAGCCTGCCTGCAAGATCCATTCCCGCTCCCTCGCATTGATCAGATCGTCGATTCCACCGCCGAGTGCGACCTGTTATGTTTCTTGGATGCCTTCTCCGGGTATCACCAGATCAAGATGGCGGTAGAAGACATGGAAAAAACAGCTTTCCTGACCCCGTGTGGGGTGTACTGCTACACATGCATGCCGTTCAGGCTGCACAACGCAGGAGCGACCTTTCAGCGGCTGATGCACATCACCTTGGGCCCGCAGCTCGGGAAGAATGTTGAGGCTTACGTCGATGACATTGTGGTGAAGTCTCGTGAGGCCAAAACCACGATCTGAGGACACTGGAAGAAACCTTCATGAGCCTCAACGCAGTGAACACAGGGCTCAACCCGGAGAAGTGTGTGTTTGGGGTCCCCTCGGGCAAGCTCTTGGGCTTCCTCGTGTCCCACCGAGGCATCGAGGCTAACCCAGAGAAGGTCAAGGAGGTCGAGGACATGAGCCCGCCAAAGACCCTCATAGAAATGCAGAAGCTCACTGGGCGCGTGACCGCACTAGGGCGCTTCATCTCCAAGTTGGGGGAGCGAGCGATGCCTTTCTTCCAGCTGATGAAGAAAAGGGGGCCCTTTGAATGGACTGAAGAGGCCGACAGGGCGTTCCAAGATCTCAAGAGGTACCTAACCAGCCCTCCGGTAATGGTGGCCCCGCACCCTCAAGAACCCCTGGTGCTCTACTCTGCAGCCCACTCCCTACTCTGGCCAGCAGCCCCTGGTGGCGGTTAGGGAGGAGCGTCGGACCAAAGCATGCGGCAGTGCCCGGTCACGGGCGGAGCAGGATCAAGGAAGACTCACGAGACCACTACCACAGCCGAGAAGGATCAGCCGCCACAGGAAACACACTCAGACAAAGAGACCCTCCCCAGGCGACCAGCACTGGAGGCTCCACTGCCTCGGGGAGGCGCCACGGTCTCCGGAGGGCGCCATCGACACCAAAGACTCCAAACCTCGTTGAACACCCTGTCTACTTCGTCAGCACAGTGTTGCGGGACGCGAGGGCGCGGTACCCCATGCCTCAGAAACTCCTCCTCGCGCTATTGGTGGCCTCGCTCAAGCTGCGACATTATTTTCAGGGCCACCCCATCAAGGTTGTTTCAACAGCACCTTGGAAAGGGTGCTCAGGAGCCCCAACTCAGCTGGAAGAGTCGCTGAGTGGAACATCGAACTGCAAGCGTTTCAGCTCGAATTCAGCACAACCAGAGTCATCAAGGGGGCCGCATTGGCGGATTTCGTGGCGGAACGGACGGAGGCACCGGGCCTCAAGGCTGATGAGCATCGATCCGTCTCCTCGGGAAGCGAGGCGCCAGACGGTTGGGTCATGTACTTCGACAGGGCATTCTCCAGGCACGGCGCGAGGGCTGGTGCGGTGCTTATATCTCCTACTCAAGACAAGCTCTACTACGCCGTGCAGCTCTGTTTCCGGCACGGAGAAAAGGTCTCCAACAACATAGCAGAATATGAAGGCCTAATAGCAGGCCTGAAGGCCGCAGCTGCCCTAGGAGTGCAGCGCCTTACCATCAAGGGTGATTCACAACTCGTCAACTTCTCCAACAATGTATACGAGCCGAGGGACGAGCACATGGAAGCCTACCTCGCGGAGGTCCGCAGGACGGAGAAGCAGTTCTGGGGGCTGGAGTTGCAGCATGTGCCCCGTGGCACCAATCAGGAGGCCGACAACATCGCCAAACGAGCATCCAGGCGGCTACCTCAGGAGCCTGGCGTCTTCGAGGAGCGGCTCTTCAAGCCCTCGGCCACGCCATCAATGTCAAGAGCGGTGCAGCCTCGGGAGGAGCTCCCCCAGCCACCAGCCTCGGGAGCCCCGGTCTGTGGCCCGGCCTCAGGAGCGCGCCTGCTCTTGACGCTGGAGCCTCAGGAGGGGTGCTGGATCACAGAGCTCCGGAGCTACTTGACGCAAGGGACCTTGCCGGAGAAGGAGGAGGAAGCGGAGCATGTGGTGCGGCAAGCCACATCATACTGCATCAGGGATGGAGAGCTCTACCGAAAGCGACCAAATGATGTGTCCCTACGCTGCATCTCCAGGGAGCAAGGGAAGGAACTGCTGGCAGATATACACGGTGGAGACTGTGGGCATCATTCATCATCGCAGACCCTCGTTGGCAAGGCGTTCTGCAGCGGGTTATATTGGCCCACTGCGCTCAATGATGCCGTCGAACTGGTGAAGGCTTGCGAGGCCTGCCAATTCCATGCCAAGCAGATCCATCAGCCGACGGGAGGTCTGCAAACTATACCCCTCTCGTGGCCATTCCCAGTCTGGGGGCTGGATATCCTAGGCCCATTTCCTCGGGCGCCAGGGGGCTATCGCTACCTTACGTCGCTGTGGACAAGTTCACCAAGTGGGCTGAGGTAGAAGCCGTCCGCACCATCCCCGCAGATTCTGCGGTCAAGTTCATCAAGGGCATCATGAGCCGGTTCGGGTGCCGAACCGCATCATCACCGACAACGGTTCGCAGTTCACCAGTAACCTCTCCAAAACATACTGTGCTAACCTTGGGACGCAGGTATGCTACGCTTCAGTAGCGCACCCACGGAGCAACGGTCAAGCCGAGCGGGCCAACGCGGAGGTCTTGAGAGGCCTCAAGACCAGGACATTCAAGAAGAAGCTGGAGGCCTGCGGCAGAGGTTGGTACGACGAGCTGCAGTCTGTGTTGTGGTCCATCCACACGACCGCGACCAAGCCAACTGGCGAGACCCCGTTCTTCCTGGTCTATGGAGCTGAAGCGGTCCTCCCTCACGAGGTCAGACATCGTTCCTCACGGGTCCTGGCGTTCGACGAGGCGCAGTAGGACGCCATGCGGTGGACGGACCTCGTTCTGGGGGAGGAGCATCGTCGAGAAGCCGCGTTACGAGCGGCGAGGTACCAACAAGCACTGCGACGATACCACTGCCGCAACATCCGCCCCCGAACTCTTGCGGTAGGGGACCTTGTGCTCAGGCGGGTTCTCTCCAGGGAGGGACTGCATAAGCTCTCTCCCATGTGGGAGGGCCCGTTCAGGGTTGTTCATGTTTCCAGGCCCGGCTCCGCGCGCTTGGAGACTCAAGAGGGGGTGCCCGTCCGTAGCGCGTGGAACATCCGGCACCTAAGGAGGTTTTACCCCTAAAAAGGCCCAGAGCCTGTGAAGAAGGCGAATGCCTGTGAAGCGTTGCGTTTTGGAAAAGGCCCAGAGCCTGTGAAGAAGGCGAATGCCTGTGAAGCGTTTCGTTTTGGAAAAGGCCCAAAGCCTGTGAAGAAGGCGAACGCATGTGAAGCGTTGCATTTTGGAAAAGGCCCAGAGCCTGTGAAGAAGGCGAATGCCTATGAAGCCGTTGCGTTTTGGAAAAGGCCCAGAGCCTGTGAAGAAGGCGAACGCCTGTGAAGTGTTGCATTTTGGAAAAGGCCCAGAACCTGTGAAGAAGGCGAATGCCTGTGAAGCTGTTGCGTTTTGGAAAAGGCCCGGTGCCTGTGAAGAAGGCGAACGCCTGTGAAGTTTATCTTTCTGAGAAAGGCCCGGAGCCTGTGAAGAAGGCCAATGCCTGTGAAGCTTGCCGCCCGTGACACTCTCACATAATAATGAGTTGGGGCTGTACACGCCCCGGAGTCTCGTGGAGCGCCGCCTCAGGCCACAGGGCTCCCTCCCACTTTCCAGTGGCAGCACTTAGCTCCGTGCTGGTGAGAAGACGTCGAAGACTAGATTAGGTGCCGGACACGGCTTTTCTCATTTGCTTTCTGCAGTTGGCTTGTTCATTCCCATTTGAAGTTTTGTTGAAGTTGTTACCGTCTTTGGCTTGTGACTCCTTGCCCTTTCGCTCTCCTGCCTCGATTTCTCTTGCGCAAGTCTCGCGAGGGAGCAGCGCGGGCACCCTCGCGAGTGTTTTCTGCCCTTATCGTTTGAGGCTTCCCTACCCGGGTCCACTACAGGAGCACCCCTCCAGTCCGTGCCCCACGGGCACCGCAACACGAACACAGGACCTGGGTCGGTCGCCTCCACAGCTGAGGCCGGGAGCTACCTCACCATACTAACCTTCGCAGGACATGAAGCGTTCGACGAGGCCTCGGCCTCGGGAAGCAAAGGCCACGACAGCCCCCCCCCCCCCCGAGCTAAGTAATTTCTATGCGCAGGCGTGTGGCACAAAGGCATAATACTGAAATAGCGGAGACAGTACGATAATTAACAGCAATAGTCCAAGCACGCTACTGCTGGGCCCTACACTACCGCCTCCTTGCGCAGGACAAGGAAAAAGAACAACACAGCCGCGACTCGCCAGACCTCAACTTGCGGGGGAGACTCGAACTGCCCCCGGAGCTCAGCCGGACTCCCTCTCGCCCTTCACCGCGGCGCGACGGCGGACAGACCGCCACCTTCCTCCAGCGGCGCGGCGGCGCGGAGGCTGGTCGGTCGCGCCACCGGAGGAGCCGCTGCCCAAGAAGAGTCGTCAAAGCTCGATGAACCCCGAAGCGCCGCCAACCACGCTGTACCGCCGTCTTCATCGTCAGCTGGGCTGGGCCCACGGCCATGATCGTTGTTGTCGTGGCAGCACCCAGCCGGGCGACCATCTTCCCGAACACCCTCACGTAGAGGGTGGCATCACCGTCGAACTTGAAGTGCAGGTGCACCGCCGGCTCGAGACCACGCTGCTGGCAAACGCGTTGCCAGCCGGGGTCGTGGCCACGCTCGGCTAGAGACCTCCAAATGAAGCCCAGAGGCCCGGCTGCAACAACCATCCGCCGAGGCTAGAGGCCGCCTGGGCACCGCCGGAAGCTCACCTAGGAGGAAGCGAGGAAGCCGAGTTGGTAATCTGAGCCGGCTCCGCCCGACCACACAACGAACTCCGCAGCACCTCTGCCGAGTGGAAGCGCGGCCTAGGGGGTCACAAGGCCGTCAGAGCACGCCCGCCAAAGAACGGCCTCGCCTGTCACTGCTGGGAGATCACCTCCACGGCCACGAGGAGCCACTATGGGAGCCACGGGTGCTTGCGAGGACGGCCTCGACCGCGCTTGGGCGGGGGAGAGTCAGGCTCCACCTGGCGGGCCTTTCCCTTCTCCGCGGCCGAGAACCTCTTTGGCGGAGCCATGAAGACGAAGGAGAAGCAAGAGGGGATGGACTGGAAGGGCAGGCGTCATCCTGTACTTATAGTCGAGGAAGGCCAACCGCCGGCCTCCACGATCGCAGGTAATCATGACCCGCTTTGCATGCAGGGACTTGTCAATTCATGCAGTTGCCGAGGCGTCGTGGGGAAGCAGGGCGCCATCGCCCAATCAACCGCCACGCTGGCGCCCGAGGCCGCAGGGCTGTTAGGATCCGTGGCGCCAGACTTGCCCCTTCGCTTCTCCTCGCCAGCCAAGTCCGGGCGCGCTTTGGGCCCGGGGCTACTGTCGGCGCTTCGAAACGGGGTACCAGACTTGCTCGCTGCGGCCTGCGGCATGGCTCAAGGAGTGGCCCAGTACGGCCCATATTCATCAACACAAGTTCAAGACCCTCGCGAGGGGCCAAGCCTCGCGGGGCGGACGACAGGAAGCTTCCTCAGCCACGGCCTCGTCAGGCTGGCTCGCGAGGAGGCGGAGAGATCAAGGCGGGGTACCTCACGAGGTGCCCATGACGCAAGCCATGACGACCAAGGGCGCCAGGCGGGCTCCAGCCCGTGCAGTGTCCTCATTTCCTCTTTGGTGCAAAGGGGGCAAGCGCAGGCGAGAGCATCAAGCAAAGGCATCCATTTCGGTGCAACAAGACCAAGACCGTCGCAACGGCTGGAAGGAAGTCATCGTGGAGCCCAAACCGGCGTCACCACCAGAGCCTTTGACAGGCGAGGACCAACTTTAGTCAGGATAAGTGTACTAGATGTTCCCCTTCAAAATGGCCAATTGTTGGCGCCCTTCCAGCTCAATATTCGGGAAGAGGCCCAGGGCACTTGCCTATAAATAGGACTAGCCACCCACGAGGTAGGGTGGATCATCCAGAGAGAGAGAAGGAGAGAGAGAGACCGAACTCCCCCTAGCAGTTTGTCGCACCAGCCAAGAACAGACCCTCACGAGGCTGTTCTTCCTTGTATTGTTCATCATCAGCCCAAGAGGCAATCCACCACACCACACACTGGAGTAGGGTGTTACACCACAATGGTGGCCCGAACCAGTATAAACCTTGTGTCTCTTGTGTTGTTCCTTTGGTAGTTTAGATCCTAGAGAGGCGACGAGGTGCAGGAAGGTAGGGGGCGAGGTCTCCGCGCACACCCTAGAGTTCGAACCCAGAGGGTCTGCCGGAACCTGAAATCCGACAGTATCCGCCGCCACCGCCTACTCAAGTGTCATTTTAACGATTGCTTCGGTGGAATTGTGTGGAATTGAGTCTACAACAACCCTGGAAAATTTCGTCGAGTTCCGATGGAGGAATCTCTGGCAATCCACGATATACCGGAGCCCTGTCAAATCTGGACGGGAATCTGGACGAGTTTAGGGCGTGGTGTCCAGCTTCTAGCTCGGACATCCTTTGGAAGATCCAACCTTTGATTGGCTGCGGAATTCCTATATCTAGCATCCCTCAAAATTTCAGCTTGATCCGACCATCCAAACTCCGAGAACCTTCCGATTAGTGCATCACTTTTCGGATCTGTTTTCTGCGCGAGAACGAATCCGACCCGAATTCATCTGTTTTATGAACGGGATTTCGGACATCCTTTTTGAAGGAAGTTTTGTATGGGGTATTGTGTTTTGTTCCCAAACACATCCCGCTGATTTTGAATATTTTCCAATATGATCTTCACCATCGCACTGGTGTCAAACCAGCCCGACAACGTTGCTCTACGGTTGCCGACCTGCGCTAGACACGGTGTCACTTTATTGAGCCGAGCTCAACTTCTTCAGATCATCATCTCGGCAAGCCGAACAAGAGTTCGGCATCGCGAAGGATAAATCATCACCAACATCGCCGCCCCATGGATTACACGGAGCGGGCACACCGGCATCGCCGCACAGTCACTTCATCAAGACGGCATTGACCACGTCACGACTGGCATCGGTAGGGCCGCACTGTTGCTTCTTCAAGCCGATGTCCTTCACGCCAACCTACTTCGACTCATTGGCTGACATTGAGGCTTCGACATTGAGGCTGGACCGGGGGCTTCGCCATCTGTTCATCAACCTACTGCTACATCTTGAGCTTGCGTTGGTTTTCCCCGAAGAGGAGAGGATGATGCAGCAGAGTAGCATAAGTATTTCCCTCAGTTTTTGAGAACCAAGGTATCAATCCAGTAGGAGGCCAAGCGCGAGTCCCTCGTACCTACACAAGCAAATAACTCCTCGCAAACTACACGAATAGGGGTTGTCAATCCCTTCACGGTCACTTACAAGAGTGAGATCTAATAGAGATGATAGATAATATTTTTGGTATTTTTGGTATAAAGATGCAAAGCAAAATAAAAGGCAAAGTAAAAAAGCAAAGCAATAATAAAGCGTAGGAAGATTAATATGATGAAAATAGACCCGGGGGCCATAGATTTCACTAGTGGCTTCTCTCAAGAGCATAGGTATTTTACGGTGGGTGAATGAATTGCTGTTGAGCAATTGACAGAACTGAGCATAGTTATGAGAGTAACTAGGTATGACCATGTATATAGACATCACATCCGAGACAAGTAGACCGACTCCTGCCTGCATCTACTACTATAACTCCACTCATCGACCGCTATCCAGCATGCATCTAGAGTATTTAAGTTAATGAAAACAGAGTAACGCCTTAAGCAAGATGACATGATGTAGAGGAATAGATTCATGCAATATGATAAATACCCCATCTTGTTATCCTCAATGGCAACAATACAATACGTGCCTTGCTGCCCCTCATCCATGGGAAAGGACACCGCAAGATTGAACCCAAAGCTAAGCACTTCTCCCATTGCAAGAACTACCAATCTAGTTGGCCAAACCAAACGGATAATTCAAAGAGACTTGCAAAGATAACTCAATCATAATAAAAGAATTCAGAGAAGATTCAAATATTGTTCATAGATAATCTTGATCATAAACCCACAATTCATCGGTGTCAACAAACACACTGCAAAAAGAAGATTATATTGAATAGATCTCCATGAGAGAGGGGGAGAACATTATATTGAGATCAAAAAAGATAGAAGAAGCCATCTAGCTACTAACTATGGACCCGAAGGTCTGAAGTAAACTACTCACACTTCATCGGAGAGGCTATGATGATGATGTAGAAGCCCTCCATGGTGGATTCCCCTTCCGGAGGAGCTCCGGAACAGGCCCCAAAATGCGATCTCGTGGATACAGGAAGTTGCGGCGGCGGAATTAGGTTTTTGGCTCCCTATCTGATATGTCGGGTGTACGTAGGTATATACAGGAGGAAGGAGTACGTCGGTGGAGCTTCGAGGGGCCCACGAGGCAGGGGGGCGCGCCCTCCACCCTCGTGGACGCCTCCCTCCTTTCTTGGCCGAGGGTCCAAGTCTCCTGGATCTTATCTGATGAGAAAATCACGTTTCCGAAGATTTCATTCCGTTTGGACTACGTTTGATATTCTGTTTCCTCAAAATACTGAAATAGGCAAAAAAAACAGCAATTCTAGGTTGGGCCTCCGGTTAATAGGTTAGTCCCAAAAATAATATAAAAGTGGAAAATAAAGCCCAATATAGTCCAAAACAATTGATAACATAGCATGGAGCAATCAAAAATTATAGATACGTTGGAGACGTATCAGGCATCCCCAAGCTTAATTCCCGCTCGTCCTCGAGTAGGTAAATGATAAAAAGAGAATTTTTGATGCGGAGTGCTACTTGGCATAATTTCAATGTAACTCTTCTTAATTGTGGTATGAATATTCAGATCCAAAAGATTCAAGACAAAAGTTCATATTGACATAAAAATAATAATATTTCAAGACAAAAGCAATTATGTCTTCTCAAAATAACATGGCCAAAGAAAGTTCATCCCTACAAAATCATATAGTTTAGTCATGCTCCATTTTCGTCACACAAGAGTGCTCTCATCATGCACAACCCCGATGACAAGCCAAGCAATTGTTTCATACTTTAGTAATCTCAAACCTATAAACTTTCACGCAATATATGAGCGCGAGCCATGGACATAGCACTATGGGTGGAATAGAATATAATGATGGGGGTTATGTGGAGAAGACAGAAAAATAGAAGGTCTCACATCAACGAGGCTAATCAACGGGCTATGGAGATGCCCATCAATTGATGTTAATGCAAGGAGTAGGGATTGCCATGCAACGGATGCACTAGAGCTATAAATGTATGGAAGCTCAACAGAAGAAACTAAGTGGGTGTGCATCCAACTTGCTTGCTCACGAAGACCTAGGGCATTTGAGGAAGCCCATCGTTGGAATATACAAGCCAAGTTCTATAATGAAAAATTCCCACTAGTATATGAAAGTGACAAAATATGAAACTCTCTATATGAAAAACATGGTGCTACTTTGAAGCACAAGTGTGGAAAAGGATAGTAACATTGTCCCTTATCTCTTTTTCTCTCATTTTTTGGTGGGCTCTTTGGCCTCTTTTTTTGTGGGATCTTTGGCCTCTTTTTTTTTATTTGACCTCACATGGGACAATGTTCTAATAACGATGATCATCACACTTCTATTTATTTACAACTCAATGATTACAACTCGAAACTAGAACAAAGTATGACTCTATATGAATGCCTCAAGTGGTGTACTGGGATATGCAATGAATCAAGAGTGACATGTATGAAAGAATTATGAACGGTGGCTTTGCCACAAATACTATGCCAACTACATGATCATGCTAAGCAATATGACAATGATGAATGTGTCATGAAGAATGATATGGTGGAAAGTTGCATGGCAATATATCTCGGAATGGCTATGGAAATGCCATAATAGGTAGGTATGGTGGCTGTTTTGAGGAAGATATAAGGAGGTTTATGTGTGAAAGAGCGTATCATATCACGGGGTTTGGATGCACCGGCAAAGTTTGCACCAACTCTCAATGTGAGAAAGGGCAATGCACGGTACCGAAGAGGCTAGCAATGATGGAAGGGTGAGAGTGCGTATAATCCATGGACTCAACATTAGTCATAAAGAACTCACATACTTATTGCAAAAATCTACAAGCTATCAAAAACCAAAGCACTACGCCAAGATGCTCCTAGGGGGATAGATTGGTAGTAAAGACCATCGTCATTCCCCGACCGCCACTCATAAGGAGGACACTCAAATAACACCTCATGTTTCAAATTTGTTACATAACGTTTACCATACGTGCATGCTACGGGACTTGCAAACTTCAACACAAGCATTTATCAAATTCAGAAGTACTCAACTAGCATGACTTTGATATTATCACCTCCATATCTCAAAACAATTATCAAGCATCAAACTTTTCTTAGTATTCAACGCACTCAAAAGAATGTTTTACAAATCTTGAATACTAAGCATATTATTATTTTAAGCAAATTACCATGCTATTTAAGACTCTCAAAATAATCTAAGTGAAGCATGAGAGATCAATAGTTTCTTTTAAACAAATCCACCACCGTGCTCTAAAAGATATAAGTGAAGTACTAGAGCAAAACTATAAAGCTGAAAAGATATAAGTGAAGCACATAGAGCAAAACTATAAAGCTCAAAAGATATAAGTGAAGCACATAGAGTATTCTAACAAATTCCAATTCATGTATGGCTCTCTCAAAAGGTGTGTACAACAAGGATGATTGTGGTAAACTAACAAGCAAAGACTCAAATAATACAAGACTCTCCAAGCAAAACACATATCATGTGGTGAATAAAAATATAGCTCCAAGTAAAGTTACCGATGGAAGTGGATTTAAAGAGGGATGCCTTCCGGGGCATCCCCAAGCTTTGACTTTTTGGTGTCCTTGGATTATCTTGGGGGTGCCATGGGCATCCCCAATCTTAGGCTCTTGCCAATCCTTGTTTCACAATCCATCAAAAGATTTCACCCAAAACTTGAAAACTTCACAACACAAAACTCAACAGAAATCTCGTAAGCTCCATTAGCGAAAGAAAACAAAAGACCACTTCAAGGTACTGTAATGAACTCATTATTTATTTATATGGGTGTTAAACCTACTGTATTCCAACTTCTCTATGGATTATAAACTATTTTACTAGCCATAGATTCATCAAAATAAGCAAACAACACACGAAAAACAGAATCTGTCAAAAACAGAACAGTCTATAGTAATCCGTAACTAACGCAAACTTCTGGAACTCCTAAAATTCAGCCAAAATAGGACGACCTAGGAAATTTGTTTATTGATCAGCATCAATTTGAATCACTATTTTATCACGTTCTGGTGATTTTTAACAATTGTTTTCGTGAACAGAAAGTTTCTGGAAATTACAGCAAGATGAAATAACTATTATCCAAGAAGATCCTATAGGTTTAACTTGGAACAAACACTAATTAAACATAAAACCACATCTAAACAGAAGGTAAATGGATTATTTATTACTAATCAGCAAGGAAAAATATTGGGTTGTCTCCCAACAAGCGCTTTTCTTTAAAGCCTTTTTAGCTAGGCATTGAGATTTCAATGATGCTCACAAGAAAGACAAGAATTGGGGCACAAAGAGAGCATCATAAAACATGTGACAAACACACTTAAGTCTAACATACTTCCTATGCATAGGCATATTATAGGCAAACAAATTATCATAGCTAGCAAAAACTAGCAAATGCAAGGAAGCGGAAAGGAACAATAGCAATCTCAACATAACGAGAGGTAATTTAGTAACATGAAAATTTCTATAACCATATTTTCCTCTCTCATAATAATTACATGTAGGATCATAAGAAAATTCAACAATATAGCTATCACATAACATATTCTCAACATGATCCACATGCATGTGAAGTTGACACTTTTTGAAAATAGTGGGATTATCATTAACTAAAGTCATGATTTCTCCAAGCCCACTTTTATCAAAAATTTCATAAGATTGAATGTTATCCAAATATGTGGGATCTAAAGCTGACACTCTTCCAAACCCACTTTCTATATTATTGCAAACACTATTATCAATCTTATATTCATCATGGGGCTTAAATAAATTTTCAAGATCATAAGAAGAATCTCCCCAATCATGACTATTGCAACAAGTAGTAGACATAGCAAAACTAGCATCCCTAAGATTAGGGTTTTGCATATTATTAGCATAATTGACATCAAGAGAATTTATAATAAAATCATTGCAATCATGCTTTTTATTCAAAGATCTATCGTGAATCACTTCATAAAACACTTCATCACAATTTTCAGATTTACGGATTTCAGGCAAAACCTTATAAAGATAATCTAGTGCATCCAAGTCACTAGGAATTGGTTCATCATAATTGGATCTCTTAAAAAGATTGGCAAGCGGATGAGGATCCATAGATATTAGCTTCTCTGTTTAGGAATAAATACTCAACTATTTCAACCAAACGAGCAAACGAGACAAGTAAGACATCAAGGCAAATGAAAAGACGGACAAAAAAGAGAGGGCGAATAAAACGGCAAGGGTGAAGTGGGGGAGAGGAAAACGAGAGGCAAATGGAAAATAATGTAATGCGGGAGATAAGGGATTTTGATGGGTACTTGGTATGTTGACTTTTGCGTAGACTCCCCGGCAGCGGCGCCAGAAATCCTTGTTGCTACGTCTCGAGCTTGCGTTCGTTTTCCTCGAAGAGGACAGGATGATGCAGCAGAGTAGCGTAAGTATTTCCCTCAGTTTTTGAGAACCAAGGTATCAATCCAATAGGAGGCCACGTGCGAGTCCCTCGTACCTACACAAGCAAATAACTCCTCGCAACCAACGCGAATAGGGGTTGTCAATCCATTCACGGTCACTTACGAGAGTGAGATCTAATAGAGATGATAGATAATATTTTTGGTATTTTTGGTATAAAGATGCAAAGCAAAATAAAAGGCAAAGTAAAAAAGCAAAGCAATAATAAAGCGTAGGAAGATTAATGATGAAAATAGACCCGGGGTGCCATAGATTTCACTAGTGGCTTCTCTCAAGAGCATAAGTATTTTACGGTGGGTGAGCAATTCATGTTGAGCAATTGACAGAATTGAGCATAGTTATGAGAATATCTAGGTATGATCATGTATATAGGCATCACGTCCGAGACAAGTAGACCCCTGCATCTACTACTATTACTCCACTCATCGACCGCTATCCAGCATGCATCTAGAGTATTAAGTTAATGAAAACAGAGTAACGCCTTAAGCAAGATGACATGATGTAGAGGAATAAATTCATGCAATATGATAAATACCCCATCTTGTTATCCTCGATGGCAACAATACAATACGTGCCTTGCTGCCCCTCATCACATCGAAAGGACACCACAAGATTGAACCCAAAGCTAATCACTTCTCCCATTGCAAGAACTACCAATCTAGTTGGCCAAACCAAACAGATAATTCGAAGAGACTTGCAAAGATAACTCAATCATACATAAAAGAATTCAGAGAAGATTCAAATATTGTTCATAGACAATCTTGATCATAAACCCACAATTCATCGGTCTCAACAAACACACCGCAAAAATAAGATTACATCGAATAGATCTCCACGAGAGAGGGGGAGAACATTGTATTGAGATCCAAAAGGAGAGAAGAAGCCATCTAGCTACTAACTATGGACCAAGGTCAAAGTAAACTACTCACACTTCATCGGAGAGGCTATGATGATGATGATGTAGAAGCCCTCCGTGGTGGATTCCCCTTCCGGCGGAGCTCCAGAACACGCCCCAAGATGGGATCTCGTGGATACAGGAAGTTGCGGCGGTGGAATTAGGTTTTTGGCTCCGTACTTGATCTGTCGGGGGTACGTAGGTATATATAAGAGGAAGGAGTACATCGGTGGAGCTTCGGGGGGCCCACGAGGTAGGGGGCGCGCCCTCCACTGTGACGCCCTCGATTCAATCGTACACTAATCATAAACGCAAATGTGTACGATCAAGATCAAGGACTCACGGGAAGATATCACAACACAACTCTAGTCACAAAATAAAATAATACAAGCTTTATGTTACAAGCCGTGGGCCTCGAGGGCTCGAATACATAAGCTCGAAAACACAAGAGTCGTGAAGCAACAATATCTGAGTACGTACATGAGTTAGACAAGTTTGCCTTAAGAAGGCTAGCACAAAAGCAACAACGATCGAAAAGGCAAGGCCTCCTGCTGGGAGCCTCCTAACTACTCCCCGTCATCGGCGGCCTCCACGTAGTAGTAAGCATCGGCGGTGGCATCCGCTCCTGGGCTCATCATCTGGTTGCATCAACCGGAAAGAAGAAGAAAGGGGAAAAGGGGAGCAAAGCAACCGTGAGTACTCATCCAAAGTACTGCAAGCAAGGATCTACACCACATATGCAACATTATCAAAGGAAGGTCAGATATGTGGACCGGGCTGCGAAATGCCAGAATAGAGAGAAGGCCTAGTCCTATCGAAGACTAGCATCTGCTGGAAACCACCATCTTGCAGCAAATAGGAGAAAATAGAGTAGCGCAAAGTCAGGTAGAAGTATTGTTATCAACCTCGGCCGGAGATCCTTTCTCGACTCCACGAGAAAGAAATCCCGAAACCATACTATCCAGTTATCATCACAATCCAATTCTCATCACCATCCAATTCTCATCACAAGTATCCAGTTCTAGTTGTATCGATCGGGATACAACTCCAAGTGTCCGTTACCGTAGGACAGGCTATGCATAGATTAGTTCTTCCCTGCAGGGGTGCACCAACTTACCCACCACGCTTGATTAACTCCGGCCGGACACACTTTCCTGGGTCATGCCCGGCCTCGGCCAAACAATACGCCGCAACCCGACCTAGGCTTAATAGAGAGGCCAGCACGCCGGACTAAACATATGCCCCCAGGGGTCATGGGCCATCTCCCCGGGAACTCCTGCACGTTGCATACGCGGCCGATGAGCGAACCTAGCTACCTTCCTAAAAGGCGAGGAGCTTACCAGTCCAACCGGTCTGTGGCGCTGCTCGATCGGCAGCGTCTATTAAGCTTCGGCTGATGTATCTGACGTAGAACGCCCATACTATGCCCACGTGATGGTTAGTGCTATCAGGCCAGAGGCCCCTCGGATCAAATATCCAAATCATAGTGGATTAGGAACGCGAGGTAACAAGCAGAGACTCACGAAAGATGTGACCCCGTTGCCCCGTCTCGAGGACTTGCGGCAAGGGCTAGGAATGCCCGGCCGCCTCGTAATTATCTCGCGGGCACCCTCCAGGTCAACCCGTCTCCACATCACTCGCAATTAAGCTCACGTGGGTACCCCTCAGGGTCGACCCGTCTTTAGTAACATGGCTCAGTGTAAAGTCATAGTAATCATAGTAATCGTGTGTCTAAACATCAAGGGAAAGCACGAGGAATCACCCCGGTGAATTCCACTCGATGTAATCATCAAGGTGAACGTAAGAGGATTCACCCTCGAGGTCCACACTTGAGGGGTTGCACGACAGTCGTATCGTAAGTGGTTAAAGAGGAAATCACCCTCGAGGACCACGACCGAATAGCTACACTACAGGGTTAACATCAGGAGTACTGATGAGGACTCACCCTCGGTACTCGATAGTAACCTAGTATTGTCGAGCAACTAAGGGGAAAGTGATTAGCGGTGTCGGGGCCTGGTCTTCGATCCCGTTGATCGGGTCTTCAATGATGAAGCAGGGGCAACAAGGACAAGGTGGGGGTCACTGATGGATCACTAACCAACCTATACTAAGCAGTTTAGGATAAGCAGGTAAGGTACAACAGCAGGTTACAAAAGCAGGCTATGCATCAGAATAGGAGCAATCAATAACAATAGCAAAATCTAATGCAAGCATGAGAGAATGGAATGGGCGATATCGGGATGATCAAAGGGGGGGGGCTTGCCTGGTTGCTCTGGCAAGGAGGGGTCGTCGTTGGCGTGAGTCGATCACGAAGCGACATCGGTCTTGGGGTCTCTTTGGAGAGAAGAGGGGGAAGAAACAGTAAATATAAAGCAGACATAGCATCACAAAGCAGAACTTGGCAATATGTTGTGCTGGGAGTGACCTAACGTATGGCTAAACGATAAAGGTGAAGGGGGAATTCAACTGGGAATGTTTTCCCGGTTCCGAACCTGTGTCAGATAGAAGACCGGAGGGGGAAATTTCCATGTTCAGATAGTTAGAGGCATCTGACATATATGTGGGTAGCGTATTCGGGTTCGTCTCGTCGTTCTGAGCAACTTTCATGTATAAAGTTTTTGATCCGGCCCTACGGTTTATTTAATATGATTTTTCAAAGTTTTAAACAGCTTATTTGGAATTAACATATTTAAATAAAAGGAAAACAGGTTATGACATCAAGCATGATGTCGTGATCAACGAGGATGTTGACTGGTCAAGCTTCTGAGTGGGTCCTCTTTGTCATTGACACAACTTAGTTAACAGTTTTTATTAACAAATTAACTATTTATAAAAACATTTTATTAGAGTGGGGGCCACATGTCATAGTCAGCCATTTTTAACTAGTGGCCTCATTCAACAGGGGGGTTGATTAAGTGTTGGGGGATCCACCTGACAGTGTCCAATTAGGTTAATTAACTATGCAGTCTTAATTAAACCAAAGTAATTACGGGTGGGGGCCATTGTGAGTGGCACGAGCCGGCCACCGCGTCGTGCACGCGTGCTTGCACACGGCACGGGGCGAGACCGTGGCGGAGCTAGCGATTCAGGGATATGCGCCGATCTTGGGAGGGGTAGCTGTATGGCGGACGGCGGAGGGCGTCGCAAGACAACGAGGACGGCTTGGGGCGCGATAGGCAGCCGTGGCGTGGCACAGCGATCGGCCGCAGCACGGCGCGCGAAGCGGGCCGGCCGAGCGCAGCCCGATGAGGGCGCGAGGCGGCCGGGCACGGAGCGGGGCGCGTGACGTCCGGGTGCGAGGAAGAGAGGAAAAGGGGTCATCACCCCGTTGAAAGGCGTCTGGTAGCGAGGATCGACGATGACCGTCGATGGAGAGGCGGGACGGGTCGAGGAGGCGCTCGGCGGGTCCGGCAATGGCGCGAGGCGGCGTCGACGCAGCGTCGAGTAGGAATCTGTCCACGAGGGAGAGAGGACGGGCCGCGAGGAGGGCAACGAGGTGGCAGAAGCGACGGCTGGAAGCGCGCCCGTCTTGAGGAGGAGCGGCGGGCGCCGATGAGGCGGCGAGGGGCGATGGTGAGGTGGTCGGGGCTCGCTGCCCCGATCTCGATCCAGACGGGATCGAGTGAGGGAGGGGGAGTGGAGAACAAGGAGTGGGGGGGTCGTGCGGGTTCGTGGCTAGGGTTTCGTGGAGTGGAGGGGATAAGGAGGCCCGGCTGGGCCTGGTGGGCGGCCGGTGCGGCGGCCAGCTGGGCCGTTCGGCCCAGCGTGGGGGGGGGGGGTTGTTTCCATTTTTTGCATTTAAATTTTTTAACTTTTCTGTTTACCATTTTTAGCCTCAGTTTTGCATTTTCTTTTAGTACCATATGAGTTTTGTTTTGAACAAAACTTGGCACATAAATCTAACACAATACCTTGAGATGGAATAAAAAGTTTGGGGTCAAGAGGAGTTGTCTAATTATTTTTAGAAATTTCAAAAGGCCAAATTTTAAATCTTTCTTGGACCACTAAATAATTTCCAGGAGCACTTTCGGAATCCAAAGGAGGTTGATTCCAACATGACAAATACCTAGGGATTATTTGCCACACTTTGAACATTTTATTTTTCAGGTTTGGCAAATATGATTTTTTTTACTTTAGATTGAATTTGAATTTGAACTGTGATTTGGATCAAGTGAAGATTAGCAACAGTAACATGATGACATGACACCAATAACAGGGGATTACTGTAGCATGACACAGGGGGTGTCACAAATCTCCTCCACTACAAGAAATCTCGTCCCGAGATTTAAGTGCGGAAATAAAGAGTAACTTCGGGAGAACTGACCCTTATAGGGTTAATTATCTGGTGAACAATTCAGGGAATGAGGCAGAAGTATCTCTCGAGTTGAAACTTAATAAAACATCTAGAGCAAAGTATGAAGGTACAATAGGAAGTTTCAACTGAATGAACAACGATTGATACTTGAACAGAGTGTCAGAAAGGGGGTTCAGAGCATCGGGAATAGATCATCTCTCGGAAGGTGGCTCGTGACATGATATGAGGCCAAGTGTAAAGAATATTTCGGCATCAAGGTTGTACAGGAGAGTCAGGTTTCGATCCTGTGAAACTGTGGGTTATGGGCCCACCATGTGGGTTAGAAGCAGGAAGGCGCTAATATTTGCACGGTCATGACAGCAGGGCAGGTCAGAGGATAGCCTGTTAGTTGTGTTGGCAACAAAATTTGGTACCAAGGGCGTGGGATGAAGAGAACCATTTTCCTGCTCGTTAATTCGAGGCGGACCAATAGGCAAAGTTCTTGTCCATCGGTGGTTACCGAAATGTCAACAACAATAATAACAAGGTCTTAGTGACAAATTGTACACTGAGGTGTTTACAGAAGCAGGGAACTATTACTGCTTCGATCATATAGATCACCATAAAGGTTAAACAAAACAATGGAAAGGAAAATATGGTTATTAGCTTAACCAGACCAATGGAAAGGAAAAGGTGCTTATACAAAGGAAAGAGTATATGCTTCCCAAGAACAAAGCGAGCATGATATACATGACGGGACATCAAGTACTTATCCATTTAGTTAATGGGGCAAGGAGAATCATGATGTTTACCCATACAACGGTGTTTGGATAATTGACTAAGAAACATTTATCATTGCGCCTTCAATGTTCTTAATGATGTTCGGAGTACACAGTCATACTTTTGGATAGCATTGACACGGTCATCAGGTAAAGGCCAGACCTTGGAAACACAAAGGATCCATCGGAAACAACTTAGAAAATAAGTCATACAATTTCAGCATGGAAATGATGAGGGTGTGGCCGACGGGCTCGGCAACAACCCATCGACATGTCAAAAAGGATGTATTTCCAAAATTATATGAACAAGTTTGTGTTGGGGAAGGAAAAAATGTTGTCGATGATAACACAAATCATCGAGGGGCAAGGATTGTATTACTCATCATGAATTCGATTGATATCCTGGAAGAGCTCAGAATGCTGATGATGATCACGACACATTTGTCGAGAGATTTCATGAAGATGTAATCGATCGGCGATGACATCAAGTCAAAGGAATGATGAAGTGAAAGGTTATTGGAACCACGGGTACGACACAAACTCGAAATCAAGCTTGCTGTTCAAGGTGAAATGATATGACGAGGAAGATCAACGTAGGCTTAGCTCATCATCAGAAATTGTGCTCCGGGAAGATGGACCAGGTAGCACAGTTAAAATTTAGCACGGTAATGATACAGCCGATCAGACTAGGAATCACTTGAAGGATTATTAAACTCATAAGCAACAAAAATTACTTAAGAGTTATAGAATCAGAGTGTGGAATCGATTCACTTATCAGCGTTCTCGAGTGACTAACAACTCAAAACCCGGGGAAATCTGAAATCGATGAGAAGCAATACCAAATGAAGACTCGTAGCAAGCAACACGGTTCTTTGTTATTCTCAAGGTACCGAAGGTAATACTCAAGGAAGATCAAAATAGAGGTTGCGGAGATGCATTGATCTCTGAGAAGACAAGTGCTTTAACTTGTCCGAGAAATGGAATTAAAGGGGAACAATCATGGTGAGAACCATGGTTGCAAAGGACCAAACATAGATACCATATGAACTTATAATAAGGGGATTATTACATCACAAGAAGCTTCCCTGATAAGTTCCACATCGGGTCCATGGGCATGAACACAAAGTTCAAGGTCGACTCCCACTTCTTCAATGCATAACCTTCCATTCACTTCTTGTTTTCGATGAAGTCGTAGTGTTGAAATTATATCGCAAAACGCCGTAAGAGTATGACTCGTGAAAACTCTCGGTTCACATGGATTAAGGAAGGCATAGGTTCAACCCATAGGGGCATCTTGGGAACATATACCACAAACTCCACGAGTAAAATAACACAAGCTCGAAGGCAGAGCATGGTTGAGAAGGCAGAGGATAGAATTTACCAAAGGCTTTATGTATTTGAGGAAAGGCTCCAAGAGGTTATTGAATATGAAGGACGTTGTCAGATAAAATTCAACAAAGGATCTGGCGGTCCACATAGCATCTGATGTGAGTATTGGTACTCAACCAGAAGAAGAAAGAATGCAAAGGCTTCGGATTATAGAAACATCTGAATAATTCGATGCTTAAATGCAAAGAAATCATGATTTCAAAAATAGAAGATCAGAAGCAGATGCTCTGATCAAAAGATAAGTAAGTTGAATAGCCCTAGGGATACAATTCGACGGCAATTTGATTGGTCGAGAAACAACTCTTGGTCAAATGACGTCCAAGCCGGAAGGATGAATTCTATGATCCGACTGAGGATTGCGAGCATCCGCAACATATTGAATCAACAGACTCAAATGATAATGACAAAGGATGCCAATAAGATTACAATACTTATGGGATTTAACCATAATGCAAGCAAGCAAGAATTTCAAGAGCAATAAGCTGCTAAGGATTTTCGGAAGATCGAATAGGATTTCGAAGATTTTTGTGAAACACTCAAACCACTGGGGATGAAGAATCTTCGGTAATTGAGAGGAATTATTTATAGGGGTATTCATGTGGCAAAGAACTTCAAGGCAATTGCAGAACGGGTTCTCGGGACAATGGAGAGTATTTCGGGGCATCTTTTTGGAAACAAGAGAAACTAGGGACAAAGGTATGAACGTCAACTGTATGTACTTATCCATAAGGATATATCGGTGGCAGGGAATTGCAAAGGCGGTGGGCACAAGGGTCTCGGGGAAAACAACAAACAGTATCTGCAAAAACTTCTGGCGAAGCAAGCGATCATCTATAATGTCGGGGCTCTCCGGGGGGAAGTGGGTACGAGAGCCTAATGTCAGAGTTAGTAAAATGTTTAACCCGAATAGACGAGAGATCAGAGTCCCAGAGTATAGACGAGGAGTAAAAGATCCTAATACCACCCAATGGCAACGTGTGCCCGTAAGACATACAGCCAATGTTAGTAAAAGTTTTGGACGACTAGACTCAACTTCGGCCAAGGAGTTGGAAAGGGGCTACCTACAGGCAGTTGGCTCTGATACTAACTTGTGACGCCCTCGATTCAATCATACACTAATCATACACGCAAATGTGTACGATCAAGATCAAGGACTCACGGGAAGATATCACAACACAACTCTAGTCACAAAATAAAATAATACAAGCAATAAGTTACAAGCCAGGGGCCTCGAGGGCACGAATACATAAGATCGAAAACACAAGAGTCATCGTAAGCAACAATATCTGAAAGTACGCACATGAGTTAGACAAGTTTGCCTTAAGAAGGCTAGCACAAAAGCAACAACGATCGAAAAGGCAAGGCCTCCTGCCTGGGAGCCTCCTAACTACTCCTGGTCATCGGCGGCCTCCACGTAGTAGTAAGCATCGGCGGTGGCATCTGGCTCCTGCGCTCCGTCATCTGGTTGCACCCTCCAGGTCACCCTCCTGCGCTCCTAACTACTCCTGGTCATCGGCGGCCTCCACGTAGTAGTAAGCATCGGCGGTTGCCTCGTAATTATCTCGCGGGCACCCTCCAGGTCAACCCGTCTCCACATCACTCGCACTTAAGCTCGTGCGGGTACCCCCTCAGGGTCGACCCGTCTTTAGTAACATGGCTCAGTGTAAAGTCATAGTAATCATAGTAACTGTGTGTCTAAACATCAAGGGGAAAGCCCGAGGAATCACCCCCGGTGAATTCCACTCGATGTAATCATCAAGGTGAACGTAAGAGGATTCACCCTCGAGGTCCACACTTGAGGGGTTGCACTGACAGTCGTATCGAAGTGGTTAAAGAGGAAATCACCCTCGAGGACCACGCGACCGAATAGCTACACTACAGGTTAACATCGAGTACTTGATGAGGACTCACCCTCGGTACTAGATAGTAACCTAGTATTGTCGAGCAACTAAGGGAAAGTGATGTGCGGTGTCGGGCCTGGTCTTCTATCCCGTTGATTTGGTCTTCAATGATGAAGCGAGGCAACAAGGACAAGGTGGGGTCAGCGATGGATCACTAACCAACCTATACTAAGCAGTTTAGGATAAGCGAGGTAAGGTACAAAGAGGTTACAAAAGCGGGCTATGCATCGTAATAGGAGCAATCAATAACAGTAGCAAAATCTAATGCAAGCATGAGAGAATGGAATGGGCGATATCGGGATGATCAAAGGGGGCTTGCACTGGTTGCTCGCAAGGAGGGGTCGTCGTCGGCGTAATCGATCACAGGGCAACATCGGTCTTAGGGTCTACCGAGAGAAGAGGGGAAGAAATAGTAAATATAAAGCGTATATAGCATCACAAAGCAGAACTTGGCAATATGTTGTGCGGGAGTGACCTAACGATGGCTACGATAAAGGTGAAGGGAATTCAAGCTGAATGTTTTCCGGTTCGAACACAATGTCGGATAGAAGACCGGAGGGGGAAATTTCCATGTTCAGATAGTTAGAGGCATCTGACATATATGTGGGTAGCGTATTCGGGTTCGTCTCGTCGTTCTGAGCAACTTTCATGTATAAAGTTTTTTGAGCCGACCTACGGTTTATTTAATATGATTTTTCAAAGTTTTAAACAGTTATTTGGAATTAACAGATTTAAATAAAAGGAAAACAAGGTTATGACATCAGCATGATGTCGGCCGATCAACAGGGCTGTTGGTGGGTCAAGCTTCTGAGTGGGTCCTGCTGTCATTGACACAACTTAGTTAACAGTTTTATTAACAAATTAACTATTTATAAAAACATTTTATTAGAGTGGGGCCACATGTCATAGTCGACCATTTTTAACTAGTGGCCTCATTCAACGAGGGGTTGATTAAGTGGTGGGGACCCACGGCGAGTGTCCAATTAGGTTAATTAACTATGCGGTCTTAATTAAACCAAAGTAATTACGGGTGGGGGCCATTGTCGATTAGCACGAGCAGCCACCCGCCCGTGCGTGTGCTTGCACACGGCAAAGCGAGACCGTGGCGGAGCTAGCGGTCGAGGATATGCGGCCAGTGCGGGAGGGTAGCCAATGACGGACGGAGGCGTCGCGACACAACGATGATAACGGCTTAGGCGCACATGGGCAGCCGTGGCCTTGAGCACGAGCGATCGGCCGTCTTGGCCTTCATGGCTATGGCCGGGCGCAACTGCGGCAATGTGATCGGGCACGGTCGCGGGGGCACGGTGACGTCCGGGTGCAGGAAGAGAGGAAAGGGGTCCTCACCCCGTTGAAGGCGTCTGGTAGCGAGGCTCGACGATGACCGTCGATGGAGAGGCGGGACGGGGTCGAGGAGGCGCTCCGGCGGGGTCCGACGGCGGCGCGAGGCGGCGGCGACGTCGACGGCGTCGAGTAGGCGTCTGTCCACGAGGGAGAGAGGACGGGGCCGCGAGGAGGACGGCAACGAGGTGGCGAAGCGGCGTCGGGCGCCCGTCTTGGGGAGGAGGCGCCGATGAGGTGGCGAGGCGACAGTGAGGTGGTCGGGGCTCGCTGCCCCGATCTCGATCCAGACGGGATCAGGTGAGGGAGGGGAGTGGGGAACGAGGAGTGGGGGGGTCGTGCGGGTTCGTGGCTAGGGTTTCGTGGAGTGGAGGGGATAAGGAGGCCCGGCTGGAGTGCAGTGTGCCGGTCTGCGGTGACCATGGGCCGTTCGCCCAGCGTGAGGGGGTTGTTTCCTTTTTACATTTAAATTTTTAACTTTTACATTTACCATTTTAGCCTCGGTTTTGCATTTTCTTTTAGTACCATATGAGTTTTGTTTTGAAAAAACTTGGCACATAAATCTAACACAATACCTTGAGATGGAATAAAAAGTTTGGGGTCAAGAGGAGTTGTCTAATTATTTTAGAAATTTCAAAAGGCCAAATTTTAAATGCTTCTTTGGACCACTAAATAATTTCGAGGAGCACTTTCGAATCCAAAGGAGGTTGGTTCCAACATGACAAATACCTAGGGATTATTTGCCACACTTTGAACATTTTATTTTCCAGGTTTGGCAAATATGAATTTTTTTACTTTAGATTGAATTTGAATTTGAACTGTGATTTGGATCAAGTGAAGATTAGCAACAGTAACATGATGACATGACACCAATAACAGAGGATTACTGTAGCATGACACAGGGGGTGACACATCCACCCTCGTGGCCGCCTCCCTCCTTTCTTGGCCGAGGGTCCAAGTCTCCTGGATCTTATCTGATGAGAAAATCACGTTTCCGAAGATCTCATTCCGTTTGGACTCCGTTTGATATTCCGTTTCTTGGAAATACTGAAATAGGCAAAAAAACAGCAATTCTGGGCTGGGCCTCCGGTTAATAGGTTAGTCCCAAAAATAATATAAAAGTGGAAAATAAAGCCCAATATAGTCCAAAACAATAGATAATATAGCATGGAGCAATCAAAAATTATAGATACGTTGGAGACGTATCACCTACTCTGGAGACTTCAGCATCACTAGCCGACCAGCTTCGTCACATTAGCTGGACCGAGGGCTTTGCCTCGGCAAGCCAACCTTTGCCAGCTTCGCCATGCCGTCTCTTTATCGCCTATCTGGCAATGGGTGTGCGGATCGAGTCCCAATTTTGGGAGCCACCTTTCTTCGGATTGCTACAACAAATAAACCAGGTACTATTGATCCTAGTAATTTTTGCTTGTTTGGGTTATTTTCCCAAGAAATTATTACTTTGGTTTGTTCCATAATCTGTACACAGGTCTATCAAATGATGGCCGCACTAATGACGGTCGCATGGTGGTTCGTTCAGGTTCCGTACAAGTCCGGCGCACGCCGCATCCGGAACTCGGACCGACCTGTGAATTCAGGCTTTGCCACGCCATTACCGCATCATGCCGACGCCCTGCATCGACGTTCACTTCGGCGCGCAGGCCATATTTTCTTTTATTACTTACTTTGCATAATTTTTTTATTATGCAACGATTTTTTAAATTATTATTATTACTATTATCTCCGGTTTGCACTATTTTTTGTGCACAGGAAAATGATCCGGGTCGGGCAGTATCGTCAACTCGGTGTACTGACATACCACGTCACCTGGCTGGACGGGGGGGCTTCGTCAACACTTCATTACCCCACGCCGGGGACTTTGGCGTCACTCTGTCGGCCTGCATTGGCCGTGCTATGTCACCACTTCGGAGTGCCGAGCTCTTCGCTCCGCCACCTCGGGACCGGCTTGGGGGATGGAACGTTGTCCCGCATCAAGCTCGGACCGCGTCATCAATGCCGAACACATTAACCAGCTAAGTTGCCTTCATGCTCAAAGTTTTAAATTTTTAACTTGTGTTCGGTTCGACCTAGCATTATAACTTTTTGGCAAAAAGTTGTTTGGGAAAAAATTCCTTGTCATAACCTTGTTTGTGACACACAAATTCAAATACCCAGTTCACTTGGGGGCTTCCTTCATGAAGCCTTTCCTCTTGCATATGATTATACTAAATGCGGCTTCATTCCTTGTTCATGTATTACGCCACAATATGCACCATATTGACTTAAGCGATTTGCAAGCTGGGTTGCCTCGCTCCTATGTTTACCCCTACGTTCCCGATTGTTCAACTAGGGAGTAAAGGGAGCACCTCTGCGATTGTCACGGTCGGGTCATATGAGCTCGGACCTCAGGCTGGGTGAAGCCGAAAGCTAGCGCTCTTATTGTTTTCAATTATGGTCGGCACACATTGGAACTCATGAGTACAAAAAATCTATTGCACAAGTCTCATAGTAACAATGAGCAACCGAAGAAAGGTATCGGTGGGGGTACTATTTTCTTTGAAGATGCTTCTTACACTTAAATCGATAATATAGCATAAGTTCCTTGAAACGCGCTTTATGCATTACAACCTTATGGCCTGATTGACGTGTTATCGGAAACACCGTCGATATTTTCGACAGGTGGGGTATATAACACTTTTCGGTCCTTGACCGAAGAGGGAGAAGCCGACGGTCGGTTAAGAGGCGTTTAAAGTTCGGGTGAACAAAGATATGATATTAGTACTTCGGTACATACAATCATTATACATAAAATTCTTTTACCCAAGTCACTTGGGGGCTCTTAAATGAGCCGTTTCATAATAAGTGTTCTTCTTCTTAGTCGTTCCAAAGTTATTATTATTATTTTTATTTATCACTCCTTTCTCGACGCAAGTGTGTGGTCAATAGCCGGATAGCCTTGCTTCTCTCTAAAGCCGCTCGAACTTAGTTTGCTAAACTAGCCTCGGAGAAGCACTCCACCTTCAGGATAAGGAGGTTGAAGCCGTAGGCTGACCCGCTTGAAGTCTTGAGATAGAATGTGTCATTGTAAAGCACGACAGCAACACAATTTTATTTTTCTAAGACCAATTTTCGATTTGGCACCGAACACTTGATCTAGTTCGGGCGTCCAGTTTTTACTGAAGTTTTCGGTTTTCCAAGCCTATGGCACTTTTAAGCTATTTGTGTGTTTCCAGCATTAGTGCGGCGCCGGACACCTTTAGGGATTCGGCAAAAACATTCTCAGAAATTGATGTATATGCATCGGTTTCGAATTGCGTCTTTGGTTAATAGTTGGGTTGCCCGGCTCCTATGCTTGCCTCCTATGTTCCGCTTTGTTCGGCTAGGTGCACAACGGGAGAACCACTGTGATTGTGCTTCTAGCTAGCATGGTTAAGCACCTCAGTGGAAAAAGCCGAAAACTGACTATCACAGTAAGCGTAAACTGGTCAGCGATCCAATGATTGTGTTAAATGACGGGTCGTTCATAGTATTGGCCGAAGTGTTTACGGCTTGACCTCGACTGTTGCCGAACACTAACCGGAGGATAGTAACAGGCTTTCCAACTTTAAGCTCATATGACTAAGTGAAAGTTATAAAGCCCGCATATTCGATTGCCTCATTTCTGCTAACACAACCGCCTCCGGGCACCGAGACGTCGGCTAAGGGTTGTTTTGTTAGTGCGGAAACACCCTGCATAGTATCTACCAAGGGGTAGAAGCCGACGATGGGCCACTTTCAACTGATAAACGGTTGTAGTGGAGTCAAAATAATGATGTAAAGTACTTGGACACATAGAATCATTACACATAATCTATGATTTTACTCTGGATATCGATCCTTAATTCGGCCGCCCGTGCCCACATTAAGGCTCGGGGGCTACTGGGCTTCGTGCTCATTATTTTTAAATATTAAAGGGGCACATCGATCCCCTGATTTTGTGTTGCCACCCAACTAGTGTCTCGAGGGCTACTGGATTGCTTATTCAATCCAGAGAATTCAAAGTGCTTTCGGTGTTAAACTTGACCAAACTATGCTTACTGGCGTCTTCGGGCAATAATAGGTACCATATGGACCTATCCGGCATCAAGCCAGTATATTGCGGCGACTTCTCACGACCCTCTCTCAGGGGCCCGTTCGCCGATCACTATTATCTCTAATATATTACACCGCGTTTTTATTCCTATGTATGCTGCCGAGCTAGGAGTTGATCCTCAGGCCGATTTCATGACCTGAGTCTCAGAAGCTACTAGGATCAGCGGTTTCATATTTTTCCTTTAGGTGCATCTCGGATTTTAGACTAACACACACCTTGAGGTCTACTGGATATACATATACTGGCTATATATCTCGGCAGAGAATAAATTTCACCAATCAAAAATATTCACAAAAAATCAGCCCGCTGTCGGGTGGTGCACCACCTCGGAAGCAGTCCGGCATAAAGCTCGGGCGCCAGTGGCTGGCTCCATAGAGGGCATTTTCGGCATTGAGCTCGGCTAAACTTTTTAGAACCAAGGTGATCTATGACACCTCGGATACAGTCCGGCGTTGGAGCTCGGACATAGTCCGGCGTTGGAGCTTGGATACAGTCCGGCGTTGGAGCTTGGGTATAGTCCGATGTTGGAGCTCGGATACAGCCCGGCGTTGGTACCCGGCTGCAAAAGATACCTCGAATACAGTCCGGCGTTGGGGCTTGGACGCAAGAGGACACTGCCGCCCGGGAACAACTTCAAACCCGAGGTGTGGCATAAAAATAACAAGGCATTGATAAAGGCCGGAAACTTAAAGGGGCTCCTCGGATACCCGACGTGTAAACTCGTCGGATGCACTTCGGCGATCCTCAAGATCGAAGATGAGAAGATTGTTGAACCAGTTTTCAAGACCGACAACCGAAGATGAAGAACAGTTCGGAAGAATCGAGGAGCATCCCCAACTTGAAGACTAGTTCAGGGGGCTACTGACGGTGTCCTGGACTAGGGGGTACTCATCACGTCGTCTCCCGATCAGTTGGATTGGGCCGAGGACCCCCACGGCCGTATACTCATGGGCCAGTTCGGACAGCTGCCGCATACAAGGAAGATTCCACAAGACTTGGTGATCAAGACAAGGACTCCTCCCCACCGGCGTATTCGGCTAGGACTCTTGTTATCCTAGGCCTCTGGTGCATTATATAATCATAGGCTAGCTTCTAGGGTTTAGCCTCTATGATCTCGTGGTAGATCAACTCTTGTAATACCCATATCATCAAGATCAATCAAGCAGGAAGTAGGGTATTACCTCCCTCAGGAGGGCCCAAGCCTGGGTAAACATTGTGTCCCCCGCCTCCTGTTACCATCATCCTTAGACGCATAATTCGGGACCCCCTACCCGAGATCCGCCGGTTTTGACACCCACAGCGGACCACTCTGTCCGAAGATGGGAGGGTGAACCCCGCCGGACTCTCTCCCATCAAGGAGCTTCCAGCCGGAGACCCAAATGCGATCATGCCGTCGGCAGACCTGAACTCAAACGGGGCTCTCCCTGTCATCGGGAAGCCGGATTCGCCTCTGGACGTCAACTCCGAACTCCCGAGTTCTACATCTATCGGGCTCGGCCAAGTGGTTATTACCAAACCCAGCTCCGCAGATCCTCAGACGCCTGTCCAGCCTTCGCTCTAAAATGAAACACTGGACCTAATGCGATCTCTCGCCATCACGGAAGTATCACCTCCGAACTACGCCTAGCTTGAGCTGGGGGCTGACTGTAGGGAATTTTACGGCCCACCCACCACCCACTTGATAGCCAAACAAAGAGCTATCCCAAGCACAGGCTACTGCCATAATTCGACGAGGAGGCTTTTGAGCCCATACCGTCAAAATACAATCATGCCGATCAACCAGACCGACCACCACGTGGATGGGACAAAACGGCCAAATATGCTGAATACCAGCCTGCGCCCCCTCGCCATAGAGGCAAGGAGACAGCGGCTCCGGGCTACACGTACGACCTACATCAGTACCTGACCAATAGAGCCGATCATACCCGATCTATCTATGGATCAAGAGGACATGCTCCAGCACAAGATGATGGCCATCAGGCCTGGCACGACAAACATAACTAAGTCCGGGTTCAGCCCTGAACTCAGATGTCATCTGAACTACGTCGTGATGTTGCCCGGTATAGAGGTGCCGCACACCCCATGTGCTTTACCGATGAGGTAATGGAGCACAAGTTTCCGGAAGGGTTTAAACCCGTAAACATCAAGCCATTCAGCAAATCAGCGGCTATTTCGAAGGGTGCGAGTTCCTCCACGTGCCACGGGCCGACAACGAGCAAGCAGATGCCCTGGCGCGGATAGGCTCAACCCGACAAGCTATACCAACCGGCGTCTCTCTCCAACGCCTCCTCAAGCCGTCTATCAAGCCGTCTCTAGAATCTGACTCCATCTTCGTGCCGCCCTTCTTGGCGCAGCCGGATCCGGCTTGGGGAGCCAAGCAGGCGGCCCAGGGACTTTGATTGGCGGCTCGGGGACTGCCATAGTCGCACCCGGCCCGGGGACTTCAGAACCCGGACCGGGGACTACGGTAGTCGGCCCGGGGACTGCTTCAACACCACAGGCGGCGGCCAGCCCCAGCTCTCCACCACCCAGCCCACCCGCCCTGGTTGCAGTAGCCGTGTTGGCTATAGAAGAAGTCACAGCTCCATCATGGGCTCAGCCCATCCTCAACTTCCTAATAAACAGAGAGCTGCCGGCTGACGAGATCGCGGCGAGACAAGTCCAACGCCGAGCCGACGCATATACAATCGCCAACAGAGAGCTCGTCAGACGCAGTGTCACTAGAGTCTTCCAGCGCTGCGTCGAACCAGAGAAGGGCATAGCAATCCTCAAAGACATTCACCAAGGCGAATGCGGCCACCACGCAGCCTCAAGATCCCTCGTTGCCAAAGCTTTCCGCCATGGATTCTTTTGGCCGACTGCCTTGGACGACGCCAAGGAGTTAGTCAAGCATTGCAAAGGCTGCCAAGTCTTCAGCTTCAAGCAACACACCGACTTGACACTCAAGACCATTCCCCTCACCGGCCTTTTGCCGTGCAGGGATTGGACATGGTGGGCCCATTCAAGGCAGTGGCGGCGGCATGACACACTTGCTTGTCACCGTGGATAAATTCACCAAGTGGATCGAAGCAAAGCCGATCAAGAAGCTGAACGGGCCTACTGCCGTGACATTCATCGCAGACATCACAACTCGGTACGGCGTGCCACACAGCATCATCATCGACAACGACACGAATTTTGCCAAGGGAGCATTGGCACGTTTCTGCGTGACGCAGGGCATCTAACTGGACCTAGCGTCCGTTGCCCACCCGCAGTCAAACGGCCAAGTCGAGCGAGCCAATGGCCTCATCCTTTCTGGCATCAAGCCCCGGCTGGTCGTGCCCTTTGGGCGCTTCGGCGGCTATTGGCTCGACGAGCTGCCGGCCGTCCTCTGGAGCCTGCGCACTACCCCAAACAAGTCAACCGGCTTCACCACTTTCTTCCTTGTATATGGCGCCGAGGCTGTCATCCCAACCGACATCGAGTTCGACTCGCCTCGGGTGACCATGTACACGGAAGCAGAGGCCAAAGAAGAACGAGAAGGCAGGCGTCGACCTCTTTGGAAGAAAGCCGGCTGTTAGCCCTCGGCGGTCTGCCATCTACCGATGGGTTTGCGCCGCTACCATAGCCGGAAGGTCAAGCCAAGATCATTTCAAGAGGGCGACCTTGTGCTCCGGCTGATCCAGCGAATAGCCGGCCAGCACAAGCTCTCGGCCCCTTGGGAAGGTCCCTTCGTCATTAGCAGAGCATTGGGAAACGACTCCTACTACCTAATCGACGCGCAGAAGCCGAAGGCACGAAAGAGAGATGATTCCGGCAAGGAATCGGAACGACCATGGAACGCCAACCTCCTCCGAAGACTTTTACAGGTTAAAATGCGGTATGTATCACGCTACCTTTTGTACTAAGTATGAGACAATGGGCCCCGAGGAGCACTCGGGGACTGCCACCTTTATCTATGAATGGCCAGTATCATGCTTATGATTTTGTTATTACACTTTTTTCCTCGTCCGGCACCGGGTTCGACTAGTCGGCCGGGGACCTCCTATGAGTTATATTCAAAGTTCCACCTGCGATCGAGACAAGTAGTGTGCGGCACCCAAGCCCTCTCTTGTCAAAAGCCGCAGCTCGAAGAACCGATTGTCCGGTGGCAAGAGTCAAAGCGTGAAAGGATGCCCACACGAAAAGCGGCTAAGGACTAACGAACTTATATAACAAAAAGCTGGCTTCCTCAATTGCCGGTGGCTACAAAAGTAGCCGGCCGGCCGACTTCATTCAACCACGCCACAATCCAACAAAGCTCAAGTACTTGCCTTCTCACAAATAGCCAAGTTCCTCCCGACCCGCAATTTGCCCGGAAGCAATTTGTTACAGGAAAGAAGGCGTAATCAAGGGAAGGCGGCAAAGGAAACAACCTAAGGATAAAAAGCAAACTCGAATGGAAGCCAAACACATGCATAATTATATTTACACTAAAGCCTTCGAAAGGCCGGCATTCAACATAGTCTGAATACACCCCCAGTGGGTGGAACTGCGCAAAGTTAATAAAATTTGTTCAAAGAGCAACAACAGAAAAGTGAGAGCGGCAAATCAAGCCAGCGGAGCAACAGGCCGAAGTCGAGCAGGTCGGCGGAGGCGGTAGTCTTGGCTGGAGGAGTGGCCGGTGGTGAGTCTCGGCACGATCTTCACCTGGCGGGCGGCTTGCCTTCGCGCGTGCCTCGTTGCTAGAGAACGCGATCAGGTGAAGGCTGGCTGGTCGCCGCCGTCTGGCGCGGCGTCTTCGCCGCCCTCCTCCTCGTCGTCTTCGGCTTCATCACTTTGGAAGCAATCTCCTCCGCCCGAGTCCTCGCCTACGCTGAGTTCAGCCGAACCATTCCTCGGCTGGGCGACTCATTGTCGTTCACTTGAGGCGAACACGCTGGTGTCGGTGTACTCGGCGATAAATGTGGCGCTGGATGATAGCCGTCCGCACCGCCACTAGCTCCTCGTCGACCTCCTGCCTCCAAGTGCTCGGTGGCGCGAGCTCAACCAGGATACCAGCCCGGACGAACTCCAGCGCCCGCCGGTGCGGATCGGCAGCGGAGGCCTTCGAGGCCTCGAGCAACTCCTTGCAACCTCCGGCCCGGTCGGCCAGTCCATTTGAGGTCTGCGAGATCACCTCGCCAGGCCAGAGAGCGGCCAATACTTGTGCCCCGGCACGCTGAAGCCGGCGGAGCATGTGATGAGCCGGCTGCAGCCGGGCCTGGATCGCCAAGAGCTGCTCCTCGAGCGTCCGGCTGGCATCTGGCACGATTGCGACCCCTGCTTGCCGGCGCGTCTCGCGGTGGGCCTTGATTGCTTGGCTGGCGGCAACGGAGTAGCCAGGGAAGTAATTTGCGTGAAGAACAAGGAAACGGCACAAAAATTAGAAGATGAACAAAAGGGCAAGGAGCAAGCAAAGGAGTGAGAAGAGGAAGGCGGCCTACCGTCGATCAGATCCTCCACCCGCCCATAACCCTCGCTCGGCGCTTGCTTTGTTTCAGCCCAGCCCGCCGCCTCGGTCTCGAACTCAGCCTTAAGGGCGGCCTCGATGTCCCGCGCCTTCTTCAGGGCCGCCTGGTGGCTCTCCTCCTGGTCGGCCAGCTTCTTGGCCAGGCGGTCGCGTTCATGGGCCAATGCGACGATCTCGGCCTCCTTGGCGTGAAGGGCGGTCTGGGCCTCGCCTAGCTGCCCCCTCAAGTCGGCATTAGCTCCTGCAAGCATGGAGAAAAAGGAAAAAAACAGTAAGGGAAAAGTCATCAGGGAAGATCCGACCCGGCTGCTCAGCAGCCGGCCCGAATCTCGTGGACTACACCCAGTGGGTGCGCTGACGCGCGCCCACTTGAGATAGAGGGAACCAAGTACTTACTCCGGCTATTTGTCAGATCGGCAGCCTTCTGGCTCAGCTCCTGGGCCTGGGAGTTGAAGGCGGCCGCGCGAAGATTGTGATACTCCTGAAAATCAGATGGAGTGTGTATAAGAACAAGATTTCTATCAAGGCCTGCTAAGAAGTTTCAAGCCGCCTGCTCAGCAGCCGACTCAAAACTCGGGGACTACACCCAGTGGGTGCGCTAACGCGCCCCCACGGAAGAAATCAAAAAAGAAATCGATCAAGGCCAGAAGACTCACCCGGACGACCGCGCGTGCAGCAAGGAACTCCTGGGTGTACCCGTTCTGACAAAGCGGCTGAGCACGAAGCGGCGTCGGACCTCTGTCTTTGCCACATTCAGCTCGGCCGCCCGCCGCCGGCGTCCACTGGACGTCTTGGCGGCCGCGCCTCAAGGTCTGTGGTCGTCGAGTTGGCACCCGCAGCCCTTTGCGGCTCGGCGTCGAGGCGCCTCTCCCACGCTGCCGGCAAAGCGCTGATTTACCTACCAGGTCCGCCCGCCGCCAACTCACCCCGGCCGGCCGAGGCGCCGCGATGGAGTCGACGCCTTGGCCCGCTCGGTCGGTGCGGCGTGGCGCCTCCCCCAGGATCGTCACGTCATCCTCCCTCCTCTCCATCACCGGCTGGTCGCGGTCGGCTTCCTCCGACGAAGGCACGGGGATATCGGGAGCCACGGCGCGAAGGGGAACGACGAGCTGCGGAGGATGATTGCGCAAAGCCTCCGCCTCCCTCTCTGTGGCCGCGGCTTCCGCCTGGGCCTTGGCCGCCGCGTCGGCTTGCGCCTCGGCCGACTTCTCCGCCGCCTCCTGGACGGCCCTCCGCTCCGCCGCTTACCGTTCCTCCTGAGCCCCCCGCGCGTTCCGCTCCGTTGCCTCCATGAGGTCGGAGCGGGGTCCACTCGGCGAGAGCTCGAAGATCCTCCCATCGGCCCGACTATGGAGGCGGCGTCAACCCGCTCAAGGGAAAGCGGCGCCCTGTTCAACAAACCAAGAAGACGGCTCAGATGAGCCCCAACCAAAAAAGACAACAAAAGTACAAGACACACAACACTTACGCCGAAACCGCTTGTGGCTGCTTCACAACCTTGCAGGCGGGCGCTTCGCAGCCGCCTCGTCTCGCTTGGTCGCCGCCCGTGGAGCTCTTGGGTTTCTTCGCCCGGCTGCCAAAGAGACCAGCAGCGGCCCAGCAACTTCTGTCGCCGCCCAGCGATTAAGCGCGGCGGAAGGTCCAGCGCCGACCGGCCGCCGGTGGCGGCGTGGGATAACCTCGGCCGTCATCCTCGGCGATCCCGAAGCTGGCCGTAAGGTCAGGGCCGCCTGCCTCTCCGCCGGTTGCGAATACGGCGTCGTCCATGGCGGCCGCCCCCAGGTCCGGGTCGTCGGGTTCGTCCACGGTACGGTCGGCCGAAAACTGGTGCTCCGGCCCTGCGGCTCCGGGCGCCGGTCGAAGAAGAGGGCTCTACTCAAAGACAAAGCCGACTAGTCAAGAGCCGGCTATCACGAACCCGGTAACAAAAGAAGAAGAAAATAAGGAAAAACTCACCACAGGCGGCGGGTCAGCCCGAGAATATGGCGCCTTGCCATACTGCCATTCCTCAGTGAGTTTGCAGTTGGAGAGTAATTCACCATGTAAGATACCTCGTCGCGAGGCATCCCTTTGGTGCTCAGCCGGCATGGGTCGAAGCGGCCGCTCATTTGGCAGATCATGTGTGGTCGGCTTTGGAGCGGCAGCACCCGGCGCTCCACGAAGGCGGCCACCAAGTCGGCCCCCACCAAGCCCTCCGATTGGACCATCACCCGGGCCGGTGTGGCGGTGTTCTGGCCAAGGTGGCGATCGGGCTCGGAAGGACCAAGACACCGGCCTCCCGAGGCGGGCGGCTCGTGGCCGGCAGATTGAGGTAGTCGCCTTCTTGGCGGCGGCGTTCTTCACGAGAAGTACGACTGCTGCCAAAGCTTCACCGACTGGATCAGCGGGATGGGCGGAAAAGGGTTGTTGTCGGTTGTCCTCCGCTTAGCGATGAAGGCGCCGCAGGGGGCAGGCACGCCCGCAGAGACTGTGTCGAGCTTGCACTGGAAGAACTCCCCATAGAGCTCCAGAGTGGGGAGGACTCCGAGAAAACCCTCACACAGGGTGACGAAGGAAGATAGCAGCATCACCGTGTTGGGGGTGATGTGATGCGGCTGAAGATTGTAGAAGTCGAGGAAGGAGCGGAAGAACCCGCTCGCCGGCAGGCCGAGGCCGTCTGGCTGTCTTGGCGGAAGATGACCCAGCGCCATCCTCCGGCGCCGTGAAATCTCCGCCTCGGCCGTGGCCAGATCTTCACGAGATCCTCGCCCGGCAAACGCCGCGTCCGGCGGAGCCAATCGATGTGATCTATATGGATGTTGGAGCCGTCCCACGAGCTCAGGGCGCCATGGGAACGTGAGGAAGGAAAGAGGCGCGGCGGCGGAGAGCACGGCCACGCGATGAAGGGGTCGCGGCGAGCCAAGATAGCTTCAGCGGCGGGCAGCGGTGGTGGCGTCTTTGCGGCGGTGGAAGAGTGAGGAAGAAAGTAGAGGAAGGAGGAGGCGAGGCGGCGTGCGAGCCTGCCCTCCTCCTCCCCTACTTATCGGCTCGGGCGGCCCGGAGCCGAGGGAGGCGGCGTGGGGAACGTGGGATTAACTGCACCCCTCCCCACGTCCGCGATTATGGCGCCCTAAAGGTGTGCTGAAACCGCCGCGAGAAGACGAGCAGTCCACTTGGGCCGCAGAGGATCCGCCCGTGGGCCGAGGCGTAGGCTTGGTAGGCCCTGGCCTGCGGCGACATCCCGTCGCGCGCCTGGGCTGGCAGGCTATTATGGCCACGTGGCGCGCAAGGTAACGCGCGGTCAACGCGCAAGCCGGCTCGCGTTCCCTCCTTCTAACTACGGAGCTTCCCGAAGACGGCGCACCCATTCAAGGCCGGCTCCTAGCTGCCGGCTTCCTAGGATAGGAAGCTGGCCGAGCTTCTCGTCCTCCTTTCGACCTCGAAGCCCAATCAGCTTCGGGGACTACTGTCGGAGTAAATGACCACGAGTAGCCTAGCCGGCTCCCCCTGGGGCTTCTGAAAAAATTACAAGCCAATCAAGCCATCCAACATCCAAGACATTGGGCCGCCTTCCCCCGGCCGGCTGTCACTTAGTCCGGCTGTCAGGAGGCAGCCTGGCCCCAAGACCCATAGAAGAAAGCCACGAAAGGGCCGGCTTCCGAGGAGCCGACTACCAGAGGGCTGACTTCGTGTAGCCGGCCACGAGAAGGCCGACTCCAAGGAGCCAGCCACCCCGCAGGCGGCCAAGGCCGCACCCTCAGAATCTGCACCCACATAACGGTGATGAGACGGGGTGTGGCTATAGTGAAGCCTGCCAGCCCCGCATCCTGGAGCGCGTGTGGCTACAGTGTGCCGTACGGGGCAGCCATCACCCGTCCGGCGCGGCACTGTTGCCATGTTGAATGTGAGGTCACCCACGACAGGCTGTCTGTACTACCCGCAGGCGGCGGGCCCCTCCGTTCAGAGATATGCCTGGAGGCGGCTCGGCCTCCCCCAGTCGGCCTGAAATATGGCCGGCTCCCCATAGCCGGCTCGTTCCCTCCCTTGAAGGAAGCACCTCACTAAGGAGACAAGACGAAGTGAGGCTACAGTGATCGCCGCCAAGGCGGCGGCACTGTAGCCATGCTTACCCCGACAAAGCCCTCGTCATCAGGATTGAGGCAACAGTAACCAGCCCCTGATAAAGGCCCTCAATGGTGGGGCCAGCCTGTCGACCAAGAAGCCGGCAGCCGGCAGGACCCACCAGTCGGCGGGCCCCAGCGGCCGGCAGAGAAGCCGGCGGACGAAGACACTTACAATGGAGACGGCTAAGGCCCACGCCTATCCGGATTACCATTGTACCCCTGGGGGGTAGGCCTATATAAACCCCCCCAGGGGACCCATGCAAAGGGTTGATCCCTTAGAGTTTTAGACACCACGTAGAGGGAAGAGGAGAGCTAGCCATGCCCTTCTTCTTCCTCTCACCAAACAGCTCAAGGAGCCTCTTGTAGCAACTTGTTCATCTAGTGATCATGCGGAGACCCGAAGAGCAGCGATGGGGGTGTTATCTCCACGGAGAGCCCAGCTGGGTAAGATTCGCCGGCGTGCATGTCTTCGCCTCATCCCGTTTCTAGGCACCGGCGATGTCTTAT
This sequence comes from Aegilops bicornis, assembly GCA_021605145.1. Lineage (NCBI taxonomy): Eukaryota > Viridiplantae > Streptophyta > Magnoliopsida > Poales > Poaceae > Aegilops > Aegilops bicornis. Next base: position 465,876,145 of record CM038671.1, read on the forward strand.
TGGCTCCCACTATGATTAGCCACCCGTTGGCATATGTCGCACCTACCACCCGACAATGACTTCCTTCCAGCCGTTGCGACGGTCTTGGTCTTGTTGCACCGAAACGGATGCCTTTGCTTGATATTCTTGCCTGCGCTTGCCCCCTTTGCACCAAAGAGGAAATAAGGACAACTTTGCGGCGCTGGCGCCCGCCTGGCGCCCTTGGTCATCATGGCTTGCGTAATGGGCACCTCGTGAGGTACCCGCCTTGATCTCTCCGCCTCCTCGCGAGCCAGCAGCGAGGCCGTGCACGAGGCTTCCGATCGTCCGCCCGCAATCTGGCCCACTCGCGAGGGTCTTGAGCTTGTCTTGATGAAGATGGGTCGTATTTGGGCCACCCCTTGAGCCATGCCGCGGGCGCAGCGAGCAAGTCTGGGTACCCCGTTCCCGAACGCCCGACAGTAGCCCCGGGCCCAAAGCGGCGCTGGACTTGGCTGAGCAGAGAAGCGAAGGGGCAAGTGCGAAGCGCCGCGGGCCCTAACAGCCTGCGGCCTCGAGCGCCACGTGGCGGATGATTAGACGTGGGCGGCTCTGCTCCCCCATGACGCCTCGGCAACTCCACGAATTGACAAGTCCCTGCATGCAAAGTGGGTCATGATTACATCCGATCTTGGAGGCCGGTGGTTGGCCTTCCCCGGCTATAAGTACGGGACGGCGCCTGCCCTTCCGGTCCATCCCCTCTTGCTTCTCCTCCTTCTTCATGGCTCCGCCAAAGAGGTTCTCGGCCGTGGAGAAAGGAAAGGCCCGCCAGGTGGAGCCTGACTCTCCCCCGCCCAAGTGCGGTCGAGGCTATCCTCGCAAACACCCTGTGGCTCCCATGGTGGCTCCTCGCGGCCGTGGAGGTGATCTCCCGCGTGATGACGGGCGGCAGGCCGTTGCTGGGGGGCGCGCTATGGCCCCGCGACCCCCTAGGCCGCGCTTCCACTCGGCAGAGGTGCTGCCGGAGTTCGTTGTGTGGTCGTGAGCCGGCACCAACACCGGCTCCAGCTTCCTCGCTTCCTCCTAGGCGAGCTTCCGGCCGGCGCCCAGGCGGCCTGGCTTCAGGCGGATGGTTGCTGCAGCCGGGCCTCCTGGGCTTCGCTGGAGGTCTCTACAGCCGGGAGCGTGGCCCTGACCCGCGGCTGGCAAACGTTTCCCCGCGCGCGTGGTCTGAGCCGGCGATGCACCCTGCACTTCAAGTTTGACGGCGATGCCACCCTCTACGTGAGGGTGTTCGGGGAAGATGGTCGCCGGGCTGGGTGCTGCCCTGAGAACGACGACCGCGGCCGTGGGCCCAGCCCCAGCTGACGATGAAGGCGGACAAGCAGCGTGGTCGGCGGCGCTCGGGGTTCATCGAGCTTCGACGGCTCTTCGTCGGGCAGCGGCTCCTCTAGCGGTGGCCGCGATCAGCCTCCGTGCCGCCGCGCCCGCCTGGAGGGAGGTAGTGGGTCTGCCCGCCGTCACGCCTCGGTGAAGCGCGAGATGGAGTCCGCGTGAGCTCCGGAGGCAGTTCGAGTCTCCACCGCGAGTTGGTGTCGTGCGAGTCGCGCCTGTTTTGTTCTTTTTTCCTTTTCCTGCGCAAAGAGACAGTAGTGTAGGGCCCCGCGGGGGCGTGCTTGGACTATTGCTGTTAATTATCGTATTGTTTCCGCTATTTTGGTATTATGCCTTTGTGCCACATGCATGCGCGTAGAAATTACTTAGCTCGGGGGGGGGGGGGCTGTCGTGGCCTTTGCTTCCCGAGGCCGAGGCCTCGTCGAACGCTTCATGTCCTGCGGAGGTTAGTCTGGAGAGGTAGCTCCCGGTCTCAGCTGTGGAGGCGACCGGCCCAGGTCATGTGTTCGTGTCGCGGTGCCCGTGGGGCACGGACTGGAGGCGTGCTCCTATAGTGGACCCGGGTAAGGAAGCCTCAAACGATAAGAGGCAGAAGCAGCTTCAGGGTGCCCATGGCGGCTCCCTCGCGAGACTTCTTGTGAGAGAGATCGAGGCGGGAGAGGCGAAAAGGCAAGGAGTCACAAGCCAAAGATGGCAACAACTTCAATAAAACTTCAAATGGGAATGAACAAGCCAACTGCAGAAAGCAAATGAGAAAAGCCGTGTCCGGCACCTAATCTAGTCTTCGACGTCTTCTCACCAGCACGGAGCTAAGTGCTGCCACTGGGCATGGGAGGGAGCCTCAGGGCCTGAGGCTGGCGCTCCTGAGACTCCGGGGGCTGTACAGCCCCAATTCATTATTACGTGAGAGTGTCACGGGCGGCGAGCTTCACAGGCATTGGCCTTCTTCATAGGCTCCGGGCCTTTTTCAGAAAGATGAACTTCACAGGCGCTTGCCTTCTTCACAGGCACCGGGCCTTTTCCAAAACGCAACAGCTTCACAGGCATTCGCCTTCTTCACAGGCTCTGGGCCTTTTCCAAAACGCAACAGCTTCACAGGCATTCGCCTTCTTCATAGGCTCCGGGCCTTTTCCAAAACGCAATGTCTTCAAAGGCGTTCGCCTTCTTCACAGGCTCTGGGCCTTTTCCAAGACGCAACAACTTCACAGGCGTTCGCCTTCTTCACAGGCTCTAGGCCTTTTCCAAGACGCAACAGCTTCACAGGCGTTCGCCTTCTTCACAGGCTCTGGGTCGTTTTAGGGATAAAACCTCCAGAGGTGCTGGATGATCCACGCGTTCTGGACGGGCACCCCCTCCTGAGTCTCCAAGCGCGCGGAGCCGGGACTGGAAACATGAACAAGCTTGAACGGGCCCTCCAACATGGGAGAGAGCATATGCAATCCCTCCCTGGAAAGAACCCACCTGAGCACGAGGTCTCCTACCTCGAGAGTCCTGGGGCGGATGTTGCGGCAGTGGTATCGCCGTAGCGCTTGTTGGTATCTTGCCGCTCGCGGTGCTTCCCGACGATGCTCCTCCCCGGCCACGAGGTCCGTCCCCGCATGGCGTCTGCTGCGCCTCGTCGAGCGCTAGGACCCGTGCGGAACGACGTCGACCTCATGAGAATCTTGCTTCAGCTCCGTGAACCAGGAAGAACGGTGTCTCGCCGGTTGGCTTGGTCGCGGATGCGTGCGGATGGACCCACGACATGGGTGAAGCTCGTCGTACCAACCTCTGCCGCGGGCCTCCGACTTCTTCTTGAATGTCCTGGTCTTGAGGCCTCTCAAGACCTCCGCGTTCAACCGCTTCGGCTGGACCGTTGCTCGTGGAGTGCGCCCTTTGGCGTAGCATACCTGCGTCCCAAGGTTAGCACGGTATGTTTTGAAGAGGTTCTTTGGTGAACTGCGAACCGTTGTCGGTGACGATGCGGTTCGGCACCCCGAACCGGCTCACGATGCCCTTGATGAATTTGACCGCATAACCCGCGGGGATGGTGCGGACGACTTCCACTTCAGCCCACTTGGTGAACTTGTCCACGGCGACGTAGTGGTAGCGATAGCCCCCTGGCGCCCGAGGAAATGGGCCCAGGATATCCAGCCCCGGATTGCGAATTGCCACGAGAGGGGTATAGTTTGCGAGAACCGCCCGGTGATGGATCTGCCTTGGCATGGAATTGGCGAGCCTCGCAAGCCTTCAGCGATTCGACGGCATCATTGGCGCGATGGGCCAATAGAATCCGCTGCGGAGCATGCCTTGCCTTAGCGAGGGTCCGCGATGATGAATGGTGCCCACAGTCTCCACCGTGTATATTCGCCAGTAGTTCCTTCCCTTGCTCCCTGGAGATGCAGCGTAGGAACACATCATTCGGTCGCCTCTGGTAGAGCTCTCCATCCCTGATGCAGTATGTTGTGGCTTGCCGCGCCACACGCTCCGCTTCCTCCTCCTTCTCTGGCAAGGTCCCTTGCGTCAAGTAGCTCCGGAGCTCTGTGATCCAGCACCCCTTGTCGGTGTCAAAACCGGCGGATCTCGGGTAGGGGGTCCCGAAATGTGCATCTAGGCGGATGGTAACAGGAGACAAGGGACACGATGTTTTTACCCAGGTTCGTGCCCTCTCGATGGAGGTAATACCCTACTCCTCTTGATTAATATTGATGATATGGGTAGTACAAGAGTAGATCTACCACGAGATCGTAGAGGCTATACCCTAGAAGCTAGCCTATGGTATCATTGTTGTTCGTCCTACGGACTAAATCCTCCGGTTTATATAGACACCAGATAGGTTAGGGTTACACAGAGTCGGTTACAATGGTAGGAGATCTACATATCCGTATCGCCAAGCTTGCCTTCCACACCAAGGAAAGTCCCATCCGGACACGGGACGAAGTCTTCAATCTTGTATCTTCATAGTCTAGGAGTCCGGCCAAAGATGATAGTTAGGCTAGCCGGACACCCCCTAGTCCAAGACTCCCTCAGTAGCTCCCGACGCCTGGTGTTGTCAGATTCTGAAGCAGAATCCTCTCCTGAGAACAAGGAGGAGGAAAAAGAAGTCTCTCCCCCAGCGGGGGAGGAGAGGAAAAGGAAGGCCGTCCCAATTGGGGAGGCCGGAGGGTCCAAGAAGGGGAGAACCCTTCCTCCGGACTTCTCCACCAACGCCGACGACGACGATGAGGAATGGCCGACAAGGGCCAAGCCCCTGGCGAGATCGTAAGTGTCCGGATACCCATGGTTCTTTTCATTGCATAGTGTTCTCTAATGCCGAACAATCATGCAGCCTGCCCAAGGGCGAGCTCGCCGCTTCGTCAAGCGGGTCCCTGAGTTCATCGGAAATGGAGAGTACTTCACTTCCGGCCGCCTCCTCACCTCACGCTGCGGACGACACCGGGGTGGGGCCCCAAGGGGGGCCTGGTCAAGAGGAGGTGGCGCAGGAGGCAACCTCCCGGACTCCAGGCGCGTGGGGGGCAAGACCCCCAGGGGCTCTAAGCCCGACCCTTGTCCGGACTCCACACCGGAACCTTCAGTGGTTCCGGAGTCAGGCAAGCGGTCCCTTCGTAGGAAGGGTAAGACGCCGGTGTCCTCCGTCCAACCGGAGGCACCGGATAGCTTACTAGAGGCGCTTAACAGCGCCTCCATCGAGGAGGAGCACCGCACTGTTATGAGTCACGGTGATCCGAACGATTCGATCCGCCAAGAGCGGGGTGACCAAGCTATCAGCCTTCTAACAGGCTTTGAGGTAAGTTTAGAATATGTAAAAATATTACCGCATAGGCAGTAGCCCTCGATGCTTAGTTCGGTGTTAGGAAGAAAAGCGGACTAAGGATCTAAAAGATATATGCAGGAGTCTAACATAAGTATGTCAATATGGGAATACAAGCTGCTGCTGGCTGACCTCTGCCCGCTCATTGCGGAGGTCGATGCATTGAAGCGAGCCTCGGCGGTCGAGAACGAGCTCGGCCTTGCCAAGAAGCAGCTCGAGGACAAGGAAGGTAAGTAATACCTTATTAAAGAAATACCTTATAGAAAGGTTTTGGTTGCAAAAATAACAGGAATAACATGGAGTGCTGCGGGGCCCACGAGCAGGTGGCGACCACGAAGGAAGCGATGTCCGTGGCTGAAAACAAAGTGGCCGTGGGCGCACCCGAGCGAGAGAAGGGGGGCGCAGGTGGCGGAGGTGCTTGGCAAGAGCTCCAGGCTCTCGTGAAAAAACACGAGGGTTTGGAGCGTGACTCGAAGAACCGAGAGTCCGAGCTTGCCTCGGCTCTTGAGAGTGCCAAAGCTGCTAAGGCCGAGGCCAAAAAGCCCTCCAAGAAATTGAGTCAATAAAGAAGATAGCGGCGGGTAAGGCATTCTTTATGCAAAGCAAGCATGTAAAAGTGAATTACCTATTACTTACCCGGATTCGGAGCTCTCCAGGAGCATTCGCAGATCTGCCCCGTAGTGTGTCCGATCTTTGCTGCGTTCTACCGCGCCAAGGAGGGAGCTCGGCGGAAAGGTGTTACGGTCTTAGTATCTTGAGGCGGACATCCAGTGCCCCTAAGCGACCAGCTGAAGCGGCTGGTCGAGCTCCTAAGGTCGCCGAACAGGCCATAAAAGGGCCTCATAGTTTGGCTGTGGCCATTGGAAGCCATGCACAGGAGCTACTTTGGGCTAGTCTCTTGCTGGTGGACGCATGTCCAAGGATTGAAGTCATCAAGCGCTCCGTCTGCATTGAAGGTGCCCATCGGGCCCTTGCCCGTGCCAAAGTGCACTGGGGCAAGCTGGATGTGGAGAAGCTTGTGACGGACGGGCCACCGAAGGGCAAGGAGCATCGCACGCCCGAAATGTACTATGAGGGCCTCCTGAAGGGTGCCATTGTATAGCGGATGAGTGCTCCAAAGATGTAATTTTGAATAGACTCGCATTTGTTATCCTGTATGCTTTGAAAACTTGTTCATATGCGCTAAGCAACGCTTATTAATTTAAAATATTGCCTTCATGCGGCCGTTTATCAAATTTGAGAGATGGCAAGTCGTTGGCTTCACCCCATGCATGAAGTCTTTGGGGTGTTCGGGATAAATATGAGCGATCTTGTTCCCATTCTTGGGTCCATCGAGGGAGGCGCTCAACGCAACGAACAAGGCAATGCTTGAACACTCTCACTTAGCCATAGAATTCTATAATTTTAAATTTCGGCGAAGCCCCTAGTATTCGGAAGACCGAGTTCGGGGCGCTATCCACGCCTTGGACGGACAATGCCGGTTCCTCGCTCTAAGCGGCATAAGTCTTTAGGGACCGAAAAAACCTCTCGAGCAGGGACCCGGCTCTCGCCCTATCATGGCCAGTCAGTTTAGCTTTCTCCTTTGAGGTGCTCAACCCAGCTCAACTGGGGCACAATCACAGTGGTTCTCCCGGTGCTACCTTAGCCGATACAACGGAACGTAAGGTACGAAAACACGGGAGCCGGGCAAACCCAACTATTGACCCAAGACATGATTCGGAGCCGATTCATATAATGCTATAAGTTCGGGGTGCCGCACTTGTGGAAGTGTTCGGACTTATCACACCATAATTTTGGGGTACTTAAGCCCCTGGTGTATTGGCCGTACCAAAGTGTACGGGTGCAACATGTCATGAAAAGAACATATATATAGATAAAAAAGGCAATAATAGGCAAGAGCTATATATTGGTTATTAAAAAGAAACTGCAAATGAAAGCAGGACGATACAAATTGTGCGATAAGCAAGGGATGGGACTATTTAACATGTCCCCTCGAGGGTAAGCTGAGGATGGTATGTAAAAGCAGGTATAATGCTCGTAGTAGAGACCACACGGACACTTTCGGCGCAGTTTTACGCTTCCACAGCTGTTGCATCGTGTATTCGGGCGCGAATGCCGGACAGGTCTTCCGGAGAACAGAGTCCTGAAAGTAAGAAGAAAAAAAGAATGACACAATTGGGAGCCCCAGTGCGGTTGAGCCGCGTGCAGGCGTGCAGTGGTCGATGCCCTCCCCTTATGCCCATGGTATCTCCAGAGCGTAATTATGTACGCGTAGTACTGGCTTCACAATTTCGCGAGGGCTGGGGTTGGGGCCGGATTGCTACGCATGCTTGAATCGTGCCATGCGGTCTTGTTGTAGGTTACTCCGGGCGCGCTTGACAGTGTCCGGACTTTTAGTGGCCGGACTCGAGAATTGCTGTGAGAGGCTGCTTTGTACCTCCGCCGCAAGGGCCGCCGTGTGCTCCTCCGTTCGGAGAGAGCGTTCGGTGTTTCCGTTGACCGTGATTACTCCTCGAGGGCCTGGCATCTTGAGCTTGAGGTATTCGTAGTGCGGCACCGCATTGAACTTTGCAAATGCGGTTCATCCGAGCGATCGTGATAGCCGCTTCGGAGCAGGACTATGTCGAAGATTAACTCTTCGCCGGAAGTTATCCGGGATCCGAAGACCACTTCGAGTGTAACTGAGCCCGTCTGATTGGCCTCTACACTCGGTATGACGCCTTTAAAGGTCATCTTTGTAGGTTTAATCCTTGAGGGTCTATGCCCATTTGCGCCTTGTATATCTGATAAAGCGAGTTCGAGGCGTGCCGCCGTCCATCGGGACTCTAGTGAGGTGAAATCCGTCAATAATTGGGTCAAGAACCAATGCGGCGAAACCGCCATGACCGATGCTAGTGGGGTGGTCCCTTGATCAAAGGTGATCGGGCAGGAAGACCATGGGTTGAACTTGGGCGGCGGCTCCATCGCGTATACGTCCCTTAGTGCACGCTTCCGCTCCCTTTTGGGTATATGGGTTGCGTATATCATGTTCACCGTCCGCACTTGTGGGGGGAAACCCTTCTGTCCTCTATTGTTCGGCGGCCGGGGCTCTTCCTCGTCATCACTGTGTAGCCCCTTGTCATTGAGTTCGGCACTTAGCTTGCCTGCTTGCTTGAACACCCAACAATCTCTGTTGGTGTGATTGGCTGGTTTTTCGGGGGTGCCATGTATTTGGCACAAGCGATCGAGTATTCGGTCCAAGTTGGATGGGCCCTGGGTATTTCTTTTGAATGCTTCTTCCGCTGACCGGGTTTAGAGCCTCTGAATCCGGCATTGACTGCCATGTCCTCATCATTGTCGCCGTTAATGCGGCGCTTGTTCTTATTATGACGCGACACGCCATTGCTGTCCTTGGTATCCGAACTACCAGGGTTTTTGGTAAAGTTGTTACTACGAGCTAGCCAGCTGTCCTCTCCCGCACAAAAGCGGGTCATGAGTGTTGTGAGGGCTGCCATGGATTTCGACTTTTCCTGTCCTAGGTGCCGGGCAAGCCACTCGTCGCGGATGTTATGTTTGAAGGCTGCAAGGGCCTCTGCATCCGGACAGTCAACGATTTGATTTTTCTTTGTTAGGAACCGTGTCAAGAATTGTCGGCCGATTCTTACGGCTGCTGAATTATATGGCTAAGGTCATCGGCGTCACGGTGGTCGCACATATATGTGCCACGGAAGTTATCAAGGAATGCGGCTTCCGTGTCCTCCCAACAACCAATTGATTCCGCGGCAAGCTGTTAAGCCAATCTTGAGCTGGTCCTTTAAGCTTGAGGGGAGGTATTTGATGGCGTGTAGATCATCACCATGGGCCATGTGGATATGGAGGAGATAGTCCTCGATCCAGACCGCAGGATCTGTGGTACCATCGTATGATTCGATGTTTACGGGTTTGAAGCCCTCGGGGATTTGATGATCCATTACTTCATCTGTGAAGCATAGTGGGTGTCTTGGCGCCTACGTATTGGGCTATATCACGGCGTAGCTCATATGAGCTTTGTCTCATCGTGTTCAGCCCGGCGGATTTCTTTGTATCCGACGTGACGGTTATCATCACGTGTCGTGGGGCGCCCACGCGATCCGTAGATTGATCTTGTATGTTTTTCCTTATCCTCCAATATATCTCGCAAGTCCGGTGCGTTTTCCCGTGCCTTGGTACTTTTTGAGCGGCGTCGGGGTGTGGCTTGAGCGGAGGGCCGAGAGGCTTCTCTGTCGCTGACCACGCAGGGTGGCTTGATCTGCCATGTCGTCTTGTTGGTGACTTGGGTGCTTCCTCCTCTGATCGAGGCAACGACCTGCGTTTGGGGTAGCTTTTGGAGGCGTTGAGTTCATACTCTTCGGCTGCAAGGACTTGATCCATCATCGACTAGCGAGTCTTGGTCAGCTCTAAGCTGTTGCTGCTTTTTCTTGAGGCTGCTTGCCGTGGCTATAAGCCTGCGTTTGAAAGCAGCTCCTGTTGGCGGGATCCTCGGGCTGTGAATTAAATGCGTCGTTGAGGCTTGCCTCATCTTGAAGGAGGCGCATAATTATCGTCCTCTACCTCTCTTTCTGCCCGCCTTTGTCGTGCGGACTTGCTTCTCCCTCCTCCTGCTGACCGAGTCTGCTTTGGAGGGGTTGTCTTCGCCTTGTCCCGGTGTTATTATCCCCCTTGCGGAATCACCGTTTTCTTTGTGGCGGGATTTAGGCGGCGCCCGCCCGTCGGCGCTTGGGCTGTTTCTTGGAGGGTCATCCACCGTTGTTCCATCGCCGTTCCCATCTTTTGGGATGTCCACCATGTATATGTCGTATGATCTTTGTGGCCTTCCGATTGCCTGTAGGCGCTGGGTCTTGGTTGTCTCCGGCATCGTCAGTCCATACCGTCGATGTCTTGGTCAAGTCGAGCATGTCGGTTAAATCATCGATAGTGGCTAAAAAGTGGGTGGTGGGTGGGTGTTGAATTTCTTCGTCGTCTGTATCCCAACCTTCCTGACCGTAGTCCGGCCAGGGCTCTCCGGATAAAGAGAGATACTTTAGTGAATTAAGGATGTCGCCAAAGGGCGAGTGCTGAAAGATGTCCGCGGTAGTGAACTCCATGACCGGCGCCCAATCGGATTCGATTGGTAGGGGCGCGGAGGGTTCGGAGTCCGGAGAGGAGTCCGGCACCTTGGAGTCACGGTCTTCACAAAGGACAGGGATTGTATTCGGCTCAATCGCCATAGAGATCGTAGCCCCCGAGGCGGTGTCCAACCACTCGTCCTCGATCGGGGAATCTTGCTCCGGATTAAGGGTCGGGCGGGCCGTGCGGCCTCGAGGACCTTGTTGACCGTGACAGAGCTAGATCGTGCCCATCGAGACAAGGTCTGGCCTTGGCTTGGCTGCGGCTCGAATCCGTCGAAGATCAAGTCTCCGCGGATGTTGGCCGTGTAGTTTAAACTTCCAAATCTGACACGATGGCGAGGCGTAGCTTTCGATGTGCTCCAGATGGCCAAGCGAATTGGCCCGCAGTGCAAAGCCGCCGAATACGAAGATCTATCCGGGGAGAAAAGTCTCACCCTGGACTGTGTCGTTGTTGATGATCGAAGGAGCCACCGGGCCTATAGGCGACGACACAGAGGAACTCTCAATGAAAGCACCAATGTCGGTGTCAAAACCAGCGGATCTTGTGTAGGGGGTCCCGAACTGTGCGTCTAGGCGGATGGCAACAGGAGACAAGGGACACAATGTTTTTACCCAGGTTCGGGCCCTCTTGATGGAGGTAATACCCTACTCCTCCTTGATTAATATTGATGATATGGGTAGTACAAGAGTAGATCTACCACGAGATCATAGAGGCTAAACCCTAGAAGCTAGCCTATGGTATCATTGTTGTTCGTCCTACGGACTAAAACCCTCCGGTTTATATAGACACCGGATAGGTTAGGGTTACACAGAGTCGGTTACAATGGTAGGAGATCTACATATCTGTATCGCCAAGCTTGCCTTCCACGCCAAGGAAAGTCCCATCCGGACACGGGGCGAAGTCTTCAATCTTGTATCTTCATAGTCTAGGAGTCCGGCCAAAGATGATAGTTCGGCTAGCCGGGCACCCCCTAGTCCAGGACTCCCTCACCCCTCCTGAGGCTCCATCGTCAAGAGTAGGCGCGCTCCTGAGGCCGGGCCATAGACCGGGGCTCCCGAGGCTGGCGGCTGGGGGAGCTCCTCCCGAGGCTGCACCGTGCTTGACAGTGATGGCATGGCCGAGGGCTTGAAGAGCCGCTCCTCGAAGACGCCAGGCTCCTGAGGTAGCCGCCTGGATGCTCGTTTGGCGATGTCGTCGGACTCCTGATTGGTGCCACAAAGCACATGCTGCAACTCCAGCCCTCAGAACTGCTTCTCCATCCTGCGGACCTCCGCAAGGTAGGCTTCCATGTGCTCATCCCTCGGCTCGTATACCTTGTTGGAGAAGTTGATGAGGAGTTGTGAATCACCCTTGATGGTAAGGCGCTTCACACCTAGGGCAGCCGCGGCCTTCAGGCCTGCTATTAGGCCTTCATATTCTACTATGTTGTTGGAGACCTTTTCTCCATGCTGGAAACAGAGCTGCGCGGCGTAGTAGAGCTTGTCTTGAGCAGGAGATATAAGCACCGCACCAGCCCCCGCGCCGTGCCTGGAGAACGCCCCGTCGAAGTACATGACCCAACCGTCCGGTGCCTCGCTTCCCGGGGAGAGGGATCGATCCTCATCAGCCTTGAGGCCCGGCGCCTCCGTCCATTCTACCACGAAATCCGCCAAGGCGGCCCCCTTGATGACTCTGGTTGTGCTGAATTCGAGCTGAAACGCTTGCAGTTCAATGTTCCACTCAGCGACTCTTCCAGCTGAGTTAGGGCTCCTGAGGACCCTTTCCAAAGTACGCTGTTGAGACAACCTTGATGGGGTGGCCCCAAAATAATGTCGCAGCTTGCGCGAGGCCACCAATAAGCGAGGAGGAGTTTACGAGGCATGGGGCACCGCGCCCTCGCATCCTGCAACACTGTGCTGACGAAGTACACAGGGTGTTCAACGAGGTTGGTAGTGCTGGTGTCGATGGCGCCCTCCGGAGACCGTGGCGCCTCCCGAGACTGTGGAGCCCCCAGCGGCTGGTCGCCAGTGGGAGGGGTCTCTTCTGTCCCGAGTGCGTTTCCCTGCGGTGGTTGGTCCTTCTCGGCTGCGGTAGTGGTCTCTGTGGGTCTTCCTTGATCCTGCTTCGCCTTGACCCGGTCAGCTGCCGCGGCTTTGGTCCGACGCTCCTCCCTAACCGCCACCAGGGCTGCGCTGGCGGAGTAGGGAGTGGCTGCAAATGAAACACCGAGGGGTTCTGAGGCCTTGAGGCCACCATTATCGGAGGGCTGGTTAGGTACCTCTTGAGATCTTGGAACGCTTTGTCGGACTCTTCCGTCCATTCAAAGGGCCCCTTTTTCATCATCAGCTGGAATAAAGGCAGCTCTCGAACCCCCAACTTGGAGAAGAAGAGTCCTAGTGATGTCACGCCCGGTGAGCTTACGCATTTCTCTGAGGGTCTTTGGCGGGCTCATGTCCTCGACCGACTTGACCTTTTACGAGTTAACCCGATGCCTCGGTGGGACACGAGGAAGCCCAAGAGCTTCCCGAGGGGACCCCAAACACACACTTCTCCGGGTTGAGCCGCAGGTTCACCGTGTTGAGGCTCGTGAAGGTTTCCTCCGAGTCTCGTGATCAGGGTCTTGGCCTCGCGAGACTTCACCACAATGTCATCGACGTAAGCCTCCACATTCTTCCCGAGCTGCGGGCCCAAGGTGATGTGCATCAGCCGCTGAAAGGTCGCCCCTGTGTTGCGCAGCCCGAACGGCATGCATGTGTAGTAGTACACCCCACACGGGGTCAGGAAAGCCGTTTTTTCCACATCTTCTACCGCCATCTTGATCTGGTGATACCCAGAGAAGGCATCCAAGAAACATAACAGGTCGCTTTTCGGCGGTGGAATCGGTGATCCGATCGATCACGAGGGAGCGGAAGCGGATCTTGCGGGCAGGCTTTGTTGAGGTTGGTGAAGTCGGCCTTTTATCGTTCCTTCCCCCCTTTCTTTGGCACGACGACTGGGTTGGCCAACCAATCAGGGTATCGGACCTCGCGAATGACCCCTGCAGCTTCCAACTTGCGGATCTCTTGGACGATGAAAGCCTGCTTTTCAGTGGACTGCCGCCTTGCCTTCTGCTTCACGGGGCGGACATTGGGGCACACGTTGAGGTGGTGCTCGATTACGCCTCTAGGGATCCCAGCCAGCTGATCAGGCTCCCATGCAAATACCTTCTTGTTTGCACGCAGGAACCTAACCAGGGCCTCCTCCTGCTCGGGCTCAAGGTTGGCGCCTATGGTGAAGGTGGCGTTAGAGGATCCGTCCTCGTCGACCAGTATCTGCTTAGTTTCTGCCTTGTCTTGGGTGAACAATTGCTTCTTCTTGGCCGACGCAGCCCCCTTGGGATCAGGGGCGTCTGAGTCGGCAGGCTGCGCCGCCGCCGCCGCCTTGAAGGCAAGCTTGAGCAATTGCAGCGCATCCCCGGTGTCTCCGGACACTGTGAGGACGTCGTTGCTCCCGGGCATCTTCATGAGGTTGTACGCTGGGTGAGTCACGGCCATGAATCAGGCCAGTGCTGGGTAGCCGAGGATGGCGTTGTATGGGAGGCCGATGGGGGCGATGTCGAAGTCGATTAGCTCCGTGTGGAAGTTGTCGTAGCTGCCGAAGGTTACCGGGAGACGGATCTACCCCAGGGAGCTGGATGACCCGCCCCCGACGCCCAAGAAGGGCCGGCTGGGCTGAAGCCGCTTCGGTGGTATGTGAAGGAGGCTGAAGGCTTCAACCGAGAGCACGCTGAGGCCCGCGCCGCTGTCGCTGAGAGTCCTGGTGACGGCTGCCTGGCAGATCGTGGGGGTGCACAGCATTAGGAGCGCGCCCGAGCAGGCTAAGTTGGAGGGGTGGTCCTCCGAGCTGAAGGCCAGATCGGCCTTGGGCGCTGACCGACCTGGGGGAGCCCCCTGCCACGTGGAGGCAGCGCCTACCTAGTGGACGAATGGCTTGACGTGGCGGCCTGAAGGTGGCGCCTGCGAGCCGCCCAGGAGTGCCGCGATGACCGGGGGCACCGGCGCAGCGTGCTGGGCGAGGAAGAGGTTGCGCAGCTCTTCCCAAGAGGCCACGGAAGCCGCCGGTAGGTGGAGCAGCCACATCTTGTGGGCGTCGGTGAGGGCCATGGGAAGCCAGTTAGCCATGACCACGTAAATGCCTCCTGCCGAGGATGGCCTCCTTGTACGCCCGATGGGAAGGCCATGGATCGGTCGTGCCGTTATGGCAGCGGCGTCTCCGACTTGAACTTGTCCGCCACCGCACTGTCGCAAAGGCTGGGGCCAAGGCTCGAGCCCCCAGCCCCATGTGTGGCCAGCAGCAACCGGAACGGGTGGCGCGCTGCTCTTCGCAGGGCAAGTCGCGGTGTCGGCGGAGAGCGGTCGGCGGAAGAGAAAGCCCCGGCGCACCCCTACCTGGCGCGCCAAATGTCGGATTTCGGGTTCCGGCAGACCCTCTAGATTCGAACACCGGGGTGCGCGCGGAGATCTCGCCCTCTACCTACCTGCACCTCGCCGCCTCGCTAGGATCTAAACTATGAAAGGAACAACACAAGAGGCACAAGGTTTATACTGGTTCGGGCCACCATTGTGGTGTAACACCCTACTCCAGTGTGTGGTGTGGTGGATTGCCTCTTGGGCTGATGATGAACAATACAAGGAAGAACAGCCTCGCGAGAGTCTGTTCTTGGCTGGTGCGATGAACTGCTAGGGGGAGTTCAGTCGCTCTCTCTCTGCTGTTTCAAGGTGCTGGATCCTCTCCCTCTACCCTGTGGGTGGCTAGTCCTATTTATAGGCAAAGGCCCTGGGCCTCTTCCCAAATATTGAGCGGGAAGGGCGCCAACAATTGGCCATTTTGAAGGGGAACATCTAGTACACTTATCCTGACCAAAGTTGGTCCTCGCCTGCCAAAGGCTCTGGTGGTGACGCCATCTTGGGCTCCACGATGACTTCCTTCCAGACGTTGCGACGGTCTTGGTCTTCTTGCACCGAAACGGATGCCTTTGCTTGATACTTTTGCATGCGCTTGCCCCCTTTGCACCAAAGGGGAAATAAGGACACTGCACAGGCTGGCGCCCGCCTGGCGCCCTTGGTCGTCATGGCTTGCGTCATGGGCACCTCGTGAGGTACCCCGCCTTGATCTCTCCGCCTCCTCGCGAGCCAGCATGACGAGGTCGTGCCTGAGGAGGCTTCCTGTCGTCCGCCCCATGAGGCTTGGCCCCTCGCGAGGGTCTTGAGCTTGTGTTGATGAAGATGGGCCGTGCTGGGCCACCCCTTGAGCCACGCCGCAGGCAGGCAAGTCTGGGTACCCCCTGTAACGCCCCAGATACAACTTTCCATATTAGTGACTCCAACTCTTGCCTTTTCCGGAGATGTGTTATGATATTTTCCTTCGTGGTTGGGTTTTTGTCTTTTGTTTTGCATTTTGTTCATGGCGTGCATCTCATCTCATCGCATCATCCGCATTGCATCCGCATGTTTTCATAAAAATCGTTGTCGTTTGTAGTTGCCGCTTCTCTCTTTGTCTCCGTTTATCTTTTGTCAAGCCCTCTTGTCTTCGTCGACCTCTCTCATACCCCCTCGTGCGCGTCCGAAACCTTCCCCGAACCCGAACCGCACGGTCACGACCGATGGGTCCGGATCATTACCGCTCGATTTCGATCGAAGGATCCAGATTAGCCCCTAGCCAAACACCCACCTACTATAAATAGTAGTGCAATCATCAGACAAATCCCTAATTTCTAGGGATCTTCTAGCCGCCGCAGCCCGTCTCATCACCCAGCTCGGGATCCCCATCCCACCAACCACCACAGCCCGAGCTCCACCTCGTTTTCCCCACCGGACCAATCCATCAATCCACCTCCCTCCATCGATCTCCGAGCGCCTCTGCAGCCTCCTGCGTCTAATCTAGGGAGAGCAGCACCCTCCTGTGCTCCTCCACGACGTGCTCCTTCCACTGAGCCCCGCGCCTCTCCTCCAGTTCGCCCGCCGTTGACCCCGGCGAGCAGTTCTACCGGCGACCACGACCAGCCACCGTCTCGCCGTTCCCCTGCCTCGGCCTCGCACCCCGACGGCCACTTCGTCAGCCTCGTCACCGCCGTTGAACCGCAGGCCAGCACCTTGCCTCCTCCTCCCGTCCTCTTCTTCGGCTTCCCCTCTCTCTAATCCCTCTCTCTCCCAGATACTCCGTCGCCATGGATGCCAGCCGCTGCATCGCCTCTGCATCGAGCGCCGCTCGACCCCGCGTTGACCCGTCGCCCCGCCAAGTCCATGGAGCCGCTTTGCCTGCTGCTTCTGCTGCTTCCTGCATCGTTCGCCGCCGCCAAGACCTTGCCTCGCCGGATCCGCCTCCATCGGCCTTCGTTCGGCGTGCCGCCGCCGGGATCCGCTCGCCTTCTCACCGACCCGCTGCTTCCCGCGCCTGCCAGCCGCCGCCAAGTCCCAGCGCGTGCCCACGAAGACTCTGCTTCCAGTGATGCCGCCTTGTTCGTTCTCTGCCGCGTCAGGAGATGCTCGATCCGGTCCCCGTTGACCGCGAGCGTCGGCTGGGTCACAGGCCGCGCAGGCCCAGCGCGCCCCTGCCGGCCTCCCTCTCCACCAACCGGCCCATAAGGCCTGGTGAGCAGCCCCCGCCTCAGAGTGCTCCTGTTGGCCCAGCCAGTTTGACCCGTGATGTTTTTTTTTTCCCTGCCAGACGATTTTATCTAATTTCGAGAAAGCTGCAAGTTTCTGATTGCACCCTCATGTTCATGCATGTAATAACTCACAAACGGTGCATCGGATTAAAATGATTTTAACATGTAAAATGCTTAGAATTTTGTCTAGTTTCATAATATGCCACTTTCATCCTTGTTTAAAATGTTTAAAATGCTGTTTGTTTAAATTTGCTCAAATGCTATGTTAAAATGATTTATTTCATAACTAAATAACCGTAGCTCGGTTTTAAATAAACTTTATATGTAAATGGGGTAGAAAAATGCATAGATTAACTTGGTGCACTTTGTTTTACTGCTTAACAACAATAAAATATGATTTAGAGCAGAACAGTACCAAATCAAAATATGCACATGAGGATTTTCCGAAATTGTTGTTTCTTATTTCCGGCCTCATTTAAACTTGCCTAAATAGTTAGTTTACTTTTGTTTCACCTCTTGCCATGTTTAACAACATTTAATATTGTTGAGTACCTAAACGGGAGAGAACTAAATAAATGAATGTGGTGTTTCTTCAATATGCAACCCGTTGCATATTGAGCTCCACTTAACTTGTAGTATTGTTTGTTGCACTTTGCCATGCCTATCTAAACCGGACATGCATCATACTTGTTTGTGCATCATGCCATGTTTATGCTTGTGCATTTACTATGTCGTTTGCTTCTTTCTGGTTTGCTTCTCTCGTTAGCTTCGGGTTCGTTCCGGAGTTGTGAGGATTCGTCGACTACTCCCGGTTGTCTTTTTCATGGACTCATTCTTCTTCCTAGCGGGATTTCAGGCAAGATGACCGTCACCTTGGATCTCATTACTATCATTGCTATGCTAGTTGCTTTGTTCCATCGCTTTGCTGCGTTACCTACCACTTGCTGCTCAATCCTCCCAAATTGCCATGAACCTCTAACCTTTGACACCCTTCCTAGCAAACCGTTGTTTGGCTATGTTACCGCTTTTGCTCAGCCCCTATTATAGCGTTGTTAGTTGCAGGTGAAGATGAAGATTGCTCCATGTTGGATTATGTTTATGTTGGGATATCACAATATCTCTTATATTATTAATGCATATATATACTTGGTAAAGGGTGGAAGGCTCGGCCTTATGCCTGGTGTTTTGTTCCACTCTTGCCACCCTAGTTTCCGTCATATCGGTATTATGTTCCTGGATTTTGCGTCCCTAACGCGGTTGGGTGATTTATGGGACCCCCTTGACCGTTCGCTTTGAATAAAACTCCTCCAGCAAGGCCCAACCTTGGTCTTACCATTTGCCTCACCACCACCTATTTTCCCTTGGGAGTCGCTCTCTCGAGGGTCATCTTTATTTCAGCCCCCCCGGGCCAATGCTTGTCTAAGTGTTGGTCCAAACTAGAGCACCGTGCGGGACCATCCCTTAGCAACTTGGGTTACGTCGGTACCTGTACGCTTCGCTTATCCGGTGTTGCCACGAGAGCGAGATATGTGCAGCTCCTATCGGGATTGTCGGCACATCGGGCGGTCTTGCTGGTCTTGTTTTACCATTGTCGAAATGTCTTGTAACTGGGATTCCGAGACTGATCGGGTCTTCCCGGGAGAAGGAATGTCCTTCATTGATCGCGAGAGATTATCATGGGCTAAGTTGGGACACCCCTGTAGGGTTTGAACTTTCGAAAGCCGTGCCTTCTGTTATGTGGCAGATGGGAATTTGTTAATATCCGGTTGTAGTAAACTTGAAGTAAACTCTTCTAAAATACACCAAACGTGAGTGTCTCTTTTCGGGGTTGATCGAGAGGAGAACACGGTTTCTAGATTATGTTTGCCATAAGTAGGAGTTCAGGATCACTTCTTGATCATTACTAGTTGACGACCGCTTGCTTTGCTTCTCTTCTCGCTCTTTTTTGCGTAAATTATCCACCATACTTGCTTAGCCGCTGCTGCAACCTCACCACTTTACCCCTTCCTTTCGCATTAAGCTTTGCTAGTCTTGATACCCATGGTAATGGGATTGCTGAGTCCTCGTGGCTCACAGATTACTACAACAACAATTGCTGGTACAGGTTATGCGATGATCATGACGCTAGAGCGATGTTTGCTTGTTTTGGAGCTCTCCTTCTGCTTCTTCTTCGATCAGGGGATAGGTTCCAGGTCGGCAGCCTGGGCTAAAGGTGGTGGATATTGTTTGGGTTTCTGTTTCTGTTTCATCCGTAGTCGGATGTTGATCTTATGTATGATGTATTGTTGTATTCATGTGCCTTTATATATCTTGGTTGTATCCCCACTATTATGTAATGTTGATGTAATGATATCCACCTTGCAAAAGCGTCTTCAAGATGCGCTTCTATCCTTGGTGGGACCTTGAGTTCCTTTAGGATAGGGCCGCATCTTAGCGTGACAAGTTGGTATCGAGCCTCGACCGACCATAGGAGCCCCTTGTTTGTTGGCCGTTGTTGTGTCTAGAAGAAAACTATTTTGAGTCTTAGGATTATATATATCGGAGAGTAGGATTCTTTTTACTCCTCGGTCCTTAAATACGCTCTGGTGAGGCCTCCTGACATAGATGTTTAGTCTTTCCTCTCCTCAAATTTCACGAAATTTTTTTAGGATCACGCGGGTATATTGGGATCGTTCCGATAGTCTTGTGACGAAAACATTGTTCTTGGTTCCTCCTGACATTTAGGGGTGGTGGCAGTGTCCCGGGGAGTTGAGCTCCGAGGTGTTGTCGTCACAATTTAATCATTGCAGTTCTGGAATACCTGAGTTTTGCCGACATCGAAAATATCTTTTATGCATTTGTTTGTGAGATAACCTCTACACCACCCAAGTCTTTGGGGAGTTCGAGTATTGCCATAGCTTGTATAACGGATGCTTTTGAAGGTTGAGGTACACGATTTCTGGAGTTTTCTTGGTTATGTGTTGAAGGATGGATACAATTTGGATCTAGGTATTGTTAGTTTGGGTGATATATTTTGTGTCCCTGTATCCCCAACACCAGATTGCATAACCGTAAAGTTTCGGGAGTTTATAGGTGGGAATTCAAGTAGCTCCTAGAATATCTTTCCGACAGATGCATGATATGGGATTGGGTAAATCTCTATCATATGTATTTGTTCCGGCTTATTCTGCAAGCCAAATCCTTTGTTTTTTTTATTTGTGGTATTCGAGTTGCTTCGATGTCAAATGTTGAATCCATACCTTTCCTAAGCGGTGTTCTCATATTTCTATGGGAGTACTAATCCTTTTGATCATCGAGATTGTGATGTCAATTCTTTCCAACCGGCGTGCTTCTCTTCAAGTGGATCCAATCATTCTCAACATCTGCAAGATCAACTCTAAGTTTTTCTCAACGGTGTTTGTTTCATCCGTCCCAAGTTGTCTTTGTTTTCCCGCCCTCCCACCCTTTTCTGCAAGGACTTACATATTTTAATCAAGTATCCATTTATTCATGTGAAGTCTCTTCACTCTTTTCAAATCAATGTTCTTATCCGGTGATTTCCCATGAAGATGCTCAACAGTTTCAAGTTCATCATCCTTCGTTGTTGTTTCTTCTCTGGTGGATCCAATTCAAGCTTTCTATATTCATCATATTCCTTTCCTCGTTTCTAATGATTTCTCATGCCGATGCACCTCTTAATCATTCACTTCTCGCTATTCATTTGTCCTGGAGTGCTGAAGATATCTCAGAAGGCTCGTCTTTTCTTCCAAGATCTGTTCAAGCTATTTGGAGATTATTATCTCATTGAGGTCATTTAATTCAACCGGTGCAACCTCTCTTTAAAATCCTTCAACGATGTTTCTTTCAAGTGGGCCCTAACCCACAGGTCTTTTCCCAGGATCTTACCTGACTCTTCTATTTTCCCGGAGGTATTCTCTAGTTCTTTTCAAAGTTTGACGTAAGAATGAATTTTCATCAGCCACATGCCTTCTCCTAGGCCGCTTTCAAATTCTTTTCATCTCTGGCTCAACGTTTCCTCTTTTAATCCTTCCGGAGTTTCTCAACAATTTGGTGGTGTTTCTCCTCGACTTTCTCAGCATGTGAAGACCGTAGAAGAGTTCCTTTTAAATCCTTACCCGTTCTTCCAAAGATGGGTAGTTCAAGCTTGATGCCATCCTCTCATAATTGTTTTCGATTGTGAGAATTCTTTTCACCCATCCGGAGCATTTCATGAGTTGTTTCCATTTCTTTCCTCCGAAGGCCATCATGTCATAATTCTTCATTCTCAGCACGTAGCTATCGTTCTCCAAATCTTAATGGTGCATCGTTCAAATATCCTCTAATCAGTTCATGATCTCTTCGTTCTCATGTATCTAAATCCTCTCAAGTATCTTCTTTTTCTTTTTCTCCAATTCTTCCCGGTGATTTGTGCCTTTGCTAGTTTCATTTTCAATTCTTACGGTGGTTCGTTCAAGAGTTCTCTTCCTTCGTTATCATATAGATTCATCCGTTCTTTCCAATCCTACCGGTGGTTCGTTGAAGACCTTCCCAAGTTTGCGCCATATCTATCTTAATCCTTTCTACGAGAATAAGTGGCATGCCAAATCCATTGTGGGTCATCAATTTAATTGATGAGGGATAAGCATAATGCAATTCTTATTCTTGTTTCATCGAGTAAATTCTATTCCTTATTCCGGAGGTTCATCAAAAAATTCTTGGTTTCAATTGCTCATCTTTTCTTTTCCGGAGTTCCAAGTTCTCTCGGTTATATAATCGCGAAGCTCCATCTAAATCATTGCAAGGTTTCACCTTGTGTCTTCAACTTCTCTTTCTTTTTATCATCCTTTTATTACCGGAGTTCTTCATGGAGGCTCTACATGGTGGTTAATCAAGGATTCTTTTCATTCTTCAATTGTTCTTCAAGATTTCTCTCGAAGTTATGATCCGTCAAGCCATACTTCAAAATAAACATGGTGCTCAACACATGTTTTGTTTTGAGGAGTTCAAGAATTCTTCATCTTGCATTCTGAAGTGCTCCTTTCTACCTTATCTTTGAGATGGCGTTATATCACTCTTGACAATTTCCATTCATGTTTCGTGACTCATATGTTGTCAAGAATGAGGTATTTTAAATCCATCAATCTCTTTGTTGGAGTTATCTTGGGATATATTTCACCTAAAGCCTTCCATTGGAAATGTTGCTATTTGTGGTGCTTATCAATGATCCAAGTTTTCTCCTATCCTCTTGGTGAAAGAAGTTTTTTATCACCTTGGTGCTCTCACTCAAATCAATGGCTTCCTTTAGTGGCCGTTCGTCACCTCATAATGTTGGGATGTTTCCATAAGCCCGCTACAAGCTTATTCTTTTCGTTGTTGGTTTTCCAAGAACTCCATTATAACCTTCTCCGAAGGGTGCTTTCCAAGCTCATTTGTGGCAGAAATTGGCATTTCCTTCTACATTCTTTTATTCCAATGATCTATCTTCTATTCTCTCTTCCGGAGGCAATGTGATGTTGCTCTCTTTGCTCATCATCTCGAATTGTGAAGATCGTGTTCTTTTCGTGCTTATCCTTCTAACCGGAGTGTTGTGTCATCTCTTCAAGTTTTTTTCATCTTATCAAGTCTTGCATCTCTTTTCAACCGGAGTGCTGTCCGAATTTATCTTCCTTATTCCTTGTTTATCTCGTTTCAACCTGAGTGGTTCCGATTCCTTCTTGTCCATTATACTCGTCATTCATAGCTTTGCAACCTCCAAGGTTCATATGGTGTTCCTTGTTTCTATTTTCTACCGCAGTGTTTTCAATTTCGTTCATTTTCGTTGTATTCTTTTCTCGAAATTGTTCAACCTCTCAAGGTTCTTTGGTTTCACTCGTTTGTCAAAGAAGCAACTTAGTTTTACCTCTTCTTTTCCTCTTCCGTTTCCCTCCGGTGCCATCCTAGATCTCGGGATGAGATCCTCTCGTAGTGGTGGAGTGTTGTAACGCCCCGGATACAACTTTCCATATTAGTAACTCCAACTCTTGCCTTTTCCGGAGATGTGTTATGATATTTTCCTTCGTGGCTGAGTTTTTGTCTTTTGTTTTGCATTTTGTTCATGGCGTGCATCTCATCTCATCGCATCATCCGCATTGCATCCGCATGTTTTCATAAAACTCGTAGTCGTTTGTAGTTGCCGCTTCTCTCTTTGTCTCCGTTTATCTTTTGTCAAGCCCTCTTGTCCTCGTCGACCTCTCTCAAACCCCTCGTCGCGCGTCCAGAAACCTTCCCGAACCCGAACCGCACGGTCACGACCGATGGGTCCGGATCGTCCCCAAACACCCCTCTTATATCCTCGATTCTTTGTTGGACTCCCCTAAGCCATTTATTCACTACCGCTCGATTTCGATCGAAGGATCCAGATTAGCCCCTAGACAAACACCCACCTACTATAAATAGCAGTGCAATCATCAGACAAATCCCTAATTTATAGGGATCCTCTAGCCGTCGCCCGTCTCATCACCCAGCTCGGGATCCCCATCCCACCAACCACCACAGCCCGAGCTCCACCTCGTTTTCCCCACCGGACCAATCCATCGATCCACCTCCCTCCATCGATCTCCGAGCGCCTCTGCAGCCTCCCGCGTCGATCCAGGAGAGCAGCACCCTCCCGTGCTCCTCCACGACGTGCTCCTTCCACCGAGCCCGCGCCTCTCCTCCAGCTTTGCCGTTGCTGACCCCGGGCGAGCAGTTCTCTACGGCGACCACGACCAGCCACCGTCTCGCTGTTCCCCTGCCTCGGCCTCGCACCCCGACGACCACTTTGTCAGCCTCGTCACCGCCGTTGAACCGCAGGCCAGCACCTTGCCTCCTCCTCCCGTCCTCTTCTTCGGCTTCCCCTCTCTCTAATCCCTCTCTCTCCCATGTACTCCGTCGCCATCGATGCCAGCCGCTACATCGCCTCTCCATCGAGCGCCGCTCGACCCCGCGTTGACCCGTCGCCCCGCCAAGTCCATGGAGCCGCTTTGCCTGCTGCTTCTGCTGCTTCCTGCATCGTTCGCCGCCGCCAAGACCTTGCCTCGCCGGATCTGCCTCCATTGGCCTCCGTTCGGCGTGCCGCCGCCGGGATCCGCTCGCCTTCTCGCCGACCCGCTGCTTCCCGCGCCTGCCAGCCGCCGCCAAGTCCCAGCGCGTGCCCACGAAGACTCTGCTTCCAGTGATGCCGCCTTGTTCGTTCTCTGCCGTCGGAGATGCTTGATCCGGTCCCGTTGACGCGGCGTCGGTTGGAGTCACAGCATGCGAGCCCAGCGCGCCCCTGCCGGCCTCCCTCTCCACCAACCGGCCCATGAAGCCCGGTGAGTAGCCCCCGCCCTCTGTATGCTCCTGTTGGCCCAGCCAGTTTCGGCCTGTGATGTTTTATTCCCTGCCAGGACGATTTTATCTAATTTCCAGGAAACTGCAAGTTTACAGATTGCACCCTCATGTTCATGCATGTAATAACTCACAAACGGTGCATCGGATTAAAATGATTTTAACATGTAAAATGCTTAGAATTTTGTCTAGTTTCATAATATGCCACTTTCATCCTTGTTTAAAATGTTTAAAATGCTGTTTGTTTAAATTTGCTCAAATGCCATGTTAAAATGATTTATTTCATAACTAAATAACCGTAGCTCGGTTCTAAATAAACTTTATATGTAAATGGGGTAGAAAAATGCATAGATTAACTTGGTGCACTTTATTTTACTGCTTAACAACAATAAAATATGATTTACAGCAGAACAGTACCAAATCAAAATATGCGCATGAGGATTTTCCGAAATTGTTGTTTCTTATTTCCGGCCTCATTTAAACTTGCCTAAATAGTTAGTTTACTTTTGTTTCACCTCTTGCCATGTTTAACAAAAATTAATATTGTTGAGTACCTAAATGGGAGAGAACTAAATAAATGAATGTGGTGTTTCTTCAATATGCAACCCGTTGCATATTGAGCTCCACTTAACTTGTAGTATTGTTTGTTGCACTTTGCCATGCCTATCTAAACCGGACATGCATCATACTTGTTTGTGCATCATGCCATGTTTATGCTTGTGCATTTACTATGTTGTTTGCTTCTTTCCGGATTGCTTCTCTCGTTAGCTTCGGTTTCGTTCCGGAGTTGTGAGGATTGGTCGACTACTCCCGGTTGTCTTCTTCATGGACTCGTTCTTCTTCCTAGCGGGATTTCAGGCAAGATGACCATCACCTTCGATCTCATTACTATCATTGCTATGCTAGTTTCTTTGTTCCATCGCTTTGCTGTGTTGCTGTCACGCCCAATATGCGATCCTATCCAAAAGGAACTCGACGGTCCCACCAAGGATAGACCCGCATATTGAAACGCTTTTGCAAGGTGGATATCATTACATCAACATTACATAATAGATGGGGATACATACAATACATCCAATGTCACATGAATACAACAGCATCATACAAGAACAACATCCGACTACGGATGAAACATAAACAGAAACTCAAACGACATCCACCCTGCTAGCCCAGGCTGCCGACCTGGAACCTATCCCCTGATCGAAGAAGCAGAAGGAGAACTCCAAAACAAGCAAGCATCGCTCTCGCGTCATGATCATCGTAAAACCTGTACCTGCAACTGGTGGTGTAGTAATCTATGAGCCACGAGGACTCAGCAATCCCATTACCATGGGTATCAAGACTAGCAAAGCTTAATGGGAAAGGAAGGGGTAAAGTGGTGAGGTTGCAGCAGCGACTAAGCAAATATGGTGGCTAACTTACGCAAATGAGAGCGAGAAGAGAAACAAAGGAACGGTCGTCAACTAGTAATGATCAAGAAGTGATCCTGAAC
This sequence comes from Aegilops bicornis, assembly GCA_021605145.1. NCBI lineage: Eukaryota > Viridiplantae > Streptophyta > Magnoliopsida > Poales > Poaceae > Aegilops > Aegilops bicornis. The sequence continues at coordinate 465,901,858 of CM038671.1, forward strand.
TCCTACTTGCGTCAAACATAACCCAAGAAGCCATGTTCTCCTCTCGATCAACCCGAAAATAGACCATCACGATTACGCTACGGTTGGTGTATTTTAGAAGAGTTTGCTTCAAGTTTACTACAACCGGATATTAACAAATTCCCATCTGCCACATAACCGCAGGCACGGCTCTCGAAAGTTTATACCCTGCGGGGTGTCCCAACAGCCCATGATAAGCTCTCGCGATCAACGAAGGATATTCCTTCTCCCTGGGAAGACCCGATCAGTCTCGGAATCCCGGCTACAAGACATTTCGACAGCAATAAAACTAGACCAGCAAAGCCGCCCGATGCGCCGACAGTCCCGATAGGAGCTGCACATATCTCGTTCTCAGGGCAACACCGGATGAACACTACGTACGGCAACTGACGATACCCCAATTTCCCTAGGGGCGGCACCGCAAGTGGCTCTGGTTTGGACCAACACTTAGACAAGCATTGGCCCGGGGGGCTGAATAAAGATGACCCTTGGGTTAATTAATCCCAAGGGAAATGTAGGTGGTGGTGAAGCAAATGGTAAAACCAATGTTGGGCCTTCTTTGGAGGAGTCTTATTCAAAGCGAACTGTCAAGGGGTCCCATAAATCACCCGACCGCGTTAGGGACGCAAAATTCGGGAACATAATACCGATATGACGGAAACTAGGGCGGCAAGAGTGGAACAAAACACCAGGCATAAGGCCGAGCCTTCCACCCTTTACCAAGTATATAGATGCATTAATAAAAATAAGATATATTGTGATATCCCAACAAGTAAACATGTTCCAACAAGGAACAACATCTCCATGTTCCAACAAGGAACAAACTTCATCTTCACCTGCAACTAACAACGCTATAAGAGGGGCTGAGCAAAGCGATAACATAGCCAAACAACGGTTTGCTAGGAAGGGTGACAAAGGTTAGAGGCTAACATGGCAATTTGGGATGGCTTGAAGAGCAAATGATAGGTAGCGCAGCATAGCGAAAGAACGAAGCAACTAGCATAGCAATGATAGTAGTGAGATCCAGGGTAGCGGTCATCTTGCCTGAAATACCGCAAGGAAGAAGAACGAGTCCATGAAGAAGATGAAGCCACGAAGACGAACCAAGCGTAGACGAACGAATCCTCACGATCGCAACGAAACAGGAACTAACAAGAAGAAGCACACAACATGGTAAACACACCACACATAGACAAGATATGATGCTCAACAAGCATGATGCACGACACGGCTACATGAAGCTACTCATGGCAAGGGATGATGCAAACAAGAGCAACACATCAAGGCAAGTTTAAATGAGGCCGGGAACAACATATCACAATTCCTAGAAGTCCTCATATGCAAATTTCGAAATTGGTCCAGATATGAATAAACCTTATGTTCAAGTTGTTAAACAGCAAGTTAAGATGCACCACGACGATCTACACGAAATTCTAGTCAAGTTACATATAAAGTTCATTAGATTCGGAATTACGGCCTAGAAGATATGAGCAAAACAAGATAGACATGGCATTGATGCAAAATGCATACAAACATCAAGCAAACACCTCAAAACAAGGATGCAACATGATAATATGAAATTACATGCAATTCTAAGCAAGTTTCATATAGAGCACACTCAAAACGGAGCAACGGTTCAACACATACACACTATACAAGACATGACAACAATCTGTCCAAAACAGCAACTAGGCATATTGCAAGCACCAAAACAACATGCTACAGAATCTCAACATGATAACAAAAGGCATGGGCATGATTTACAGGTAAATCATAACAAAACATGAACACTGAGCTATCTCCAGAAATCACTAGAACATGCTCAAAATGACATGGCAAGATTGCAAATAATAACAGTTTCAGCCTTAGCAGAAAATAACATCAGGTTGCAATGTTTAGAGCTATCAAACAACATGCTACAGGAACTTATCATGGCAAACAAAGGTATGGCATGCAACTACTAAATGCATAGATCAAATGTCCTTTAGTGACCATGAGCCAAAAAGGACCAAAAGATATGATGGCACCCATGTAAACATGGCAAGTTATATTACAGATTCATACATGGCAGGAACAACAATAAGTAGGCATGTTGGTGAGCTTGAACCACTCACCACAGAGCAATACATGGAATGGAAAGGTAACCAACAGCAATAGGACATGGCATAGAAGCTATAAATGGCAAGAATAACATCATAACATACACGGATCAACTACAACAACCTTGGCAAAATTGAATAACATGTAAACAACCTGCCAGGAAACATTTTATAGCAAAAGTAGAGCTTGATTGGCTCAAGCTATGGCACTCCATAATTGCAAAAAAGGGGCTGGATGGATAGATCATAACCATATGTTCAAAACATACTTACTGAAGTATCTCAAAATATGCATGGATCTCTTGGTAGCTTCAAGTTAACATGGCAACAAAATATAACAGAATCTGCCAGGAAAACAGCAACAGCAAGTACCCTACTTAACAAGCTTGATGCACTCTCTACACAACTCACAAAAATACATGGCAAGCACCCCTGGAAATATGGCATGGCATATTACAAAACACATGTAGGACTCAAGCTCATAGGATGCACACATCAATCATGGCAAAAATGACAAAAGTGCATGTTCTGATAAGAATCAGAAACTAACATCACATAGCCCTCTTCTAACAGCATTTCGGGCATCAAGATGAGCTCAAATTAAAATTATTCAATGAGATGAAATGATTTACTCGTCGAGACAAACAATTTTACATATTACACGCACGAAACGGAGCGACGAATGCAAAGATATGATGCGATGAAAATGCATGAAAAATATTAGCAGATTCGGGACTTAGTGAAAAACAGAGAGGGGAGGAAAGTCAACCGAGGGCACGGACGACGAGGACGGCCGGGATCTCGCCGGATCGGGGCGCCGGGCTCGCCGGAGAAGAAAGGGGCCGGCAGGGTCGAGGAGGAGGCCAGCCGTGGCCGGGGCGAGGCGGTGGCGGCGGGATCCGGCCGGCAAGACCGGATCCCGGCAGCGGCGTGGATGGCCGAGGCGGCGGCCGAGGCGGCGGCCGGTGGGAAGCGAGCGCGGCGAGCGAGTAAGTGGCCACGGGCGAGGCGGCGCGGCAGCGGCGGCAGACGCCTTGGCCTGGATGGTTTCATGGGCAGCGGGCGGCGCAAGAGCCACGTGTTAAGGCAGCCTGGGCGGCCAGCTGGGATGGGTGGACACGTCCGACCATCGGTGACGCGTCCCGTGGTGGGAAGGTGAGGAGCTAGGGTTTGGACCGAAATTGGAGGGAAAGGACGAATTTATAGGTAGAGGGAGCTAGGAGAGTCCAAATGAGGTGCGGTTTTCGGCCACGCGATCGTGATCAAACGACCGAGAGCATGGAGGGGAGTTTGCTGGGTTTTGGGCCACTTTGGAAGGGGTGTTGGGCTGCAAAGAGAATGAGGCTTTTGCGGTTACCCGGTTAACCGTTGGAGTATCAAACGATCTCCAAATGGCACGAAACTTGACAGGCGGTCTACCGGTGCTATACCAAGGCCGCTTGGCAAACCTCGGGTCATTCCGAGACCGTTTAACACCCGCACACGAAAAGAGGTAAAGGGGGGGGCGCCGGGAGACATAGGAGTGCCGGATTGCAAAACGGACAACGGGGAAAATGCTCGGATGCATGAGACGGACACGTATGCAAAATGAAATGCACATGATGACATGATAAGAAATGAAGATGATGACATGGCAAAGTGCAACATGCAAGCACATGACATGGCAACGACGGAAAATAACTGGCGGACACCTGGCGCATCGAATCCGGGGCGTTACAATTACCTACCACTTGCTTCTCAAGCCTCCCAAATTGCCATGAACCTCTAACCTTTGACACCCTTCCTAGCAAACCGTTGTTTGGCTATGTTACCACTTTTGCTCAGCCCCTCTTATAGCGTTGTTAGTTGTAGGTGAAGATGAAGATTGCTCCATGTTGGATTATGTTTATGTTGGGATATCACAATATCTCTTATATTATTAATGCATCTATATACTTGGTAAAGGGTGGAAGGCTCGGCCTTATGCCTGGTGTTTTGTTCCACTCTTGCCGCCCTAGTTTCCGTCATATCGGTGCTTCCCTAACGCGGTTGGGTGATTTATGGGACCCCCTTGACAGTTTGCTTTGAATAAAACTCCTCCAGCAAGGCCCAACCTTGGTTTTACCATTTGCCTCACCACCACCTATTTTCCCTTGGGAGTCGCTCTCTCGAGGGTCATCTTTATTTCAGCCCCCCCGGGCCAATGCTTGTCTAAGTGTTGGTCCAAACTAGATCACCGTGCGGGACCATCCCTTGGCAACTTGGGTTACGTTGGTACCTGTATGCTTCGCTTATCCGGTGTTGCCCTGAGAACGAGATATGTGCAGCTCCTATCGGGATTGTCGGCACATCGGGCGGTCTTGCTGGTCTTGTTTTACCATTGTCGAAATGTCTTGTAACTGGGATTCCGAGACTGATCGGGTCTTCCCGGGAGAAGGAATATCCTTCGTTGATCGCGAGAGCTTATCATGGGCTAAGTTGGGACACCCTGCAGGGTTTGAACTTTCGAAAGCCGTGCCATGATTATGTGGCGGATGGGAATTTGTTAATATCCGGTTGTAGTAAACTTGAAGTAAACTCTTCTAAAATACACCAACCGTGTGCGTAACTGTGAGTGTCTCTTTTCGGGGTGTTCGAGAGGAGAACACGGTTTCTGGGTTATGTTTGACGTAAGTAGGAGTTCAGGATCACTTCTTGATCATTACTAGTTGACGACCGCTTGCTTTGCTTCTCTTCTCGCTCTTTTTGCGTAAGTTAGCCACCATACTTGCTTAGCCGCTGCTGCAGCCTCACCACTTTACCCCTTCCTTTCCCATTAAGCTTTGCTAGTCTTGATACCCATGGTAATGGGATTGTTGAGTCCTCGTGGCTCATAGATTACTACAACAACGATTCTTGCAGTGTACAGGTTATGCGATGATCATGACGCGAGAGCGATGTTTGCGTGTGTTGGAGTTCTCCTTCTGATTCTTCTTCGATCGGGGATAGGTTCGTGTCGGCAGCCCTGGCTAGCGAGTGGATATTGTTTGGGTTTCTGTTTCGGTTTCATCCGTAGTCGGATGTTGATCTTATGTATGATGTATTGTTGTATTCATGTGCCTTTGTATATCTTGGTTGTATCCCCACTATTATGTAATCTTGATGTAATGATATCCACCTTGCAAAAGTGTCTTCAAGATGCGCTTCTATCCTTGGTGGGACCTTCGAGTTCCTTTAGGATAGGGCCGCATCTTGGGCGTTACACCCCCGTTCCCAGAACGCCGACAGAGCTCTCTTTTTTCCACAGACAACTTCGCGCGATACCCTTCCAGGATACGGCACAACGGAGACAAAGGCGCAGACGTGCAACAGGGCCCCGTTCAACAGGTTTCTTTTTAGATTAAGCCCCTGTGTAAACCTTTTCTATTGCCTCTTGTTGTTTAACCATCCCATGGGTTCCATACCCACAGAGGATCTTTGCCGTTTGGCATTTCGCCCCGGCAGTTAACGCATCGTGCACGGAAATGCAGGGTTTATAATTAATGGGCATTCTTGAGCCCATCGTCATTATAAAGTCCGAATACCTTCGGGAGTGTTCGCGTCCACGAGTTTGGCCTTATATGCATCAGCTCCGAATCATGTCTTTGGTCAAATGTTCGGTTTGCCCGGCTCCTGGGTTTGCCGCCTTACGTTCCGTTGTTATCGGCTAAGGTGGCCAAAGGAGAACTACTGCGATTGTACCCTGGTTATTCCGGACGAGCACCTTAGTAGAGAAAGCCGAAAATTGACTATCATGATGCAGCGAGAGACTGTTCAACCACTCAAAGACCAATCAGAATCTTTAGGATCCCTCCGCATTAACGAAGGACCATTTCCCGGTCATGTACACACGCGCCCGTATTCGGATGCACGCGAAGGTACCAGGGGCTACATAGTAGCCCCAACATTAGATTCCCATGGCTAAGAGAAAGTGTTACAGCTATATAGTCCGGTTGCCTAGTTCAACGTGCGATCACCTCCTTAATGGACCAAGACGTTGGATCAAGTGTGATTAAGCATATTTTTTGCGAACACCCCCGCATTGTTTGAGTGGAAATTTGAAGCCAAACAGCTATCTTATCTTCGGATTACACATTCATATATATATATATATATATATATATATATATATATATATATATATATATATATATATATATATATATATGTATGTATGTATATATATATGTAAACGTACCGCATAGGGGACACAATAATACTTTTCGGGCAAAAAGTATAAATATAGCCTTATAACCAAAATAACATTGTTCTTACAATGATTCGATTCATCACTCGAATAAGACATTCTTGAAACCTTTGCGCCTCTATTAGGCGGGCACCTTCGGTGACCTGCGCCAAGTAGTGCTCGGCCGGATATTGGCCCCCCGCCGGATCTTAGGTCGCTATAATGGTGGCCTCCATATCCGTCCAATAGGCTTTAACGCGGGCAAGAGCCATTCGTGCACCCTCTATGCACGCCGACCTCCTCATGGCGTCGATCCGAGGCGCGACCCCAAGGAATTGCTGCACCAAGCCAAAGTACATGTCCGGCTTAGGCCCTTCCGGCCAAAGATGGTCTATCACAGACCGCATCGCAAGACCGGACAGCCTATGAAGCTCCGTACAGCAGCCATCTTGTCACTTGACGGCAGCGGGCGAGTGGGAGCATTGAATTGCGACCAAAAAAGCTTCTCCGCTTCCTTATCACCCTGATCCTCGAAGAACTTGGCAGCGTCAGCCGTACTCTTCGCCAAATCCGCATCTGGCGTCCGCAGGACTCCAGAGCCCATCCAGGGGAGCGTACTTCAGATCGAAAAACTTCGTCCATAGCAAGTAGGAGCCTCCAGTCGCGATTTTACCGGCCTGTTGAAGCTCCTCCCGCGCACCCCTGAGCACGGTACGTATTTCCTTGGTGGCATTACGCGCCTTGTCCAGCTCGGCCAAACTTTCCTTATGCTCCTTTTCAAGGAGCTCATACCGGTCAGCGGCATTTTTTAACTCCACAGCCATTTCGGCTATCTTTTCCTCGCTTCGGCGATGAGCATCCTGCTCGGCTCTCAATTCTTCGGCCGCCTTTAGGGCAGCTGCATTGCTAACCCGAGCTTGTTCCTTCGCTTGGACAAGTTCTGCCCTCAGGGCCTCCACGGCAGCAGCACCATCTGCAGTACAAACATATTATATTAACATCATGCCGCCTCCATATTTTCCTATACAAAGGAAGGCAGAGCACATACCTTGTGATTTGTCCAGCCACTCGTTCACTAGCGTGATATCGGCATCAATCGATTGAATCTACCTGGTCAGTTCGAAATCTTCCACGGACTGGCCGGCGTCCGGACTCACAGGTACCTGCACACGTTTACAGCACTATCATTAGTTTATGATCCACCTTTTGCCGCCTAGGGCGGGCAACCAGAGTCTCAGGGGCTACTATCTATATGGAGCACACCTAACGCGTGCCTCACAGCCAAAAATAATCTATTCTTCACTACATACCTCAAAGCCTCTTAGCAGACTTGTAAATGGTTCATTCAAACCGCTTGTAGCGGACGAAATCTTCTTGAGAACCGCGCTCATTAACGAGCGGTGCTCCTCCGAGTGCGCAGCTCACTCCATTAGGCCCGTCAATACGTCCGGCCGGACATCAAACTGTGCCGGACCCTTCCCATCGCCCCTCGTGGGAGCCAAACGCTCCGGGCTCAAGGGGGCTGACACATTGGCTTCCGGCTTCGGCAGATCCGGACTCCTCCGTGACGACACCTCAGTGTCGCCCGCTTCATGAGCCGGAGAGGTGGGTGGGGTCTCGCTCTCCACCATCTCCGGAGGAAGATCCCGAGACGAACTCTGTTGAGAAGGGCTGCTAGCCGGACTTGAAGACGAATCCTGGTTATTGATCTAGGAGGAACGCAGTACCTTCGAATTAAAATTAACTTACAGCTCGGTGGAGGGCTGGCCCGTTGGAGGGCATGGTGCGGTGAGGGTGCCCGTCAGGGCAAGGCTCCATGGGGATGTCTTTTTCCCTAATTTGGGCATCTCCGCCTCCAAGTCTTCGGAGGCGGCCCTCTTCTTCCCGCGCGGGGAGGAGGCTTTAGCCTCCCCTCCCCGACTATCCTCCTTGGGGGAGGTAACAATTCCCCCGGTTCGGATGCGTAGCATGTGGGGTTCGGTTTCTTCGTTCCTCCCCTTGTCTTTCCCCGAGGGCATCCTGCTGAGTACCCGGTCGAACATCTTGGCCATGGTGGGGGCGGGCAGCCTTCGGGAAGTGGCGCCGGACACCTGATTCTCTCCGCCTTGCTGAGCCATTCCTGGACACGGATGATTTTTAGAATAAACAATCATGACAAATACAAAACAGGGTGTCCGGTATCAAGGCTACTTACTTGAGTATCTAGGCGATTGCAGCTTAGGCCCGCATCCTCGGTGGTATCCGGACACACTACTTCCCGTCCGAAGAATAATTTGCATATCTCTTCGAGCTTCAAGCCGAAGAAGTGCTTGATACGATCCGCGGACCCTCGGATTGAACTCCCACATCCGGAGAGGCCGGCGTTAACGCAACAACATCCGTCGGATTAACATCACTTACATTATGCTGACAAGGTTAATGTCCCTCTCAAGAAGCTCCCGGATGCGATTCTGTAGTACTGGTACATCACCAGCGGGCCCCCAATTCCGTCCTACGTCCGTCCAAGACGCCAACTGTGACGGAGGGCCCGAGCGAAACTCGGGGGCAGCCACCCACTTTGTGCCTCTGGGAGCCGTGACGTAAAACCACCTCCGTTGCCATACATCGGATACTTCTGGAAAAGAACCTTCTGGCCATGGGGCATCGACGTTTCTGCTTATTACGGCACCTCCGCACTCCGCATGTCGTCCCTCGATCATCTTTGGCGTCACATTAAAGGTCTTGAGCCATAAGACGAAGTGTGGGGTTATGTGGAGAAAAGCCTCGCACATGATAATGAACGACGAGATATGGAGGATAGCATCCGGAGCCAGATCGTGAAAATCCAGCCCATAATAGAACATGAGCCCCCTCACAAAGGGGTCGAGGGTGAAGCCCAGGCCGCGGAGGAAGTGCAGGATAAAAACGACGCACTCATTAGGCTCGGGTGTGGGGATGACCTGCCCGGATGCAGGAAGCCTGTGTTGGATGTCGGCGGTCAGGTATCCGAACTCCCTAAGCTTTGCAATGTCGTCCTCTTGAATCGAGGAGGCCACCCACTGGCCTTGAGGAACGGATCTGGACATATCGGCGGATCTGGGGGTTGAAGCTTAGGTTTCGGGTGTTAGAACTCGAGGTACAAGAAGGCGCGAGGAAGGTGGAAAAGAGGCATAGGCCTCGACCCCTTTCTATAAAGGGGATGAATATCAAGAGTCCCTGGAGTGGCCGTTTGAGGCTTATCTAAAAACACACAGAACGGTCGTCGTGGGGTTGCGTGCGCCCATATTGATGGAAAAATCCCGTAATAAGTGGAACATGATCTCTGCCCCGACGGGACGTGCCAATAAAATCGTCTCGTAACGCGAGTCGTCATGGGGTAAGAAACGCCGGTTCACGTTGGGCCAGGCCACGATGCACGGGCACGATGCATGAAGACTGCCAGCATATCAGGTTTATACCATGTGAAGACCATCTTGTGGATCCGGACACGATTCGAGCGCCTCGATAATTGCCTTGGAGTATTCGGAGGAGGAACCCGCCCTGCAATGCCGCAGACAAGACTGCACGTCGGACTCATCATCATTGAAGCCTGGTTCAGGGGCTACTGAGGGAGTCCTGGATTAGGGGGTATCCGGACAGCGGATCGTGTACAACGTCCGGACTATTGAAGCGTGAAGATACAAGACTCAAGACTTGACGGTGTCCGGATGGGACTTTCCTTGGCATGGAAGGCAAGCTTGGCGATCCGGATATTATATTTCCTTCCTTGTAACCGACTCCATGTAAACCCTAGCCCTCTCCGGTGCCTATATAAACCGGAGAGGTTGGTCCTTAGAAGGCCGATCACAATTACAATCATACCATCATAGGCTAGCTCTTAGGGTTTAGCCTCTACGATCTCGTAGATCTACTCTTGTACTACCCATATCATCAATATTAATCAAGCAGGAAGTAGGGTTTTACCTCCATCGAGAGGGCCCGAACCTGGGTAAACATCTGTGTCCCTTGCTTCCTGTTACCATCAGCCTTGACGCACAGATCGGGACCCCCTACCCGAGATCCGCCGGTTTTGACACCGACAATAGGGGCTTAGCCCAGTGGGTTATGGCCCAAGTATCTTAATTAGGAGCTTAGCCCAATTCTCTTATCGTATTAGGATCGTTTGCTTAGGAGTCAAGCAAACCTCTCTATATAAGGAGAGGAGATGTATCAATCTAATCAAGCAAGAAGCAATCAATATTTGCTTGGCTTCCCTTAGGGAGCCGGGAGACCTAAACCATAGCCGCCTCACCTTGCCGCCCGTTGCTCCCGTCACAAGGACGGCGCCATGCCGCCGGCCGCCGCGCACCAGCCCTCGCCCTTCCCCCTCCTTCCCCTACAACCTACGCCCTAGATCCGATAGGGCCCTAGCTCCTACTAATTTGGTATCCAGATACTTGGGTCCGATCATGTCTTCGTCAACACCATCGCCGCCGCTGTCCGTCTCCACCTCCGCGCTGATGACCACCGCGCCGATGATGTCCGCCCCGATGACCACCGCCGGCACCCCCACGCTGTCGGGCCCGGTCACCACCACGGGCTCCTCACCACCACCGGCCCCCATCACTTTCGCGCCGAGGCCAGCCGCCGTCTTCACACCGGAACAGATGACCAGCATGCTGCAAGAGCTCGTGACGGCCGTCCAAGGGCAGGAGTGTACGGCCTCCCGCCGGTTGCGCCGATCGCCACCTACGGCCACCCTGCGCTGTGGCTGTTTCCGGGCGCACCCGCAGGCGGCGGGCCCCCGCTGTTGCCGTTCCAGACAGGGAACTCCAGCGGGCCACCACCAGTCACCGCGGGCCTGTGGCATCTGCCGCCGCCACCATCGATGGCGCCCCTATGGCACCTGCAGCCGTTGCCTTCTCCGGTAGCCGCTACCCCCGTCCAGCCCCGCTGCTGCCGCTGCACCCACTGGTGCCGCCCCTGCCCAGCTCGGGGGTACCCTCGCCGACCGGCCTCCCGATCCATCAGGTCCGGTTTTCGCCCTCCCCGTCGCCACTTCCAGCGTGGGCGGCTGGGTCTTCGCAATCGCTGGTCTACACCACGGCCATCGAACAGCCGTCTCCGTTCCCGCAGTTCGGTGGGCCATCCGGTTCCGCCGGTCCCTACCGGAGTACTCCGACCAGGCGCTACCCGCCTCGCTGCTTCGCACCTTCGAGCCAGCTCGACACGGCGCTCCGACCCAGACACCGCCGCGGTTCGCCAAGATCGACTTCGCCACCTATGACGGCACGGAGGACCCCCTCAACTAGCTCAACCGGTGCGACCAGTTCTTTCGCGGGCAGCGCACCCTCGCATCGGAGCGTACCTGGCTCGCGTCGTACCACCTCCGCGGTGCGGCACAGACCTGGTATTACACCCTCGAGCAGGACGAGGGCACCATGCCCCTTGGGAGCGCTTCCGCCAGCTCTGCCTCCTTCGTTTTGGTCCTCCGGTGCGCGGGAGCCGACTAGAGGAGCTCGGCCGCCTTCCCTTCACCTCCACAGTGCAGGACTTCGCCGACCGTTTCCAGGCCCTGGCATGCCATACGTCGGGCATGACGGTGCAGCAGCGGGCCGACCTCTTCGTCGGTGAACTTCCGGATCACATCCGCGTGGACGTGGAGCTTAGGGGGCCTCAGGATCTCCAGAAAGCCATGTACTACGCCTCAATTTGGTATCCAGAGACTCGGGCTTGATCATGTCTTCGTCAACGCAAACGCCGCCGCTGCCAATCATCACCACCGCACCGCTGACCACCGCCGGTTCCCCACCAAAGGCGGCCTCGGTCACCGTCACCACCGCCGGTTCCCCCACGCCGCCGGCCCCGGTCACCTCCGCTGGGCCGACAACCGCCGTTTTCACGCCGTAGGAAGTCACCAGCATCTTGCGGGATCTCGTGCCGGCCGTCCAGGGCATCCATATGTACCTGGCCGAGACGCCCGCACCTCCACCGGCTGCGACTACCGCCGCCTACGGAAACCGTGCACTGTCGTGGCCGTCCCGGGGCGCCCCTGCAATGGGTGGGCCACCGCTGCCGCCGTTCCAGGCAGGGCACCCCAACGGGCTGCCTCCGCCGCTACTGCACCTGCCCTAGTACTCGGTACCCGCGGCGATCGCCGGGGCCCATCCATCGTTCCAGCCACCGCCCGCCCTAGTGCCATCCTGGCCGCAGTGGCCCCCGCCGGTTCTCGCGGCGCCATCCGCGCCTTCCGCGCCCGCCCTAGCGCCATAGCCGTGACTGCCCGCGCCACCCTCCCCGCCAACCGCGCCGCCCATGCCGGTCCAGCTCCCACTGGCGCCGCCCAGCTCCGGACTTGGCCTGTCCACACCGGGAGGCCTCCCGATCCAGCAGGTCCGGTTTCCGCCGTCACCGTCCCAGATCTCAGCCTGGCTAACCGGGACATCGCCACTGCCAGTTTACACGGAGGCCGAGGACCCACCGGTACCCACGCTACAGTCTGGGGCCTCGTCCGGCTCCGCGGGGGCCTATGACGGTCTCCCCACCGTTGACCGGGCACCGTCATCATCACTGCTCCGCACCGCCGAGCCAGTCGGCCATGGCGCGCCGACCCAGACACTGTCGCGGTTCGCCAAGATCGACTTGGCCACTTATGACGGCGCGGAGGACCCGCTTAACTGGCTCAACCAGTGTGTGCAGTTTTTCCATGGACAGCGCACGCTCGCGTCGGAGCGCACTTGGCTGGCATCCTACCACCTCCGCGATGCAGCCCAGACCTGGTACTACGCCCTCGAGTAGGACGAGGGCAGCATGCCCCCTTGGGAGCGCTTCCGCGACTGCCTCGCCGTTTTGGGCCACCGATCCGGGAAACACTGGCGGAGCTAGGCCGCCTTCCCTTCACCTCCACGGTTCAGGACTTCGCCAACCGTTTCCAGGCCCTGGCATGCCATGCGTCGGGCGTGACGGCGCAACAGCGGGCCGACCTCTTTGTCGGTGGACTTCCGGATCACATCCGCGTGGACGTGGAGCTTCAGGGACCCCAGGATATCCAGACGGCCATGTACTACGCCCGTCCAGCAGGAGTCACCATCTCGGGCTAGTGGGTCGCTACCCTGCCCAGATCCCACTCCGGGTCGGCCTGTTTAGGCTTCCGCGGCACGCCCGTTCCGCCGGCTCGCCTCGGCCGAGCTACTCGAGCGTCGCCGCCAAGGGCTGTGCTTCAACAGCGACAAGCCCTATACGCCCGGCCACGCCTGCCCGTGACTCTTCTACCTGGAGGTTGCAGACTACATTCCGGACGACACCGTCACTGTTGACCTTGTCGCCCTAGCTGTCGAGAAGGTGTTTGACGCTGGTTGATCACCTCGAGGAGTTCAGCAAGCGCTTCCCCACCTTACAGCTCGAGGACGAGTTGTTTGTGCAGGTGTTGAGAAGTGTTATCACCGGCATAGGGCTTAGCCCAGTGGGTTATGGCCCAAGTATCTTAATTAGGGGCTTAGCCCAATTATCTTATCGTATTAGGATCGTTTGCTTAGGAGTCAAGTAAAACTCTCTATATAAGGAGAGGAGATGTATCAATCTAATCAAGCAAGAAGCAATCAATATTTTCTTGGCTTCCCTTAGGGAGCCGGGAGACCTAAACCCTAGTCGCCTCCTACCTTCGCCGCCGCTGCTCCCGTCGCAAGGACGGCGCCACGCCGCCGGCCGCCGTGCACCAGCCATCGCCCTTCCCCCTCCTTCCCCTACAACCTACGCCCTAGATCCGGTAGGGCCCTAGCTCCTACCATCATGATGCTCTCTTCATGTTTCAATTCTTATCCTTTATGCGAGCATCATTCAACTCATCATGCCTAGCTTAAAAGGCATTAAAGAAAAGCGCTTGTTGGGAGACAATCCAACACTTTTACCTACTGTTTTTGTTTTTTCACATGATTATTCTACTGTGTTGATCATGTTTTATTGCTCTTGTTTCAAAAAAGTGCCAAGTAAAGCCTTTAGGATCATGTTGGGTGATAGTTGATTTGATCTTGCTGAAAAACGGAAACTTTCGCGCTCACGAAAATAATTCTCATTTTTAACAGAAGAGTGCGTTTGCGTTCATTATTTTTGAAGAAGTTCAATACACAAATTTATTACTTGGTCCTAATTTTTCCATAATTTTTGGAGTAGCATAAGTATGGTAGTTATCCAGATCATTACAGACTATTCTGTTTTTGACAGATTCTGTTTTCAATGCATAGTTTGCTTGTTTTGTAGTTTCTATGGATTATATGGCTGAATATAAATTGTGGAAATGATATGCTAAAGTAGGCATTGTGTGGAAACAATTATGAATCTTGTCTTTGACAATACCAAAACTGGAATGGTTTGCTCTTTATCATACTAACCGATCTCACAAAGTTCCGTTAAGTTTTGTGTGATTGAAGTTTTCAAGTTTTTGGTGAGATACTGATATGAGGAGAATAAGGAGTGACAAGAACCTAAGCTAGGGGATGACCAAGGCACCCCCAAGGAAATATTTAAGGAAGATCCAAGCCACTAAGCTTGGGGATGCCCCAGAAGGCATCCCCTCTTTCGTCTCCAACATTATCGGTAACCTCACTTGGAGCTATGTTTTCATTCGTCACATGATATGGGTTTTGCTTGGAGCATCAATTTATTTTGTTAGGATTTACTTTCTGTTATTTAGATTAATGTTTTGCATCTTTTATTTTATTAAAAATGTCAAGTATATCCTTTGCCATGCTTATTTTACAAGTCTACATGTTGGTTTTTCAAAACAGAAGGTTTACCGCTGTTGCAAAAAAATCCCTAGAAAAGTCAGAATGTGATAAAATGTTGAAACTTCTTGCAAAATAAGATCTGATAAACTTTCTACAGTTTGGTATAATTTCATAATGTTTGGAGTTGAATAAGTATTGATACTATTGTATTCTTTACAGACTGTACTGTTTTGGCAGATTGTTGTTAAGTTTGCATTGTTTGCATATGTTTGCTTCTTTAATTATCCTATTCGAGGATAGGAGTATTAAATATACAGAGGCATTTAGTATGCAATGTTGAATAACAATTTTAGTGATTTGCTACAGTAGAGAATGATAAGGTTTTTGCATTGGTTTATACTAACTTATCTCACGAGTTCTTGTTGAGTTTTGTGTGGATGAAGCTTTTGATATTTAGGAAAATTGTGATATGAGAAGAATTAAGGAGACACAAAAGCTCAAGCTTGGGGATGCCCAAGGCATCCCAAGATAATATTTCAAGAAGTCTCAAAGCATCTAAGCTTGGGGATGCCCCGGTAGGCATCCCACCTTTCTTCTTCAACAATTATCGGTTAGTATCGGTTGAGCCTAAGTGTTTGCTTCTTCACATGAGTTGTGCTATTCTTGGAATGTCATTTTATTTTTTTTGCTTGCTGTTTTAACAAAATACTTAGATCTGAAAGTTTTTTTAAATAAAATAGACTCCTCAACTAGTTGCCAGGGAGGCTAGGTAAGTGGCACGCGCATCCCGTCAACGAAGCTCTTTTCTGTGGAATTGCTCTAGTGCTTCACTTATATCTTTCTGGGCACGGTGTGCTTTAGTATTTTTGAAGAAATTCGCTCTTTCTTCACTTAAATTAATTTGAGAGAAAGAAATATTATGCTCATGATCTTCATTTATATCTTTTTGGAGTAGCTTGTCATTTACTCATGTGCTTCACTTATATCGTATGAGTAAATTGTTGAATAAATTGAATGTCATGAAGTTGAAATCATATCATGCCTAGTGGTAGCTTCACATTGGGTTTATAAAGTGAAATCTTATGAGGCTTGACAATCACAATATTGGTCATACAAGCAATTTACAAATAATTAGTATAAGGAAGAGAACTTTCACATGCAAATACACTATCTTGGGAATCTTTTGTGATTGTGAGCGCCATCAAAATATTATATGCCAAAATTGTTGACGTTGGACAAGGAAGACAACGTAATGGTTTATGTTTGTTCATATTCACATAGAAGTTATATTGTCATAGATCCTTCAACATGTGGTGCTTGCCCCCCATCTTTGCTAGCCAAAAATTCCGCACCAAGTAGAGATACTACTTGTGCATCCAAAAACCCTTAAACCTAAATCTTATTTTCAAGAGTCCACCATACCTACCTAAGGATTGAATAAGACCCTTCAAGTAAGTTGTCATCGGTGCAATAAGGCAATCAAAATTGCTTCTAAAAGTGTGAGATCATTTAGTGTAAGAGAAAATTGAGCGTTGTACGAACTTGTGATGGCAAAGAATAAAAGTGACAGACTGCATAATGAAGGTTGCTATCATAAGGGGAAATATAACATGATGTTCTTTTGCACTAAGGGGTTGAGCATACAAACAAATAAGGTCATGGCAACCTCTGCTTCCCTCTACGAAGGGCCTATCTTTTACTCTTTAGTATTTACTTTTATGCAAAGAGTCAAAGTTTTTCTCTCTATTCCTTTTTATTTTTCTCTTTTGGCAAGCACCATGTGGTGAGGAAAGATCTAGGAACATATGTCCAGTTGAATATGGGTAGCATGAGTTATTATGGTTGACATCACCCTTGAGGTGAATACGTTGGGAGGCAAAACAATAAGCCCCTATCTTTCTATGTGTCCGGTTGAAACGTTTTGCTCATGTGTATGCGGTGAGTGTTAGTAATCATAGAAGACTATATGATGGTTGAGTATGCGGAGCTCTTACTTAAACTCTGTTGAATAAGCTGAATTGCAATTGCTTGGTGACTGAGAACGCAGGTCGTTGAGTTTCAAGAGAATTCATTGTTTAAACCTTAACATGTGAATTGGTTGCTACTATAACATGAGAAATTTAATGAGAAAGACTTGCTGTTATGATGCAAGGAAAAGTGATTGAAATTATCATTGATCAAACTTATGCACTTTGCTAGCATGCACACTTCATAAATTATTTCTTTTATCATTTACCTACTCGAGGACGAGTAGGAATTAAGCTTAGGGATGCTGATACGTCTCCAGCGTATCTATAATTTATGAAGTGTTCATGCTGTTATTTTATCATTCTTGGATGTTTTATAATCATTTTATATCATTTCTTGGGACTAACCTATTGACATAGTGCCAAGTGTCAGTTGCTGTTTTTTTGCATGTTTTTTACATCGCAGAAAATCAATATCAAACAGAGTCCAAACACCGCGAAACTTGTTGGAGATTTTTTATGGACCAGAACACCCAAGATGGGCCAGAGGAGCACCTGCGGGGTGCCCCGAGGGGGGCACAACCCACCAGGGCGCTCCAGGGGGCCCTGGCGCGCCTAGGTGGGTTGTGCCCACCTCGGTGACCTCCCGCACCCCCTCTTTGCACTATAAATTCCCAAATATTCCGAAACCCTTCTGGGTTAACCTAGATCAGAATTTCTGCCGCCGCAAGGCTCTGTAACCACTGAAAACCAATCGGGAGCCTGTTCCGGCACCCTGCCGGAGGGGGAATCATCACCGGTGGCCATCTTCATCTTCCCGGCGGCCACCACGATGACGAGGGAGTAGTCCACCCTCGGGGTTGAGGGTTTGTACTAGTAGTTATGTGTTTAATCTCTCTCTCTCTCTCTCTCGTGATCTATATCATTGGCTTTGTTATCATATATGGATCATATGGTGTTTCTCCCCTCTAAACCCTTGTGTCGGTGGGAACGACACCTATGGGGTCACTGGGATCCCTTCTACGGTCGGCGGGCGCGAGGTTGTGCAAAGAGCAGGTCTGACAGGAAGCACACTCGTCGTTCACCCAGGTTAGAGCCGCGAAGATGCGTAATACCCTAGCCCTGCTTTGGTGGATGTATTCAGTGTTCTTGTGTTCCAAAAGAGCCGAATCCCTCTCTTGGTCGCCTCGGGCCTCCTTTTAAAGGAAAAGGGGGTTGTGTCGGCGTTCTGGGAACGGGGGTCCCCAGACTTGCCTGCCTGCGGCCTACGGCGTGGCTCAAAGGGGGGCCCATCACGGCCCATCTTCACCAACACAAGCTCAAGACCCTCGCGAGGGGCCAAGCCTCATGAGGCGGACGACGGGAGCTTCTCGTGCACGGCCTCATCAGCCGGCTCGCGAGGAGGCGGAGAGATCAAGGTGGGGTACCTCACGAGGTGCCCATGACGCAGCCATGATGACCAAGGGCGCCAGCGAGGCGCCCGGCCCGCAGCTTCCTCCTTTCCTCTTTGTTGCAAAGGGAGCAAGCGCAGCGGAGCATCAAGCAAAGGCATCCATTTGATTGCAACAAGACCAAGACCAGTCCAACGGCAGAAGGAAACCATTGTGGAGCCCAAGCCGGGCGTCACCACGTGACCTTTGACAGGCGAGGACCAACTTTAGTCAGGATAAGTGTACCAGATGTTCCCCTTCAAAATGGCCAAGTGTTGGCGCCCTTCCCGCTCAATATTTGGGAAGAGGCCTAGGGCCTTTGCCTATAAATAGGACTAGCCACACACAGAGCTAGGGGCATCTTGATCCGATCCAGAGAGAGCAAGAGAGAAGGCGACCGAACTCCCCCAAGCAGTTCATTGCCCCAGCCAAGAACAGACCCTCGCGAGGCTGTTCTTCCTTGTATTGTTCATCACCATCAGCCCAAGAGGAAATCCACCACACCACAAACTAGAGTAGGGTATTACACCACAATGGTGGCCCGAACTAGTATAATCCTTGTGTCTCTTGTGTTGTTCCTTTCATAGCTTAGATTTTAGCGAGGCGGCGGGGTACAGGTAGGTAGAGGGCGAATCTCCGTGCGCACCCCAGTGTTCGAACCTCACGGGTCTGCCGGAACCCGAAATCCGACATTTGGCGCGCCAGGTAGGGGTGCGCCGGAGTTCCCCTTATGCCACCGCCGCGACCCGCCTCGCGATGAGCAGCGCGCCGCCGGCTCCGGCCGCCAGCGGCAGCGCGGGGGCCAGGGGACTTCGAGCCCTGGCCCCGGCCTTGCAACGGGTGCGGTGGCCGGACAAGTTCAAGTTGGCGACGCCGCTGCGCTACAACGGCGCGACCGATCCGATGGTCTTCCTGCTGGCGTACGAGGAGGCCGTCCTCGAAGCTAGGGGTGACGATAGGGTCATGGCCAACTGGCTTCCCATGGACCTAACCGGCGCTCCACGCGCGTGGCTGCTCCACCTTCCGGCGGCCTCCGTGGCCTCTTGGGAAGAGCTCCGCGGCCTCTTCCTCACCCATCACGCTGCGCCGGCGCCCCCGGTCGTCGCGGCCCTTCTGGGCGGCTCGTGGGCACCGCCCTCAAGTCACTACGTCAAGCCGTTCATCCGCCAGATCGGCGCCGCCTCCGCGTGGCCGGGAGCCCGCCAGGACCGGTCGGCGCCCAAGACCAGTCTGACCTTCAGCTCGGAGGACCACCCCTCCAACTCAGCCTGCTCGGGTGCGCTCCCCATGCTGTGCACCCCCACCATCTGCCAGGTGGCCGTCACCAGGACTCTCATCGACGGTGGCGCGGGCCTCAACATGCTCTCAGTTGAGGCCTTCAACCTCCTCTGCATACCCCGGGAGCGGCTGCAGCCCAGTCGGCCCTTCTCGGGCGTCGGGGGCGGATCATCCAGCTCCTTGGGACAGATCCGGCTCCCGGTAACTTTTGGCACCTACGACAACTTCCGCATGGAGCTGGTCGACTTCGACATCGCCCCCATCGGCCTCCCCTACAACGCCATCCTCGGCTACCCAAAGCCAGCCCGATTCATGGCAGCGACTCACCCGGCGTACAACCTCATGAAGATGCCGGAGAACAGCGGCGTCCTCATCGTGCCGGGGACACCAGAGATGCGCTATGCATGCTCAAGCTTCGCCTTCAAGGCGGCGGTGCAGTGCAGCCCGCCGACGCTGGGACCCCGAGCCCAAGGGGGCTGCACCAACCAAGAAGAAACAGTTGTTCACCCAAGACAAGGCAGAGACCAAGCAAATACCCATCGACGAGGATGGGTCCACTGACGCCACTTTCACCATAGGCGCCAACCTCGAGCCCGAGCAGGAGGAGCCCGATCAGTTGGCAGGGATCCCTAGGGGTGTAATCGAGCATCACCTCCGCAGTGCCCCAACGTGACGCCCGTGAAGCGAAAGCGGCGGCGGCGATCCACGAAAATCAAGCCTTCATTGTCCAGGAGACCCGCAAGCTAGAAGCCGCCGGGGTCATTCGCGAGGTCCGGTATCCGGATTGGTTGGCCAACCCTGTCATTGTACCAAAGAAGGTAGGGAAGGAGCGCATGTGTGTCGACTTCACCAACCTCAACAAGGCATGCCCGCAAGATCCGTTCCCGCTCCCTCGCATCGACCAGATCGTCGATTCCACCGCTGAGTGCGACCTGTTATGCTTCTTGGATGCCTTCTCCGGGTATCATCAGATCAAGATGGCGGTAGAAGACGTGGAAAAGACGGCTTTCCTGACCCGATGTGGGGTGTACTGCTACACGTGCATGCCGTTCGGGCTGTGCAACACAGGGGCGACCTTCCAGCGGCTGATGCACATCACCTTGGGTCCGCAGCTCGGGAAGAATGTTGAGGCTTACGTCGATGACATTGTGGTGAAGTCTCGGGAGGCCAAAACCCTGATACAAGACCTGGAGGAAACCTTCATGAGCCTCAACGCAGGTGAACCCTATGGCTCAACCCGGAGAAGTGTGTGTTTGGAGTCCCCTCGGGCAAGCTCCTGGGCTTCCTCGTATCCCATCGAGGCATAGAGGCTAACCCAGAAAAGGTCAAGGCGGTCGAGGACATGAGCCTGCCAAAGACCCTCAGGGAATGCAGAAGCTCACTGGGCGCGTGACTGCGCTAGGGCGCTTCATCTCCAAGTTAGGGGAACGAGCGCTGCCTTTCTTCCAGCTAATGAAAAGGAAGGGACCCTTTGAATGGACTGAAGAGGCCGACAAGGCGTTTCAAGATCTCAAGAGGTACCTGACCAACCCTCCGGTCATGGTGGCCCCACGCTGAGAACCCCTGGTGCTCTACCTCGCCGCCACTCCCTACTCTGCCAGCGCAGCTCTGGTGGCGGTTAGGGAAGAGCGTCAAACCAAAACCACAGCGGCAGCCAAGGTCAAGGCGAAGCGGGAACAAGGAAGGCTCACAGAAACCACTACCGCGGATGAGAAGGATCAGCCGCCGCAGGGGAGTGCACTGGGGACGGAAGAGGTCCCTCCCCCAGACTACCAGCCTCTGGAGGCTAAATCGCCCCAGGAGGCGCCACGGTCCCCAGAGGGCGCCAGCGGCACTGGTGCCCCAAACCTCGTTGAGCACCCAGTATACTTCGTCAGCACGGTGTTGCGGGACGCAAGGGCGCGGTACCCCATGCCTCAGAAACTCCTCCTCACGCTATTGGTGGCCTTGCGCAAGTTGCGTCACTATTTTCAGGGCCACCCCATCAAGGTCGTCTCAGCATACCCCTTGGAAAGGGTGCTCAGGAGCCCTAACTCAGCCGGAAGGGTCGCTGGGTGGAACATTGAACTGCAAGTGTTTCAGCTCGAATTCAGCATGACCAGAGTCATCAAGGGGGCCGCATTGGCGGATTTCATGGCAGAATGGACGGAGGCACCGGGCCTCAAGGCCGACGAAGATCGGTCCCTCTCCATGGAAGCGAAGCACCGAAAGGTGGGTCATGCACTTGATGGGGCGTTCTCCGGACATGGCGCTGGGGCTGGGCGGTGCTCATATCTCCCACTCAGGACAAGCTCTACTACGTTGTGCAGCTCTATTTCCAGCAAGGTGAAAAGGTCTCCAACAACATAGCAGAGTATGAAGGTCTAATAGCGGGCTTGAAGGCCGCGACTGCCCTAGGGGTGAAGCGCCTCACCATCAAGGGCGATTCGCATCTCCTCGTCAATTTCTCCAACGAGGTATACGAGCCAAAAGATGAGCACATGGAAGCCTACCTTGCGGAGGTCCGCAGGATGGAGAAGCAGTTCTGGGGGTTGGAGTTGCAGCATGTGCCCCGCGACACCAATCAGGAGGCCGACGACATCGCCAAACGGGCATCCAGGCGGTTGCCTCGGGGAGCTGGCGTGTTCGAGGCGGCTCTTCAAGCCCTCGGCCATGCCGGCACTATCAAGCACAGCGCAGCCTCGGGAGGAGCTTCCCGACCACCTGCCTCAGAGCCCGTCTGCATGGCCCGGCCTCAGAGCGCCCGCTTCCCCGACGATGGAGCCTCAGGAGGGGTGCTGGATCACGGAGCTCCGGAGTTACTTAACGCAAGGGACCCTGCCGGAGAAGGAGGAGGATGCGGAGCGTGTGGCGCGGCAAGCCACGATAATCGCATCGAGGATGGAGAGCTCTATCGGAGGCGCATCAATGATGTGTCGCTATCTTGCATCTCCGTGGAGCAAGGGAAAGAACTGCTGGCGGATATACACGGTGGAGACTGTGGGCATCACTCGTCTTCACGAGCCCTCGTGGGCAAGGCATTCCGGAGCGGTTTCTATTGGCCTACAGCACTCAACGACGTTGTCGAACTAGTAAAGGCTTGCGAAGCCTGCCAATTCCATGCTAAGCAAATCCATCAGCCAGCAGGAGGTCTGCAAACAATACCCCTCTCGTGGCCATTCGCAGTCTGGGGGCTGGATATCCTGGGCCCATTTCCTCGAGCGCCAGGGGGCTATCGCTACCTCTACATCGCCGTGGACAAGTTCACCAAGTGGGCTGAAGTGGAAGCCGTCCACACCATCCCCCGCAGGTTACGGGGTCAAGTTCGTCAAGGGCATCGTGAGCCGGTTGAGTGCCGAACCGCATCATCACCGACAACGGTTCGCAGTTCACCAAGAACCTCTTCAAAACATCTTGTGCTAACACAGGTACGCAGATATGCTACGCTTGATGGCGCACCCGAAGCAACGCTGCCGAAAGGGTTAACGCAGAGGTTCTGAGGGGCCTCAAAACCAGGACATTCAAGAAGAAACTGGAGGCCTGCGGCAGAGGTTGGTACGACGAGCTTCAATCCATGATGTGGTCCATCCGCACGACCGCGACCAAGCCAACCGGAGAGACACTGTTCTTCCTGGTCTATGGAGCCGAAGCGGTCCTCCCTCACGAGGTCAGACGTTGTTCCGCGCGGGTCCTGGCGTTCGACGAGGCGCAGCAGGACGCCATGCGGGGGACGGACCTCGTACTGGGGGAGGAGCATCGTTGAGAAGTTGCATTGCGAGCGGCGAGGTACCAGCAAGCACTGCGACGATACCACTGCTGCAACATCCGTCCCAGGACCCTTGAGGTAGGGGACCTCGTGCTCAGGCGGGTTCTCTCCAGGGAGGGGCTGCATAAGCTCTCTCCCATGTGGGAGGGCCCATTCAAGGTTGTTCATGTTTCCAGGCCCGGATCCGCGCGCTTGGAGACTCGTGGAGGGGTGCCACCCGAACGCGTGGAACATCCAGCACCTCTGGATTTTACCCTGAAAAGGCCCGAGCACATGAAGAAGGCGAATGCCTGTGAAGCCATCTTTCCGGAAAAGGCCCGGGCACATGAAGAAGGCGAATGCCTGTGAAGCCATCTTTACGGAAAAGGCCCAGAGCACGTGAAGAAGGCGAATGCGCAGTGAAGCCATCTTTCCGAAAAGGCCCAGGAGCTCGTGAAGAAGGCGAATGCCAGAGAAGCCATCTTTCCGGAACAGGCCTAGAGCCTGTGAGGACGGCGAATGCCTGTGAAGCTATCCTTCTGGAAAAGGCCCAGAGCCTGTGAAGAAGGTGAATGCCTGTGAAGCTATCCTTCTGGAAAAGGCCCAGGCACATGAAGAAGGCGAATGCCCGTGAAGCTATCCTTCCGAAAAGGCCCAGAGCACATGAAGAAGGCGAATGCCTGTGAAGCTATCCTTCGAAAAGGCCCGAGCACAGCGAAGAAGGCGAATGCCCGTGAAGCTATCCTTTGGGAAAAGGCCCGAGCACATGAAGAGGGCCAATGCCCGTGAAGCTTGCTCCCCAAGAAAGGCCCGAGCACTGTGAAGAAGGCCAACGCCTTTGAAGCTCGCCGCCCGTGACACTCTCACGTAATAATGAGTTGGGGTTGTACGCCCGTGAGTCTCAGGAGCACCGGCCTCGGGCCCAGGGCTCCCTCCCACGCCCAAAGGGCAGCACTTAGCTCCGCGCTGGTGAGAAGACGTCGAAGACTAGATTAGGTGTCGGACGCGGCTTTTTCATTTGCTTTCCGCAGTTGGCTTGTTCAATCTCATTTGAAGTTTTATCGAAGCTGTTGTCGTTTTGATTTGTGGCTCTTTGACCTTTCGCTCTCTTACCTTGATTTCTTTCGCGCAAGGTCTCGCGAGGGGGGGCAGCTTGAACGCCCCCGCAAGTGTTTTTCTGCCCTTATCGTTCGAGGTTTTCCCTACCCGGGTCCACTACAGGAGCACCCCTCTAGTCCGTGCCCCACGGGCACCGCGACACGAACACAGGACCTCGGTCAGTCGCCTCCACCGCTGAGGATCAGACATACCTCTCCAGACTAACCTTCATAGGACGTGAAGCGTTCGGTGAGGCCTCGGCCTCGGGAAGCAAGGGCCATGACGGGCGCCCCCGAGCTAAGTAGTTTCTACGCGCATGCATGAAGCGCAAAGGCAACAATACTGAGATAGCAGAAACAGTACGATAATTAACAGCAATAGTCCAAGCACGCCCACGCGGGGCCCTACCCTACTGTCTTTTTGCGCAGGAGAAGGAAAAAAGAACAAAACAGGCGCGACTCGCCTGACACCAACTCGCGGGAGAGACCCGGAC
Organism: Aegilops bicornis; assembly: GCA_021605145.1. Classification (NCBI taxonomy): domain Eukaryota; kingdom Viridiplantae; phylum Streptophyta; class Magnoliopsida; order Poales; family Poaceae; genus Aegilops; species Aegilops bicornis. Next base: position 465,926,829 of record CM038671.1, read on the forward strand.
GGCCTCCGGAGCTTAGGCGGACTCTCTCTCGCGCTTCACCGGGGCGAGATGGCGGGCGGACCCGCTACCTCCATCCAGGCGGGCGCGGCGGCGCGGGGGCTGGTTGCGGCCACCGCTGGAGGAGCCGCTGCCAGAAGGAGAGTCGTCAAAGCTTGACGAGCCCCGAGGGTCGCCAACCGCGCGTGCGCTGTCGTCTTCATCGTCGCTGGGGCTGGACCCGCGGCCGCGGTCGTCGTTCTCAGGGCAGCACCCAGCGCGGCGACCATCTTCCCCGAACACCCTCACGTAGAGGGTGCCATCACCGTCGAACTTAAAGTGCAGGGTGCACTGTCGGCTCAGACCGTGCGCGCGGGCAAACGTTTGCCAGCCGCGGGTCAAGGCCAGGCTCCCGGCAGCAGATACCTCCAGCGATGCCCAGGAGGCCCGGCTGCAGCAACCATCCGCCTGAAGCCAGAGGCCGCCCAGGGCACCAGCCGGAAGCTCGCCTAGGAGGAAGCGAGGAAGCTGGAGCCGGGTGCCGGTCGGCTCCGTTGACCACACAACGAACTCCGGCAGCACCTCTGCCGAGTGGAAGCACGGCCTAAGGGGTCGCGCGGCCATGGCGCGGCCCCCGCAGCGGCCTGCCGCCCGCCACCGCGAGGAGCCACCACGGGAGCCACAGGGTGTTTGCGAGGACGGCCTCGACCGCGCTTGGGCGGGGGAGAGTCAGGCTCCACCTGGCGAGCCTTTCCCTTCTCCGCGGCCGAGAACCTCTTCGGCGGAGCCATGGAGAAGAAGAAGAAGCAAGAGGAGATGGACCAGAGGAGCGTGCATCGTTCCGTACTTAAAGCCAGAGGAGGCCAACCGCCGACCCCCACGATCGCAGGTAATCATGACCCGCTTTGCATGCAGGGACCTGTCAACTCGTGCAGACGCCGAGGCGCCGTGGGGGAGCAGGGCCGCCCACGTCCAATCAACCGCCACGCGGTGCCCAACACCGCAGGCTGTTAGGGCCCGCGGTGCTTCGCACTTGCCCCTTCGCCTCTCTGCTCGGCCAAGCTCGGGCGCGCCTTGGGCCCGGGGGTTGCTGTCGGTGTTCTGGGAATGAGGGTCCCCAGACTTGCCTGCCTGCGGCCTGCGGCGTGGCTCAAAGGGGGGCCCATCACGGCCCATCTTCACCAACACAGGCTCAAGACCCTCGCGAGGGGCCAAGCCTCGCGGGGCGGACGACGGGGAGCTTCCTCAGGCACGGCCTCATCAGGTTGGCTCGCGAGGAGGCGGAGAGATCAAGGCGGGGTACCTCACGAGGTGCCCATGACGCAAGCCATGACGACCAAGGGCGCCAGGCGGGCGCCAGCCAAGTAAAGGTCCTCCTTTCCTCTTTGTTGCAAAGGGAGCAAGCGCAGGCGGGAGCATCAAGCAAAGGCATCCATTTCGGTGCAACAAGACCAAGACCAGTCCAACGGCAGGAAGGAAACCATTGTGGAGCCCAAGCCGGCGTCACCACCAGGACCTTTGACAGGCGAGGACCAACTTTAGTCAGGATAAGTGTACCAGATGTTCCCCTTCAAAATGGCCAATTGTTGGCGCCCTTCCCGCTCAATATTTGGGAAGAGGCCCAGGGCCTTTGCCTATAAATAGGACTAGCCACACACAGAGCTAGGGGAATCTTGATCCGATCCAGAGAGAGCAAGAGAGAAGGCGACCGAACTCCCCCAAGCAGTTCATCGCCCCGGCCAAGAACAGACCCTCGCGAGGCTGTTCTTCCTTGTATTGTTCATCACCGTCAGCCCAAGAGGCAATCCACCACACCACAAACTAGAGTAGGGTATTACACCACAATGGTGGCCCGAACTAGTATAACCCTTGTGTATCTTGTGTTGTTCCTTTCATAGCTTAGATCTTAGCAAGGCAGCGGGGTACAGGTTGGTAGAGGGCGAATCTCCGCGCGCACCCCAGTGTTCGAACCTCATGGGTCTGCCGGAACCCGAAATCCGACAGGTTGCCACAGTGGCACACGGGAGGTGGAAAGGTCTACAGTCGATAAGCTTATCCTCTGGGACCGTCAGACAAACGCATTTAATGCGTTGCCGACGTGCCCCCTTGCTTTATCGGGGACGCCAAGGAAGCACCTCCCAGCTGTCGCCGCCTCGCCTGGCCTCGACGCGCGTCCGAGCTGATGAGGCATCGTGGCGCCACGTTGGCTGGCTGCTGGGCTGGCGCGATGGTGGAGCCTTCACGAAGGGCCGCATGCCACCATGCAGGTGCTTGCTGAGTCGGTGTAGAGGCCGCCTATCGCCACACAGGTGCCTGCCCAGCTGGTTGAGCTAGCAGCTGCTTGGGGACGGCGGTGGAGTCTTGGCTAGTGCGGGCCTGGCAGTGGCCCCGATGATGCCTTCGGCAAGGGTCTTGTCGGGGGCCCGACAAGGGTCTTGCCGTGGCGTGCAGTCGTCCCCGGCAAGGCGCTTGTCGGGGGTCTTGTGGATTTCCTCGTCTAGGATCCCGCCGAGGGTCGCCGTCTTCTGGTCCTCATCCGATCTCACATGTTTATGATCTTGATGAAGATTTGCATGCCACGACAGAGGCTCCTCCCGAGCCTTGGTTCCAATGTAGTTGGTGGTGTTGGGACCCATGGGCTCAAGGGTGGCTAGCTCCACTGGCATCGGGCAGGTTGCCCTAGCAAGGCTCTTGCCGGGGCTGCGGAGGCTGCCTCGGCAGGGATCTTGCCGAGGGAGTCTATCTTGCTCTCTTGCTCTCCCGCGTTTCTGGTCTTGGCGTTGCCTTGGTTATCTTGTGACTCGGCTTCTATCCGGCTTCCCTCCTCTGCCCTGCTAAGTGTGGCCGTGGCCCGTGGCTCTGACTGCCCGTGCACAAGTAAAGGGGTCAAAAGGAGAGCCCCTACTTTTGTACACCGACAGGAGTCCCCAGGTCTGGGCCACACATAAGGGCGACGCGTTGTTGGGTCAGGCCCAGAATGGTGCACAGGCAGGTGGGGCGGATTTTCACCGTAGTAACTGTTTCATCCGCTACGCTTCCCCACGACCCGCGTTGAACGCACGACGTGGAGGGTCGGGTGTGACGTGGGGGTCATGCGTGGGGTGGTTCCCGCATGCATGTGTCACATCGTGGTAAAGAGGCAGCTCATGCCTTCCCCATAAAAAGAGGGAGGTGCGGAGGCGCGGCTCATTTACTGAGTGGACTTGGGTCGCAGTCTTCAAGGCGCCGACGCCCCATGATCACGGGGCGGGGAATGGTCGCCTCACCCGTCCTCTCGATCCTGCTCGCCCGCCACGCGTCCTCCATGCAGGTGGCAAGCGGTGGAGGCGGGAAACCGGGCCGTCGCTGATTGGGGCAGCGGGTCGGTCCTGATTCCCTGCGCCTCCAATGGCTGGATTGGCTGAGTGGGGCCGCCGAGCCTCGACACCGCCCCTTTATAAGGAGGGGGAGGGGATGTCATCCCACATTCTCTCAGCATCCATCTTCTTCCACCTTTGCTCCTTTCATCCAGCCGCCATGGCGAGAGGGGGTGTTGGGCCTTCGACGGTGGCGGCGAGGGTCGCCGCTCGATAGCGTGTTCCCCCTTCTCAAGTGCCCGTGGCGGTGGAGCCGGCTACGAGAGGAAGGGGGAGGGGGCGAGGCCGAGGTTGCCGTGGCGCTCGGGGAAGAGGGGGACGAGGCGGCGCAATGGTCATGCCTCCGCCATCGATGCCCCTCCGCGATGGAGGGCCACGTCGGGGACCAGCCCCGCGAGTTCTTCATGAGGCTGCGCCGGCCACCGCGGCGTCGTCCCCGCCTCCCCACCCCATTTGCTCGAGATATGGAGCTTGATCCTCCCCAGACCCTCAGGCTGCACATGAGGGGCTGCAGGAACAGCGACATGCGGGTCGACATCGACTTCCATGCTCCTCACATCATGTACCTCTGTCGCGGATGGAAGACGTTTGCTCGCGTCCACAGCCTGACAGCGGGGCTCGTCCTCTACTTCAAATTAATGGAGGGTGTCGGTGTCAAAACCGGCAGATCTCGGGTAGGGGGTCCCGAACTGTGCGTCTAGGCGGATGGTAACAGGAGACAAGGGACACAATGTTTTTACCCAGGTTCGGGCCCTCTCGATGGAGGTAATAGTCTACTCCTGTTTGATTAATATTGATGATATGGGTAGTACAAGAGTAGATCTACCACGAGATCAGAGAGGCTAAACCCTAGAAGCTAGCCTATGGTATGATTGTTGTTCGTTCTACGGACTAAAACCCTTCGGTTTATATAGACACCGAATAGGGTTAGGGTTACACAGAGTCGGTTACAATGGTAGGAAATCTACATATCCAGATCGCCAAGCTTGCCTTCCACGCCAAGGAAAGTCCTATCCGCATAAGGGACGTAAGTCTTCAATCTTGTATCTTCATAGTCTAAGAGTCCGACCAAAGATGATAGTTCGCTATCCGGACACCCCCTAGTGCAGACTCCCTCAAGAGTCTCCCTCGAACCAGGCTTCACCACGACGAGTCCGGCGCGCATATTGTCTTCGGCATTGCAAGGAGGGTTCCTCCTCTGAATACTTCATAGAAGGTTTTGAACACAAGGATAGTGTCCGGCTCTGCAAAACAAGTTCCACACACCACCGTAGAGAGAATAATTTTCCGCACAGATCTACTGACGTATTCCGCGGCGTGACATCACACCACGGCCAAGCCTTTATTCGAATCGTTTTTACTGTCCCACCTCAGCGCGTTTAGCGAGGTGGTTTCCTTGGCACGTCTTATCAAAGCGTAGATCGTGCCCCCTTATTCCGGATTCTCATCAATACGGACGTGGGTAACCCAACTGCGTTCGCTAAGCACGCCTCTATCGAAGGCGAGTCCCAATCGACCATGGGGAGGGCTCTTGGTATTCAACCTCTTTATAATGATACCAAGGCCCTCTTCTTTTTCCACCCTCCATCGAATCCGCCTCGCGCTTCGAGTTCTAACACCCAAAGCTTCAGATTTAGGCGCTTCATTTTCTTTGACGATGTCCGCTCGACCAGCTCGGCCGATGGATGTATTCTTCCGTCACGTAAGAAGATGTGCTAAAGCTGCGTGGCGCTGTGTATCTAACCGTGAGATTTCGCGATAGGCTGCCTGCCTGTGGCAGGTCATTCCCACTCCCGAGCCCGGCGAGAGCGTGGTGTTCGTGTCTCACTTCCTTCAGGGTTTAGGCTTCCCGACGGATCCCTTTGTGTGGGGGCTCATGTTTTATTATGGGCTGGATTTCCATGACTTGAATCCGGAGTCCATCCTCCATATCTCGTCATTCATTGTCATATGTGAAGCCTTCCTCCATATTACCCCTCACTTTGGATTGTGGCTCAAGACCTTCAAGGTGGAGCCGAAGATGATCGAGGGGCAACAAGCAGAAAAGTGAGGGGTGGTCATAAGCAAGTGTGTTGATGCTCCGTGGCCCGAGGGCTCTTTTCAAGAGGAGCTTGGTTTGTGGCAACGGGAGTGGTTTTATATCACCGCTCCCAGGGGCACCAAATGGGTGGCGCCACCCGCCTTTCCGCCAGTCCACCACGCCGGGCATCATGGGTCAACCGGGGCTCGACTGGGGCCGCCCAAGGATGTTCCTCTCACAGGTGGCCGTATTCGAGACCTCCAAGAAAGAGAGATCAAACTGGTCGTGGCGGCGCAGGTTATGCTGATTCGGCGCCTTCTGCCCTGCAAACGTCGCCCCCTCCGTCTGTGGGAGTTTAATCTGGAGGGACCACGGGCTCTCCAACATTTTATGGGCGCGACGCCCAAGGAGATGTACAAACTGTTCTTCAGATCACAAGAGAAGTGTCCGGACTTGACCGAGGACGCAGGTCTAAGCTGCAATCACCCAGATACTCAAGTAAGTAACCTCAGAATCGGACAAAGCTGTTCATTCATTTATCATATATATGCCCTTTAAGGGAGCCGCTTGAACAGGAGTGGATAGCCAAGGCAAAGTTGATAAGGTGTCCGGCTCCCTCCCAGAGACCACGCCGATCCCATGCTAACCAAGATGTTGAAGGCCGCGCTTTTAAGGAAGGCGAAGGGGGAGTAGGGAAGCAACCGCCTCCGCCAAGGAGGCTTTCAAGGAATAGGGATCGTGGATCCTCCCTTCAAGGGGAGAAGAGGACCGCTCAAGACCCGAAGCCAAGGCCTCAAATGGGGAAAGAAGTCTTCGCTGAAAGTCTGCGCCGGAAGTACCCCAGCCGCACTATTTCCCCAAGGATCAGCCCTCCAAATGAGCCGTAAGTAAAAAAGAAGGGGTCCTATGAATAAAGAACATCTCTGTATTTATTTTTGAAGATAACCGAAATTGTACCTTGTAGTTCGGATCTCAGCCCTTCTCAGCAGAACTCGTCTTCAGGGGATCTTCGCCCGAAGATGATAGAGAGCGAAACGCCTCCACCTATCGCGCCTTCGTGCGAGGTGGGCGACCCTGAAGTGTCGTCATGGAGAGTTTCCCCGAGTCCGGCGCGGCCGGACGGTCCGGCGCCAACTGGCGTGCGGTCGGAGGAGCTGAAGGACCTGCTCAGGTGAGCGTATATCTCAGAATATCACCGTGCGCTAATGGCTAGGGTAATTGAAAGAATTGAATCACCGAGAGCGGATTGCATGAAGCCACCAGAAGTTTATCGACGGGGTTTGAGGTACCAAAAAATGATGTACCTTCCGACGCTTATGCATATAGAATGTGCCTCAGATAGATAGTAGCCCTCGAGACTCGGTATGTCGTCACAACCGACAGCGGCGTCGAGGATCATAATCTCGCATACTAACATGTCGCCCGCCCTATGTAGGTGGTGGGCGTCCGTGGCTAGCCGGACTGATGAATTTGCCGGACTAAAGCGGCAACTTGACGAGGCGGATGCGACATCGCTACCGGGTCAATAAACGGTTTGACGAGTCACAAGGTATGCGACTTCTCCGCGACGCTCGGTAAGGGAGCTTGACGCCCATGCCTTACTACTTGTATGCTTTGATGCAGACGGTGATGTTGCTGTGGAGAGGTCATGCGGAACTTGCCCGAAGCTAAAGAGCAAGCCCGAAGAGTAATGCGCCGCTTTTAAAGGCGTCAAGAGCTGAAAGTCGAACGGGCTGCTCACTGGCGAAGCAAAGTGGAAATGGCGGATTTGGCCCTAAAACTGAAGAATACTACCGATCATTGCGAGGTTCTTGAAAAAGAACGCTAAGCGGAACAAGAGGACTGAAAAAGGCCACCGCCGAATCCAAGGATGCCTGCTCGGTATGAGAGCTGCCAAGGAGGAGCTGAGTCGTGCCGGGATATTGCGGCCGGAAAACCGTTTCGCCAACTGCGGAGGAAATATACGGATCCGGCGTATGCTCGCTTGGACAAGCTGTGGAGTTTGGAGGATGCTTATCTCGACTTAGCGGCGAAGCGCCGCGGGACGGGATTGAGCACTTCCGAGTCCAGAAGGGCACGTATGGGAAGAGCTATTTTGGTCGCAATTCCATAGTCCGAGCGTCCCTTCTTCGCCGACTACCGGTTGGCGAATGGGCTGAGCTGAATCGATTATCCGGACTTGCCATGAAGCATGTCATGACTCATTTGTGGCCAGCGGACCCCACCAAGAGTTATTTTGGCTTAGTGCAGCAGTTCCTTGGTGCGGTACTGCCAGACGACGCAATGAAGCGGTCAGCGTGTATTGAGGGGGTGCGGATGGCTCCTACCCGTGTCAAGGCATACCGGGCTGAGATGAAGGCCACCGATATTAAGGCCCCCAGATTCGGACGGCATCGAGTACCGATGAGCGCTATTTTGAGTCAGTTCTTCCGTGCGCTCTTTTAATAGAGACGCAGTGCTCGAAGGATGTTATGTTTGAATGACATGTATAATTTTATGAAACAACGTTTCAATTTTATGTAAGAGCTTTTTATACTTGTGCCTTCAAGTAGTAAACTACCTCATGTGCGGCCGTAGATGTATATATGTATATAACCTGAAAGATGGCGCTTATTGACCCCACGCACATAGTGCGGGGGTGTTTGCAAAGAAGTCGCGCTTTCACACTTAATCCAACGTCTTGGTCCTATAAAGGAGGTGGTAGCGTAGCAAACTAGGCAACCGGACTATAATGCTTTATCACTTTCACTTAGCCATAGGAGTTCGATGGTGGGGCTACTATATAGCCCCTGGGGGCACCGCACTCTCCCAAATTCGGGGTGCGTATGTGCCTGACCGGAAAATGGTCCTTCGTTAATGCGGAGGAATTCTAAACATTCCAGTGAGTCATCGGAGTGGTTGACCAGTCTCTCGCTATATCATGACAGTCAGTTTTCGGCTTTCTCATCGAGGTGCTCGCCTCACGAACCGGGCACAATCGCAGAGTTCTCCCGGTGCCGTTAGCCGGATGAACGGAACGTAAGGCAGCAAAACACAGGAGCTGGGCAAACCCAACATTTGACCAAAGACATGATTCGGAGCTGATGCATATAAGGCCTAACTCGAGACACCGAACACTCCCTAAGGTATTCGGTCTTTTATAAAGCGGGCGAACAATGCCCTTGGTAACAAGCCCCGTGTCCAGTGCGTGCAAACTTCGACGCGCCGATGCCAAAACGCCACCTCCTCCTCGGTTATGATAAGAGACCGGGGATGAGTAACAAAAAGAGACAAGTGAAAAAGGTTTACGCAGGTCTTAATCTGAAAAGAATCCTTGCAACGGGTCCTCGCCAAGACGCCTGCTGCGCCAGGTCTCCGTTGTGCCGTATCCTGGACGAGTATAGCACGGCGTTCATCTGTAAAAGAGAGGAACTTAGCTTGAAAAAGATCGCGCTAAAATGTAATTGGAAATAAAATAGAGTATGATTCAAAAATGAGTAAAATTGAGCTTTATTGTCTCTTGTTGTACATGTGTGGAGCCCCTTTTAAGGGGGGTACGCGGCTAGTAAGCATCATGCTTATTTATGCCGGACTCGCCTAACCGTGTCCGGGGTCTGAACGACCTGCTTTATTCGCTTTTGGCCAGCAAGGCCGTGTTAGTGTGAGGCTATTAAGGCAGTCTCACATTCTTTCCTTGAGGGACACGCGCAACTTCCCTTTAATGAAATGATGCCTCGTGGACCGGGCATTTTAAGTTTAAGAGATGCATAATGCGGTATTGCGTTAAAGCGGCGAAAGCTTCGCGTCCAAGAGTGCTTGATGGCTACTTTTAAATGGGGCGATGTGGAAGACCAACTTTTCGATGTAAGTTGTCGGGTGAGCCTAACATAACTTCCAATAGTAGGGAGCCCATACAATGGGCATATGTGCTCGCATTATTCCTTGGAAGGAAGTGTTGCTATGGCTAATCCTGTTTGGGTTTATCCCCATGTTGCGGATTGTGTCCTCGATATAGCAGGTTTAAATCACCGCCGCTGTCCATTAGGACTTGCGTAAATTGAAGACCGTCGATTATAGGTTCTAGTATCAAGGCAGTCCATCCCGCTTCGGATACTTTCGGAGTAGTCCCGATGGTCGAAGGTAATTGGTTTTGACAACCGGTGTTGGGACTCATTGGGTAGATTGTGCGCGCGTAATTCAATGGGTGCCGCCTGCTTTTCCCCTTTTGTTACTTGAAGTAAGTTTACTGCTTTTGACCTCTTGTGGGAAATTCTTTTGTTTTCCGGGCTCGCTTGTGGTGCTCGCCATCATCCTCACTTGGTGTGTCGAGCCCCTTGTGTTCGGGCGTTGAGTCTGTCGGACTGCTTGAAGACCCAACAATCTCTGTGGGTATGGTTTGCAGGCTTCCCGGGAGTACTGTGGATTTGGCATATCTTGTCCAAGATTTTGTTTAAGTTGGATAGCTCATCGATGTTGTCCTTAAGGGGCAGTTTTTTATTGTTCTGCCGTGAGCTTTTGAATCCGGCATTGAATGTCGCGCTCTTTGGACCATTCCCCTTAATCCGCTACCGGTCCTTGTTAAGGCTGTGGTTTCCCATTCCCATCCCTGACTTTTGATGTACTTGGGTCATTGGTATCGCATCTTGCTAGCCAGCTATCCTCTCCCGCATAAAAACGGGTCATGAGGCTTGTTAGTGCGGCCATTGTTCTTGGCTTTTCTCGGCCAAGGTGTTCAAGTAGCCATTCGTATTGGACGTTGTGTTTAAAAGCTGCTAAGGCTTCGGCGTCCGGACCGTCGACTATTTGGTTCTCTTTGGTGAGGAACCTGTTCCAGAATTTTCGAGTTGACTCTCCGGGCTGTTGGGTTATGTGACTTAGATCGTCCGCGTCCGGAGGTCGGACATAGATTCCCTGGAAATTGGCCCGAAAAGCATCCTCAAGCTCTTCCCAACTACCAATGGTGTTTTAGGGGAGGCTTTTAAGCCAATGTCGGGCTAGCCCTTTGAGCTTGAGGGGTAGGTATTTTATGGCGTGGAGATCATCTCCTCTGGCCATGTGTATGTGGAGGATATAATCCTCAATCCGCACTCTGTGGTATGTCATTCGTCAGATGCCTCTATGTTTACGGGCTTGAATCCCGCTGGAAATTCATGGTCCAAAGACCACATCGGTGAAACATAGAGGGTGCGCGCGCTCGTATTTGGGTGTGTCGTGATGTTCGGATATTTGACGTGTTGTATTGCTCGCCAGAACTTGTTTCCTTGGCCCGTAGATAGATCTAACTAGTCCATCCTTTTTTGGTGTGAATCCTTATGCGGATCGCGTGCCGGCTTGTGTGCGGCGCCGCTTGCCGCTCTACGTTTGCCATGTGGTCGTCTATCCGACCCGGCGGCCTCTTTGTTTTTTTATCGTGGAGGCTCTACGGCCTCCTCATCGAATTCGGGCAGTAGTTTGCGCTTTGGGTAGCTCTTGGCTTGGCGGCTGTCGCCATATTTGTCTGCAGTGTTGAGTAATTTACTCCATCTCATTCGGAGTGCGCTCTTCCGCTGTTACGAGCCTCTGCTTTACTTTTTCAAGCTACGCCGCAGTAGCGAGGAGCTCTTTGTGGAGGTTCTTTTGATCCAATGACGTGTCCGGCGTGAGATCGTCCGGACTGTTGTCCTTGCCGGGGACGGGTTGTTTGTCCAAGTTGGCCTGTTCGGATGGTTGCTCAATGGCATGTTCGTCGTCGGCCAGCTCACCCTGCTCTATGGCTGGGTCTGTGTGGGCGCTATCTTTGTCGAGTTGGGGTTTTGAGCGGCGTTTACGCCGCCGCTTTGACTGCTTCCCGAGGGAATTTTCTTTCGCAGCGTCTCGTCGTTCCTCGTTATCGCTTCCCTTAGGTGTGTCCACCATATATATATATCGTATGTTGAGGTGGCCATCCAGTGCCCTGTGGGCGCTGGTTCTTGGTTGTCTCCGGCGTCGTCGTCCATATCGTCGATGTCCTCGGAGTCGAAGTCGAGCATGTCTGTTAAGTCATCGACAGTGGCTACAAAGTGGGTGGTGGGTGGGCGTTGAATTTCTTCGTCAGTTCGAATCCCAACCTTCCCGACCGTAGTTCGGCCAGGGCTCCCCGACAAAGAGAGAGACTTTAATGAGTTCAGGATATCGCCAAAGGCGAGTGCCGAAGATGTCTCGCAGCGGTGAACTCCATAATCGACGCCTTGATCGGATTCGACCGCAGGGGTGCGGAGGTTCGAGTCCGGAAAGGAGTCCGCACCGGGAGTCACGAGCTTTGCAAAGGACAGGGATGGTGTTCGGCTCAATCGCCAGAGAGATTTCAGCCCCGAGGCGATGTCCAACCAACCGCCCTCGATCGCGAAACCGCTCCGGATTAAGGGTCGAGCGGGCACCGTGCGGCCTCCAGGCAATCGCTCGGCGAGCTAGATCATACCCATCGAGGACGGCGGCACGCTTCGGTCATGGCTCGAACTCGTCGAAGATCAAGTCTCCGCGGACATCGGTCGATAGTTCAAGCTTTCCAAATCTGACCTGATGGCTGGGCGTAGCTTTCGATCTGGTCCAGATGGCCTAGCGAATTGGCCCTTGATCTAAAGCCGCCGAATCTGAAGATCTTTCCGGGAGAAAAGTCTTACCCCGGATCAAGGCTGCCGATGATTGAAGGAGCCATCGGGCCTATAGGTGACGCACACGTAGGAACTCTCAATGAAAGCACCAATGTCGGTGTCAAACCCGGATCTCGGGTAGGGGGTCCCAACTGCAAGGCCTAGGCAGATGGTAACAGGAGACAAGGGACACGATGTTTTTACCTGTGTTCGGGCCCTCTCGATGGAGGTAATACCCTACTCACTGCTTGATTAATATTGATGATATGGGTAGTACAAGAGTAGATCTACCACGAGATCGTGAGAGGCTAAACCCTAGAAGCTAGCCTATGGTATGATTGTTGTTTGTCCTACGGACTAAAACCCTTCGGTTTATATAGACACCGAATAGGGTTAGGGTTACACAGAGTCGGTTACAATGGTAGGAAATCTACATATACGTATCGCCAAGCTTTCCTTACACGCCAAGGAAAGTCCTATCCGGACAAGGGACGAAGTCTTCAATCTTGTATCTTCATAGTCTAAGAGTCCGGCCAAAGATGATAGTTCGGCTATCCGGACACCCCCTAGTCCAGGACTCCCTCAGAGGGCGACCTGCTCTCCATCAAGGTCTTTGGAGATCTTGGAACTCGCCTAAAGTGCTGCGTGGAGAACTCCTCCAACGATGAAGATTCCTCCTCGGGCGGGAGTGACGAGGAGGACAGTGACAGCGAAAACGAGGGAGTCGAGCAGCGGGATTCCGACCCCGACAATGACTGACCGCGCCGCCCCTCCCTCGGCCACGCGCCCTGCCGAGGGACTTCCTCACCAAGCTCTCCATCGGGGCGCTCCCCATCGTCTCCTTGGGCGGCTGGCGTAGGAGGGCCGGAGAAGGCGAAGAAGGCGGGTGGCGGCTGTCAAGTCGGAGTACGCGGGCACCGACGCCTTCGTCTCGTATTGCCGGCCCGCTGCCTCGTCTTCCAGCTCCTTTCCCAGCAACAAGATGTTCTCTTGGTGCCTTCTGCTCCTCATACCTCGCCTAGGCGCTCTTTTTGCCCTCATGCTGTCTTGTTCCACCTTCTGAGGAGAGGGACAAGAAAGGGATCATGGGCACCTTATCTCTTTTTAGTTTGTAAGCTTGCGGGCACTTGTTAATTTTAAAAATTGTAATCCCCTTGCTCATGTTTTTAATTCCATATGAACTGTACCTGTATGGGATGTTTTTAATGGAAAAGGGTGTCTGTCGGGTTCTTTGTGCGTGAGCGAGGCCCATGCCAAGGAACGAATCCTTGTTATTTTTAGGATAAACATTGTCGCCCTAAGAATGTGCCTTGCCGTCCCCTCGACTTCAATCGACCATTCTCACGCTTTTAGGCGGAGGCAGGGCGGTAGAGTTCGCCCCTCGTTCATTTTCCTTGCCACCGCTTCACGACCGGTTACATCCCTGTGGACTTGGGTACAAGAAAAAAGGGGAGCACGGTGGTCTTGGAGTAAAACGAGGTTTCATTTGTCCCAGTTCCATACGGAAATGCACAACAGGGGATGAAGTACTTATCTGAATCCGCAGCCCCCGGCAACCTTGGCTTGCCGTGGTTAGATCCTTGTGTCTTCAGCCCCCACTAGTCCTGGGTTGCCGGGGCCGGAGTGCCGGTTCGTCCTCTTTCTCCCAAGTGGCTTAGCAGAAGTTTCCATGTGCCCTGTGAACCAAAGAGGACAGAAAGACGCATACTCGACCTCTAGGCTAGGGGTTAGTCGCCGCTAAGCACTATCAACCCTAACCGAGGGAGAGACTTAACCTAGCATGCATGCTAAAACTTAGGGCGCCAAACCGCTTATTTGTGCTAAGGGTCTCATACCGCTTTGTACAGAGGGTTACATGCCTTGCCGGGCAAAGCTTGTACAAAAGGTGGCTTGTCGGGAGGCCCCAAGAACCGCTACTTTATGGGTAAAACTTGCGAAGATGTTCGATATTCTAGGAGTTGCTCATCGACAGCATCCTCGGTCTCCAAGCGGACTACGCCGGCCCGGTGACTCAGATACCCGATAAGGGCCTTCCCACTTCAAGGCCAACTTGTTGGAATTCTTGGCCGACTGAACGTGCCGAAGAAAAAGGTCACCTTCCTCAAAGCTTCGGGCATGAACCTTGCGGCTATGGTAGCGGCGCAAGGCTTGCTGGTAGCATGCTGCTCTCACAGTCGCCCGAAGACGATCTTCCTCAAGGAGCGTCGCGTCATCTTGCCGCAGTTGCTCTTGCTCAAGCTCGTCATAAGCGAGCACTCGAGGTGACCCGTATGTGAGTTTCGTGGGGAGAACATCTTCTGCCCCGTATACTAGGGCAAAGGGTGTCTGGCCAGTGGCTCGATTTGGCGTCGTTCTGATCGACCAAAGAACCGTCGGCAACTCATCAATCTAGCGCCTTCCACTCTTGTGCAGCCTGTCAAAAGTCTTTGTCCTCAGGCTTCGCAACACTTCAGCATTTGCCCTCTCCGCCTGGCCGCTGCTCCGTGGATGTGCCATGGAAGCTAAATAGACCTTGCTGCCGAGGTCTTGGATGTATTGCATAAAGGTGTGGCTTGTGAACTGCGTGGTGTTATCGGTGATGACTCTATTTGGCACACCAAAACGGCACACTAGCCCCTTGAAGAACTTGGCGGCTGACTAGACCTTGCTGCCGAGGTCTTGGATGTATTGCATAAAGGTGTGGCTTGTGAACTGCATGGTGTTGTCGGTGATGACTCTATTTGGCACACCAAAACGGCACACTAGCCCCTTGAAGAACTTGGCGGCTGACTGTGCTGTCACCTTCCTCACTGCTTCCACCTCCGGCCACTTTGTGAACTTGTCGATCGCAACGTACAAGTACCCAAAGCCCCCGACAACGCGGCGGAAAGGGCCTAGGATGTCGAGCCCCCAGACCGAGAATGGCTAGGAAAGAGGAATTGTTTGAGGGGCTTGAGCTGGTTGATGAAGCTTCTTCGAATGGAACTGACACGCTTCACACTTGGTTACTAGTGCCATTGCATCCTGGAGGGCAGTGGGCCAGAAGAAACCCTGCCGGAACGCCTTGCCCGCAAGGGCCCGCAATCCCACATGGGAGCCACATATGCCTCCGTGTATCTCCGCCAACAGCTCCAGTCCTTCCTACCGTGGAATGCACTTCAATTTCACATCGTTCGGTCTCTTCCTGTACAGGACGTCATCGACGAACTGATACATGGCAGACCGACGGGCTACTTTCTCCGCTTCTTCCTGCTCCTCAGGAAGCTCCCCTGTTTGGAGGAATCGGACTGTATGCCGTGGCCATGCCGGAGCCTGGGGCTCGACGGCAAGGACTAAAGGCATTTCTTCTGCCATGGGAGCGGCCGTCTCCACGGTCAGGGCTTGACGGCCTGCCGGAGTCAGTCGCTCCTCGGCAGGCTCAGAATCCGCGGCAACACCCTCGTCGTTGGCCCCTGGGGGCTCAGCGGGAAAGTACTTGCCGGGGCCTGATTTCCTCCGTTTGTTCTATTTCGTTGATGGTTCGACGGATGGTTGAGTTAACCGAAGCAAAAAAGTACCTGGTTCCACAGGTAGCTTGAATGCAGCATGCTTTGACAGGTAATCAGCGATGTCATTCTCCGCTCGGGGAACGTGCTCCGCTTGTATACCGTCGAAGCGCTCCTCCAGCTTCCTCACCTCATCTACGTAGGCCTCCATCAACGGGCTCTGATAATCTTTGTTGACTTGTCTGACGACAAGCTGCGAATCACCCCTGACGATGAGCTTCTTAACCCCGAGGTCTGCCACGATCCTGAGACCGGCAAGCAGCCCCTCGTACTCAGCAATGTTGTTTTTGGACATCTCCCTGGGAAAGTGCATCTGGATTACATACTTGAGGTGTGCTACATCTTGAGCTTGCGTTGGTTTTCCCTAAAGAGGAGAGGATGATGCAGCACAATAGCGTAAGTATTTCCCTCAGTTTTTGAGAACCAAGGTACCAATCCAGTAGGAGGCCACGCGCAAGTCCCTCGTACCTGCACAAAACGATAGCTACTTGCAACCAACACGATTAGGGGTTGTCAATCCCTTCACGGTCACTTACGAGAGTGAGATATGATAGAGATAATATTTTTGGTATTTTTGGTATAAAGATGCAAAGTGAAAAGTAAAAGCAAAGCAAGTAAATAAAGTGATGGAGATTGATATGATGAGAATAGACCCGGGGGCCATAGGTTTCACTAGTGGCTTCTCTCAAGAGCATAGATATTCTACGGTGGGTGAACAAATTACTATTGAGCAATTGACAGAATTGAGCATAGTTATGAGTATATCTAGGCAATGATCATGTATATAGGCATCACGTCCGAGACAAGTAGACCGAAACGATTCTGCATCTACTACTATTACTCCACTCATCGACCGCTATCCAAAGATGCATCTAGAGTATTAAGTTAAAAAGCAGAGTAACGCCTTAAGCAAGATGACATGATGTAGAGGAATAAATTCATGCAATATGATAAATACCCCATCTTGTTATCCTCGATGGCAACAATACAATACGTGCCTTGCAACCCCTTCACATCGGGTAAGGACATCGCAAGATTGAACCCAAAGCTAAGCACTTCTCCCATTGCAAGAACTACCAATCTAGTTGGCCAAACCAAACGGATAATTCGAAGAGACTTGCAAAGATAACTCAATCATACATAAAAGAATTCAGAGAAGAATCAAATATTTTCCATAGATAAGCTGGATCATAAACCCACAATTCATCGGTCTCAACAAACACACCGCAAAAATAAGATTACATCGAATAGATCTCCACGAGAGAGGGGGAGAACATTGTATTGAGATCCAAAAAGAGAGAAGACGCCATCTAGATACTAGCTATGGACCTGAAGGTCTGAAGTAAACTACTCACACTTCATCGGAGGGGCTATGGTGTTGATGTAGAAGCCCTCCGTGGTGGATGCCCCCTCCGGCGGAGCTCCGGAACAGGCCCCAAGATGGGATCTCGTGGATACAGGAAGTTGCGGCGGTGGAATTAGGTTTTTGGCTCTGTCCCTGATCTGTTGGGGGTACGTAGGTATATATAGGAGGAAGGAGTACGTCGGTGGAGCGCCAGGGGGCCCACGAGGCAGGGGGCACGCCCAGGAGGGGAGGGCGCGCCCCCCACCCTCGTGACCGCCTCTGGCACTCCTTGGAGTAGGGTCCAAGTCTCCTGGATTACGCTCGTGAGAAGATCACGCCTCGAAGGTTTCATTCCGTTTGGACTCCGTTTGATATTCCGTTTCTTGAAACACTGAAATAGGCAAAAAACAAGCAATTTCGGGTTGGGCCTCCGGTTAATAGGTTAGTCCCAAAAGTAATATAAAAGTGGAAAATAAAGCCCATTATAGTCCAAAACAATAGATAAAGTAGCATGGAGCAATCAAAAATTATAGATACGTTGGAGACGTATCAGGCATCCCCAAGCTTAATTCCTGCTCGTCATCGAGTAGGTAAATGATAAAAAGATAATTTTTGATGCGGAGTGATACTTTGGCATAATTTCAATGTAAATCTTCTTAATTGTGATATGAATATTCAGATCCGAAAGATTCAAGATAAAAGTTCATATTGACATAAAAATAATAATACTTCAAGCATACTAATCAAAATAATTATGTCATCTCAAAATTACGTGGCCAAAGAAAGTTCATCCCTACAAAATCATATAGTTAGGCTATGCTTCATTTTCGTCACACAAAGATGTTCCCAACTTCTATACCCCCGATGAAAAGCCAAGCAATTGTTTCATACTTAAATAATCTCAAACTTTTTCAACCTTCATGCAATACATGAGCATGAGCCATGGATACAGCACTATGGGTGGAATATAATATGATGATGGGGATTGTGTGGAGAAGACAAAAAAGGAGAAAGTCTCACATTGACGAGGATAATCAACGGGCTATGGAGATGCCCATCAATTGATGTAAACATGAGGAGTAGGGATTGCCATGCAATGGATGCACTAGAGCTATGAATGGTCAACAAAAGAAAACTAGTGGGTGTGCATCCAACTTGCTTGCTCATGAAGACCTAGGGCATTTGAGGAAGCCCATCGTAGAAATATACAAGCCAAGTTCTATAATGAAAAATTCCCACTAGTATGAAAAAGACAACTTATGAGACTCACTATATGAAAAACATGGTGCTACTTTGAAGCACAATATATGAGACTCACTACATGAAGAACAAGGTGCTACTTTGAAGCACAAAATATGAGACTTACTACATGAAGAACATGGTGCTACTTTGAAGCACAAGTGTGGAAAAAAAGAGATAGTAGCATTGCCCTATTTTTTGCCTTTATTTTTTTTGGCCTTTCTCCTTTTTTTTGGGCAATGCTCTAATAATGATGATCATCACACTTCTATTGATTACAACATAAAGATTACAACTCGAAACTAGAACAAGGTATGACTCTATATGAATGCCTCCGGTGATGTACCGGGATGGTGCAATGAATCAAGAGTGACATGTATGAAAATAATGCATGGTGGCTTTGCCACAAATACGATGTCAACTACATGATCATGCAATGGCAATATGACAAAAGTAAGGTATGTCATGATGATGATGAACGGAACGGTGGAAAGTTGCATGGCAATATATCTCGGAATGGCTATGGAAATGCCATAATAGGTAGGTATGGTGGCTGTTTTGAGGAAGATATAGGGAGGTTTATGTGTGATAGAGCGTATCATATCACGGGGTTTGGATGCACCGTGAAGTTTGCACCAACTCTCAATGTGAGAAAGGGCAATGCACGGCATCAAGAGGCTAGCAATGGCGGAAAGGTAAAAGTGTGTATAATCCATGGACTCAACATTAGTCAAAAGAACTCATATACTTATTGCAAAAATTTAGAAGTCATCAAAAATCAAGTACTACGCGCATGCTCCTAGGGGGATAGATTGGTAGGAAAAGACCATCGGTCGTCCCCGACCGCCACTCATAAGGATGCACAAGCCAGGTACACTTCATGTTTCAAATTTGTTACATAACTTTAACCATACATGCATGCTACGGGATTTCCTAACTTCAACACAAGCATTTCTCAAATTCACAACTACTCAACTAGCATGACTTTGATATTATCACCTCCATATCTCAAAACAATTATCAAGCATCAAACTTATCTTAGTATTCAACGCACTCAAAAGAAAGTTTCACATATCTTGAATACCAAGTATATTAACATTAAGGAAATTACCATGCTATTAACGACTCTCAAAATAATCTGAGCGAAGCATGAGAGATCAAGTTTCTTTAAAACAAATCCACCACCGTGCTCTAAAAGATCTAAGTGAAGCACTAGAGCAAAAATTATCAAGCTCAAAAGATATAAGTGAAGCACTATGAGCAAATTATCAAGCTCAAAAGATATAAGTGAAGCACATAGAGTATTCTATCAAATTTCAATTCATGTATGGATCTCTCAAAAGGTGTGTACAGCAAGGATGATTGAGGTAAACTAACAAGCAAAGACTCAAATAATACAAGATGCTCCAAGCAAAACACATATCATGTTGGTGAATAAAAATATAGCTTCAAGTAAATTACCGATGGAAGTAGATTTAAAGAGGGATGCCTTCCGGGCATCCCCAAGTTTTGACTTTTGGTGTCCTTGGATTATCTTGGGGGTGCCATGGGCATCCCCAAGCTTAGGCTCTTGCCACTCCTTGTTCCATAATCCATCAAAAGAATTCACCCAAAACTTGAAAACTTCACAACACAAAACTCAATAGAAATCTCGTGAGCTCTGTTAGAGAAAGAAAACAAAAGACTACTTTAAGGTACTGTAATGAACTCATTCTTTATTTATATTGGTGTTAAACCTACTGTATTCCAACTTCTCTATGGATTATAAACTATTTTACTAACCATAGATTCATCAAAATAAGCAAACAACACACGCAAAACAGAATCTGTCAAAAACAGAACAGTCTGTAGTAATCTGTAACTAACGCAAACTTCTGGAACCCAAAAAGTTCTACCAAAATTAGACGACCTGGAAAATTTGTTCATTGATCAGCAGCAATTGGAATCAGTATTTTATCACGTTCTGTTGATTTTTAACAATTCGGGCACTGAGCACAAAGATTCTGGATATTACAGCAAGATCAAATAACTATCATCCAAGAAGATCCAATAGGTTCAACTTGGCACAAACACTAATTAAAAGATAAAACCACATCTAGAAAGAGGATAGATGGATTATTTATTCCTAAACAGAAGCAATAACAAAAAACTAAAAATAAAATTGGGTTGCCTCCCAACAAGCGCTATCGCTTAACGCCCCTAACTAGGCATAAAAGCAAGGATAGATTTAGGTGGTGCCGTAGTAATAAGATAGATCGGTGAAACTCATTTCATATTCTCTACGTTCGGCAGCAAGTTTTCTTTTAGGCAAGAAAAAGTAATCAAAAGGGCTAAATTTAATAGGACAAAAGTCCCCAAGATGAATTTTAGGAGGTATAGGTTCCTCTTCGCCCTTCAGATTGCACAACCAATTCATCATTATAAGCATTCTTTTGATGTAACTTGGTGAGCCTATACTCAAGAGAACATCCTAGCTCATTATTTCGAATAGCCAAATCATCATTAAGCTCATAGATTCTATCAATTAAAATATTGGTAGGCACTTTTTTTCTAAGATTTTCATTGAAAGCAACATAGTAGATAGATTGAAAACGCATTATTTCTTCTTGATCAAAAAGGATAGATTCTATGGGAGGACGGTCAAGGCGTCCACCCTATAATCAAAGATTTCTTTGGCTTCTTTTATTATAAATCTGAATTCATGAGCCAAAAATATAGTTATGCACGCTTAATGTAGGAGTGTTCAATATTAGAAAATTCTAGGAAAATTCTTTGTATAGAAGGGTGCATATGCATAAATTGCCTTTCAAGTTCAACGATAAGCATGGCAATAGCGTCCATAAGATTACTAGTTCTATGGAGAATAGAACCACCCATAGAGGGTAAAGCAGCACAAGTAAAGAAATCTTGAATAACTCCTTTTCCAATAATATTACCACTACCGATTCGAAATCTTTTTGTGTGATAGGTAGGGGATTCTTCAGCAGGAGTTTCAGAATTTTCCATATTATTATCACCCATATCGGCGATAATTTCCCCAATTTCAGACATAGCGACAAGCAAGCAAACTAACACACGAGCAAACAAACGGACGAGAAAAAGAGGAGGAAAAAGGAGGAGGATATTGGGAACTAGAGGGCGAATAAAACGGCAAGGGTGAAGTGGGGGAGAGGAAAACGAGAGGAAAAGGGCAAATAATGTAATGCGAGAGATAGGGATTGTGATGGGTACTTGGTATGTTGACTTTTGCGTAGACCTCCCCGGCAATGGCGCCAGAAATCCCTCTTGCTATGTCTTGAGCTTATGCGTTGGTTTTCCCGAAGAGGAGAGGATGATGCAGCACAAGAGCGTAAGTATTTCCCTCGCTTTTTGAGAACCAAGGTATCAATCCAAGAGGAGGCCACGCTAAGTCCCTCGTGACTGCACAAAACGATAGCTACTCGCAACCAATGCGATTAGGGGTTGTCAATCCCTTCACGGTCACTTACTTAGAGTGAGATCTGATAGAGATAATATTTTTGGTATTTTTGGTATAAAGATGCAAAGTGAAAAGTAAAAGCGAAGCAAGTAAATAAAGTGATGGAGATTGATATGATGAGAATAGACCCGGGGGCCATAGATTTCACTAGTGGCTTCTCTCAAGAGCATAGATATTCTACGGTGGGTGAACAAATTACTGTTGAGCAATTGACAGAATTGAGCATAGTTATGAGTATATCTAGGCAATGATCATGTATATAGGCGTCACGTCTGAGACAAGTAGACCGAAACGATTCTGCATCTACTACTATTAGTCCACTCATCGACCGCTATCCAGCATGCATCTAGAGTATTAAGTTAAAAACAGAGTAACGCCTTGAGCAAGATGACATGATGTAGAGGAATAAATTCATGCAATATGATAAATACCCCATCTTGTTATCCTCGATGGCAACAATACAATACGTGCCTTGCAACCCTTCACATCCGGGTAAGGACACGACAAGATTGAACCCAAAGCTAAGCACTTCTCCCATTGCAAGAACTACCAATCTAGTTGGCCAAACCAAACGGATAATTAAAAGAGACTTGGAAAGATAACTCAAACATACATAAAAGAATTCAGAGAAGAATCAAATACTTTCCATAGATAAGCTGGATCACAAACCCACAATTCATCGGTCTCAACAAACACACTGTAAAAAGAAGATTACATCGAATAGATCTCCACGAGAGAGGGGGAGAACATTGTATTGAGATCCAAAAAGAGAGAAGAAGCCATCTAGCTACTAGCTATGGACCCGAAGGTCTGAAGTAAACTACTCACACTTCATCGGAGGGGCTATGATGTAGAAGCCCTCCGTGGTGGATGCCCCCTCCGGCGGAGCTCAGGAACAGGCCCCAAGATGGGATCTCGTGGATACAGGAAGTTGCGGTGGTGGAATTAGGTTTTTGGCTCCGTCCCTGATCTGTTGGGAGTACGTAGGTATATATAGGAGTAAGGAGTACGTCGGTGGAGCGTCAGGGGGCCGACGAGCCAGGGGGCGCGCCCAGGGGGGGAGGGCTCGCCCCCCACCCTCGTGACCGCCTCTGGCACTCCTTGGAGAAGGGTCCAAGTCTCCTGGATCACGTTCAGTGATAAGATAACGTTCCTGAAGGTTTCATTGCATTTGGACTCCGTTTGATATTCCGTTTCTTCAAAACACTGAAATAGGCAAAAAAACAGCAATTCTGGGTTGGGCCTCCGGTTAATAGGTTAGTCCCAAAAGTAATATAAAAGTGGAAAATAAAGCCCATTATAGTCCAAAACAATAGATAAAGTAGCATGGAGCAATAAAAAATTATAGATACGTTGGAGACGTATCAAGGTGCTCTCCGGTGGGTGCGACAAGCAACACACCGGCACCGGCGCCTTGCAGCGAGAAAGCCCCATCAAAGTACATGACCCAGTCGCGAATTGCTTCCTTGCCGGGGAGAGCGGTCTCCTGGATTTCTTCATCGGGCGTTGAGGTCCACTCCGCAATGAACTCCGCCAGGACTCTGCTCTGGATCGTCGAAGTACTTTCAAACTTCAAACCAAAGCTCGACAACTCCAAGCCCCACTCCACAATCCTCCCGATCGCATCTCGATTATGCAATATCCGTTGCAACGGGAGGCGGGTGACGACAGTGATCTCGTGAGCTTGGAAGTAATGATGCAGCTTCGTCGAGGCCATAAGGAGGCCAAAGAGCAATTTCTGCACACCGGAGTATCTTGACCTAGCCCCCTGCAAGAGGGAGCTGGTAAAATAAACCGGGTGGTGCATCATCTTCTTCCTCTGCATTACTTCTCCTGGTCACGCAGGCTCTGTCCTGCCAACGTCAAACCCTGCCCGGGGTCCTGCCTTGCCGGCACACGGCCCTGCCGGGGGAATCTCTGGCTCGCCATCCGCCAGCCATGTCATTGCCACTGCCTCTTCATCGACCTCCCTCTGTGCCACCAGCGCGGCGCTGACCACTTGATTCATCGCCGCCAGATACAGCAGCAACGACACTTGTTGTTTAGGCGCAACAAATATTGGTGTAGAGGAAAGGTATTTCTTCAGATCTTGCAACGCTGCTTCGGCCTCTGGGGTCCACTCCATTGGGCCCACCTTCTTCAGGATTTTGAAGAAGGGGAGGGCACGCTCAGCGGACTTGGAGATGAATCTGCTCATGGCGGCAACGCAGCCAGCGAGCCGACACACATCCTTGATCCGCTTGGGTGCCTCAATCTGCTCAATAGCCTTGATCTTGTCTGGATTCGCCTCGATCCCACGTTGTGACACAAAGAACCCGAGAAGTTTGCCGGACGGGACTCCGAAGACACACTTCTCAGGGTTCAACTTGAGGTTGATCTTGCGCAAATTTGCAAACGTCTCCTCCAGATCTTGTACAAGTGTTTCCCTGTCCTTGGTCTTGACCACTATGTCATCCATGTATGCTTTCATATTTCTATGCAGCTGGGGCTCAAAACCAATTTGGACTGCTCTTGCAAACGTTGAGCTAGCACTCTTCAACCTGAAAGGCATCCGTAAAAAGCAATACGTAGCACATGGGGTGATGAATGATGTCTTCTCTTCATCTTCTCTTGTCATGAAGATCTGATGGTATCCTGAGTAGGCGTCAAGGAATGACAACAGATCACACCCGGCCGTGGAGTCAACAATCTGGTCAATGCGCAACAACGGGAAAGGGTCCTTGGGACAAGCCTTATTGATATCTGTGTAATCAATACACAGCCTCCACTTCACGTTCGCCTTGTGTACCACCACCTGACTGGCCAACCACGTCGGATGGAGCACTCCTCTCACCAAGCCTGCCTCTTCCAACTTCCTAATCTCTTCTGTGATAAACTCTTGCCTTTCCAAAACCTGCTTCCTGACCTTCTGTTTGACGGGCCGCGCATGAGGACAGACGGCAAGGTGGTGCTCAATCACCTCCCTGGGAACGCCGGGGATGTCGGATGCTTGCCATGTAAACACGTCGACATTTGCCCACAGGAAGGTGACGAGCGCGCCTTCCTATTTGCTGTCGAGGGTGGAGCTTATGGTGAAAGCCCCTCCTGTGCCATCCTCCTTGACGGACACCTTCTTGGTCTGTGGTGGTGCAGCTCTGGATTTCTTGCTCTTGCCAGTGGAGCTCTCTGGCACGTCCTCAACGGTAGCACAACACTCCGAAGAGGTGCGCTTTGCCGGAGTGGGTGCGAGAGGTCTTGCCAGTCTTCTTCTTCCCTCCCGGTGCTTCAGCGGCAGGAGCAAGTGCCTTGACGGCAGCTGCTGCAACTGCTTCCCGGTAGAGTAGGTCGGCGCAGATCAACATCATTCTTGTCGCAGGGGATGGTGATGATGGTCATCGGCCCAGGCATCTTCAGCGTGTTGTAGGCGTAATGCGCCGCCGCCATGAACTTGGCTAGTGCCGGGCGGCCGAGGATCCCATTGTAGGGCAAGGGGATCTCGGCTACATCGAAGACAATCCTCTCCGTCCTGTAGTTCAGCTCGCCTCCAAACGTCACAGGCAACGTGACCTTCCCCTCCGACTGGCTCCTTCCTAGGTTGACCCCTTGAAACGTGCCCGTCTCCTCGAGGTCTCCGTCGGGAATTTGCAGCCTCTTGATCACAACGGGCGAGATTAAGTTCAGACCGGCCCCGTCGTCAATCAGCATCTTGTTCACCTTGAGGTTGCGTATCGTTGGTGAGACCAACAACGGCAAACACCCGACCGCAGTGGTGCGATCAGGGTGGTCCTCGGCGTCAAAGATGATGGGCGTGCTGGACCACTTCAGCGGCTTCTGAGCGTCGAACGATGGCTCCGCTGCTGTGGTCTCACGCGCCCACTGCTTGAGCTGGCGGTGAGAAGTGTGCAGCAAGGCGCCACCATCGACGCACATGGCCTACGTAGCCTTCTGAAACTCTTGCTCGCCGGACTCATCGTCCTCATCATGATCATCGTCTTCCTGCTTCTTGTCACGGCCCTGAGCGGGCCTCTCTTGCTGGTAATCCTTGCTGCGGCGGACTGATACGTCTCCAACGTATCTATAATTTTTGATTGATCCATGCTACTTTATCTATTGTTTTGGACTATAATGGGCTTTATTTTCCACTTTTTATATTATTTTTGGGACTAACTATTAACCGGAGACCCAGCCTGTAGTTGCCGTTTTTGCCTATTTCAAAGGTTTCAAGAAACGGAATATCAAACGGAGTCAAACGGAATGAAACCTTCGGGAACGTGATTTTCTCACCGAACGTGATCCATGAGACTTGGACCCTACTCCAAGGAGTGCCAGAGGCGGTCACGAGGGTGGGGGGCGCGCCCCTCCCCCTTGGGCGCGCCCCCCTGCCTCGTGGGCCCCCTGACGCTCCACCGACGTACTCCTTCCTCCTATATATACCTCACGCACTTCAACAGATCGGGACGGAGCCAAAACCTAATTCCACCGCCATTGCATTCTTCCTGTATCCACGAGATCCCATCTTGGGGCCTGTTAGGAGCTCACGGAGGGGGCATCTACCACGGAGGGCTTCTACATCAACACCATAGCCCCTCCGATGAAGTGTGAGTAGTTTACTTCAGACCTTCGGGTCCATAGTTAGTAGCTAGATGGCTTCTTCTCTCTGTTTGGATCTCAATACAATGTTCTCCCCCTCTCTCGTGGAGATCTATTCGATGTCATCTTCTGTTTGGCGGTGTGTTTGTTGAGACCGATGAATTGTGGGTTTATGATCTAGCTTATCTATGGAAAATATTTGATTCTTCTCTGAATTCTTTTATGTATGAATAAGTTATCTTTGCAAGTCTCTTCGAATTATCCGTTTGGTTTGGCCAACTAGATTGGTAGTTCTTGCAATGGGAGAAGTGCTTAGCTTTGGGTTCAATCTTGCGATGTCCTTACCTAGTGACAGAAGGGGTTCAAGGCACGTATTGTATTGTTGCCATCGAGGATAACAACATGGGGTTTTTATCATATTGCATGAATTTATCCCTCTACATCATGTCATCTTGCTTAAGGTGTTACTCTGTTTTTAACTTAATACTCTAGATGCATGCTGGATAGCGGTTGATGAGTGGAGTAATAGTAGTAGATGCGTAATCGCTTCGGTCTACTTGTCACGGACGTGATGCCTATATACATGATCATTGCCTCGATAACCTCATAACTATGCTCAATTCTCATCAATTGCTCAACAGTAATTTGTTCACCCACCGTAGAATGCTTATGCTCTTGAGAGAAGCCACTAGTGAAACCTATGGCCCCGGTCTATTCTCATCATATCAATCTCCATCACTTTATTTACTTGCTTTGCTTTTACTTTTACTTTGCATCTTTATACCAAAAATACCAAAAATATTATCTCTATCGATCTCACTCTCGTAAGTGATTGTGAAGGGATTGACAACCCCTAATCGCGTTGGTTGCGAGTAGCTATCGCTTTGTGCAGGTACGAGGGACTTGCTGCGGCCTCCTCCGGATTGATACCTTGGTTCTCAAAACTGAGGGAAATACTTACGCCATCGCGGCTGCATCATCCTCTCCTCTTCAGGGAATACCAACGCAAGCTCAAGACGTAGCAAGAAAAATTTCTGGCGCCGTTGCCGGGGAGGTCTATGCAAAAGTCAACATACCAAGTACCCATCACAATCCCTATCTCTCGCATTACATTATTTGCCATTTGCCTCTCGTTTTCCTCTCCCCCACTTCACCCATGCCATTTTATTCGCCCTCTATTTCCCAATCTCCTCCTCTTTTTCCTTTTGCCTTTTGGTTGCTCGTGTGTTAGTTTGCTTGCTTGTCGCTATGTCTGAAATTGAGGAAATTATCGCCAATATGGGTGATAATAATATGGAAAATTCTGAAGCTCCTGCTGAAGAATCCCCTACCTATCACACAAAAAGATTTCGAATCGGTAGATGTAATATTATTGGAAAAGGAGTTATTCAAGATTTCTTTACTTGTGTTGGTGCTTTACCCTCTATGGGTGGTTCTATTCTCCATAGAACTAGTATTCTTGCGGACGCTATTGCCATGCTTATCGTTGAACTTGAAAGGCAATTTATGCATATGCACCCTTCTATACAAAGAATTTTCCTAGAATTTTCTAATATTGAACACTCCTCTGTTAAGCGTGCCGCTACTATCTTTTTGGCTCATGAATTCAGAATTATAATAAAAGAATCCAATATCTATGGATCCTGATCCGCTTGCCAATCTTTTTAAGAGATCCAATTATGATGAACCAATTCCTAGTGATTTGGATGCACTAGATTATCTTTATAAGTGTTAGGACCCCAATTCCAAGTCACATTGATCTAGCCGGTAACACCTCATATCACTTTGCGGCCTCACGCACGGTATTCCCACGGGTGTCGCCTTACCATGGCCCGGGACCGTTTGCGCCTTTTGGCTCACGTATATGATAGTGTCTCTAGCATCCATATGACAGAGAACCCGGGCCGACATGGCTAGTCGTGAACCCAAAGTGGCACTAACTTATAGGGACAGGCATACATGAATCAACATCGAGCATGTCGTTCAAGAATAAGGTAAATCCGGTCAGAGTAATCGGGCTAACAGGACTCCGGGAACCCGGGCTGTAGCAGGCTAGGCAGGACTCCGGATGTCACCGCGTGACATTTCCCGAAAAGGGACAGAACCACGAACGCAGAAGTGAATCACATGCCGGCCAGTTAAGTGTTCCGGAGCAGTAGTGCTGGGCTAGCAAGACTCCGGTGAACCGGGCTGTAGCGGACTACTATGGCTCATGGAAGCATAAGACTACATTTCCCCATAAGAGAGGGATCCCACACATACCAAGCATTTCAATCATACACACAATATGCTCGATATGTGTAAATACAACATGGCATCACAACATAACTGTACGACTCAAGTATTTATTCACTAGGCTCCGAGGAGCGAGATATTACAAACATGGGTCTCTCGACCCAGCATTCAGAGCATACAAGTCAAACACATGCGGAAGCTTAACATGTCCGAGTACAGACAGCTATAAATGAAAAAGGCTGAGAAGCCTGACTATCTACAAGATCCTGCCGAGGGCACAAGATCATAGCTGAGGTATCAAGCTAAACGTCGAAGTCCACACGGAACTACTAGCGAGACTGACATCTCTCTGCAAAACATAAAATAGGCAAACGTGAGTACAAATGTACCCAGCAAGACTTACATCAGAAGTAGCTACATATGCATCGGTATCAACGAAGGGGGTAGTGGAGTTTAACTGCAGCAAGCCAGCTTTGACTCGGTGGCTATCCTGAACTACGACTGCAAGCAACTCTTTTGAGGTGGCGCACACGAGTCTACAGATTCACCATTTCAATACACCACTATGGATCCGCTCCCGTCTCCCTACGAGAACGCCATCCATAGCACTCACACTTATCTTGCGCATTTTAGAGTATCCACTTTCACTTGTCTATGAACTATACAGCAACCCGTAAGTCCTTTACCGGGACGCGGCTATTCGAATAGATGATGTTAACCTGCAGGGGTGTACTTCTTCACACACGCTCTCGCCACTTACCACCATGTACACGCTGTGTATCTCGGCAACCTTCAAGCGGAAGCTTTGGCGAGGAGTCGGCCACGACCTGACTAACCACACAAGTCTCTAGTCCAGGTTTATCGCCTATTCGGGTTCCATCCGCGAGGAGATCCGGCCGGGGTTTCGCTCACAGCCCCAAACGATGTGTGTGGGGTTCACGAGACACCAAACATGCGCTTCGCAGACACCGGCCACTTGTATCTACCGCATCATAGCCCACCCCTAGGGTCAGCGCTACGCACGGCCTCCAACACATATCCTACAAACACCAGAAACTAGTTGCAACTCCTGGACAGAGGACATGGGCGGTTAATAAGTCGAGAGAGTCAATTAAGGATCCCAATGTGTGGTAGTAGCTGTTCATGGATCACAAACACAGAACTCAGTTCCTGAGGACGGCTTCAATGAGACAACCCACCATGTATTCCTACATGGCCTCTCACCGCTACCTTTACCAAATCGTGTTCACACACTTAGCTCACACACAGTAGGACATGTTCACTCACCTCCGATTCATCCCTGATGAATCGGACCGACTCAACTCTAAGCAAAGAGGCATGACAAACAAGCATGAATGAGTAGGCACATCGTGGCTCAAACAACTCCAACTCATGCTAGTGGGTTTCATCTATTTACCGTGGAATGACAGGTCATGCAGAGGATAAAGGGGTTCAGCTACCGCAGCAAGTAACAGATGAATCGTTGTTGTCCTAATGCAAGAAAAGAGAGCAGGAGCGAGAGTGGGATTGTATCGGAATGAACAAGGGGTTTTGCTTGCCTGGCACTTCTGAAGATATTATAGCTCTTCATCGGTGTCATCGAACTCATCGTCGAAACACGTCTATCGA
Organism: Aegilops bicornis; assembly: GCA_021605145.1. Lineage (NCBI taxonomy): Eukaryota > Viridiplantae > Streptophyta > Magnoliopsida > Poales > Poaceae > Aegilops > Aegilops bicornis. The sequence continues at coordinate 465,956,787 of CM038671.1, forward strand.
GAGGGAACAAATACCGGCAACAGAGAAAGAAAACACAATCAATGCAGTGCACGATATGATGCATGATCATGACATGTCAATATGCTGTGTTTTGAGCTAATACAACTAGCAACATGTTAAATGGAGTTGGTTTGAACCCTAGGTTCAAATTCAAACTCCATATGTGAGAGTTTAAATGACATTTATATGATTGGATTTTTCTGATCATTTTTCATATATAATTTATTTCATTCTGAGCTATATATATTGATTTCTATGATTTTTAGAAGTTTTGGCTATTTTCTGGAATTTCCTATATAAGAATAAATCCAGAAAATACTTATTGCGTCAGCATAGCGTCACTGTCACGTCACCAGGTCAATGGAGCCGGTCCAAGTCAAACCTGACCAATGGGGCCCATCGGTCGATGACTCGTACGATTAGTGTCGCCGACAGGTGGCGCTGGTCAACTGCCACGTCAGCCAGTCAACCCTGACGCGTGGGTCCACCAGTTTTGTTAATTAATCTAGCTTAAAACTAAACAACGGCTTAATTGGGCAGCAGGGCCCACTGTCATTGTCTAGAGGGTGGGGTTAATTAGTGGGGTTAGCTGCTAATGATGTGCCACGTCGGAGTCACCGGAGTTCAGCCGGCGGCGACCAAAACCGTGGCGGCAACTCGCCGGAGTTGCTCGGGTTTCGCGTACAGGCCGCGGTTTGAGCCGCGGTTGGTCTCTACGGGTAGCTGGCGTTGCAGCGCGTCGGCTGGTGGCAGTAGCCGGGCTTGGGGTGGCCGGAGTCGACAGCCACGAGTTCAAAGGCGGCAGCCGGAGTTCGGTGGGGCACGGGCGGGGCACTGCAGCTTGCGGGCGAGGTAGCTGGGCGGCATCTCTGGCGTTCCAGGAACACATTGGTGCAACTGGTCGGAGCTGAGGTGCTCAGGAGCGAGGACCTCATCGGCCATGGCGGACGGCGGCTCCGGTTACTCGTGGGGCAGTGGCTACGGGACGAAAATGACGACGTGGTTAAGGGGGAAAGGACCGGGAGCTCACGGTGAGGCCGACGACAGGCTCAGCTGGTTCGGGGACGACCGGAAGGCGACGAATCCGTCGATGGAGTCCGGCGGCCGTGCTCGGGGAAGATGACTCGTGGCAGCGATGTGGGGCTCCCGCGGTGGCGTGGCTCAGGGTGGAAGAAAGAGGGGATCGAGGCGGAGCCTCTGGGACGGTCAGAGAAGCGAGGGGGAGGCGGTGGCTGCAGCTACGGCGAACGGCGTCGGTGGCGATGGCAGCTGGCCATTGTGGGGAGGAGAGCGAGACGAGGAGGGGGAAAGCACGGGGGAGAGTGAGAGAGGTCCAGGGGGTGTGTGGCGTCGTGGAGGCGTCCAGGCCCTCGGCGACAAGCAGGAGGTGGCGCCGCAGCGGTGCGCGCTGCCGGGCACGCGCCTGGCCCTCTCCGGCAAAGGAGGAAGACGACAGGGAGGAGGCGGTGGTGGGCCGGGCTGGGCTATTGGGCTGCCCGGGCCGGCAGTGGGCTGCATAGAAGGTAGGTCCAGGTAAGTTCCTTTCTCTCTCTCTCTCCCTCTCTCTGTTGTTTCAGTTTTCTATTTTTTCTGTAATCTTTAGGGCTTTATTAAAAATACTTAGACACTTCCAAAAATCATGAAACTACTCATGATCACTGTTGGGAATATATCCTACAGTAAACATTTTAGTTTATGATTATTTTAGCATTTAAAATATTTAATAGCATTTAAATGCCCAAAAGCAAATAGAGTATGATTTAATCTAGAGCCCAAATATGTCATGGAAAAATGTGCATCACCTCTGTTATCAAGCTTCAAAGATTTTCCAAGAATGATGAACATTTTTAGAGCCATTTGGATTTATCGAAATATTTTGGTTGAACCTAGTGAATTCCTTTAATGCTAGGGTTTAGGCAATCCCCATTTCAGGTTTAACTGAAATTTAAACATGATGCAACACCAGATGCTAGCACTAGGCATTAATAGAACTAGGGATGTGACAACTCACCCCTACTAAACAAGAATCTCGTCCCGAGATTCAAGCGTAGGGTAAGATGAAGGGGGAACGCAAACTAACATAATCTTCATGATCCAGGTGGCACTTCATAAGAACGTTGAAACGATCACCGTCATTGTCTCAATGTCTTGCCCCGAGAACTCCAACTAACATGACAAGGAGAGGAAAGGGAAACTCTAGAAGAATTGATCTTCTCGAAGATCAAACAACTCAGGATCAACTTATGGGATGAGACATTGACACATCTCTCGAGCTGAGACATGAAGCATACATCTGAAGGAATGGAGTGAGACAGATGACGAGGGTTCACTAGGTAAACAACAATTTCACGCTTAAGAAGGTGGTGAACGGTTGTCAACGTAGCGAGGAGTTGAATTGCCATGATACCATAACGAGACATCTTGGAGGAGGTGACTCGTGGAATCATCCCTTAAGTGGCAAAAAGAATTACCTTTGATTTAAAGATCATTGAAACTCTTTATACCAGCTTAAGGCAAATCACAATCGATCATTTGGAGGAGTTCGGTAGAATGACATACTCGGACTAGAATGGATGATGTGGACTACCTTGTTGAAGACAATGCAAGGAATGATTTTGCTTGCGCGTTCTCTCAAGAACTTGAGCATTTCCATATTCATCAAGGTTTTACCAACATCCGTGTCAAGGATCCTGGCAACACAACATACTACCATGATGAATAGTGGTGGACGATGCAGATGCAAAGGAAGATAACACCTTCTCAGATTTTACCTTAGCGGAGCCAAGGAAGCAAAATCTGGATGATCGACTGAGAGACATTTAGCACTCCGCTTCTAATGTTCTCCTTGATGTGTTAGCGTAATCCATTCATAGATATGTTTGGTATCTTGAACATCAAGTAAAGGTCGGACTTCGGGAGCACAAAATCCATAAGGAACAACTTCTAGAATAAGTCATGCGAAATCCTCATGGGAACTGACCAAACGGCTTAATCAAGATACTACAATAATAGTGCTTCCAGCTAGGTGCGTCCACTTCACTAGAACCTATATCATAGTTCTTGGAAGAAGTTCTAACCATCATATCTGCCTGAGATTCAGATCTGGTTGGTGTCAGGGTATTCCAGACTCATCAAGTCTAGAAAGAAAAATTAAAGTTTGCAACACAAATTGATGAGAAGACGTTGCGAGATTCTCGGGGAATGAACTACGGTAGCAAGCTCCAAAACATGAGCTGGTTCTGCTACAAACCTGTGCACACGCTGTCCAAGACAAGCATGACCACGCGGTAGTCTTACAACAAAACACTATCGAGTCCTGGTTGGGAATCATCATTAATGATATCGAAGCCCTTGCATAAGTCCGGATCCTAAGAAGGAACTTCTTCTCCTTGAACAAATCAATCAGTGGCTTGGTGTGCTAGGAACACATATGGAGTGGAGGTAATTAATCTACCAAACAATAGAATACTTCAAACGTATGCATGACTGATTTGGGATGATTCCAAGGGAAACAAAACAAACCTTTCTCGTACTCACGGCGGCAACTTGCACCAATGCACATGAATTCGAGGAAGTCACTCCTTTCATCCAAACGTATACTTCATGAACGGGACATGAAAATAATGCTTACAAAAGTTTCCAACACTAGCTTGATGTTCAACATGAATCATGGGGGAGACAAAATTCTGCTGATGGGCTCAACAGCAACTCACCGGAATTTCCATATCACTGGACTTCCACCATCATGTGAACACAGTGATAGCATTGGTCAGACCAAAGATGTAATGGGGTATGCTCGAGGGATCAACCACGAGTAAGACAACATTACGAACATCATTGGTTCTGATTTGACTCGATGATAGCCCATACTCAAGTCAAGATTTTGACAAGGCAATAGATCCAACAACTGATCACAGGGACCAATCGATGAAGATATCATCTTTCTTCAACACACACACACACACACACACACACACACACACCTGAGGATATCCCTTTGAATGAACCGGGTCAAATAAAGCTTTTATCTTCCAACTCTCCAATTTATTGTTTAGCTTATCCAACTAGTTCAGGGGTATCCAACACAAATCCTTGGAGAAGGGTGGTTTATGGAAAACCAACTTGATCACGAACCCAACACAGCAGTCAGGTGACAACCTGGTAATACTTCCGAGAAGATATTCGGAAAATCATGAACCACCGATATGTTATTAAGCTCGAGAACAATCTTGCTTTTCAAGGCAAGACGACATGATCAGAAGAGCAAGGGATGGATACAGTCCTAACTCATTGATCGAAGAGTGCACCAGAAATAAGGACTAGGTAGCACAATCTATCTTAGAATGATGATTCAATAACCAACACGCTAAGAATGAGAATATTGTCCATTTACTACCAAGCAACGAGATTGCTAGGGGTATCGATTTCACACATCACAGTCCACTTGTCGGCATTCCGGTTACAACAACACGGGACCAAGGAATGAATAATGATAGTGACAAGTATCACTACGTCAAGAATTCATAAGGGAAGGTGCAATTCTCATGACGTTCCTGACATAAAGTGGGTAATACTTCAGGTAGAAACCACAAAAGCTGAATTGGCATTTTGATCTGCGGAATACAACTACTTTGACCACTCCTAGAAATGGATGTGGTGCTGGAGTTTGTTTCTCCTAGTCATTCCAGAACAGAATGGCTTGACGGACCACAAGAATAATGGGCATCGATGAGCACGAGTGCACGACTAGTCCTGACTACAAATTGATAGACGGAGATCAGGATACAAGTAAAGAGGGACAACTCAAAGGAACATATGTTTTTCTGAGTTGTGGACGCGTAGATTAGTATGTCGAGCGAAGCTCAACATTTCTTCCGGATAACCCATGCGGAAAGGGTAGAACTGGCAGATTCACAATTATGAATGGAGAACTCCTCAAGAGTACTCTGATTGTGATCCTTCGGTTCAGCGAGGAACTTCTGCCATAAGTGGTTCATAGTATTTGGAAGAAGGAAATACCACGGACCTCGAGGACTATCGCAAAGTTACTAATATCCTAAAGGAACTAGCAAACACTATCAACACGAGGTAAGTAGAGTGAATCTTGGGTCAAGAACCCAGGAGTAGAATACCTACTAACTAAATTGCATCACGGGATGCTTTCGAGAATGATGGCTTAATCATCACATCGGGAACACAAAATATGGCTATATTACTAGATGGTTTCATAAGACGCCTAGGGTCATAATAATAGCTCCAACATATATGTCGAGGCAACAAAGTACCTCAACTCACCGATTAGTGTGGTTAATCTGGCCCAAAGGGACATCAAAATGGGAGGAAGGGATTTTGCAAATGCTTCAGATTGTTCTAGAAACCTGGGATGACTCGGACAACATAACAGCTGTAAATGCTCAAAATGATTTGAGACATCCTGCAAAAATGGTGGCATAACCACTCAGAAGCACAATATCAAGGTTCCGAGACCAACTATGAACACACGGAAGTGGTAGAAACTGAACTGAGATTTCAAACTATCAATTCTATAAGTCTATGGATTAGTAACACGTCATCTTGATAGATAGATGAGCAGGCCTAGTTCTTAATCCCCGTAGAAGAGAAGAGGATGACTCAGATCAGAAGGCCATGAGGTATAAGGAGTAAAAAGAGCCTTACGTTCCCTTCCACAATAAATTCTCTTACATAACTAAAGCATTTCTAGACACAACTTCGACCGGTTTGGCTTGGTAATCCGACAGGCAGTCAGGCTCTGATATCAAAGTTGTCAGGACCCCGATTCCAAGTCACATCAATCTAGCCGGTAACACCTCATATCACTTTGCGGCCTCACGCACGGTATTCCCACGAGTGTCGCCTTACCATGGCCCGGGACCGTTTGCGCCTTTTGGCTCACGTATATGATAGTGTCACTAGCATCCATATGATAGAGAACCCGGGCCGACATGGCTAGTCGTGAACCCAAAGTGGCACTAATTTATAGGGACATGCATACATGAATCAACATCGAGCATGTCGGTCAGCAGCGTGCGAATCCGGGTTGTAGCACTGGCTAACAGGACTCAGGAACCCGGGTAGAGCGAGCTAAGCGGGACTCCTGGATGTCACCAGCGTGACATTTCCCCAAAGGGATGCATACAGGAATGAAGTGAATCACATGCCGGCTACCAAGTGTTCCGAGGAGTAGTCTTTGGGCTAGCAGGACTCCGGTGAACTGGTCAGAAGCGGACTACTATGGCTCATGGAAGCACAAGACTACATTTCCCCATAAGAGAGGCTACCAAGGATAGACAACTAGGTTGTCGGATCCCACACATACCAAGCATTTCAATCATACACACAATATGCTCGATATGTGTAAATACAACATGGCATCACAACATAACTCGACTCAAGTATTTATTCATTAGGCTCCGAGGAGCGAGATATTACAAACATGGGTCTCTCGACCCAGCATTCAGAGCATACAAGTCAAACACATGCGGAAGCTTAACATGTCCGAGTACAGACAGCTATAAATGAAAAAGGCTGAGAAGCCTGACTACCTACAAGATCCTGCTGAGGGCACAAGATCGTAGCGGAGGTATCAAGCTAAACGTCGAAGTCCACACGGAACTACTAGCGAGACTGACATCTCTCTGCAAAACATAAAATAGACAAACGTGAGTACAAATGTACCCAGCAAGACTTACATCAGAAATATCTACATATGCATCGGTATCAACGAAGGGGGTAGTGGAGTTTAACTGCAACAAGCCAGCTTTGACTCGGTGGCTTTCCTGAACTACGACTGCAAGCAACTCTTTTGAGGTGGCGCACACGAGTCCACATATTCACCATTTCAATACACCACTATGGATCCGCCTGCCTCCCTCACGAGAACGCCATCCATAGCACTCACACTTATCTTGCGCATTTTAGAGTATCCACTTTCACTTGTCTATGAACTGCATGCAGGCAACCCGAAGTCCTTTACATGGACGCTGCTATTCAATTGATGATGTTAACCCTGCAGGGTGTACTTCTTCACACACGCCTCTCCACTTACCACCATGTACACGCCGTGTATCTCGGCAACCTTCAAGCGAAGCTTTGGCGAGGAGTCGGCCACGACCTGACTAACCACACAAGTCTCTAGTCCAGGTTTATCGCCTATTCGGGTTCCATCCGTGAGGAGATCCGGCCGGGGTTTCGCTCACAGCCCCAAACGATGTGTGCAGGGTTCCCGAGACACCAAACGGGCACTCGGTACACCGGGCCACGGTGTATCTACCGCATCATAGCCCACCCCTAGGGTCAGCGCTACGCACGGCCTCCAACACATATCCTACAAACACCAGAAACTAGTTGCAACTCCTGGATAGAGGACAGGGGCGGTTAATAAGTCGAGAGAGTCAATTAAGGATCCCAATGTGTGGTAGTAGCTGTTCATGGATCACAAACACAGAACTCAGTTCCTGAGGACGGCTTCAATGAGACAACCCAACATGTACTCCTACATGGCCTCTCACCGCTACCTTTACCAAATCGTGTTCACACACTTATCTCACACACAGTAGGACATGTTCACACACCTCCGATTCATCCCCGATGAATCGTAATTCGACTCAACTCTAAGCAAGAGGTGCATGACAAACAAGCATGAATGAGTAGGCACATCAGGGCTCAAACAACTCCTACTCATGCTAGTGGATTTCATCTATTTACTGTGGAATGACAGGTCATGCAGAGGATAAAGGGGTTCAGCTACCGCAGCAAGTAACAGATGAATCGTTGTTTTCCTAATGCAGTAAAAGAGAGCAGGAGCGAGAGAGTGGGATTGTATCGTAATGAACAAGGGGTTTTGCTTGCATGGCACTTCTGAAGATATTATAGCTCTTCATCGGTGTCATCGAACTCATCGTCGAAACACGTCTATCGAGAGGGAACAAATACCGGCAACATAGAAAGAAAACACAATCAATGCAGTGCACGATATGATGCATGATCATGACATGTCAATATGCTGTGTTTTGAGCTAATGAAACTAGCAACATGTTAAATGGAGTTGGTTTGAACCCTAGGTTCAAATTCAAACTCCATATGTGAGAGTTTAAATGACATTTATATGATTTGGCCTAAACAGCAGCCATAAGTTGATCTAACATACATGAAAGTGGTACAGATGGGTAGATTGGATTTTTCTGATCATTTTTTATATATAATTTATTTCATTCTGTGCTATAGATTAATTTCTATGATTTTTAGAAGTTTTGGCTATTTTCTGGAATTTCCTGTATAAGAATAAATCCAGAAAATACTTATTGTGTCAGCATAAGCGCCACCGCGTGACGTCACCAGGTCAACGGAGCCGGTCCAAGTCAAACCTGACCAATGGGGCCCACTGGTCAGTGACTCAGGGCCAGTTAGTGTCGCCGACAGGTGGCCCTGGTCAACTGCCACGTCAGCCAGTCAACCCTGACGCGTGGGTCCACCAGTTTTGTTAATTAATCTAGCTTAAAACTAAACAACGGCTTAATTGGGCAGCAGGGCCCACTGTCATTGTCTAGAGGGTGGGGTTAATTAGTGGGGTTAGCTGCTAATGATGTGCCACGTCGGAGTCACCGGAGTTCAGCCGGCGGCGACCAAAACCGTGGCGGCAACTCGCCGGAGTTGCTCGGGTTTCGCGTACAGGCCGCGGTTTGAGCCGTGGTTGGTTTCTACGGGTAGTCAAGCGTTGCTGGCGTCGGCCGGTGGCGATGGCCGGGCTTGGGTGGCCGGAGTCGACCCACGAGTTCAAAAGGCGGCAGCCGAGTTCGGTGGGCACGCAGGCGGGCATCTGCGGCGTCTTGCGAAGCGAGCGAGGTAGCTGGCGGCATCTCTGGCGTTCGAGAACACATTGGTGCAACTGGTCGGAGCTGAGGTGCTCAGGAGCGAGGAACTCATCGGCCATGGCGGACGGCGGCTCCGGTTACTCGCGGGGCAGTGGCTACGGGACGAAAACGACGACGTGGTTAAGGAGGAAAGGACCAGGAGCTCACGGTGAGGCCGACGACAGGCTCAGCTGGCTCGGGGACGACCGGAAGGCGATGAATCCGTCGATGGAGTCCGGCGGCCGTGCTCGGGGAAGATGACTCGTGGCGGCGATGTGGGGCTCCCGCGGTGGCGTGGCTCGGGGTGGAAGAAAGAGGGGGTCGAGGCGGAGCCTCTGGGCCGGTCAGAGAAGCGAGGGGGAGGCGGTGGCTGCAGCTACGGCGAACGGCGTCGGTGGCGACGGCAGCGCTCGGCTGTGGGGAGGAGAGCGAGACAGAGGAGGGGGAAAGCACGGGGGAGAGTGAGAGAGGTCCAGGGGGTGCGTGGCGTCGTGGAGGCGTCCAGGCCCTCGGCGGCAAGCAGGAGGTGGCGCACAGCGGTGCGCGCGCATCGGGCACGCGCCCGTCCTCCTGGCAAAGGAGGAAGACGACAGGGGAGGAGGCGTTGGTGGGTTGGGCCAGTTGGCTGGGCTGCCAGCTGGGCCAGCCAGGTGGGCTGCATAGAAGGTAGGTCCAGGTAAGTTCCTTTCTCTCTCTCTCTCTCTCTCTCTCTGTTGTTTCAGTTTTCTATTTTTCTTTAATCTTAAGGGCTTTATTAAAAATACTTAGACACTTCCAAAAATCATGAAACTACTCATGATCACTGTTGGGAATATATCCTACAGTAAACATTTTAGTTTATGATTATTTTAGCATTTAAAATATTTAATAGCATTTAAATGCCCAAATGCAAATAGAGTATGATTTAATCCAGAGCCCAAATATGTCATGGAAAAATGTGCATCACCTCTGTTATCAAGTTTCCAAAGATTTTCCAAGAATGATGAACATTTTTTAGAGCCATTTGGATTTACTTGAAATATTTTGGTTGAACCTAGTGAATTCCTTTAATGCTGGGGTTTAGGCAATCCCCATTTCATGTTTAACTGAAATTTAAACATGATGCAACACCAGATGCTAGCACTAGGCATTAATAGAACTAGGGATGTGACAATAAGGTTTTGCCTGAAATCCGTGAAGTGACTCACGATAGATCTTTTAATAAAAAGCATGATTGCAATGACTTTATTATAAATTATTTTGATGTCAATTGTGCTAATAAGATGCAAAACCCTAAGCTTGGGGATGCTAGTTTTGCTATGTCTACTACTTGTTGCAATGATCATGATTGGGGTGATTCTTCTTATGATCTTGAAAATTTATTTAAGCCCCATGATGAAGATGAGATTGATAATATTGTTTGCAATAATATTGAAAGTGGGTTTGGAAGAGTGTCAACTTTATATCCCACACATTTGGATAACGTTCAATCTTATGAATTTTTTTATAAAAGTGGGCTTGGAGAAATCATGACTTTAGTTAATGATAATCCCACTATTTTGGAAGAGTGTCAACTTTGCATACATGTGGATCATGCTAAGAATATGCTATGTGATAGCTATTTTGTTGAATTTGCTTACGATCCTACATGTAATTATTATGATAGAGGAAAATATGGTTGTAGAAGTTTTCATGTTACTAAATTACCTCTCTTCATGTCGAGATTGCTATCGTTACCTTCTTCCTTGCATATGCTAGTTTTTGCTTGCCTTGCAAATTTGTTTTCCTATAATATGCCTATGCATAGGAAGTATGTTAGACTTAGATGTGTTTGTCACATGCTATATGATGCTCTATTTGTGCTTCAATTCTTGTCTTTCATGTGAGCATCTTTGAAATCTCAATGCCTAGCTAAAAAGGCTTTAAAGAAAAGCGCTTGTTGGGAGACAACCCAATATTTATCCTTTCTGCCTAGTAATAAATATTCCATCTAGCCTCTGTTTAGATGTGGTTTTATCTTTTAATTAGTGTTTGTGCCAAGTTGGACCTATTGGATCTTCTTGGATGATAGTTATTTGATCTTGCTGTAATTTTCAGAATCTTTGTGCTCAGTGCCCGAATTGTTAAAAATCACTAGAATGCGATAAAATAGTTATTCCAATTGCTGCTGATCAATAAACAAATTTTCCAGGTCTTATAATTTTGGTAGAATTGTTTGGATTCCAGAAGTTTGCGTTAGTTACAGATTACTACAGACTATTCTGTTTTTGACAGATTCTGTTTTGCGTGTGTTGTTTGCTTATTTTGATGAATCTATGGCTAGTAAAATAGTTTATGGTCCATAGAGAAGTTGTAATACAGTAGGTTTAACACCAATATAAATAAATAATGAGTTCATTACAGTACTTTAAAGTAGTCTTTTGTTTTCTTTCTCTAACGGAGCTCACGAGATTTCTATTGAGTTTTGTGTTGTGAAGTTTTCAAGTTTTGGGTGAATTCTTTTGATGGATTATGGAACAAGGAGCGGCAAGAGCCTAAGCTTGGGGATGCACATGGAACCCCCAAGATAATCCAAGAACACCAAAAATTCAAAGCTTGGGGATGCCCCGGAAGGCATCCCCTCTTTCGTCTACTTCCATCGGTAATTTACTTAGACCTATATTTTTATTCACCAACATGATATGTGTTTTGCTTGGAGCGTCTTGTATTATTTGAGTCTTTGCTTGTTAGTTACCACAATCATCCTTTCTGTACACACCTTTTGAGAGAGCCATATATGAATTAGAATTTGATAGAATACTCTATGTGCTTCACTTATATCTTTTGAGCTTGATAATTTGCTCATAGTGCTTCACTTATATCTTTTTGAGCGTGATAATTTTTGCTCTAGTGCTCCACTTAAATCTTTTAGAGCACGGTGGTGGATTTGTTTTAAATAAACTTGATCTCTCATGCTTCACTTAGATTATTTTGAGAGTCGTTAATAGCATGGTAATTTGCTTAATGTTAATATACTTGGTGTTCAAGATATGTGAAACTTTCTTTTGAGTACGTTGAATACTAAGATAAGTTTGATGCTTGATAATTGTTTTGAGATATGGAGGTAATAATATCAAAGTCATGCTAGTTGAGTAGTTGTGAATTTGAGAAATGCTTGTGTTGAGGTTTGTAAGTCCCGTAGCATGCACGCATGGTTAAAATTGTGTAACAAATTTGAAGCATGAAGTGTACCTGGCTTGTGCATCCTTATGAGTGGCGGTCGGGGACGAGCGATGGTATTTTCCTACCAATCTATCCCCCTAGGAGCATGCGCGTAGTACTTGATTTTTGATGACTTCTAAATTTTTGCAATAAGTATATGAGTTCTTTTGACTAATGTTGAGTCCATGGATTATACGCACTTTTACCTTTCCGCCATTGCTAGCCTCTTCGGTACCGTGCATTGCCCTTTCTCACATCGAGAGTTGGCACAAACTTGGCGGTGCATCCAAACCCCGTGATATGATACGCTCTATCACACATAAACCTCCCTATATCTTCCTCAAAACAGCCACCATACCTACCTATTATGGCATTTCCATAGCCATTCCGAGATATATTGCCATGCAACTTTCCACCGTTCCGTTCATCATTATTATGACATACATTACTTTTGTCATATTGCCATTGCATGATCATGTAGTTGACATCGTATTTGTGGCAAAGCCACCATGCATTATTTTCATACATGTCACTCTTGATTCATTGCACCATCCCGCTACACCGCCGGAGGCATTCATATAGAGTCATACCTTGTTCTAGTTGCGAGTTGTAATCCTCATGTTGTAATCAATAGAAGTGTGATGATCATCATTATTAGAGCATTGCCCAAAAAAAAGGAGAAAGGCCAAATAAAAAGAAGAAAGGCCCAAAAAAAGAACGAAAAGAAAAGGGCAATGCTACTATCTCTTTTTCCACACTTGTGCTTCAAAGTAGCACCATGTTCTTCATGTAATGAGTCTCATATTTTGTGCTTCAAAGTAGCACCTCGTTCTTCATGTAGTGAGTCTCATATATTGTGCTTCAAAGTAGCACCATGTTTTTCATATAGTGTGTCTCATATGTTATCACTTTCATATACTAGTGGGAAATTTTCATTATAGAACTTGGCTTGTAAATTCCTACGATGGGCTTCCTCAAATGCACTAGGTCTTCATGAGCAAGCAAGTTGGATGCACACCCACTAGTTTTCTTTTGTTGAGCATTTATAGCTCTAGTGCATCTGTTGCATGGCAATCCCTACTCCTCATGTTGACATCAATTGATGGGCATCTCCATAGCCCGTTGATTAGCCTCGTCAATGTGAGACTTTCTCCTTTTTGTCTTCTCCACACAATCCCCATCATCATATTCTATTCCTCCCATAGTGCTATATCCATGGCTCACGCTCATATATTGCGTGAAGGTTGAAAAAGTTTGAGATTATTTAAGTATGAAACAATTGCTTGGCTTTTCATCGGGGGTATAGAAGTTGGGAACATCTTTGTGGGACGAAAATGAAGCATAGCCTAACTATATGATTTTGTAGGGATGAACTTTCTTTGGCCATGTTATTTTGAGATGACATAATTATTTTGATTAGTATGCTTGAAGTATTATTATTTTTATGTCAATATGAACTTTTGTCTTGAATCTTTTGGATCTGAATATTCATACCACAATTAAAAAGATTTACATTGAAATTATGCCAAAGTATCACTCCGCATCAAAAATTCTCTTTTTACCATTTACCTACTCGAGGACGAAAGGTGAATTAAGCTTGGGGATGCCCGATACGTCTCCAACGTATCTATAATTTTTGATTGCTCCATGCTACTTTATCTATTGTTTTGGACTATAATGGGCTTTATTTTCCACTTTTATATTATTTTTGGGACTAACCTATTAACCGGAGGCCCAGCCCAGAATTGCTGTTTTTTGCGTATTTCAGTGTTTCGAAGAAACGGAATATCAAACGGAGTCCAAACGGAATGAAAACCTTTGGGAACGTGATTTTCTCACCGAACATGATCCATGAGACTTGGACCCTACTCCAAGGAGTGCCAGAGGCGGTCACGAGGGTGGGGGGCGCGCTCCCCCCTGCCTCATGGGCCCCCTGACGCTCCACCGACGTACTCCTTCCTCCTATATATACCTACGTACCCCCAACAGATCGGGGACGGAGCCAAAAACCTAATTCCACCGCATCTTCCTCAGTATCCATGAGATCCCATCTTGGGGCCTGATTCGAGTTCACGGAGGGGGCATCTACCACGGAGGGCTTCTACATCAACACCATAGCCCCTCCGATGAAGTGTGAGTAGTTTACTTGCACCTTCGGATCCATAGTTAGTAGCTAGATGGCTTCTTCTCTCTTTTGGATCTCAATACAATGTTCTCCCCTCTCTCGTGGAGATCTATTCGATGTAATCTTATTTTTGCGGTGTGTTTGTTGAGACGCATTTAATTGTGGGTTTATGATCCAGCTTATCTATGGAAAATATTTGATTCTTCTCTGAATTCTTTGATGTATGATTAAGTTATCTTTGGAAGTCTCTTCGAATTATCCGTTTGGTTTGGCCAACTAGATTGGTAGTTCTTGCAATGGGAGAAGTTCTTAGCTTTGGGTTCAATCTTGCGGTGTCCTTACCTAGTGATGTATAGGGGTTGCAAGGCATGTATTGTATTGTTGCCATCGAGGATAACAAGATGGGGTTTTTATCATATTGCATGAATTTATCCCTCTACATCATGTCATCTTGCTTAAGGCGTTACTCTGTTTTAACTTAATACTCTAGATGCATGCTTTGGATAGCGGTCGATGAGTGGAGTAATAGTAGTAGATGCAGAATCGCTTCGGGTCTACTTGTCACGGACGTGATGCCTATATACATGATCATTGCCTGGATAACCTCATAACTATGCTCAATTCTGTCAATTGCTCAACAGTAATTTGTTCACCCAATCGTAGAATAGTTATGCTCTTGAGAGAAGCCACTAGTGAAACCTATGGCCCCCGGGTCTATTCTCATCATATCAATCTCCATCACTTTATTTACTTGCTTTGCTTTTACTTTTACTTTGCATCTTTATACCAAAAATACCAAAAATATTATCTCTATCAGATCTCACTCTCGTAAGTGATCGTGAAGGGATTGACAACCCCTAATCGCGTTGGTTGCGAGTAGCTATCGTTTTGTGCAGGTACGAGGGACTTGCGTGTGGCCTCCTACTGGATTGATACCTTGGTTCTCAAAAACTGAGGGAAATACTTACGCTACTGTGCTGCATCATCCTCTCCTCTTCGGGGAAAACCAGCGCAAGCTCAAGACGTAGCACGGCCTCCTTGGCCGCCACGCTTCTTGCCGGATCCTTCAGCACCATCCCGACCCTTCTCATTGTCCCACCTCTCATACTCGGCCTTTTGCTTTTCGGTAAGCAGCTCGACCTGTCGGCAGTTCTGGAGGTCGTGGCCCTTGGTTCGGTGGATATTGCAATACTGCTTGTCGTAGCCTCCTGGCTTGTCGACAGCTGCCAAGGCCCGGCAGGCGGTGCACCCGGCAATCTCCTTGCCGGGGTCGTCTGCCTTGGCCTTCTTGGCAGCGCTCGTGTCGTCGGATCCCTCGACGGCAAGCACGGCCTTGCCCTTTGCGTTTCTGGCGACGCCGCCCTTCTTCGCTGGGGCGGCGGTGTCTTCATCAAGAGAGTCGGTTTCACACCGGCGTCCTTGCCGGGTACTTCCTTCCCTCTTCAGCCCGGCGCACCTATCGCCGTAACATAAAGCTCGCCACATCCTTAACCTTGTTCATCGCCAGCCTCTTCACGCATCTTGAGATTGCACACGCTCGATGGAACGCGCTAATCACAGCCGCGGGATGAACATCGGGATGTTGTACCGCACCGGTGAACCTCTGTATGTACTTGCGCAGGGTTTCCCCTTCCTTCTAGGGAATGATATGCAAATCACTAGCCTGGCCATGAGCTTGGTGGCCTCCGGTGAAGGCACCAACGAACTCATGGCACATATCCGACCAAGAAGAAATGGAATCTGCCGGCAAGTGCATCAACCAAGACATGACGTTGGGCTTCAGTGCCAACAGGAAGTAATTAGCAAGCACCTTGTCGTCACGAGCTCCAACAGCTTGCATCGCGCTGGTGTAGATGCTGAGGAACTCTGACGGATGGGTCTTGCCGTTGTAATTCTCGCTGACGTCGGGCTTGAACGTGCGGTGGACGGCCACCGGAACTGCCGCAGCTCACGGGTAAAGGCTGGGCAACCCACCTCATAAGGTAGGCCGCCGGAGCCCCCCGGTGCTGGGTGGTCCATAGCGGGTCCTGCTCGCTTATCCAACTAGTGGCGTGTATCTCGCCGACGCTCGATGGTGGTTCGAGCGTCTTCATGGGCTCGTTCTCGAAGAACTTGGCGCTGGTCGCGGTGGGTCCATGGGTCGGACGACGCTATGGAAATGTTATCACAAGCGTCGTCACAACGGACTGGCACCGGCGGCAACTGGCGCGGGGGAGGAGAGTGCACTATGGCTGTAGCTCCCACGGTCCTTCCACCGCTGACATGTGGTGGCTCGACGGAGCGCCGGCCTGAGGGCCCCGCCGGTCGCGGATCATCTTTGTTGGCGACGGCGACGAGGCTCCGGATGGTGGCCCTCCATTCGTCGAGCTTCTCCGCGGCAGGAGGGAAGTCGAGGAGTAGCTGCACGCGCGCCAAAGCTTCTGCTGGCGTGGGTGGTGGCGAAAGCTGCGTGGACCGTGGCGCGCTTCGACTTCTAACCACGTTAGAAGGAGCTCTATCACGGCCCAGCGGCTTCGTGCCATTTTCGCCAGCACTTCGGCGGGCATGCTGACCTTCTTCGTCCCGTAGATGATGCACATGGCTCTTCCCACGGCGGTTTCCAGGGTCACCGGCATGGTGACGCTGCTCGTCGCGCACACCCTGGGAAGAGTGCGCTGTGGGCGCTGGTGTGGGCGTCTTGGAGGTCGCCGTGCCGCTCGTGGGTGGTATGGCGACACCCCCGGAGGGCCCCGCGCCGCCTGCGGGGTGCCCAGCTCCGTCTCTGGATTTTGTGGTGTGCGGCCCGTTGTCTTGCGCACGAACGACGCCGCTCGCCAGGCTCTGACTGCTAGAGCGATGTTGGTGCTCGCGGGCCGCGCCTCGGGTCCTGTCCGCGACCGGCCCGCTGCTCGCCCGCACCGATACGGGTCGTCCGGCTCCCGACAAACCGACCGCCGTGGCATTCTTCTTCTTGGGAGCCATGACGATGAAGAACTGCTAGACAGGATTTCCACAACTGCGCCCCCTACCTGGCACGCCAATGATGTCGGTGGGAACGACACCTATGGGGTCACTGGGATCCCTTCTACGGTCGGCGGGCGCGAGGTTGTGCAAAGAGCAGGTCTGACAGGAAGCACACGGGTCGTTTACCCAGGTTCGGGCCGCGAAGATGCGTAATACCCTAGTCCTGCTTTGGTGGATGTATTGAGTGTGCTTGTGTTCTTGAGCTAGCTACGGGGTGCAACTTGCCCAAAAGAGCCGAATCCCTCTCCTGGTTGCCTCGGGCCTCCTTTTATAAGAAAAAGGGGTTGACACAGTGGCACACAGGAGGTGGAAAGGTCTATAGTCGATAAGCTTATCCTGTGGGACCGTCGGACAAACACATTTAATGCGTTGCCGACGTGCCCCCCTTGCTTTATCGGGGATGCCAAGGAAGCACGTCCCAGCTGTCGCCGCCTCGCCTGGCCTCGATGCACGTCCGAGCTAATGAGGCATGCGGCGCCACTTTTGCTGGCTGCTGGCCTGGCGTGATGGTGGAGCCTTCATGAAGGGCCGCATGCCACCACGCAAGTGCTTGCTGAGTCGATGTAGAGACTGCCCGTCGCCACGCAGGTGCCTGCCCAGCTGGTTGAGCTAGCAGCTGCTTGGGTACGGTGGTGGAGTCTTGGCTGGTGCAGACCTGGCAGTGGCCCCGCTGATGCCTTCGGCAAGGGTCTTGCCGGGGGCCTGGCAAGGGTCTTGCCGTGGCATGAAGTCGTCCCCGGCAAGGCGCTTGCTGGGGGTCTTGTGGATTTCCTCGGCTAGGATCCATCGAGGGTCACCGTCTTCTGGTCCTCATCCGATCTCAAATGTTTATGATCTTGACGAAGATCTGCATGCCACCACAGAGGCGCCTCCCGAGCCTTGGTTCCAATGTAGTTGGTGGTGTTGGGACCCATGGGCTCAAGGGTGGCTTGCTCCGCTGGCATCGGGCAGGTTGCCCCGGCAAGGCTCTTGCTGGGGCTGCGGAGGCTGCCTCGACAGGGATCTTGCTGAGGGAGTCTATCTCACTCTCTTGCTCTCTTGCGTTTCTGGTCTTGGCGTTGCCTTGGTTGTCTTGTGCCTCGGCTTCTATCCGGCTTCCCTCCTCTGTCCTGCTAAGTGTGGCCGTGGGCCGTGGCCCCGACTGCCCGTGCACAACTAAAGGGGTCAAAAGGAGATCCCCTACTTTTGTACACCGACACCTTGTTGTAATGAATTGAATCTTTACCCTCTGAAGTTTTGTCATGTCGGATTGAATGTTAGGATTTGGGAACACATGATGTATCTCTTGCGCTATGAATACTTGAGGTGACAATGGGGTATCATATTGGTCCCTTTGATATACGTTATGGCACTCAACTTGTGGATTCCCGCGTTTATATTGGGGTAATCTATGCATAAGGGTTGATGCACGTTTTTATTATCTTTTCCCCGATAGAAACTTTGGGGTCTGCTTGTAGCTATTTGTGTGGATTGAGTATTATGAATATGAATTTGCTTTGGTGTTATTTTAGTACGAACTCTAGGATAGATCGAATGGAAAGAATAGCTTTTGTTATTTTAGTATGAACTCTTGAATAAATCGAACGAAAGAATAGCTTTGAGGTGGTTTCGTACCCTACAAACAATTTCTATCTTTTGTTCTCCGCTAATAGGAACTCGGGAGTGATTCTTTATTGCACTTTGAGGGATTATCATATGATCCAACTATGTTAGCATTGTCGAGAGATTGCACTAGCGAAAGTACAGACCCTAGGCCTCTTTTTCAAGCATTGCAATACCGTTTTTGTGCCTGTTTACTATTTGCTACCTTGCTGTTTTTATTTATTCTAATTATAAAAATATATTTCTACCATCCGTATTACACTTTTATCACCATCTCTTCACCGAACTAGTGCACCTATACAATTTGCCATTGTATTGGGTGTGTTGGGGACACAAGATATTTCTTGTATTTGGTTGCAGGGTCGTTTGAGAGAGACCATCTTCTTCCTACACCTCTCACGGATTGATAAACCTTAAGTCATCCACTTGAGGGAAAATTGCTACTGTCCTACAAAACTCTACGCTTGGAGGCCCAACACGTGTCTACAAGAATAAAGTTGCATAGTAGACATCACCTGGTCCTTCACGGCTTCGGCAGCAGCGGTGCACCGCTCCAGGTCCACAAGATCAAGCAAGGTTTCAAAGTCGAAGCCGGGGTCGTGAGGATGGAGGTGGCTGAAGACACGCATCACAGCTGAGGCGGAGAGCACGCGAGCCTCTCCTTCCACCATGGGGCCAACCCCAAGGACAGTGCCCTCAAGCGCCATGACAAGCTGGGGGAGTAGCTCGGCAGGGCCTTCCTCAGCAGTAACCAACTGCCCCTTCAACCCCCTCCCGTAGAGATCCCGCAGTGCCTTACGGGACCTCTGCTCAAGAGAATCAAAGGTGGCACGATCTTTGGCAAGAACATTCGCCTAGGCCTCCAGCTCGGCCTTCTCTGCCTCCACCTCGTTCTTCAGCTTCTCTAGGCGGCTGCGCTCCTTGGCCTACTCCCGGGCTGATTGCTCCATCTCGATGTCATGATCGGCGACCGCGTCTTCCCGAGCCTTCAGCTTCTCCTCCCGCGCCTCGCGCTGACGAGCCTCGGTGGCCCGCTCGTTGCGCAGGGTCTCCAGTTCGGCCTCCGCCACACGGCAGCGCTCCTCGGCAGCCTTGGCATCCTTCAACGCCACGTCGCGGGCGACTGCGGATAGGCCGGCAGCCTGTTTACCCTCCTCAGAGGCCGCTACAGCCTGGCTCCATGCCGCCCTGATGGACGTGTCGGATCGCAGCCATCCCGAGATCAGCTCCAGGCGCCCCGACGCCAGGCGATGGTCGGCACCTTGAAGGTCACCGCGGAGATGGCTCAGTGCAGAAAAGGGCCTCATGCAGAGCACCAGGCGAAGCAGGAGGATCATGGCCCAGCGGCGTGATGGAAGGGGGAGGAGACAGCACCGGCGCCAGGATCGGCAACTTCGCAGCAGTAGAGGGGGTTGGGGGCTCCGGAGCCTTCGGGCCTCAGCAGGCCTGCTGAGGGCAGGTGCCTCCGGAGCCGCCTGGGCTACGGAGATCGCCTTCTCTTAAGGCCAGACCTCCGAGTCTCGCGATGATGACCCGGCCGCGGAGGTGCGCTGGCCGTCCCTCTCCTTTTGTGCCGGAGGTGGTGCGGCTGCGGCAAGCTGCTGGGCCTCGATGGCCCCGGCCGTCTCCTTCTTATTCTTCACCACGGGTGCCGGTCTAGCCATGCAAGAGGAGGGCATCAAGATACTACGACAAGAACATGGAACCAAGATCAAGGCGGAGCACTTACTGGTCCACAACGGCGTAATCCCTCGCCCTCTTCAGAAGCACCATGCCCGCAGCCATGGGCTGGGCATCAAGCACGAGCCCTGTGGGCGCATAAGGGTACGACACCCGGATCTGCAGAGGCGCCAGCCGGCAGCGAGGCGGAGGCATCTCCTCGGGGTATCAGCGCCGACCTGCTCTTATTCGGGACCCCTGCCTTCAGCTTCTTCGGAGGGGTGCCCCTCGACCTCGTGGTGACCCCGGCAGGGCACGGTGACTCCCTGTTACGTCTTGAGCTTGCGTTGGTTTTCCTCGAAGAGGAGAGGGTGATGCAGCAAAGTGTAGCGTAAGTATTTCCCTCAGTTTTGAGAACCAAGGTATCAATCCAGTAGGAGGCTCCTCAAAAGTCCCACGCACCTACACAAACAAACTGAGAACTCGCAACCAACGCAATAAAGGGGTTGTCAATCCCTTCACAGCCACTTGCGAAAGTGAGATCTAATAAAGATAGAATGATAAGATAAATATATTTCTGGTATTTTATGATATAGATGCAAAAACTAAAGATGCAATAAAAGTAGATTGGAAGCAAATATGATAAGAGATAGACCTAGGGGCCTTAGGTTTCACTAGAGGCTTCTCTCGAGATAGCATAAGTATTACAGTGGGTGAACAAATTACAGTCGAGCAATTGATAGAAAAGTGCATAGTTATGAGATTATCTAGGCATGATCATGTATATAGGCATCACGTCCATAACAAGTAGACCGACTCCTACCTGCATCTACTACTATTACTCCACACATCGACCGCTATCCAGCATGCATCTAGAGTATTAAGTTCATAAGAACAGAGTAACGCATTAAGCAAGGTGACCTGATGTAGAGAGATAAATTCATGCAATATGATATAAACCCCATCTTGTTATCCTCGATGGCAACAATACAATACGTGCCTTGCAACCCTTTCTGTCACTGGGTAAGGACACCGCAAGATTGAACCCAAAGCTAAGCACTTCTCCCACGGCAAGAAAGATCAAACTAGTAGGCCAAACTAAACCGGTAATTCAAAGAGACTTGCAAAGATAACTTAATCATACATAAAAGAATTCAGAGAAGATTCAAATATTACTCATAGATAAACTTGATCATAAACCCACAATTCATCGGATCTCGACAAACACATCGCAAAAAGAGATTACATCGAATAGGTCTCCACAAGAGAGGGGGAGAACATTGTATTGAGATCCAAAAAGAGAGAAGAAGCCATCTAGCTAATAACTATGGACCCTTTGGTTTGTGGTAAACTACTCACAACTCATCGGAGGGGCAAGGATGTTGATGTAGAGCCCCCCCTGCTTGATTCCCCTCCCAGAGTGTCGACGAAGGCCCCAAGATGGGATCTCATGGATCTGTAAGGTTACGGTGGTGGAAATTGTGTTTCGTGGTGCCCTGGATGTTTTCGGGGCACGTAGGTATATATAGGAAGAAGAAGTACGTCGGTGGCCGCTCGAGGGGCCCATGAGACAGGGGGCGCGCCCTCCTATCTCGTGGAGGCTCCGGTTGCTCCTTGACTTGCACTCCAAGTTCTCTAGATCACGTTCGGCGAGAAAATCACGTTCCCAAAGGTTTCATTCCGTTTGGACTTCGTTTGATATTCCTTTTCTTCAAAATATTGCAATAGGCAAAAAGCAGCAATTCTGGGCTGGGCCTCCGGTTAGTAGGTTAGTCCCAAAAGTAATGTAAAAGTGGAAAATAAAGCCTAGTAAAGCCTAAAACAGTAGATAAAGTAGCATGGAGCAATCAAAAATTATAGATACGTTGGAGACGTATCAGGCATCCCCAAACTTAATTCCTGCTCGTCCTCGAGTAGGTAAATGATAAAAAGAGAATTTTTGATGCGGAGTGATACTTTGGCATAATTTCAATGTACCCTCTTAATTGTGGTATGAATATTCAGATCTGAAAGATTCAAGACAAAAGTTCATATTGACATAAAAAATAATAATACTTCAAGCATACTAACTAAGCAATTATGTCTTCTCAAAGTAACATGGCCAAAGAAAGTTATCCCTACAAAATCATATAGTCCTGCTATGCTCCATCTTCCCCACACAAAATATTTAAATCATGCACAACCCCGATGACAAGCCAAGCAATTGTTTCATACTTTAACATTTTCAAAACTTTTTCAATCTTCACGCAATACATGAGCGTGAGCCATGGATATAGCACTATATGTGGAATAGAATGGTGGTTGTAGAGAAGACAAAAAGAGGGAAGATAGTCTCACATCAACTAGGCGTATCAACAGGCTATGGAGATGCCCATCAATAGATATCAATGTAAGTTAGTAGGGATTGCCATGCAACGGATGCACTACAGCTATAAGTATATGAAAGCTCAACAAAAGAAACTAAGTGGGTGTGCATCCAACTCGCTTGCTCATCAAGACCTAGGGCATTTGAGGAAGCCCATCATTTGAATATACAAGCCAAGTTCTCAGAATGAAAAATTCCCACTAGTATATGAAAGTGACAAAATGAGAGACTCTCTATCATGAAGATCTTGGTGCTACTTTGAAGCACAAGTGTGGTAAAAGGATAGTAACATTGTCCCTTCTCTCTTTTTCTCTCATTTTTTCTTTCTTTTTTTTCTTTGGGCCTTTTCTCTTTCTTTTTTGATGGCCTCTTTTTTTCTTTTTCTTTTTTTTCGTCCGGAGTCTCATCCCGACTTGTGGGGGAATCATAGTCTCCATCATCCTTTCCTCACTCGGACAATGCTCTAATAATGATGATCATCACACTTTTATTTTCTTACAACTCAACAATTACAACTCGATACTTAGAACAAAATATGACTCTATATGAATGCCTCCGGCGTGTGTACCGATATGCAATGAAACATGAGTGACATGTATGAAAGAATTATGAACGGTGGCTTTGCCACAAATACGATGTGAACTACATGATCATGCTAGCAATATGACAATGATGGAGCGTGTCATAATATATCTTGGAATGGCTATGGAAATGCCATAATAGGTAGGTATGGTGGCTGTTTTGAGGAAAATATATGGTGGGTTGTATGATACCGGCGAAAAGTGCACGGTATTAGAGAGGCTAGCAATGGTGGAAGGATGGGAAAAGTGCGTATAATCCATGGACTCAACATTAGTCATAAAGAACTCATATACTTATTGCAAAAATTTAGAAGTTATCAAAGGAAAGTATTACGCGCATGCTCCTAGGGGGAGAGCTTGGTAGGAAAAGACCATCGCCGTCCCCCGACCGCCCCTCATAAGGAAGACAAATAATAAATAAATCATGCTCCGAGTTCATCACATAACGGTTCACCATAATGCGTGAATGCTACGGAATCACAAACTTCAACACAAGTATTCTTTAAATTCACAACTACTCAACTAGCATGACTCTAATATCACCATCTTCATATCTCAAAACAATTATCAAGCATCAAACTTTTCTTAGTATTCAACGCATTCAAAAGAAAGTTTCACATATCTTGAATACCAAGTATATTAACATTAAGCAAATTACCATGCTATTAACGACTCTCAAAATAATCTAAGTGAAGCATGAGAGATCAATAGTTTCTTTAAAACAAATATACCACCGTGCTCTAAAAGATCTAAGTGAAGCACTAGAGCAAAAATTATCACGCTCAAAAGATATAAGTAAAGCACTATGAGCAAAACTATCAAGCTCAAAAGATATAAGTGAAGCACATACAGTATTCTATCAAATTCCAATTTATGTATGGCTCTCTCAAAAGGTGTTTACAGCAAGGATGATTGTGGTGAACTAACAAGCAAAGACACAAATAATACAAGACGCTCCAAGCAAAACACTTATCATGTGGTGAATAAAAATATAGCCCCAAGTAAAGTTACCAATGAACGAAGACGAAAGAGGGGATGCCTTCCCAGGGCATCCCCAAGCTTAGGCTTTTGGCTATTCTTGAATATATTGGGGTTCCATGGGCATCCCCAAGCTTAGGCTCTTGCCACCCTTTATTCCATAGTCCACAAAAGCTTTACCCAAAATTTGAAAACATCACAACACAAACAATAGAAATCTCGTGAGCTCCGTTAGAGAAAGAAAACAAAAGACTAATTTAAGGTACTGTAATGAAATCATTCTTTATTTATATTGGTGTTAGACCTACTGTATTCCAACTTCTCTATGGATTATAAACTATTTTACTAGCCATAGATTCATCAAAATAAGCAAACAACACACGAAAAACAGAATCTGTCAAAAACAGAACAGTCTGTAGTAATCTGTAACTAACGCAAACTTCTAGAACTCAAAACAATCTACCAAAATGAGAAGACCTAGAAAATTTGTTTATTGATCATAAGCAATTGGAATCACTATTTTATCACGTCCTGGTGATTTTTAATAATTCGGGCACTGAGCACAAAGTTTCTGGAAATTACAGCAAGATCAAATAACTATCATCCAAGAAGATCCAATAGGTTTAACTTGGCACAAACACTAATTAAAAGATAAAACCACATCTAAACAGAGGCTAGATGGATTATTTATTCCTAAACAGAAACAAAAACAAAAAAACGTAAATGAAATTGGGTTGCCTCCCAATTAGCGCTATCGTTTAACGCCCCTAGCTAGGCATAAAAGCGAGGATAGATCTAGGTAGTGCCGTCTTTGGCACTAAACTTATAAGTAGCACGCATGATAGATTCATAAGGTAATTTAAATTTCTTTCTTGGAAAGTGCTCCATGCCTTTCTTTAAGGGAAATTGGAATCTAATATTCCCTTCCTTCATATCAATAATCGCACCAATCGTTCTAAGGAAAGGTGTACCAAGAATAATAGGACATGAAAGATTGCAATCTATATCAAGAACGATAAAATCTACGGGCACCAAATTTCTATTTGCAACAATAAGAACATCATTGATCCTTCCCATAGGCTTTTTAATGGTGGAATCCGCAAGGTGCAAATTTAAAGAACAATCATCAAGATCATGGAAACCTAGAATATCACATAAAGTTTTCGGAATCGTGGAAACACTAGCACCCAAATCACACAAAGAAAAACACTCATAATCTTTAATTCTAATCTTTATAGTAGGTTCCCACTTATCATTAAGTTTTCTAGGTATTGAAACTTCCAAATTAAGTTTTTCATCATAAGATTGTATCAAGGCATCAACAATATGCTTGGTAAAAGCTTTATTTTGACTATAAGCATGAGGAGAATTAACAACGGCTTGCAACAAGGAAATACAACCTTTTAAAGAGCAATTATCATAATTAAATTCCTTGAAGTCCGAGATAGCGGGTTCAACATTATTAGAAGTTGAAGATTCTCCAATCTCACTTTTACAAAATTTATCATTAAGATCTAAAGATTCCGAATTCTTGGGACGCCTTCTAGGCAAAGTTGATTCATCATCAGTCCCATAATCATCAAAGTTCATATTTCAAAACATAGATCTAATCGGAGACGCATCAATAACTTTAAGATCCTCATCATTATTTTCATGGAAACTAGAGGAACACGCTTTTATAAAGCTTTCTTTCTTAGCACGCAATCTAGCGGTTCTTTCCTTGCACTCGTCAATGGAAATTCTCATTACTTTGAGAGACTCATTGATATCATGCTTAGGAGAAGAAGATCCAAGTTTAAGAGAATTAACATCAAGCGAAAGTCTATCAACGTTCCTAGCCAAATCATCAACTTTGATCAATTTTTCTTCAAGCATAGCATTAAAATTCTTTTGGGAGATCATAAATTCTTTCACACTATTCTCAAAATCAGAGGGCATCTTATTAAAATTACCATAAGAATTATTGTAGGAATTTCCATAATTATTAGAGAAATTACTAGGGAACGGTCTAGCATTAAAATTTCCTCTATAATCATTGTTTCCAAAACTATTCCTACCAAAAAAATTCACATCCATAGATTCATTATTATTCTCAATCAAGGAAGACAAAGGCATATCATTGGGATCAAGAGGAGTATTTTTAGCAGCAAACATCTTCATAAGTTCATCCATCTTTCCACTCAAAACATTGATTTCTTCTATAGCATGCACTTTTTTACTAGAAGATCTTTCGGTGTGTGTCGGGGATATGCCCCGCGGTGTAACCCGGCCGAAAGTATAACCCGACCAGACTTGGCGACTCACTAATGACCCGCCCTGACTGGACGACACACTAAGTGACCCACCCGAGCCTGGCTACTTATGGGTGACCTGGCAAGCGGATCAGAGGAGCGACAAGACCCGGGGCCCCAGGAGGCTCAAGGCCAAGAAGGCTGGCTTACGTTATGGTAGGCCGGCTTAAGAGGAAAGGCGTGAGGAATATCTCCCTTACAAGGAATCAAGACCCGGACTTGTATCCGGCTTGTAGTAGAAGATAGGCTAGTCCAATCCTATTTGGAATCCACATGTAACCCGCTCCTCTAACTTATATAAGGAGGGGCAGGGCTCCCCAAAGAGGGACAAGCAAGAAACAATCTCTAGGGCTAGACACAAAGAGCCGGCTTACCGGCGACTCCCTCATGAGCATAATGAGACCTAGCCTCAAACAGCATGTAGGGCTATTCCGGATGATGTTTCCCGGGGCCCGAAGCTGTCTAAATCCTCGTCTTGTGTGATGATCTGCCTAGCGTCTCTCGATTCCGCCCAACCCCTCTCAAGCTATCACATAGATGCATTGTCCTCGCGACTAAGTCCTCACACTAGGACATCTGCCATGAAAAATCCATGACCGTTGGCGCCCACCATGGGGCTTGCGCACGGTGGTGTTGAGTTCTTGGAGGGAGCTCTTAAAGGGATCGAGAAGTTCACAAGTTTCTGGATGAAGAAGTTTGTAAAGCTCTGGCACGGAATGATCGCACATGATAATCCGGCTCGAAAAGATCTGGAGCAGAGTCGTAGCCAGGGTTAGTACAATTTGCTAGTTAGTTTTGGATCTGATAGTACAATATTGGAGTTCAAGATAAGTCGTCGCCGCTCGTTTGAACAAGCGGACCGATCACAAGTCGCCAAGAACGTTGTTTTCCGCTGCTGCTTGTTTTTTGCCGGCGCGTCGAGTCCGGATACGTAACTCGCCGAAGACAGCATGGATAGAGTCCCTATTTCATCAAAGTACAGGTTGGCCGAGTCAGATGAGAATACCAATTGTGCAGAACATAGGACAAGTCTGAATCGGGCTATCAAATCGTGAATCGGACATCAGTCAAGATTACAGCTATCGCAATCTGCACTGGAGAAAATATAAAAAAATTGATTCTGCAACGCTCAACTGGACAAATCAATCAGGGTCACCTCTGACCGAAAAATTGCTGCAGCTTTTGATGGACTTCTAGAAAATACTACTGAAGAAAAGGAGTTGGATTACAAAAACCAAGATAGACTCGGACGGGTGTAACAGCTCAATGAGGATGAATATTACTTTGACTCAAATATGGATCTAACGAAAAGGCAAGGAGTCAATTGCTACTTACTAGTATGATACGTGGAAGCCAAATCCGAGTGGCCATGGCTCATCATGTGAAGCGTGCTAGCTATACTAGGAGTATGGATCCATTAAAAAAAGTGACAGATGGGAAGGATCAAGAAGAGATGCATGCGCCAAAAATCAGTCAAGTTCTTCAGGTGAATCTACCAACGACCTGGCTCATGCCCGGTTCTTCAGTCATCGCCCCGCCAGCTTGGGCTCGCCTCCGTTGTGGCACGCCACTGCCACGGCCGTTTTCGCCCGCCCCGTAGCCGGCCTCCTCCGCCTACAACGCCACTGCTGCGATTCACACTGATGAGTCAAGCCGGCTCCAGCTCCAAACTACTATAAGCCGGGCTGCACCAAGCCAACGGTCCGCCTCCTGTCAACTCCATCTACGCCACGGCTGAGCCGCCCCCTCCTCTGCTGAGCCACTGGTTGCCGCCATTACTTTTGCGGACTTGTCAACGCTGCTTGGACTTGAACGGGTGCAGTGGGAGCCACAATCCGGAGGAGATGGGCTCGGGGGGACCTCGTGCCGCTTGCCTCTACTATCCAAAGCCTCGCTGACTGGGCCGCTGTCGCGAGCTACCTCCGCTGCCCGCCGAGCCCATCAAATTTTCCCTGATGACACGCCGGCCGGTTCAGTCACCGAGCACATCCGTTGAGCACCTGCACTCGCCTCTGAGCCGTCCCGGATTCGTTTAGGCCAAGCAGTGTGTTAAAGTTTCCAGTTACTTCAGAGACTATATAACCCTGGCGAGAAGCAAGCATCTGGCAGGATCCTCAAGAGGTCAATGCAAATATCCTTTATAAGCATATAAGGATAAAAAAATTAGGCTACCGTATTGACAAGTTACCTATGGATGCCACTTGACGGGTCATCGGTCGTCCGAGAAAAATCAGGTGATATCCATCTAAAGTTTATTTTATTAACACATATTATTTTCATCAAAGAACAATTATTTGGTCTATGATAATTTTTCGCAGGGCCATTGTTCCTTACAAAAAGGTGTCGCAAAAGGGGCGTGAGCAAAAATTATTTTTGCACTAGCGCTCGTTTTGCGCAAGTTGCCACCCCCGCTACCTCAACACACGCGACTGACTCATTGTCCGTGCCCATGGGCGACTTGCCTGCGTCCGTGCCGTTTCCAACCCCGCGGCCAATTTTCGCGATTGCACCGGCTTACAATGCCATGGACGACTCGCCCGTCCGCTCTCGCGGCCGGTTCACGCGTCCACACCGGCTTACAACGAGGAGGACAAACTTGCTCGCACCGGCTTACAATGCCGCGGCCGGTTTATCTGTCTTCTCTCACGGCCGACTCGGCTGTGATTGATTTCAGCTTCACCGTGGTGATCATCAACTCCGTGGTGAATAATTTTCTGGCTTAACAAATCAGGTGATATCCATCCAAGTTTGTTTTATTAGCACATGTTGTTTTTGTCAAAGAACAAGTTTATCTTTGCCTTGGTCTGCAATATTGTTTAAGCAGGGCAATTATTTATGACAAAAAGTGATATTATACCGCGAAGATGGAGGCACGCCAACATCCTTTGGCACATGTGGTTATCGTTATTCAACGGACTCCCGCACCGGCCTACAACGCTGTGGCCGTTTCTGGTGACCACGCGGCTTACAACAAGGAGGACAACTTGCCCGTCCACACCATCTACATCAACACATCGGGCCGCACCTATCTGCATGAGTTGTTTATTAAGTATGAGCAAGTCACTACTTGGGATGCCCAGTTTTCTTCCAACAAATTAGAGGCAAATTATCATAAGCCGCCGTCTGCACTAGATGGTTCAATGGCAGGTGCACAAGTCGCCGCCACTACAGTTTGGTTAACTTCAAACAGCCAGTTGGAAGGAACCATTGGCCGAAAGGTCGACCACGACTCATACACGGGATCATTTATAACCCGCCGCAATCACCTCAACCTTCGTGGATTCACATCGCGTTATCGCCGCCAATGATATACACCTTCTGCTATGGTCAAATATGGAGAATCTCAAGCCAACTCTTTGAGTCATCTTGAGACTTGGGGGCTACAATGGTATGGCTCGGCAAAATTAGCCGGTTTCAATGGATTCAAGAACTGCGGGTCATTGGAGGGAAGGTAACCCAGTTCCAAAGGCTACCGCTATATTGGTAAAAAATTTAAAGGCCGCCAGAAAATTTCTGGCTTAAAAAGAAGGACTCCGGTTAAAAATCCGGTTCAAGAGACATCTCTCTCCCACAAAGCACTGACACTCTTAATATCTGGTTTAAAAACCGGTTTAAGGGAAATTTATTTACCGTATCCGGCTCAAGGTAATTTTATCTCTCTCAAAGTTTGAAGCTTTCAAATCCGGTTTAAACTTCTGGTTCAAAAAGAATTAATCTCTCGCAAGTTCGAGTTCTCAGAAAAATTAAAGGGTGCCAAAAAGAACTTGCTGCCATGATGTGTGGTTCAAACATAGGTATCATGCCTTATGGCTTATCTTATTATGGTCACTTGGGGGCTTCCTGCTCATCAGGCATAACTATCAGTACCCTCATGATCGGCGCAATGCCAAAACTTATATGGTCACTTGGGGGCTTCCTGTTCAAACATAGGTCGTATTCGAACCAAAGAGAACATAGCTGTCGATACCCTTTTGATTAGCAAACTGTTGAACCTACTTGGGGGCTTCTTGATTGTGTCCGAATCATAGCTCAACCCCTTTAGGAATCGACGTGGATCGTATTTGAATCAGCATCGTTAAACAACTCTCATGGTCACTTGGGGGCTTCCTGTTCAAACATAGGTCGTATTCGAACCAAAGAGAACATAGCTGCCGGTACCCACTTGATCGGCATCGCCAAATCCATTGGGGGCTATATGATCATATTCGAATCTTAGCTTAACCCCTTTGGAACGGTTTACTCATCGTATTCGAATCAGAAGCCTCAAAATTTTGTCTGTTTCTTGTACAGCTTTATACAATTGCAAGTATTTGAGTTGTCACAAATATCATATATGCCGGCTCTTACAGAGTTGAGTTATTAACTTCACTGTCCGGGTCACATAAACCGGCGGTATCATTCAAAGTATCATAGGGATCTTGTGATCTACTTGTGTACAGGATAAGACTACATTTGGGTGGTTACCATACGGCTTTCGACGTTAAGTCGCCAGGGCATATGTTGTTTGAACTTTTTGCAGGATTTGTAGAAATATGACATATAAATGATTAAGTTCAAGCCCATCATCAAAGATTGAAATTGGTGTCTCAGAAGGGGTATCAATTCTTTATTTTCTCAAAGGTTATAAGCCACCGGGTTATAAAAATTCTGGCTTACAATGGAGGCGTATTAAATCGCCATTGGCCAAGAGCCATCGGGTATTTAAGCTCCGGATTTACTTATCAACAGATGAGGTATTCAAAGTCGCTTTGGCGCAATGGCTATTATTTTATCAATGGATATGATTTATTCTACAATGGAAGGAATAGTCCTGAGTTGCTGCAGGCTTACGACCCGGCACTTGGGGGCTACATTATTCAAATTGAGATTATATCAAATATGCAAGTCCCATGTCACTGCCAGCATGCACCATGGCACTTGGGGGCTAATGCAAAGTCATTTTTTGCTCAACTTATGGAAGACCCGACTCATCACATTCTAAATGAGTTGGCCCTTGGGGGTTACCAGTTGCTCCTGTAAAAAATTCAAGGTAGACAAGCATTAATCCATCATATTGAACGGTTCACTATTCAGTTGGTGGAGTACAAAGCTCTTAACCTTGTGGACATGGGTTCAAGCCCCATGGTGGAGACTATATTATATGATGTTATTATCAATTATATACAAATCCCAGCTCAGTATTATCTTACTAAGCCGGCCCTTGGGGGCTACACATTGCTGTTCAAATTTACATGGTTATATCTACAAAGTACCTGCTCATTATTGCATAATGACTCGGCCCTTGGGGGTTACACTGGTTGAAGTTTTCATGAGCATAAAGCAATTACAAGTCCCAGGTTGCTGCAAGCATGACAACCCGGCACTTGGGGGCTACATGTGTGGAATATTCAGTTTATGACTAATGATTGAGATGAATAACCCGGATTTCTTCAAAGTTGCAACACTTATATTGAAGCAAGTCTTAAGTTATCACTATGTTCTCCTCTTAAGACTTGGGGGCTACAGGTATTATGCATATAAAGAAGGAACATCTTCAAAATTCTTAGCTTTGAGTAAATCAGGAAGATCAATTACATGACCCGGTGTCTACAACAATTATGACTCGACTTCATTAGTCTTTTATAACCCGGAGATTTTGGAAATTATAACTCGGCAAGATCTATATCTTTAAGCTAGTTGAAAATCAGATGAGTATTTCAAGACCTATATTTTTTAAGCCGGCGCTTTGGAAGCCGACTCAAATGGATTATTTGTTTACAATATTTCTTCTACAAGCAAATTGATTGTGAAGCTGGTCTATTGACCCGGATTTTCTAGAAGAAGGAAATGACAAGGACTTAAGGATGTTCAGGTGCCGGTTTACAAGTATTCTTAACCCGGAGCACAACCTGTCAAATTTGTTCTTGTGTTTAATTTGCAGCATAAGTTTACCATGGATAAATCCAAGCTAAACTTAGGGGCTAATGTCGGGGATATACCCCGCGGTGTAACCCGGCCGAAAGTATAACCCGGCCAGACTTGGCGACTCACTAATGACCCGCCCTGACTGGACGACACACTAAGTGACCCACCCGAGCCTGGCGACTTATGGGTGACCTGGCAAGTGGATCAGAGGAGCGACAAGACCCGGGGGCCCAGGAGGCTCAAGGTCCAGAAGGCCGGCTTACGTTATGGTAGGCCGGCTTAAGAGGAAAGGCGTGAGGAATATCTCCCTTACAAGGAATCAAGACCCGGACTTGTATCCAGCTTGTAGTAGAAGATAGGCTAGTCCAATCCTATTTGGACTCCACATGTAACCCGCTCCTCTAACTTATATAAGGAGGGGCAGGGCTCCCCAAAGAGGGACAAGCAAGAAACAATCTCTAGGGCTAGACACAAAGAGCCGGCTTACTGGCGACTCCCTCATGAGCATAATGAGACCTAGCCTCAAACAGCATGTAGGGCTATTCGGATGATGTTTCCCGGGGCCCGAAGCTGTCTAAATCCTCATCTTGTGTGATGATCTGCCTAGCGTCTCTCGATTCCGCCCAACCCCTCTCAAGCTATCACATAGATGCGTTGTCCTCGCGACTAAGTCCTCACACTAGGACTTCTGCCGTGACAAATCCACGACAGTGTGCCATTGAGAATAATTAGCCATAATATTATCAAGTAATTTTGTAGCATCTCCTAACGTGATTTCCATAAAGGTGCCTCCCGCGGCCGAATCTAAGAGATTTCTAGAAGCAAAGTTCAAACTGGCATAATTTTTTTGTATGATCATCCATAAATTTAAATCATGAGTAGGGCAATTGCGAAGCATCAATTTCATTCTTTCCCAAGATTGGGCAACATGCTCATGATCAAGTTGTTTAAAATTCATAATATCGTTCCTAAGAGTGATGATCTTTGCGGGAGGAAAATACTAAGAGGTAAAGGCATCTTTGCACTTGTTCCAAGAATCAATACTATTTTTAGGCAAAGACGAGAACCAAACTTTAGCACGATCTCTAAGTGAAAAAGGAAATAACTTCAATTTGACAACATTGTTATTCTTATCTTTCTTATTTTGCATATCACACAAATCAACAAAGTTGTTTAGATGAGTAGCGGCATCTTCAGTAGGAAGGCCGGCGAATTGATCTTTCATAACAAGATTCGGCAAAGCGGTATTGATTTCACAAGACTCATCATTATTAAGAGGAGCAATCGGAGTACTAAGGAAATCATTATTATTTGTATTCGAGAAGTCACACAATTTGGTATTATCTTGCGCCATGGCAACAAGTAATCCAACACACAAGCAAATGTAAAACGGCAAGCGAAAAGAGAGGAGGAGATTGGGAAAAAGAGGGCGAATAAAACGACAAGGGTGAAGTGGGGGAGAGGAAAACGAGAGGCAAATGGCAAATAATGTAAATGCGAGGGAGATAGGTTTGTGATGGGTACTTGGCATGTCTTGACTTGAGCGAAGACCTCTCCGGCAAAGGCGCCAGAAATTCTTCTTGCTACGTCTTGAGCTTGCGTTGGTTTTCCTCGAAGAGGAGAGGGTGATGAAGCAAAGTGTAGCGTAAGTATTTCCCTCAGTTTTGAGAACCAAGGCATCAATCCAGTAGGAGGCTCCTAAAAAGTCCCACGCACCTACACAAACAAACTAAGAACTCGCAACCAACGCAATAAAGGGGTTGTCAATCCTTTCACGACCACTTGCGAAAGTGAGATCTAATAAAGATAGAATGATAAGATAAATATATTTTTGGTATTTTATGATATAGATGCAAAAAGTAAAGATGCAAATAAAAGTAGATTGGAAGCAAATATGATAAGAGATAGACCCGGGGGCCATAGGTTTCACTAGAGGCTTCTCTCGAGATAGCATAAGTATTACGGTGGGTGAACAAATTACTATCGAGCAATTGATAGAAAAGCGCATAGTTATGAGATTATCTAGACATGATCATGTATATAGGCATCACGTCCATAACAAGTAGACCGACTCCTGCCTGCATCTACTACTATTACTCCACACATCGACCGCTATCCAGCATGCATCTAAAGTATTAAGTTCATAAGAACAGAGTAACACATTAAGTAAGGTGACATGATGTAGAGGGATAAATTCATGCAATATGATATAAACCCCATCTTGTTATCCTCGATGGCAACAATACAATACGTGCCTTGCAACCCTTTCTGTCACTGGGTAAGGACACCGCAAGATTGAACCCAAAGCTAAGCACTTCTCCCATGGAAAGAGAGATCAATCTAGTAGGCCAAACTAAACCGATAAATCGGAGAGACTTGCAAAGATAACTTAATCATACATAAAATAATTCAGAGAAGATTCAAATATTATTCATAGATAAACTTGATCATAAACCCACAATTCATCGGATCTCGAGAAACACGCCGCAAAAAGAGATTACATCGAATAGATCTCCACAAGAGAGGGGGAGAACATTGTATTGAGATCCAAAAAGAGAGAAGAAGCCATCTAGCTAATAACTATGGACCCGTAGGTCTGTGGTAAACTAATCACAACTCATCGGAGGGGCAAGGATGTTGATGTAGAGGCCCCCGTGCTTGATTCCCTCCCGGCAGAGTGCGGCCAAGGCCCCAAGATGGGATCTCGCGGATCTGAAGGTTACGGTGGTGGAAATTGTGTTTCGTGGTGACCCTGGATGTTTTCGGGTGCGTGGGTATATATAGGAAGAAGAAGTACGCCGGTGGTCATGAGGGGCCCACGAGACAGGGCGCACCCTATAGGGGCTCCCTCCTATCTCGTGGAGGCTCCGGTTGCTTCTTGACTTGCACTCCAAGTTCTTTGGATCACGCTCAAGCAGAAAATCACGTTCCCGAAGGTTTCATTCCATTTGGACTCCGTTTGATATTCCTTTTCTTCAAATACCGAAATAGGCAAAAAACAGCAATTAGAATTTGGGCCTCCGGTTAGTAGGTTAGTCCCAAAAGTAATATAAAAGTGGAAAATAAAGCCCAATAAAGCCTAAAATAGTAGATAAAGTAGCATGGAGCAATCAATAATTATGGATACGTTGGAGACATATCACTCCCTCACCTGGTGCTCGCCGGTGTCGTCATCGTTAGGAAGGGTTCGAAGGAGATCGGTCTGGCACGGAGGAGAAGTCTTCCCCGCCCCCTCCAGGGTCGCCTCCGAGTCCGACCACTCCTCCTGGCTGGACTCACCGGAGGACAACTACACTGGGGAGCCCGGGGGCCGGGAGGGCGCCAGAGGTACAAGCCCACGCTCATCGAGGACATGCATGGTGGCCGTGATCTTTTCCCCATCCGGGCGGCGATATAGCGAAAGATGGGCATCCGGCGGGCAGCCTTGGTCCTTCCCAAGCAGGAGGTGCATGACCTTGTTCAACTCCTCTTCGGGCAAGTCGTCCGGGCGCAGCCGGAGGTCGCCTCCTGTGCCCATGAGATTCCACAAGGGTCGTGAGCGTGCCTGGAGTGGAGCCAGGCGCTACGTCAGGAACTCCTTGACAATCATGGCCCCCATTAGCTTCTTCGCCTTCGGCTCGTCCGACTTTAGGTCGGCCACCATCTTCTCCATCAACTGCCCCACCCGAGGACCGGTGAGCTTCTTGTGGGACCATCCCCCGTGAGGTGCTGGCAGCCCGGTCGGCAGCTCCAGCCGAGGGTAGGAGCTCTTGGCGTCCATGAAGATCCACTTGTTCCTGAAGTTCTCCACCTTCTTCCTGGCTCACGAAATCGCTGCCGTCGTGCTGGTCAGCGACGGTTGGCACACCCCAAACACTGGCCCTCCTTGACCCGGAGGTAGAAGAAATGGCGGAGCAGCGCCACAGACGGCATCACCCCCGCGAATGCCTCGCAGTAAAAGGCAAAGATCGACAGGAGGAGGATGGAGTTGGGACGAAGATGGAGGGCGTGGAGGTTATAATGGCGGAGGACGGCGTAGATGAAGATGGAGAAAGGGAGGACCAGCCCCGCGAAGACATTGTGCAAGAAGAAGGGATAGAATGTACCGCCCAAGGTTTCCGGCTTGGCGGAGCTGGCCCGGAGCGCTGTCTCTCCCCCCTCATTGCTGCTGCCCGCCGCCACCTGGAGTGCGGCGGCGAGGTTCTTCTCCATGACTGTGGATGCACTCAGGGCAGGCTCGAACTAGGAGCACGAATGCGTAGACTTCGCCGTGTCGGTGGCCATCGGCTACGGGCTCGGGGGAGAGCTTCGGTGGATCTAGAGTCTATCTGGGCGAGAAGGAGAAGGGGATCTGGAGCAAGACGAAGGAAGGGCAATGAAAGCTCCGCAGCAGGCACCAGCCTTTTTTCAGGCAAGGACGATTGCTGATGCAGCATGGGGAAGTGGAGACGCCCACGCCCCATCAATCGCCACGCGTCAACCAAGGCCGCATGCGGTTGGGGCCCGCGGCGCTCCGCATTTGCCCTTTGGCTTTGCCTCGAAGCCAAGTTCGAGCGCGCCTTGGGCCCAGGGGCTACTGTCAGCGTCCTGGGAATGGGGTACCCAGACTTGCCTGCCTGCGGCCCATGGCATGGCTCCTTCGGCGGCCTGGTATGGCCTAGCTTCAGCAACAACAACTCAAGACCCTTGCAAGGGGCCAAGGCTCGTGAGGCGGACGACACCAAGACCTCCACGGGGGGCGGCCTCTCCAGGCTAGCTCCCGAGGAGCGGAGATATCTATACAAGGTTCACCTCGTGAGGTTCATATGATGTGAGCCGTGATGACCAAGGCCAGGCAGGCGCCAGCGGGCGCAGTGTACCAGTTTCCTCTTTGGTGCTAAGGAGGCAAGCGCAGGCGCGGGGTCCTGAGGAATCAAGAAAGGGTTTCCATATCGGTGCAACAAGACCAAAACCGTCAGGACTGTAGGACAGAGGTCATCGCGGAGCCCACTGCAACGTCACCACTAGAGGCTTTTGCAGGCGAAGACCACTTTTGTCAGGATAGCTTGTACTAGTTGTCTCCCTTCAAATTTGGCCATTGTGGGATCCCTTCCCGCCTACATTTGGGAAGAGGACCAAGGCCACTATAAATAGGACTTAGCCACCACCATAGAGGGACGGATCCATTCCACCCTGACCAGCTCACCAGTTCATCGAGCTCAAGAACACCTCACCTCCTGAGGCTGTTCGACCACTGTACTAGTTCATCCGTAGCCCCTCGAGGCAATCCACCACAAAGCTGGAGTAGGACATTACACCGCAAGGTGGCCCGAACCAGGATAAACTGCTGCATCTCTTGTTCGTTGGGTTCGTCAAGCTAGGCCGTGGAATCGTTGAGCAGGCGGACTGGGGAAGATGAGTCCTTCGCACACACCCCAGAGTTCGAATCTCTCTAGGGTCTGCGGAACCCTGAATCCGACAGATTGAACCCTACGGTCCAGCACGAGAAAACCAATCTCAACGACGGTACTCACGCGCAAAACAATTTCCTCGCAGAGAAATCGCAACACACAGGTTTTCTAAAGCTTCCTCCAAAACTTAGGGATTTTTAGACAGCTTCCCCCAAAACTCGATACGGGTATTTACCCTAAAAACACATCATGTTTATTATCAAAACATATCCTGAATTTAACAAGGACTAGATAAGCTCTATATAATAGCCGCACCTTAACTTGGTCCAAAGACCTCACGCACGCACACCATAAGTAGCTTGGAAAGCAAGCATTTGGTACATATTTAAAAGAAAAGATAACACCTACTTATATGCTAAACCGACTTGATCTATCTAAGAAAAAAAATTGCTAGTTCTGATGCATGCATTACTGGCTTCTTCCTTGGCTGTGGTGGACCCCAGCCAACGTCCTTTAAGCTGAATAATTGCCAAATAAAGAGAATCCTCATGTTTATCTTTTCCTTGCGGGGCAGAAAAAGAAACATAAATAATCTTCTTGTTTTAGTTATGGCGTAGCAAATAATACTACCAAGGAAACAATCACGATGGCTCAAGGACTCCTTCATGCCATCTTCTAATTGTGGCTTACCAAAATAATTAGGATGCTATTTTCCTTGGTTTCCTCCACATGCATGTCTAATCAAGTGGCATTTAATCTCAAACTAAACGCCCTTCTTTTCCTCATCTCTGCACGTGGTCTCCAACACATCAGTTTGCATGACCATACCATTTACTAGTGCATGTTTATCTTCGTGACTTGGCCGTATGAAATCAGGTGTATATGCAGTGTATTTTTGAACAATACCGGCTTTAGGTGAAGCATCAAAGACCTGAGAATTTATATTACACCGGGTCACATCAAAAAGCGTCATATAAGTCCCGCCAGCTGCCAATGGAGTTCTCTGGGAGGCTATTCAACCAGTGTCGTGCTGGTCCTTTTAGCTTTAGAGGGAGATATTTAATGGCGTGGAGATCATCTTCGCGAGCCATGTGAATGTGGAGAAGAAAATCTTCAATCCATACATCGGTATCTGTCGTTCCATTGTATGAGGAAGCGGTAGCTCGCCATGTTTGCGTCCTTGGCGTCCCAGTCACCAGATGACTGCTGGACCACCAAATCCGAGTCGCCATAGCACAGGATCCGGCGGATGCCGAGCTCTTTGGCTAGCCGGAGTCTGTGTATGAGCGCCTCGTACTCGGCCACGTTGTTGGAGGCGGCAAAGTGAATCTGCAGCGTGTATCTGAGTTTGTCGCCTTTAGGAGAGGTGAGGATGATGCCGGATCCCAAGACAGTGCGCATCTTGGACCCGTCGAAGTGCATCCGCCAATGAGTGGAGTCGGGAGCCAGCGGCAGGTACTGGGTCTCGGCCCAGTCGACGAGGAAGTCGGCCAATGCTTGCGATTTGATGGCGGTGCGAGGCTGGTAGAAGATCATGTAGGGAGCCAGCTCAATGGCCCATTTCGGCACCCGGCCAGATGCGTCCTGGCTTCCTATGATCTCGGCGAGCGGGGCGGTGCATACGACCGTGATGGAGTGCTCTTGAAAGTAGGGCTTCAGCTTCTTGGCGGCGAAGTACACGCCATAGCACATCTTCTGGTAATGCGGGTAGTTCTGCTTTGAGGCGGATAGTACTTCGCTTAAGTAGTAGACCGGCCTCTGGACCGGCTGAGCTCGGCCTTCTTCTGGGCGCTGGACCACGATGACGGCGCTGACCACCTGGCTGGTGGCGGCGATATAAAGGAGCATGGGCTCTTTCTCAGTCGGCACCGCCAAGACAGGCGGCGTGGCAAGCATCTTCTTCAACTCGTGAAAGGCTTGGTCGTTCCACTCAAAGTGAGTGCTTTTCTTCATGAGTCGGTAGAGGGGGAGAGCCTTTTCTCCCAGCTGGCTGATGAAGCGGTTCAGGGAGGCCAGGCACCCGGTAAACTTCTGGATGTCTCGCAGCTTGGTGGGAATCTCCATTCTCTCAATGGCTTTGATCTTCACTGGGTTGCATTCAATGCCGCGTTTAGAGACCAGGAAGCCTAGGAGCTGGCCGGCTGGCACTCCGAACACACAGTTCTCGGGGTTGAGCTTGATCCAAAACCGGCGCAAGTTCTCAAATGTTTCCTTGAGGTCTTCTAGCAGGGTGTTGTGCTTCTCCGTCTTCACCACGATATCATCTACATAGACGTGGGCATTTTTTCCGAGTTGCTTGAGGAGGCATTTCTGCATGCAACGCTGAAAAGTGGCACCGGCATTTCTCAAGCCGAATCTCATAGTCAGGTAACAAAAAGCTCCGAATGGCATGATGAAGGCGGTCTTCAGGCGGTCGGCCGGGTCCAACTTTATCTGGTGGTAGCCTGAGTAGGCATCCAGGAAACTCAACAGCTCGCATCCGGCTGTGGAGTCTATTACATGATCAATCCTGGGTAAGGCAAAGGGATCTTTGGGGAAGGCTTTGTTGAGGCTTGTGTAATCTATACACATGTGCCATTTGTTATTCTTCTTCAGCACGAGGACCGGGTTGGCGAGCCACTCCGGGAAGAAGACCTCCATGATGAAGCCGGCCGCCAAGAGCCGGGCTATCTCTTCTCCTACGATCCTTCTCTTCTCCCCTGACAGTCGGCGGAGGGGCTGCTTGACTGGCTTGGCATTTGCTCCGACGTGTAGCTTGTGCTCGGTGAATTCCTTCAGAACACCCGGCATGTCCTTGGGGGACCATGCGAAGATGTCCCGATTCTCACGGAGGAAATCGATGAGCTCACTTTCCTATTTACTATCCAGGTTTGCCCCGATGACGGAAAACCTTTCTGGGTGCTCCGGCTCCAGAGGTATCTTCTTCGTTTCCTTGGCCGGCTGGAAAGAACCTTGGGCATCACACTCTTTGGTCGGGGGACAGGGCAGGCTGCTTGCCGGCCATGGCCATGACTCGGTCCAACATCTTTTTCTCTTCAGCGACTACGAGGGACTCGATCAGCCGACTGCTGGCTGCAGCGCACTCGGAGGACTTTTTGTAATCGCCGGCTATGGTGATGATGCCCTTGGTACTCGGCATCTTCATCTTGAGGAAGGCATAGTGGGGTACAACCATGAACTTGGCCAGAGCAGGCCGGCCAAGCAGCGCATGGTAGGGGCTCTCAAGGTCCACCACTTCAAACCAGATTGCTTCTCGGCGAAAGTGATCCTTGTCTCTGAAGAGAACATCTATCTTGATCTTGCCGATTGGCGAACAGGACATGCCAGGTACAATGCCATGGAACACGGTCCGGCTTGGCATGAGGTGCTTGGCCCTGATGTTCGGCTTCTCCATGGTGTCTCGGTACAGGATGTCGATGCTGCTCCCGCCGTCTATCAGTACACGGGAGAATCGAGCAGCAAGCCTGTCCGTTGCTAGGGTTGCTTCCAAAACCAATGCATAGGAGCCCGGGGACGGCATCACCTCTAGGTGGTCGGCCCGGCTCGGTGATAAACCTTCGACCAATGCATGTATTCGGGTTCTTTGGAGGCGACCGTGTTGACCTCTTGGTGCTGCCGGCGCCGGCTGCGCCGGTCTTCGGGCTGGCTCGTGAAGACGACGTAGGCAGCATGCTCGTTGGGGAACTCGTCTTGGACGGTTTCGACTGCTGGTCGAGCAGCCGGCTGCTGGGGAGCCGGAGGCGGCTGTCTTGCAGGCGAAGGCGGCACCAGCCCTTCACCTTTGGTGATTCGGGTGAGCCAGTGGCACTTCTGGGTTGTATGGTTGGACGGCTTGGCACCGCTGTGGAACTTGCATGGGGCGTCAAGAGCTTGCTCGTAGGAGAAAGCCGGTTGCCAAGTCGGCCTGCCGCCCTTCGGCTTCTTGGGCGCGGGCCGCCCTTCAGGTTGCTCGTCTTTGATGGTGGCCACCTGCCGACTGTCCGGACGCGGCATCAGGCCTTTGCGCTTGTTGTCGTGCTGGTACGGACGTCTGCTAGAGTCGCCAGCCGGCGTTTTGGGAGCCGGGTTGAGTACCTTCCCGGCGGCGTCTACCCGGAGCTCGGTCTTCATTGAGGAGTCGGCGGTGGCGTACTTGTCGGCTATGACAAGTAGCTCATCGAGGGTAGCTGGCTCGTCGCAGAGGAGCTTGTGCTTGAGGAGGGTGCCTTCTCGGCACCCGGCGGTGAAGTACTCTATGGCCTGGACCTCGTGCACCCCCTCGAAGGAGTTGCGGAGCTCAGCCCAACGCGTGAGGTAGTCGCGAGTGGACTCAGTGGGTCCTTGTACGCACAAGGAGAGTTGCATGGGCTTGGGAGCCCGCTTGTAGGTGCTGGTGAAGTTGCGGATGAAGGCTTCGGTGAAGTCTAGCCAGCTGTTGATGCTGTACGGCTTGAGGCTGTTGAGCCAGGTTCACGCCGTGCCCTGAAGCATGAGGGGCACATATTTCACGGCAACACGCCTGTTGCCGTTCGCTATGCTGACTGCGGTTGAGTAGTCGATCACCAATCCTCCGGCTTCACGGAGCCGTTATACTTGGGCGTATCTCTTGGGAGCGAGAACCCTTTGTGGAAGGGCTCGTCATGATTCGGGGCGAAGCAAAGGCCCGACATCGCCTTCTTCTTCTTCCAACGCCGAGATCGCGCCAGCAACGATCCGGTGGCGGCGTCGTTTCGCCGACTCCTTGGCGGCGAAGTCGGCCGAGAGTCGGATGCGTGACAGGCGGCGGGGTGGGATATCTTTCCCCGCGAGGTGGAGGAGGGGGCGGGTTGCCTCACCGTTCTACGGCTCGAGGGCGGCCTTCTACGTCGCGCTCGATGGAGATCCGGGTCCGGCTGCGGCTGGCAGCCAGCTCCTTTTCCTGCCGTGCGCGGGCATTGCCCGCAGTCGGCGTGCGTGACGTTGCACCATGCTCTCGGCGCGGGGGAGGGCTTTCGGCGCGGGCGCTATCTTCCTGCCGCTCTGCGGCTGCGCCGATCAGTTGTTGGATGCGCCTAGCCACGTAGGGAAGCTCGTCGGGCCCTAGCCCGTTCAGCTCTTCTACGACCGCCTGGGCGGCGCGCAGGTTCTCGAGGGGCGTGGCGTAGATGGATCGGTCCACGCCCAGCATGTCGGCGATGGCTGCGCCGCGTTTCTTGACAATGCCGAGTTGGCTCGGCCCTTCGGGAGGCGGCGTGCCGAAGGCGGCGCGGTCGACTTCGCGCTGGTGGACCTCGGTGAGGCGTCTCAGGGAGGCTATCCTCCGGCCCTCCGCGTGGAGCGCGAGGCGGGGTGCCTCAAGTGCCTCGGCGTCGACGTCAGCCGGGAGAGGGGCGGACAGGTCATGCGGCGCTGCTTGCGGGGCG
This sequence comes from Aegilops bicornis, assembly GCA_021605145.1. Taxonomy (NCBI): domain Eukaryota; kingdom Viridiplantae; phylum Streptophyta; class Magnoliopsida; order Poales; family Poaceae; genus Aegilops; species Aegilops bicornis. Next base: position 466,000,095 of record CM038671.1, read on the forward strand.
TCGTGGGCGTTCTCGCCCGAGGGGCCGCCGTGACTGATGACCAGCACCTCGGTGATGGCGCTGCCACAGCTGTCGGCTTGGGGGAGCGGGTCGTCGAAGATGACGATGTTGGTGGGGAAGGCGTCGAGCGATGTCGTGTCGGAGTCGACAAGCATCGGGTCGGTGGAGCCTACCGACTCCAAGTCCACGGCGGGCTCGCTGGAGACGTGGAGCTGGTCGAGGAGGCTGACGAGGTGGCTCTCGAGGCAGCCGGTGCCCGCGTCGGATGCGGGCTCGTCGGAGATGCGAGCCTCGCCAAGAAGTTCGGCGAGGCAGCTCGCCGCCAAGAAGCGCTGGCCGACGCCTTTGCAGCCTTGTCGGGCAAGCGCCATCAGGCGTCTTAGGCTGGGTACGCCCGCAGGGGAGGAAGAGGGTTCCCGTCCAGAACAGGTCTCCGGATGACGGTGCACCTGGCCCCACGGTGGGCGCCAAATGTCGGGTGGTAGGTGCGACATATGCCAACGGGTGGCTAATCATAGTGGGAGCCAATAAGACGTCGCCGGTGCCTGGAAACGGGATGAGGCGAAGACATGCACACCGGCGAATCTTACCCAGCTTGGGGCTCTCCGTGGAGATAACACCCCATCGCTGCTCTTCGGGGTCTCCGCATGATCACTAGATGAACAAGTTGCTACAAGAGGCTCCTTGAGCTGTTTGGTGAGAGGAAGAAGAAGGGCACGGCTAGCTCTCCTCTTCCCTCTACGTGGTGTCTAAAACTCTAAGGGATCAACCCTTTGCATGGGTGCCCTGGGGGGTTTATATAGGCCTACCCCCTAGGGATACAATGGTAATCCGGCTAGGCGTGGGCCCTAGCCGTTAGTGTCTTCGTCCGCCGGCTTCTCCGCCGGCCGCTGGGGCCCACCGACTGGTGTCCCGCCGGCTGCCGGCTTCCTGGTCGATAGGCTGGCCCCACCGTTGAGAGCCTTGTCGCGGGCTAGTTACTGTTGCCTCAATCCTGATGATGAGGGCTTTGTCGGGGTAAGCATGGCTACAGTGCCGCCGCCTTGGCGACGATCATTGTAGCCTCACTTCGTCTTGTCTCCTTAATGAGGCGCTTCCTTCAAGGGAGGGAACGAGCCAGCTATGGGGAGCCGGCCATATCTCAGGCCGACTGGGGGAGGCCGAGCCGCCTCCGGGCATCTCTCTGACCGGAGGGGCCCGCCGCCTGCGGGTAGTACAGACAGCCTGTCGTGGGTGACGTCACAGTCAACATGGCAACAGTGCCGCGCCGGACGGGTGATGGCTGCCCCGTACGGCGCACTGTAGCCACGCGTGCTCCGGGATGCGGGGGTGGCAGGCTTCACTGTAGCCATTCCCCGTCTCATCGCCGTTATGTGGGTGTAGATTCTGAGGGTGCGGCCTTGGCCACCTGCGGGGTGGCTGGCTCCTTGGAGTCGGCCTTCTCGTGGCCGGCTACACGGAGTCGGCCCTCTGGTAGTCGGCTCCTCGGAAGCCGGCCCTTTCGTGGATTTCTTCTATGGGTCTTGGGGCCAGGCCGCCTCCTGACAGCCGGCCGGGGGAAGGCGGCCCAACATCTTGGATGCTGGATGGCTTGATTGGCTTGTAATTTTTTTAGAAGCCCCAGGGGGAGCCGGCTAGGCTACCCGTGGTCATTTACTCCGACAGTCATCATGGAGCCCAAGCTGGCGTCACCACCAGAGCCTTTGGCAGGCGAGGACCAACTTTGGTCAGGATAAGTGTACTAGATGTTCCCCTTCAAAATGGCCAATTGTTGGCACCCTTCCCGCTCAATATTTGGGAAGAGGCCCAGGGCCTTTGCCTATAAATAGGACTAGCCACCCACAGGGTAGAGGGAGAGGATCCAGCACCTTGAATCAGTAGAGAGAGAGAGAGCGACTGAACTCCCCCTAGCTGTTCATCAAACCAGCCAAGAACAGACCCTCGCGAGGCTGTTCTTCCTTGTATTGTTCATCATCAGCCCAAGAGGCAATCCACCACACCACACACTGGAGTAGGGTGTTACACCACAATGGTGGCCCGAACCAGTATAAACCTTGTGCCTCTTGTGTTGTTCCTTTCAAAGGTTAGATCCTAGCAAGGCGGCGAGGTGCAGGTAGGTAGAGGGCGAGATCTCCGTGCGCACCCCAGTGTTCGAACCTAGAGGGTCTGCTGGAACCCGAAATCCAACAAACTCGTAGAAGAGTACAACATGAGTATGCGATGGATAATAAAAGTGTGAGATGTTGGCCTACCCATAAGGTTGAGCCGAGTGTGGGGCTGTATTGAGTATTTATAGCCCCTGGTGTCCACTATGGGCTTACATATACGGTGCCCTGATTCAATTTTATCCGGGCGACCGGACTCGTCTAACCGTGTCTGTGGCCTTTAATGACCAGTCATGTTTTCTGCTTTTGGAGGCCGCTTATAGTCCGGCCGCTAAGGCCGTCGCGAGTTCCTCTGTGCATGATGAGCGCTCTGTGATTCCGCTAACGGTCATGACGCCACGTGGACCGGGCATCTTGAGTGTGAGGTAGCCATAGTGTGGCAATGCGTTGAAGTGGGCGAAGGCCGTCCTTCCAAGCAATGCATGATAGTCGTTTCGGAAGGGTGCGATGATGAAGAGTAGCTCTTCGCTTCTGTAGTTGCCTGAAGAGCCGAATGTTACCTCCAGTATGATGGAGCCCCTGCTGTGGGCTTCAATGCCAGGTACCACCCCTTCGAAGGTGGTGTTGCTTTGGTTAATTCTGGATGGGTCTATCCCCATCCTGCGGACAGTGTCCTCATATATTAAATTGAGACTACTTCCGCCGTCCATGAGGACGTGGGTGAGATGGTATCCGTCGATTATTGGGTCAAGCACCAAGGCCTCTGATCCACTGCGCCGAATACTAGTGCGGCCATCCAAGTGATCGAACGTGATCGGATAGGACATCCAGTATTTAGGTGTGGAAATAATGTACTCTATATCGCGCGCGTCTTTATGCGCGCGTTCGTGCCTTCTCATGGGTGGGCGAGTCGTGTGGATCATGTTCACTGTTTTAGCCTCTGGTGGGAATTTTTTCTGTCCCCTGGTGCTCTGCTGGCGAGGTTCGTCCTCGTCCTCACTTGGTGTTTCCCTTCCCTTGTGTTCGGCATTTAATTTGCCGGCCTGCTTGAAGACCCAACACTCTCTGTGCGTGTGGTTTGCAGGTTTGTCAGGGGTGCCATGAATTTGGCATAGTTTGTCCAAGACCCTGTTCAGACCGGACGGTCCCTCCTTGGTGCCTTTAAGTGGCTTATTTTGCTGATTAGGTCGAGAACCCCTGAATCCGACATTAATCATCGTGTTATCCGAGCTCTCTTCCTTGTTTTGGCGTTTGTTTTTATGACGCCGTGGATTCCCATTGCCATCCCTTATTTCGGATGTGCTGGGGTCGCTGGTGCCTTTACGGGCTAGCCAGCTATCTTCTCCCGCACAAAAGCGGGTCATAAGGCTTGTTAGGGCTGCCATTGTCCTTGGCTTTTCTTGGTCGGCGTGTTCCGGCAAGCCACTCATCACGGATGTTGTGTTTGAATGCCGCTAAGGCTTCGCATCCGGACGATCAACAATTTGATTCTTCTTAGTGAGGAATCTGTTCCAAAGCTTGGGCGGACTCTCCGGGCTGTTGGACTATGTGACTAAAGTCGCCAAAGATCCGGAGGCGGACATATGTCCCTTGAAAATTGGCCTGAAAGCGTCCTCGAGTTCCTCCCAGCTCCCAATTGAATTTTCGGGAGGCTTTCCAACCAAAGTGCGAGCTGGTCCCTTGATTTGAGGGGGAGGTATTTGATGGCGTGAAGAACATCCCCACGAGCCATATGTATGTGCAGGATAAAGTCCTCAATCCAGACCCCTGGGTCTGTCGTTCCGTCGTATGCCTCTATGTTCACAGGTTTAAAGCCCTGTGGGAATTCATTGGCCAGTACTTCATCAGTAAAGCATAGGGGGTGAGCAGCCCCTCTGTATTTGGACGTACTATGGCATGCCGTCGGCTGTTGTTGTGTTTGGTGTTTATTCTGAACTGGTATTTGGTTGTCATAATTGTTTTGACGGATTCAGTCCCCCGCCGGGGTGTGTCCTTTAGATCCGTAGATGGACCTAGCTGCGCCAACTTTCTTATCCAGGTGCTCATGAAAATCGTGCGCGGCGTCGGTAGCCGCTTTGTTGCGGTTATGAAGTGGCATGACTTCGTCATCGAATTCTGGCAGTAGCTTGCGTTTTGGTAGCTCTTTGTATGGAGATCATCACCGTATCTTTCTTCAGTGTCTATCACTTTGTTCCATCTACGGTTGAGCATTTCCTGTGCGGCTTTCAGCCGTTGCTTCTGCTTCTTTAGACTTCTTGCGGTGGCCATAAGCTTTATGTGGAGGTTATCTGGTACCACGTGTTTTTCTGGGATTGCATCATTATCCGGACTGTTTTCCTGTGCTGGTTCGGTTTGATGACCTCGTCCGTCGGGATCATTGTCCTCGGGCGTCTGCTCCGAACTGTGTTCGGGGTGACCTGGTTCGTCCTGCTCCATCGCTGGGTCTGTATGGTCGTTGTTGCCTTCGGAGTTGATTGTAATATCGATCACTCTGGCGCTCTTGTCGCTATTTTTACTGTTGCTGGACTTAGAACAGCGTCTGCGCTGTCGCTTTGGCTTTTGTCCGGGGGTTTTATCATCCGGATTGTCGCCTTTGTCCTCTTTGGGCGTATCCACCATGTATATGTCGTGTGACGAGGGAGAAGTCCAGCGCCCCATAGATTCTGAATCTTCTCGTACATCGTCGTCCACACCGTCGATGTCTTCGGAGTCGAAGTTAGGCATGTCGGTTAAGTCATCGACCGTGGCTATGAAGTGGATGGCGGGTGGGTAACGAATTCCTTCGTCGTCTGCTTACCACTCGAGCCGGACATAGTTTGGTCCAGAATTTTCTGTCAAAGAGAGAGTTTTTAATAAGTTCAACATGTCGCCAAAGGGAGAGTGCTAAAAGATATCCGCAGCGGTGAACTCCATTACCGGGGCCCAACCTGGCTCGACTGGCTCGGGAGTGCGCGAACTGGAACCATCATCCTGATACGAATTTGGGGGTCTGTAGTCACAGGCCACCACAGAGGTAAGGCCCGTGTTCGGCTCCAACGCCGATGAGTGTGCGACCTGCGGGGTGGGGTCCAGCCCTCCGCCCTCAGGCAATGCAGCCTGCTCCAGATTTAGGTCCGAGGCTACTGCGGGGGTGATACCCTGAGCTTTGTCCGACAACAGGTCTAAGACGTCCTCGTCGTGACTGTCCGGTACCGTGTTATTGACGATGGTTAAAGGAGCCATCGGGCCTAGTAGCGACGACACAGAGGAACTCTCAATGAAAGCATCAATGTCGGTGTCAAAACCGGCGGATCTCGGGTAGGGGGTCCCGATATGTGCGTCAAGGCTGATGGTAACAGGAAGCAAGGGACACAGATGTTTACCCAAGTTCGGGCCCTGTCGATGGAGGTAAAATCCTACTTCCTGCTTGATTAATGTTGATGATATGGGTAGTACAAGAGTAGATCTACCACGAGATCATAGAGGCTAAACCCTAAGAGCTAGCCTATGATGGTATGATTGTAATTGTGATCGGCCTTCTAAGGACCAACCTCTCCGGTTTATATAGGCACCGGAGAGGGCTAGGGTTTACATGGAGTCGGTTACAAGGAAGGAAATATAATATCCGTATCGCCAAGCTTGCCTTCCACGCCAAGGAAAGTCCCATCCGGACACGGGCCGAAGTCTTGAGTCTTGTATCTTCACGCTTCAATAGTCCGGACGTTGTACACAGTCCGGCTATCCTGATACCCCTAATCCAGGACTCCCTCACCTATGCCGAGCATAACACTTCTCCCCGCCTGCACAAACAGCTCATCCTCGAGCTGTAAGGTGGGGAAGCGCTTGCTAAACTCCTCGAGGTGATCAACCAGCGTCAAACACCTTCACGACAGCTGGGGCGGCAAGGTCGGCAGCGCCGTCGTCCTCCGAAATGTAGTCTGCAACCTCTAGCTAGAAGAGTCGCGGGCAGGCGTGGCCGGGCGTGTAGGGCTCGTCGCAGTGGAAGCACAACCCTTGGCGGCGACGCTCGAGTAGCTCGGTCGAGGCGAGCTAGCGGAACGGGAACGCCGCGGTCACGGCGAGGGGTGCCGCGGAAGCCTGAACTGGCCGACCCGGAGCGGGATCTGGCCAGGGTAGCGACCCAGTGGCCCGGGACGGTGACTCCTGCTGGACGGCCACCGTGCGGCGCTTAAACGCGCGGGCGTAGTACATGGCTGTCTGGATATCCTGGGGTCCCTGAAGCTCCACGTCCACGCAGATGTGATCCGGAAGTCCACTGACAAAGCGGTCGGCCCGCTGCTGCACCGTCACGCCCGACGCGTGGCATGCCAGGGCCTGGAAACGGTCGGTGAAGTCCTGAACCGTGGAGGTGAAGGTAAGGCGCCTCCCGCGGATCGGTGGCCCAAAACGAAGGAGGCAGAGCTCACGGAAGCGCTCCCAAGCGGGCATGCTGCCCTCGTCCTGCTCGAGGGCATAGTACCAGGTCTGGGCTGCACCGCGGAGGTGGTAGGATGCCAGCCAAGTGCGCTCCGACGCAAGCATGCGCTGTCCATAGAAAAACTGCTCACACTGGTTGAGCCAGTTAAGCGGGCCCTCCGCGCCGTCATAAGTGGCGAAGTCGATCTTGGCGAACCGTGGCGGCGTCTGGGTCGGCGCGCCATGGCCGACCGGCGGTGCGGAGCAGTGATGATTGCGGCGCCCGGTTAACTGTGGGGAGACCATCATAGGCCCCCGCGGAGCCGGACGAGGCCCCAGACTGTAGCGTGGGTACCGGTGGGTCCCCGGCCTTCGTGTAAACTGGCGGTGGCGACGTCCCGGTTAGCCAGGCCGGGATCTGGGACGGTGACGGCGGAAACCGGACCTGCTGGATCGGGAGGCCTCCCGGTGTGGACTGGCCCAGTCCGGAGCTGGGCGGCGGCGGTGGGAGCTGGACCGGCGCGGTTGGCGCCATTGGCGGGCGTGGGCAGCCAACCGCAGCTGGGCGGGCACAGAAGGCGCGAATGGCGCGGTGAGAACCGGCGCGGGCCACTGCGGCCAAGACGGCACTGGGGCGGGCGACAGCTGGAACGCCGGATGGGCCCCAGCGATCGCCGCGGGTACCGAGTACCAGGGCAGGTGCAACAGCGGCGGAGGCGGCCCGCTGGCGTGCCCCGCCTGGAACGGTAGCAGCGGTGGCCCGCCCATTGCAGGGGCGCCCCGGGACAGCCACGACAGCGGGGTGGCCGTAGGCGGCGGTAGTCGCAGCCGGCGGAGGTGCGGGCGGCCCGGCCATGTACAGATGGATGCCCTGGATGGCCGTCACGAGATCTCGCAAGATGCTGGTGACTTCTTCCGGCGTGAAAACGGCGGTTGTCGGCCCAACGGAGGTGACCGGGGCCGGCGGCGCGGGGGAACCGGCAGTGGTGATGGTGACCGGGGCCAGCGGCGGTGGGGAACCGGCGGTGGTCAGCGGTGCGGTGGTAATGATTGGTAGCGGCGGCGTTGGCGTTGACGAAGACATGATCGAGCCCGAGTGTCTGGATACCAAATTGGTAGGAGCTAGGGCCCTACCGGATCTAGGGCATAGGTTGTAGGGGAAGGAGGGGGAAGGGCGAGGGCTGGTGCGCGGCGGCCGGCGGCGTGGCGCCGTCCTTGCGACGGGAGCAGCGGCGGCGAAGGCAGGAGGCGGCTAGGGTTTAGGTCTCCCGGCTCCCTAAGGGAAGCCGAGCAAATATTGATTGCTTCTTGCTTGATTAGATTGATACATCTCCTCTCCTTATATAGAGAGGTTTACTTGACTCCTAAGCAAACGATCCTAATACGATAAGATAATTGGGCTAAGCCTCTAATTAAGATACTTGGGGGCGATAACCCACTGGGCTAAGCCCCTATGGCGGTCGTAACACCAACACACCCAATATAATGGAAAATTGTATAGCTGCACTAGTTTGGCGAATTGATGGTGATAAAAGTGTAATATGGATGGTAGAAATATATTTTTATAATCAGAATAAATAAAAATAGCAAGGTAGCAAATACTAAACGGGCGCAAAAACGGTATTGCAATGCTTGAATATGAGGCCTAGGGTCCGTACTTTCGCTAGTGCAATCTCTCGACAATGCTAACATAGTTGGATCATATGATTATCCCTCAAAGTGCAATAAATAATCACTCCCGAGTTCCTATTAGCGGAGAACAAAAGATAGAAATTGTTCGTAGGGTATGAAACCACCTCAAAGCTATTCTTTCTGTTTGATCTATCCAAGAGTTCGTACTAAAATAACAAAAAGCTATTCTTTCTGTTCGATCTATCCTAGAGTTTGTACCAAAATAACACCAAAGAAAATTCATATTCATAATACTCAATCTACACAAAGAACTACAAGGAGACCCCAAACTTCCTATCAAAAAAGATAATAACAAAGTGCTTCAACCCCTATGCATAGGTTACCCCAATATCACCGCGGGAAGCCGCAAGTTGAGTGCCATAACGTATATCAAGTGGACCAATATGATACCCCATTGTCACCTCAAGTATTCATACTGCAAGACATACATCATGTGTTCCCAAATCTGAACATTTAATCCGACATGACAAAACTTCAAAGGGTAAAGATACTATTCACCACAACAAGAGTACAGAGGGTAGAAACATAATATGATCCATATATGTTAACAAAGCCCATGATATAGATCATGAGAGAGAGAGAGAGATTAAACACATAGCTACTGGTACAAAGCCTCAGCCCCGAGGGTGGACTACTCCCTCCTCATTGTGATGGCTGTTGGGATGATGAAGATGGCCACCGGTGATGATTCCCCCTCCGACATGGTGCTGGAACAGGCTCCCGATTGGATTTCGGTGGCTACAGAGCCTTGCGGCGGTGGAACTTCTGATCTAGGTTAACCCCGAAGGGTTTCGGAATATTTGGGAATTTATAGTGCAAAGAGGTGGTGCGGGAGGCCACCGAGGTGGGCACAACCCACTGAAAGTGCGCCAGGTTCTGGTGCACCCCTGGTGGGTTGTGCCCCTCGGGTACCCCAGTGTGCTGCTCAGGCCCATCTTGGGTGTTCTCGTCCATAAAAATCTCCAAAAGTTTCATGTGTTTGGACTCCGTTTGATATTGATTTTCTGCGATGTAAAAACATGCAAAAAACAGCAACTGGCACTTGGTACTATGTCAATAGGTTAGTCCCAAAAAATGATATAAAATGACTATAAAATGATTATAAAACATCCAAGAATGATAAAATAACAGCATGAATACTTCATAAATTATAGATACGTTGGAGACGTATCACCAGGTGGAGGCCGTGCTTGGGAAGTTCCTGGCCGTTGACCCCGCGCCCACGGCTGATGGCGCCACCAACTCTACAGCCGTGGCTGACAGCACGGGCAACGGCGATGTTGTTGACGACGGGGCACTCCTTGCGGGTGATAGAAGTGTCCAAGGCTGAAGAAGAAGCTCGCTGGTGGCGCTCCCCTCCATTTTCCGGCAATGTGTATCATGCCTCGTGGAGGCATAAGAACTTAAGTGCTCTGAACCTTTGAGAAACAGTGTATCTTGTAATAATTTGCTAGGATTTTGTGATTTCCTTCCCGTTTGCTTTAATGTTCTGCGTCGACAGGGCTAGGCCCCGCGCATACCTCGGCCGCTGCTGGCTTGTCCGGATCACCAGTTAGGCTCTTGAGTCGCGATGCTCAGGAGTCCCCCTTGACGTACGAATAGACCTCCACACCTTTCCTCACTGAGGTCCCGCTCGTGAGGAGCGCGCACGACCAGGTCCGAGGGCCCTGGCAGGGTGGCGTACGCTAGGCTTGACCTGAGTGTAGCCCCTGTGCCCAGCCCCCTTGCGCGACTCTCCCGAAGGGGAAGTGTTGTGATGAGGCTGAACACTGAGCCTGGCGGCTCCCCGAGGTTAATGCGGCCGTGAGGCCACCCCTAGTTGTTTATCACCAGCGCGAAGCATGGTGCTTCCACTGGTGCGTGGGTGGGGGCTCCCTTTGAGGGAGCCCCCAAGGCATGTACAACCCCGCCCTAACACGTGGCTTGCACGGCAGGGCTAGAGGAGGTGTGTCTGGGCACTCGTGAGCCAGCGGGACTCACAAAGCCCTACCTCAAGGCGGGTTGCACCTGAATTTAATCTGGAAACCTGCGAGATGGTTAGGCAACCTGCACCGAATGAATCTCCTGAGGTTATCGCATGAGAAGGCCAAACACCAACGACCCCAAGAGGTGACGTGAACGGGGCCAGCCCGCTAGACAGAGCTCAGTCGTTGGGTTTATCGACGCTGCAGGGACGGACCCGAGCACAGACGCCGTGCCCAGTCTCCTCATGCGAAAATCCTAAAGAAAGACAACCGGCGCGCGGCTCCCGTGGTGACGAGGCACTGTGTCACACACCCTAGATCGTTCGCCCGCGATTAGCTCATGTGAGAACAAGGCACCAAGGGCCAAGGGAGGGTACGGGAGCTGGCACGCGAGCCAGAGATCAGCCTCTAGGATTTAGCGACGCTGCAGGGATGGACCCGAGCACATTTGCTGTGCCAGTCCTTAATCATGAGGCGGTCGTGGGTGGGTTTGCAAGGGCGCTGATACGTCTCCAACGTATCTATAATTTTTTATTGCTCCATGCTATATTTTCTAATGTTTTGGACAATATAGGGCTTTATTTTCCACTTTTATATTATTTTTGGGACTAACCTATTAACCGGAGGCCCAGCCCAGAATTGCTATTTTTTGCCTGTTTTAGAGTTTCGAAGAAACGGAATATCAAACGCAGTCCAATCGGAATGAAACCTTCGGGAACGTGATTTTCTCACTGAATATGATCCAGGAGACTTGGACCCTACGTCAAGAAAGAAAGGAGGTGGGCACGAGGTAGGTTAGCGCGCCCTCCCCTCCCCCCCCAGGCGCGCCCTCCACCCTCGTGGGCCCCACCTTGCTCCACCGACGTACTTCTTCCTCCTATATATATACCTACGTACCCCCAAACGATCAGATACGGAGCCAAAAACCTAATTCCACCGCTGCAACCTTCTGTACCCATGAGATCCCATCTTGGGGCCTGTTCTGGAGCTCCGCCGGAGGGGGCATCCACCACGGAGGGCTTCTACATCATCACCATAGCCTCTCCAATGAAGTGTGAGTAGTTTACCTCAGACCTTCGGGTCCATAGTTAGTAGCTAGATGGCTTCTTCTCTGTTTTTGGATCTCAATACAATGTTCTCCCCTCTCGTGGAGATCTATTCGATGTAATCTTCTTTTATGCGGTGTGTTTGTTGAGACTGATGAATTGTGGGTTTATGATCAAGATTATCTATGAACAATATTTGAATCTTCTCTGAATTCTTTTATGTATGATTGGTTATCTTTGCAAGTCCCTTCGAATTATCAGTTTGGTTTGGGCTACTAGATTGGGTTTTCTTGCAATGGGAGAAGTGCTTAGCTTTGGGTTCAATCTTGCGGTGTCCTTTCCCAAAGTGATGAGGGGCAGCAAGGCACGTATTGTATTGTTGCCATCGAGGATAACAAGATGGGGTTTTTATCGTATTGCACGAATTTATCCCTCTACATCATGTCATCTTGCTTAAGGGGTTACTCTTTTTCCTTGAACGTAATACTCTAGATGCATGCTGGATAGCGGTCGATGAGTGGAGTAATAGTAGTAGATGCGTGAGTCGGTCTACTTGTCTCGGGCGTGATGCCTATATACATGATCATACCTAGATATTCTCATAACAATGCTCAATTACATCAATTGCTCAACAAAGAATGTGTTCACCCACCGTAAAATACTTATGCTCTTGAGAGAAGCCACTAGTGAAATCTATGGACCCCGGGTCTATCTCCATCATATTAATCTTCCATCACTTTATTATTGCCTTTGCTTTTTTACTTTGTTTTTATTTTTACTTTGCATCTTTATCACAAAAATACCAAAAATATTATCTATCATCTCTATCAGATCTCACTCTCGTAAGTGACCGTGAAGGGATTGACAACCCCTATTCGTGTTGGTTGTGAGGAGTTATTTGCTTTGTGTAGGTACGAGGGACTCACACATAGCCTCCTACTGGATTGCTACCTTGGTTCTCAAAAACTGAGGGAAATACTTACGCTACTTTGCTGCATCATCCTTTCCTCTTCAAGGAAATCCAACGCAGTGCTCAAGAGGTAGCAGGTGCACAACATTCATGGTATCGAAGTACTAGACCGGCAGATGATAATCATAAAGCAACTCATGGAAGGAGGTAGCGCTAGTTCTAATAGATGCAGACGATACATGCCACAAGGATGGACCCACGCGGCCTGGGGATGATGCGACCCGAGGAGCGCCCCCGACAGAGTGAATTAAAGATGCAAAATGATACACGTCGCAGGTACATGCCCATGCAATCCGGGGATAATGCAGCCCGAGGGGCTCCCCCAACTGAATAAACTGGAAAATGTCACCTGGCACCGTTGTTGAAGAGATGTTGGAGTAGTTGAAGATGTGTGTTGAAGAAGTCGCTCCTCACGAGCCTCCCGAGTCCTGAACCTCGATATGCTCAGGGTGCTCGTGAAGAACTGTCGCCATCTCCGCCAGGACCGCCTGGTGCCTAGGGCTCCTGAGCCACCAGAACGCTCCGCAGGCAACGCTGGAAGGTAACAGTCGCGTTCGGCAGGCCAAAGGGCATGCGAACGTAGCTGTGAGGGGGGCCCTCACACTGAACAACGTGCGATGGCCAGAAGCGCTCCTGGGATGCGGCCCTGTTGAGCCCTAGAATGTTGACGTAGATGCGCAGCTCGTCGTCCTCGCCAGGACAAGAAGCTGCGCCAGGTGGTGGGCGGCGGTTGAGGGAGTCCTGGATTAGGGGGTATCCGGACAGCCGGACTGTATACATCGTCCGGACTATTGAAGCATGAAGATACAAGACTCAAGACTTCGACCCGTGTTTGGATGGGACTTTCCTTGGCGTGGAGGGCAAGCTTGGCGATCCGGATATTATATTTCCTTCCTTGTAACCGACTCCATGTAAACCCTAGCCCTCTCCGGTGTCTACATAAACCGGGGAGGTTGGTCCTTAGAAGGCCAATCACAATTACAATCATACCATCATAGGCTAGCTTCTAGGGTTTAGCCTCTACGATCTCGTGGTAGATCTAGTCTTGTACTACCCATATCTTCAATATTAATCAAGCAAAAAGTAGGGTTTTACCTCCATCGAGAGGGCCCGAACCTGGGTAAACATCTGTGTGCCTTGCTTCCTGTTACCATCAGCCTAGACGCACAGATCGGGACCCCCTACCAGAGATCCGCCGGTTTTGACACCGACATTGGTGCTTTCATTGAGAGTTCCTCTATGTCATTGCTGCAAGGCTCGATGGCTCATCTCGTCGTCAGGGACAACATTACCGCGGGGGGAGCTCTGGCTGTAGGCCAAACTATCTGACTAGGCGGCTTCGTCAGGGCCGCCCCATCGGCTGTCGTGCCGACGATGGCCTCTCGGGTCATCACACATAAACTTCACATCAATTCGGAACTTGCCGAACAGATGGATCCGATAGAGCTCTCTTCTGTTAATGAGCTCTTGGATCGCATCGCCGCTTTGGGAGTCACAACGGGCTATGACCGGATCGGGCTTAAACCCGACCAAAGGGACATTAAATCCCCACCGGCCACCCATGAGATAGTGGTATTAGAGGAACCACATAGGGAGTATCCCTCTATTTTGAGGACGAATTATGTCCGGATCACTGAGCTCCCGAAGTCGGACGCCCGCTCGGGGGAGGATATGACCCGGGTCCCGGACTTAGAGCCGGGAAGGGGGCCGGAAAAATTGGGCAGCGTCCCGAATCTCGAGCTGTTGAACTCGTAAGCTTCCATGCCCCTGGGTGCTAGATTGGATCAGAATCTGGATTCAGCTATAACCACCCACGCGGACCTAAATATTCTCTCCCATATCAGGCAAGAGCCCCGGGAGACAGTACATCATTACTGGGCCAGATTCCTCCTTGCGCTAAACAAGGTCAAGGACTGCCACGAGGAGGACGTAGTCTCGCTCTTCTGCAAAAACAGCACAGACAAAGGAATCCTTAATGCTATAAGTCGCCCTGACATAGTACGCTTTGCGGACTTAGCAATCATAGTACAAAAGTACTGTGCGATGGAAAGCGTCTAGAAAACTCAAGCTAAATTTTGGGACAGTCCGGCTTCCACCAAAACCTTTGTCCGAACTAAACGGGCGAACTCTCGTGAGTCGGCCGATCCAATCCCCAAGAAACCAAAGCCCACCCTGTATGGGAACCGTATTGGAAAAATGGCTCAATGGGCCATGTAAACTCCACGGCACTCCGGACAAAGCACCAACTCATAGCCTTAGGGCATGTTGGATACTCCGGCAGGTTGCAAAAAGTGGCGAGGATCTTCTTACAGAACAACATCCCGCCAACAAGCACAAGACGGTACTTCCAGTCTTCGAGACTTTTGCCTCAAACAGCAGGCGCAAGCGAGCTCATCGAAGATCCATGGAAATTTGCCATATGGCCAAAATAAACCCCTGGAACGACACTGCTATAACTTTTAATGCCAGTGACGATCCCCGATCCCGGACTGTCCGGGCACCAGCCGCTCTGGTTCTTAGCCCAATCGTGGACGGCTTTCGGCCCACTAAAGTGCTCATGGATGGCGGAAGCGGATTAAACTTGATCTATGAAGAGACACTCAGCAAGATGGAAATTGACAAAGGCCGCATTGAACAAAGCGGCACAACCTTCAGGGGAATCATCCCTAGTCGGGAAGCGCGGTGTGTAGGAAAAATCACACTCGACGTGGTATTCGGCACCCCGGAAAATTATCGGTCCGAAGAAATCACATTCAAGTGGCCCCTTTTAGCAGCGGATACCACGCCCTTTTAGGGCGGGACGCGTTTGCAAGCTTTCAAGCTATACCCCATTACGGGTACATGAAGCTTAAAATGCCTGGGCCCAATGGAATCATCACTCTAGCCAGTGATCCGGACGTCGCACTTCGCGCCGAAAACAAAACCGCAGCACTAGCCCTGGAGGCATTATCTGATGCCCTAGCAGCCGAAGAATTAACAACACTGCGGGCCACCATGGACAGGGACGACGTGATACTCGACAAGCGACCCAAGTCCACCTCATTTAAACCCGCAAACGAGATAGTCAAATTCCAAGTCCATCCAACGGACCCCACGAAGACAGCTTCCGTCGGGACACAGCTGAGCCCCGCGATGGACGCCAAGACCGCGAGACTTCTTACGCGAGAATCGGGACATCTTCGCCGGGCACCCATCGGACATGCCAGCATCCCACGCAGATTGACCGAACACAGCCTCAATATACTAAAACGATACAAACCGGTCAAGCGAGACTCTAAGACAGTTTTGAGCCCAAACGGCAGCCATGGGGAAGAGCTAGCCAAACTACTCGAGGCCGGATTCATCGTAGATATCAAGCATTCGGATTGGTGGCAAACCTGGTAATGGTACCAAAGAAGGACAAATCCTGGCGCCTATGTGTCGAATATAAAGACCTCAACACGGCTTGCCCCAAGGATCCCTTTCCCCTCCCTCGCATCTATCAAATCATTGATGCCACAACAGGAAACGACTCGCTGTGTTTCCTCGACGCATACTCTGGATACCATCAAATAAAGATGGCAGAGTCTGACCAAGCTGCAACAGCTTT
The DNA here is from genome assembly GCA_021605145.1 of Aegilops bicornis. Taxonomy (NCBI): domain Eukaryota; kingdom Viridiplantae; phylum Streptophyta; class Magnoliopsida; order Poales; family Poaceae; genus Aegilops; species Aegilops bicornis. The sequence continues at coordinate 466,015,856 of CM038671.1, forward strand.
CATAACGCCATACAGCCCTTTTTGCATCAACACTATGCCTTTCGGGCTCAAGAACGCCGGCGCAACCTACCAATGCATGATTCAAACATGCCTGGAAAAGCAAATCGGTAAAACAGTGCAGGCATACGTGGACGACGTGGTCATAAAAACAAGACACGTCGAAACCCTGATAGATGACTTGAGGATTACATTCGACAATCTCCGGACATACGACATCAAGCTAAACCCGGAAAAATGCATTTTTGGCGTCCCCTCAGGGAAATTACTCGGCTTCATCGTTTCCAATAGAGGAATTGAAGCGAATCCGGCAAAAATCCGAGCTCTGTCACAGTTGGCTATACCAACAGACCTCAAGCACATCCAGAAACTAGCCGGATGGGTGGCTGCTCTAAGCCGCTTTATCTCCGGGTTAGGAGAAAAGGCATTACCTCTTTACCGCCTTCTTGGCGCACCTAACACTTCAGATGGGACGGATGCAGCCGCGGCCGGACTGGATGAAATAAAGACCTTATTGGCCAGTAATCCGATTAACTAACGGTAGAATATCGACGAACCTATGTTGTTGTACATAGCTGCAACACATCAAGTTGTAAGCGCAGTGCTCGTCGTTCAACAAGAGGCTGACAGATACAAATACCCGCTCCAGAAGCCGGTTTACTACGTGTCCACGGTCCTAACCCCATGCAAATCCCGATACCCACACTATCAAAAAATAGCATACACGGTGTTCATGGCATCCCGGAAGCTACGACACTACTTTCAAGAGTGTTCGATTACGGTGGCCTCCGAAGTACCGCTAAATGACCTAATAAATAACCACGATGGTACGGGCCGGATTGCCAAATGGGCCATTGAGCTCCTTCCGTTCGACATAACGTACAAACCACGGCGGGCCATCAAGTCGCAAGTATTGGCTGACTTCATCGCCAAATGGACAGAAGCCGAACTCCCTAAAGAGTACGGCGCATACTCAAACTGGATCATGCACTTCGACGGCTCTAAAATGCTGGCCGGATTGGGAGCAGGTGTAGTCCTGACGAGTCCCTTCCGGAGACACGGTCCAATACATCCTCCAAATATTATACACAGACTCCAACAATGCAGCCGAATACAAGGCTCTGTTGCACGGTCTTCGGATGGCAGTCTCTATGGGCATTCAATGCCTAGAAGTGTGCGGGGATTCAAACCTCGCAATATCATAAATAAATGGAGATTTTGATGCCAAGGACCCTAAAATGGTGGCCTACCGTAATGTCGTCCTCAAAATGTCAGCTCGGTTCGAGGGGCTCAAATTCCACCATGTGGTTCAAGAAAACAATCAAGCGGCGGATGTCCACGCTTGCATCAGCGCTAAACGCGACCCTGTCCCACCTAACATATTCTTGGAATGGCTGTTCAAGCCATCCGTAGTATGGGAAGGGGAGTCCGGCAATACTAGCACGGATCCGAATACACCCCCGGATTCCGGACTATCAGACATAGTCGGAGGTTCTACCACCGAAATAACGTCCTCGGCCCATGAAATCATGGCTGTAATCGCCTGCGGACCGAGCCTTTCTTGGCCTACCTAAATAGGCAGGAGCTCCCCGAAGACCAAAATGAAGCACGCTGCATCGTACGGCGCTCTAAAGCTTACAAAGTATACGAAGGGGAACTCTACAAGAAAAGCGCTACCGGAGTACTCCAAAGATGCATCTTCGAAGAGGAAGGGTGGCAGCTCTTGGCTGAAATCAATGCCGGACTGGGCGGGCACCACCCCGTGGCTCGAACACTAGTCAGCAAGGCCTTCCATACAGGTTTCTACTGGCCGACGGCCCGAGCAGATGCACAGGACCTTGTCCAACATTGCGTTGGTTGCCAGCTCTTTGCCAATCAAAGTCATATGCCCCCTATCGCTCTCCAAACAATCCCCATAACTTGGCCTTTTGCGGTCTGGGCGCTGGATATGGTCGGACCTCTTAAAGGGGGAAGCCATAAGAAAAAATACTCATTGTTCATGGTGGACAAATTCACCAAATGGATAGAAGGCAAACCAGTCAAAACGGCCGAATCCGGACCAGTAATAGACTTCATATCCGGGGTCGTACACCGATATAGTGTCCTCCACAGCATCATCACTGATAATGGCTCCAATTTCACAGCCAACGAAGTGAAAACTTGGTGCGCCAAAATGGGCATTAAGCTTGATTACGCTTCCGTCTACCATCCTCAAACAAACGGCCAGGTAGAGTAGGCAAATGGTCTCATCATGAGCGGCATCAAACCCAGACTAGTGCGATCCTTGACCGAGTCGGATACGCACTGGGTCGAGGAGCTCGACTCCGTACTCTGGGGGCTGCGGACCACGTCGAATCGCACCACCGGATATACACCATTTTTTATGGTGTACGGCGCGGAAGCGGTATTACCCTGCGACATAATACATGATTCGCCACGCGTACGCATGTACGAAGATAAGGAAGCCGAGTTAGATCGGCAGGATTACTTGGACGCCCTGGAGGAGGAGCGCGACGTCGCAAAAGCCCACTCCGCATTCTATCAGCAGCAGGCTCGACAATATCAAAGCAGAGAAGTGCGGGCCAAAACTTACAACATTGGCGAGCTCGTTCTACGCCTACCGGAGAAGAAGAAGGACAAGCTCAAACCCAAGTGGGAGGTTCCCTTCGTCATTGACAAAGTTCTCACCGAAGGAGCGTACCGCTTACGCAATGCATCCGATAACAGACTCGAGCCGAACCCATGGAACGCGGCCAGACTCCAGAGATTCTACGCCTAACGCTGAACTCAATGTTCGTCTCCTAACCCCTCCTAACTTCCTTTCTCGACCTTTTTCTCTCTTCACACAAAGTATTCAATACAGTGCAGATTTCCGGATCACTCCGGCCGCACTAAGTGTGTAAGCAATACCTGGGGGCTTCCTATACGGAAGCTAAAAATAATTACTCACATGGCTTTCTCGCCCATCACATATGCATTCTTTTTCCATATGTGCCTTTTCTTCACCATTATATGCATCGATATGACTTAAGATGTTGCCAAGCTGGGTTGCCTGGCTCTTGTGTTTATGCCCTATGTTCCCGTTAATTCGGCTAGGGTATAAGGGGAGCACCTCTGTGATTGTTACTGCCGGTTCAGCCGGATGTGTAGCTCAGACTGGGTGAAGCCGAAAGCTAGCTTCCTTAAGAGAATATTCGGTCGGTGAACAAAAGATGTGTTCATTTATTATAACGTAAATCCCCAGAAGTCTTGTATCCTGCGCCATCATTCACAGTCCGGATATGTGCATCGTCGCATGCGTACCCAGGGAAAGGAACCCCTAACGGAACTATTCTCCCTGGAAGATGTTTCTTACTACCGATGTAATATAACATAACTAGTTGGGTACTGGTCTGTTCAAGCACTTATGACCCCTACGCCTTGTTTTCATGCATACCCCAGTTTTTGTATAACTGAGTGGGTATTCCGACACAGCCCGGACTGTAGGATCCGGGGGCTGAAGCAAAAAGGTCCGCCATGACAAATGATTTTAATCCGGCTAGGGACTAATTATGTCCATTAAATTACACAGTCATTTGGACTGACTATATTCCTCCTCTATACTGTCCAACAGGCTATCTAGCTTACAATCCTGTTGAGAATACTTAGTGGCTAACGCTACATGGTCATATACCAGACTATAGGGAATTTCTTGCCCATCGGGCCCCGCCGGTCCTACTTCGGCCATATGGTTCGGGTCCAGCTTGGTGTAGCGCGTCTTCACCATAGCCCAGGCTTCTCTTGCGCCTTGCCGGCAAGCGGACACCTTCCACAGCCGGAAGCGCCGCCGTGCTCCTTGAAGCATATCCACAAGCTCCCCATGCCATTCGGCAAGCAAGCTTGATGGCCACAAAGCCCGAGCTACACCCTCAGATCACTTGCCGAGCTCGCTTCGTGCAATTGCGAAGGTCTTGCAGTAAATCACTTGCAGATGAGGGCATCTCCTCCTCGTATGCGATCTGTTAACATTCCTGCAAGCAAAATTCTTTCAATATACTTCCTCGCCGAACTATACTACAGTTCGTCTAGGCACTTACCGTAAATGCCGCGTCGAAGCCTTTTGTTCTCCTTCAAGGAGTCCGCCAGCTGAGCGCGGAGATCTTTTAACTCCACGTCCAGCTGGACTTTGGCATCTTGAAGATCGTTCTTCTCCTGCCTAACTCACGTAAGAATGCGCTCGCCAGCCTCCAGCTGCCTTTTGAGATGCGATGTGTCATCTCTTACGCCCTCCGGATTCACCCCGGGATTGTGTGCAGAATTTTCTGTTAGACTTGTCATATCAGCCATTTACTAACTGGTGCATCTTCGAAAAAAAGTGACAATTGTTACCAGATGAGGGCTTTTGGGGTTCCTCTAACTTGGCAATCGCGCCCTCGCTCGGCCTTGCATTCCTCCAGCTCCCGAGACAATTGCTCATTCTTATCTACAAGGACCTGCATAATTGATCCTCAAAACAGTTGTTCCAACCGTTTCAAGTCTCGTGGGCTATCGCTACACATGCTTATCAAATTTTCTTACCCGTATATCTTTGGTATACTGGTCCATCGCTCGGGAAAGCCCGCCTTGAGCAGCTCGGATGTATGCGTCTCCCGAATTGAAGGCATTAAATGCCTCTTCGGAAAAGATGTTGTTCCGAAGTACGGCACGTCGGCGCCGGCGACTCATGGCGCTCTCTACTTTGGAATTCGTGGCTGAGAGCATATCCGCATTCTCTGTTGGAGAACTATGCGGCATCGGCCCCGCTCCCGCCTCCGCTCTCGAAGCTGGTTACGGAATCCACCGGTGGAGGCGTGGTTGGCGAGATCCCGGATATAGTCCGCTGCTCCTCTTCCCCGCCGTAACACAAAGGGTGATGTCATACTTCAAAATACCATAATCACAGCACAAGTTTTTGTCTTACCTCTATAGCCGCGAGTCGACCCTTACCGCCCTCCTCTTGAGCCTGCCCGATCCGGACGCCCTTGGCCGACGAGTCCCTAGGGGCTCGGCCCCACGCTCTGATCATCGTCTCTGCAAAAACACGACACTTCAAGGGTAAGGCATGACATCTGAAGGGAGTCCTCTTCGGAGGATACGGTTTTTCGACTTGGCTTACGCGCGACGTAGGAAGCGGTCCAGGACAGTCGGCAGTAATGGCCACTGAGACGCCATCACAGCTCGCTTGATAAAATATCCCGTTGACGAGCTCCATGGTAATACCCGGATCTTCTTCGAGACCTGGATCTAGGGCCCTTCCGGGTCCTCACGGCTGCGGGAGGGGCTGGAGATTCCTTCACGGCCCTCCTCGCCCTGCTCGGAAATATCGAGGCAGATGATCTTAGCGAAGAACGCCACAGTAAGTGACGTAGGGAAAGGAATGACAACTTACCCAGTTTGGAGGATTGTACATGGAGAATCCATCTCGCGGTTTGACGTGAAGGAATTCCTCCTCTTCGCCTTTGTATAAATCAGACAATATCCTTGCCAGAGCAGTGGTGGAGTCCGGACCCTTACGGCCACAGCGGGTGGCATCATCTTCCCTGTTGAAGTGCCACATGGGCTTCCCCCGATATTGAAGTGGTTGCACTCCCAGACATGCATATTGCCATAACCTCGACTATCGTCAGTCCGGAGTTGGCCCGTAACTTTATCCTACTCATCAGGTAATATATCTCCCTGGTATCCTCCTCTTGGGGGCCTCGGGGGCGCCAGCTTAGACGTGCCCTCGGCGGGGCGTTACTGAACTGGGGGAGACCTGTGCGGACTGGATCCGGAAGGGGAACATCGTCAATATAGAACCACTCTGAAGGCCAGTTCTCTGGTGCCTTCTTGGGAGTGCCGGAAAGGTATCCCGCCCACCTGACATAGGGATTCTCCCTGGTTGCAGGGGACAAGGCAGAACAATTTCTTCCATAACCCGAAGTGAGGCTCGCAGCCTAAAAATAGCTCGCAAAGGGCAACGTACCCTGCTATATGTAGTATAGAGGCAGGGGTAAGATTGTGTAACTGGAGGCCGTAGAACTCCAGGAGCCCGCGAAGGAACGGGTGGATAGGAAACCCGACGCCCCTTAGCAGATGCGGGGTGAGGCATATCCGCTCCTCTGGAGACGGATTCGGAGATCTCTCCGGTTGCTCCCCGCCATTATAGGTGGCTATTCCGGCTCGGACAGGGACCATGAATGTTGTTGGAAGAAACCCTTGGATTTGTAACTCAATCAAACGGCTATGGGGAACTGAACACTCTTCCCAGTCCCCTGGCTTGGAGCGAGGAGAGCGAGCAGAAGAGCTGTGACGACCAGCCATGTTGGAATGGTTTTTTCGGAGCGCTATGTTGGATGCTTGCTCGAGGGGGAGGAGTGAGGTTTGGATCTGAGAATCCCCGTCTCTTCAAATAGGCGGTCAGCCCAAAAGATTAAGGGTGGTAAATGTGAAAAACACCTAGGCTCCTCGCATTCGCTCGACATGTGGAGATGGTCATTATTGAGGCGCTGAAGCCAAGGAGTACAACATTGATGGAGTTCCGGACACTATTCGCCGTAACAGGTACTTTGGAGTACTCGGAGAAGGAACCCGCCCTGCAATGTCAAGACAAGATCGCCACGGACTCATCGTCATTAAAGCCTGGTTCAGGGGCTACTGAGGGAGTCCTGGATTAGGGGGTATCCGGACAACCGGACTGTATAAATCGTCCGGACTATTGAAGTGTGAAGATACAAGACTCAAGACTTCGACCCGTGTTCGGATGGGACTTTCCTTGGCGTGGAGGGCAAGCTTGGCAATCCGGATATTATATTTCCTTCCTTATAACCGACTCCATGTAAACCCTAGCCCTCTCCGGTGTCTATATAAACCGGGGAGGTTGGTCCTTAGAAGGCCTATCACAATTACAATCATACCATCACAGGCTAGCTTCTAGGGTTTAGCCTCTACGATCTCGTGGTAGATCTACTCTTGTACTACCCATATCTTGATGATAATCAAGCAGGCAGTAGGGTTTTACCTCCATCGAGAGGGCCCGAACCTGGGTAAACATCTGTGTCCCTTGCTTCCTATTACCATCAACCTAGACGCACAGATCGGGACCCCCTACCCGAGATCCGCCCGTTTTGACACCGATAGCGGTCGCCGCGCATGGCTCCCGCCTCTTGAATCTCCTCAGTTGCCCTGGTGATGAACTCTTGAGCACCTGGCACCCCGTGCCTTGTGCCCTTGTGAGGGAAGTGTGCAATGAAGCACGCCTCCATGTGGCGCCCAAGCGCCTCCCTCGTGACATTGGCTAAGTCAGAGGCCCTCCCGAAGAGAGCCCCCGAGCCCAGCCTAAGGAGGGCACTGGGCATGCTGTCGTGGATTTGTCACAACAGAATCCTATTGAGAGGATTTAATCGTGAGGCCAACACATCTATGTGGTAGCATGAGAGGGGTTGATCGGAATCGAGAGACGCAAGACAAGACAAGGGTTTAGACAACTTCGGGCCCCGGGAAACATCATCCGGTAACAATCCTACATGATGTTTGTGGCTAGGTCTCATTATGCTCATGAGGATGTCACCGTATCTCCGGCTCTCCTAGCTGTGTCTAGCCTTAATGATTATTCAACTTGTCCCTCTTGAGGTGCCTTGCCCCTCCTTATGTAAGTTGAAGGGGTGGGTTACATGTAGAGTCCAACTTGGATTAAGACCTAAACTATTCTGACTTCTCTTCACGGGCTTCTCTCCATGGGCTTCTTAACTTCTTGGGCTTCTTTAACGTTTTAGGCTTATTAACCCCAGGCGACTCTGTTACAATCTGACTTACCATCCGGCTTATACATCTGGTTTAACATCTGCCAGCTTAAACATCTGGCTTAACATCTGCCGGCTTAAACATCTGGCTTAACATCTGCCGGCTTAAACATCTGCCGACTTAAACATCTGGTTTAACATCTGCCGGCTTAAACATCTGGCTTAACATCTGCTGGCTTATAATCTGTCGGGTCACCAATGAAACACCAAGTCCCAGCCGGGTCATATCTTCGGTAGGGTTATACCGCGGGGTATATCCCCGACATTAGCCCCCAGTTTAATTTGGATTTATCCATGTAAAACTGATCCTGTAAAGAAAACACAAGAACAAATTTGACTGATTGTGCTCCGGGTTAAAAATTCTTGTAAGCTGGTACCTGATCATCCTTAATTCCAATTGTCATTTCCTTCTTTAAAAAATCCTGGTTAATAGACCAGCTTCATAATCAATTTGCTGACATTGGTTTCTCACAGAAATATTGTGAAGAATGATTCACTTGATTCAGCTCCCAATGCTTAAAAAATATTGATCTTGAAATACTCATCTAATTTTCAGCCGGCTTGAAGATGTAGATCTTGCCAATTTATCATTGCCAAAATTGTCGACTTGTAAATATTGATGGCACCGGGTCATAATTGTTGCTAACATAAAGCTTGAAACTATACCTCCCTTATATGCCTATCACTTGTAGCCCCCAAGTCTTAAGAAGGGAGCTTAGTAACCACTTAAGACTTGCTTCAATATAAATGTTACAACCTTGAAGAAATCCAGATTGTTCATCTTAGTCACTAGTCAAAACTGAATATTCCACATATGTAGCCCCCAAGTGTCGGGTTGTCATGCTTGCAGCAACCTGGGACTTGTAATTGCCTTATGCTCATAAAAACTTCAACCAGTGTAGCCCCCAAGGGCCGCGTCATTATGCAATAATGAGTAGGGACTTTGTATGTATGATCATGTAAATTCGAGCATCAACGTGTAGCCCCCAAGGGCCGACTTAGTAAGATAATACTGTGCTGGGACTTTATATATACTTCATTGAAAATAATATCATATGATGTAACCCTCACCATGGAGCTCGAACCCACGTCCACAAGGTTAAGAGCTTTGTACTCTACCAACTGAGTAGCGGACCTTTCAATATAATGGATTAAGACTTGTGTACCTTGAATTTTTTACAGGAGCAATTGGTAGCCCCCAAGGGCCGGCTCATTATGATGTGATGAGTCGGGTCTTCAATAAGGCCAGTAAAAATGACTTTGCATTAGCCCCCAAGTGTCATGGTGCATGCTGGCAGTGACATGGGACTTGCATATTTGATGTAATCTCAACTTGAATAATGTAGCCCCCAAGTGCCGGGTCGTAAGCCTGCAGCGACTCGGGACTATTCCTTTCATTGTAGAATAAATCATATCCACTGATTAATACTAGCCATTGCACTGAAGCGACTTTGAAAACCTTAATCATAATACTGGTTATTAATAACCATAATAAAAATCCAGCCATGTTGGCTATTAAAGATTTGAATAATATAACCTGGTTTGAAAACCGGTTCCTGCAATATAAACCAGTATATCTATGCATATATGATGCATGCTATGATGATGTGATGATGATGCAATGTATGATGCAATATATGATGATGTATGTGTATGATGCAATGTATGATGATGTATGTGTATGATGACAAAATACCTCAATGATACTAGCCTGAGCCGCTGGAGTATCCTCGCTTTCTGTAGCCGGCTCTCACATGACCCAATCAATGTTTGAACCTGGATAAGTTCATATATGACTATCGAGAGTACACGAGGTCGGAGTAGCATCAATCAAACATGCAGGTTTAACCAAGTTTCAATGAAGGCGGCTTTAGCAGCCTGGATCTATCCTGACTATCTGTAAGTCGTGCTCTCACATGACAGCCTGCGTTTTAACCTTAACAAGCTCAGGATCTTTGGTGAATACACCATAAAATATTGATTGTTAAGAGTTCGACGGGTCAATCAGGATTACCTGATGAAGAAGCAGCTGGTATACATGTAGGATGACTCGGAAAGGTTATGTCCTCTTTGGTTAATACACCTATGTTTGAACAAGATAACCTGGAAACTTTGGTGAATACACCTAGTGTTCCAAGCTAGTCAAGAGGGTAGTGACGCTATGTTCTCTTTGGTGAATACACCTATGTTTGAACAGGAAGCCCCCAAGTGACATACTTATGAGTTGTGCTCGTCGGGGACCTATGTTTGAGCTGTGCTGTGCATCCAACTCTCTTTGGTCCCTGTAATTTTCCTGAGAACTCGAACTTGCAAGAGATGATATTCTTTCTGAACCATAATTGTAAGCCAGATATTGAGAGCTTTAAAGCTTTATGAGAGAGAGATGTCTCTTGAGCCGGATTTTAAACCAGAATCTTCATTTTGAGCCGGAAATTTTCTGACGGCCTTTAAATTATCACCAATATGGCGGTAGCCTCTGGGACCGGGTTATCTTCCCTCCAATGATCCGGGGTCTTGAATCTCACAATGTTTGCCAAGTCATGTCATCATAGCCCCCGAGTCTTAAGACTACTCAAGGAGTTGGCTTGAGACTCTCCATGCTTGATCATGATATGACCAGTGGATTGCTGGAATATGTTGAATCTCGGTGGGTTAAAATTGGCCATGTCCATTGACCCGTATGGTGTAGGCAAGGGCCATAGCTTGATGGTCTCCTTTGCAATTATGAATTCTTCATAAGAATTTGCACAAACGAGAGTAATTGTTCTCAAAGAAAATAAAAATATATCAATAGAAATTTGACAGGATGGATTTCACCTGATATGTTTTATCAAGAATTATCAGCCATAGGGTTGCAGAAACGATGACACAGGTGGTAGCTTAAAACGCGGCACCGGGCGACTCAGAAAAAATCCTCCGGGTCATGTTTGACCCTTTGGGGGGGGGTGATTGACCTGTTACTCTCTGAACTTCTGTAGAATGGGCCGCGGCTGAGGAAATTTTGCAGGAAGGCAAAGTGAGGCGAGTCGCCAGGGAGGCCAGGCGGCTGTCAGCGCAGGGTGGCTTCTCCGGCGGCAACTCAACGCGGGAAGGCCCGGAGGTTTGGGGCATCTCTCCGGCGGCGGCTCAACGCAGTGAGGCCTGGAGGCTTGCGGCGGCTCAGCGATGGAGAAGCGACTCGCCGGGATCGCGGAACACGACAGTTCATTGATGGAGGGGCGACTCTGATGGTGGCTGGCCGTCGGAGGCCTCGCTCATTGAAAGCCACGGCGAGGGGAGCTCAGCGGTTCGGGGCCGAATCCGGCCGGGCGGGTCGCAGCTTGACAGAGGGTTCTTGCACTACAAAAAAAATACACTTCCGTGATGATACGTGTTTGTCACAGTAGGTCATGTTTTTTGTCATGCATGTACATCCATGACAACTTTATGACAGAATCAAGATAGTCATACATGTGCTATCGTAGAAGTGTTCCATGACATTACCAAAATTATCATCACGGAAGTGTCCAATTCCATGACGATAAATCGCGTCCACGTAAGTGCTTTCGTCAAGGGTGACCGACACATGGCATCCACCGTAACGGAACGCCGTTAAGCTATCGGGTCGGGTTTTGGATCCGATAACCCGTTAACAGCCCCGACCAATGGGGATTTTCCACGTGTAAAATCATCATTGGCACAGGTGTCACTCATCCAATGGGTGAGACGCGCCTATGATATGTTGACACGTGGACCGACCCATCAAGTTTAAATGGGCCGGCCCAACTGAAGGCCCACAAGATTTTGCAGACCATAATGGGCCGGCCCAGCTAAAGGCCCACTAGATTCTGCGGACCATAATGGGCTAGCCCAGCTAAAGGCCCACAAGATTTTGCGGGCCATAATGGGCCGGCCCAGGTAAAGGCCCACAAGATTTTTGTGTGCCATAATGGGCCGGCCCAGGTAAAGGCCCACAAGATTCTTGTGGATCATAATGGGCCGGCCCAGCTAAAGGCCCACGAGATTTCACTTACATTAATGGGCCGGCCCAGCTGTAGGCCAACAAGATTTTGAGGATCCTAGTAGGCCGACCCATTAACTGGCTGCCATGTTTTGGGCCAAATGCCGGCCCATATTTGATCCGGTCCATTAATGGCCTGCCACGTTCCGGGCCTAATAGTGGCCCATATGAGATCCGGCCCGTTAAAAGCCTACCATGTTCTGGGCCAAATTACGGCCCAGATCAGGTCCGGCCCTTTAAGAGGCTTTGGGCTCAATTATGGCCCATATCAGATTCGACCCGTCAACTGGACACTATGCTTTTGGGCCCACTTGCTAAAGGCCCACTTAGTAATTCGGCCTGATATTAGTTTCGGCTTGTTAAGGGCTCGTTTAACATTTCGGCCCTATATTAATTTTGGCCTGTTAAAAGCCCGTCATATAGTTGGGCCTAACTACGGCCCATTTTGCATCCGCACCTTTCATGGTGATATCTGATTGGGCCAAACAAGGACCGAGACAATTTTGGCCTGTTAAAAGCCCGTGATTTGAGTCGCACAATCATGGGCTGGGGTTCATTTCGGGCTGCTGCCGGCCCGTGAGCTGTTCGGCACGTTTCAGGCTCGCTAAAAACCTGGCATTAGAGTCGAATGTTTCGGTCCGGTCGACTACATCTGATTTTTTTCAGATAGCGAATGATGGCAGTAACTAGTAGGAATTAAGAACAAACATACTCTATAAAATAAAGAAATTACGACATAGTAACTAAGAATAAACCTACACTATACAATAAAGGATTTAAGGTATATTACATCCACTGGGCATCGAAGTTCACCACCGGTGATCATAAAGCGCAACGAAGAAGCAGATTACAAAATCGGGCACCATTGCAACAGAATAAAATAATATCTTGAACCGAGACCACTTCCAAGACAGTTCAAGAAAGGTTAGCCTTGCAGGGGAACTCTTGTGCAAGCTGCCGAAAGCAAAGGCTGTGAGACCGCCTAGCATGTCGGTCATAACTTCCAGTGTAGTCAAGTTTAGCGATGAGGTTCTCATTGGTGTTCTCCGCAATCTTTCTTAGAGATAGGACTTCAAGTCGAAGTTGAGTTGCGTAATGCCTTTCTGCTAGAACTTGGGACCGAAGAAGTCGAACTGATTCGCATAACGAATTCTATGAGCTTGTTTGATCGTTAGTCTCAAGTAACTTGAACATTAGCATCAAGACAAGACTTTGGGGTTGTCTCGCTATCTTCAAGATGTTTTGCCTTCTTTGTCGCAATATATGTTGGGTTTGTCTCACAGCCTTCAAGAGACTTGTGCATGCCATCGTGCATATCACCATGAAACAAAGCGAGAGAGATGACAGGTTTTGCATGTGTATAAACAAAGATGATAACCGTTCTGTCAATTCTATCCAATTTCAAATTAGAATATAAAGAGTAAGTTCAAAATATCAATAGCATATTTTGGCATTGTTCATATTGCGGGGAGCTTCACCACACTCTTTGGATTACCATGTCAACATAACAAGCATAGATGAAGGGCAAAGGAAATCATTGTATCTATTTTGGATAATGTGCATGGCATGCTGTTCATATCATCAGCCACATCAGTAAGATAAAACAGGAGATGACAAGGTGCAAACATGGGCTGCTTCACCACACACTGGATTATAGATCCACAAAAACAAGCATACATATAGGGAGTATTAAGTAATGTGCATGGTATGAATAAGGAATTTGGTTTTACAAGTAAAACTTAGAACTTATGGTTCTTACGAACATGCATTTTGGTAGAAACAACAAACTAAACAACAGTAAACGATAGGGAGTATGAGCAAATTAAACAGCAGTTGAGGATAAAGGCTTAGGAGGACTGACTTAAATTAACAGTTAACGCCGGCTTTATAATGCCCTTCTCCATGTCAAGGGAAGGATACCTCAAGAATTTCAGCACATAATCTTCTTCATAAGCATTGCCCGTACTCTAAATTTTGTAAAGATTAATTATAGATATGATAATACTGGAAGGGATAGAGGATAATGAAGATAAGATGCAGATTGATGCTACATAATCAACTACCAATCCCTGGAAGTACAAGCGATGCACAGACAAAATGTCTTGACAAGAGCAATGGGCTACACTTCACACCGGCATTGTCTGTGTATTCTACTTCTTGGTAAGATTAAATATAGATATGATCTTTATAGTAAATGGTGGGCGAGGGAGATAAGATGCAGAATGCTACAAAATGAACCAATCCCTCTTCCCATAATACAAGAGTGTTTTGAACACTGGTGTACTATACAAAACGTTCTTATATTATGGGACGGAGGGAGTAGCTGTTAATGTACAGTGATAGACCACGTTCAGTCGTTACAAGAGGACTGCAGAGCTAAACCTCTTCAAAAGCATTGGGTTGATTCTAAATTTATGTAAGAGTGCATACGGATCTTATAATGTCCACCAAATGGACGATTACGAGGCTAACATGTGCAGTGATGCTACATAATCAAACAACTATGAAAGTAAGTATGGTCATACAGGGAAAGAGGTACTCACAAGAGCAATGCGAAGCAGCATATAGTTGCGAGATTCTCAGGTCCCTTGAGAACGAATGTTCTTACGCTAACAGTTTTCGTACAAGTGAGAACTAAGGCAAATGCACAAATGTAGTTCAAATTGTGATGTGATATCATAGATGCGGTACCTTACGCTGCGGCAAATGAGACCAATGTGTAACAATATTATTCCAGTCACTGTCGGATAAATGTAGCACCGGAGACTTTACAGAAATTTCATTCAGAGGCTTTCCATCGAAGTGCGCTTGCCTCAGGTAGGAACGATACTTCATCAACGAGTGCTTGAAAAGCGCAACCAACCCTTGCTCGTCATCACAATCCAGTTTGCTCCTCGCCTATTTAAAAGAATGAAATCTTGTGTCTTCTGTCAAGAAACATATGCAAGAATGACCATGAATAACATTAGTACATTACTTACGCCGTAAGTTGTGGAGGAAGACTGGAAATTGTTACGTTCATGCGGTATAATCTTTCCATGAAGGAAAGATGCGCACAAAGTTCGACAACAACATAAGCTTCGTCTTCTAAACTGGGAAGAAATGGAACAGGGTCCTATTTGCTGCAATTGGGGCTCTCTCGTTCGAAAAGGGATTTGGCAACTGGATTTGGTGTACTCTTTCTTTGGAATGGGGTTTTGCGTCAGACAAATGGTGCTATGTCAATCGGCATAATCATACTGCTTGCTGCAGCTTGGGGTCTGCTGAGTTGGGGCATCGAAATGACCCGAGGTGGTAGGGCTAGAGTCTGCTAGAGTTGGGGTATTTTGTGGGTCGTGATATTGCAACTACACCTAATGGGCTATTTGATTTATCGGTGCCACTACCTTTTCCAAATACTTTGCTTGTGCTCCTCCATGATCAGCAATCGCCTCTTCCTTTTCAACGTCGATACACAAAAACAACATTTGAATGGATGAATATGGTATGATGACGGATGGAATATGTCTTGAAAATGGATAGGCAGTATGATTCACATACACGATGTGTAAACTAAGCTAATGCCAGTTCAACAAAGTAGAAGCAATGCAAAGCATCAGTTGCAAGATATGTGCGAGCAATGTAACCTTGGAAAGTTAGAGCAAGTACCTTAATGGGTGAATAAGATAGGGCATCTTCCTCTGACTCCTCCACTAGGGAGCTACATTGACTTAGTTCTCCCTCTAGCTCAGAATCACTGCTAGGATCATATTCTGAGCATGAATCTGTAGGTGGAGAGCGTTTGCATTGCATTGCATCCAGACTTGATTTCAGTCCCTTAATGCCAAGTTTGACAGCCATGGAACTTTTCCGCTTTATTCTTTTCATGCGCGCAAGCTCATAATCATTATGATGCTGTTCAGAATCTGAGATTCATGAAAACATAAAAAGTAGTCAGATTATCTATGGAATGCATTGCGGATTCAACTCGGAGAGTGTCTCCCTATAAACCCTTGCATATGCAAAGTTCACCTCCCCAACCGTCTTGACTGCACCACACACGTAAATACAAACCCCTTATGTCTCTATAATGTGCAGGCACACATTTCAAAACTGAAGTAGGAACATTAGAATCATATGAAGTTCAGTATTTGAACAAATAAACTAAGCAATTATGAGTGGCATAATGTTTAGCTTCAAGGGTGGAGTGTTGGTAGTGCGACACAAAGCAAGTAGGCAGATTGTATTCCATGTAAAAGATCGAAACCTATGTAAAAGCTGGAAATGACACTTTCTTTCTATACAATGCAAAGGTTCGTTACCCACACATGATGGAAGAGATCACATAGAGAAATACTATTCACTCATGTCTACGGTTCCAAAGATATAGAAACAGGGTGGTCCACCCTAAAAGAATATTGACAACAAATATGACAAGGCAAGCATAGATGTAGTGAATCAATCATTTACTTGTGAGCTTACTAGGACAAGTATGTAGAATTGTAACTGCAGTAAGAGACCGTCCAAAATTTGAATGAAGAAGTTTGTCTAGCACTTATTGTTTGCAAATAATCAACGTGAATAATTGGATATTTTATCGAATGAGTAAGAAAGACAAGTAAAATTGTCAACAAACCTGGCTTGCAGTAGTAATGGGTCAATGTCACTACGACCAACAATCCAAAATGACTAGTTTCGCCCGAGGGCCAGAATTTTGAAAACCACTGTGAACTTTAGAGGTACTAAAGATTACCAAATACATCTGAACCATTAAGTGTAGGTAGCACTAAGCACACAACAAACCCTAATGACAGTCCTACCTAATGAGTAATGAATCAATTAGAAAATGGGTGATGAGGAGTGGCTTTGAGTGTTGAGGACGTATCTCGGGATAAATCGGGTTGGCTTGGTGGGTGCTGCACGCTTTGAGCCTTGAGCAATTTGGGAAGGTAGGCACGGCCAGCGCCCGGGCAGCCGGTGACGCTGGGCGGCTCCTCGGCCTCCTGTTAGTCCGGCGTCTCCTCCTAGAGTCATGCTGTCTGGGACGGCAAGTCGCCCGGCGAGGCAAAGCGGTGAGGCAGTAGAGATCGGAAGCGCAGCAGAAAAGAGGGGATCGGGCCGGGACGACCCAAAATCCTGTGGTGGGCCGCCCACCGTGGGCACCTCAGAGATACACTCCCGAGCGGCGAACATGCATTTTCAAAACTAATTTAGGAACATTTAGCTGACCAATTAAACAACTCTATTTTAATAATATCATATTCGTATTTGAACAACTACGCTTGTTTAGCTTGATGGGTGGAGCAGTGTTATTATGACACGAAGCACGTATTCTGATCGTATAGTGATCATAAAAGGGGGAAACTCTAAGCATACTTTTTTAGCAAAAGAGGGTTTCCCCTCTGATTTCTATTAAAGAAACCACCACGGAACCAACATAATCAATTAAACCCTAAGCATGATCAATTAAATCGTATTATGGTTGTGCCATGGTAGATTTGAAGCTGCAAACCGGAGAAATGATATTTGGCATCCATTGTTTGCTTCGAACTAAGAACTAAATTCTAAGAGCTGAAAAGAAAGTAGAGTAACCAAGTTAAGATCTATTTTCTGGTTGAGATCAAAAAGTTGAGGAGATATGAAGTACCACCTCTCTTGCGGCACCGTGTAGGCATCGGGGGTGCGATGGCTGTCGGTGGCATTGAAGCAGATCTACGACGGTAGACTGGTGCATCGGGGGATAAGTCCCATTGGAGTGGAAGAGAAGGTCGTGTGAGCGGCCCCGACAAAGAGGACGACGGCGCCGATGAAGCGAGAGGACGCGATGTAAGGCTATTGGTCCGTCGCCGTGGATGAGAAACGTCCATCTCTAGCAGTGGACGACGCGCTCTTGGTAGGCGCTCCGGCATGGTGGAGGACGGTGGCGATGGATGTGGTGGAGGACGGCGGCGATGGATGGGGTGGAGGACGGAGGCTGGTGTGGGGATGGGGTGATCTAGCGCGAACGGTGTATGAATGGGAAAATGGAGGGTAGGGGGGATCTCAAACTTTGGGACGCGCTTCTCTAAAATGGGGGGAAGTTACGAACTTAACCCCCGTTTAAAATTTCGGACATAGCGTCGGTGGGGATAGGATGGTAATCAAGCATCTCACAAATATTTGCCGGTAACTATTTCGGGCGAGGAGAGGGTGTTTTGCCTCCCACGGTTGGCGCCCACGGTGTATGAACGGGGCTGATAGGTAGGGCGGTTGTGTCACGTCTGATGGAAGTTACACATCTGCCCCTATTTAAAATATTAGCCTACATCGATTTCGGAAGAGGAGAGTTTTTTTTCCGCCCACCGTGTATGAATGGGGAATGGAGGGAGAAACAGAGGTCTTTCGGACGAGCTTGAATCTAATGAGTTTTGCCGCCCATGTTTGACGCCCACCGTGTTGGAATGGGCTCAGAGGCGGTCGTGTCACGTCTAATTGAAGTTACTAACCTACCCCTATTTAGAGCAGTGGAAATCGGGCCGATGGATTGTCCGTGTAATGGGTAGACAGTAATTTTCATCTCCCAAACACTTGGCTTCGGGCAGCCGACGTGGGAGTGGACATTTTGCTGCTTCTTTCAAATTTTGGGACAATAAGCATCCACGTTTACCCTGGCAACTAAATTTGAATCCATTTTGTATTCCTATATGAATCTTTATAAATCATTCTATGTATTTTTATATATCTTCAAAAGGACTACAAAGATGTATTCCACTGTCATATATGAATATGGTTTACAAATGTCGATACTCAAATTCAGAAACTAGAATCCAGTTTAAGGTGAATTCGAATATTTGGAACACTTCTTGTCTAACTCAAATGTCACACGCAGCATAATGTGTACTCCCATTTAGATATGTACACAAGCGATGTATCAAGATTCAAATACCGAGTCAATCAACTAAGAATGTACAGAACTAACAGACATATAAACACTTATAGAGTATATGGATCAATAATATCAACTAATATACATAAGCCAGGCCGCTGTACTTTTTTTTGGCTACAACAGCATCCTTTTTTTAGCCAGCATCTTGGCCCTTTCCGATGTGTGCCACTTATGGTCCATCTGTACTACTACTATTGCTGAATGCACATTCAGCCCGATTGGCATATTTGTAGGTCTGGCACAGCAATCCAAATGAAATGTCTTCGAGTCTTATCAATTAATACAGACTTGTGCTCAAATAAAAAACAATTATTACATGATCTCTAAAACAAATGGTTTGATTGATTACATGAACAGACAACACAAAGGTTATTCAACTATGGAAAGAACATTTCACCTATGATTTACCAAGTAGGAATTTTGTTTCCTTTTTTCCTTCAGGACCTTAACAATCTGGTCAGTCTCAGCTTGCTTCGTTTTGAAATCCACCAAATATTTAATGGTTGTCTTGAGTACTGCTTGTGATTGTGCTGTTTGCTTCCTCAACACGTCAACTTCATCTCTAAGTGCAGAAGAAGAATCTCTTTCTACCACTAGTTTAGCCTCTAGAGCATCAGCAGTTGGCAATTCATAATGCACGATTGGGCCGGTGCCACTGCTGTGGGGTGATACAACGTCCATGGGGACCTCGCTCTTTGATATTGGGCTAACCTGTTTTGCCATTAAAGTTCCAATTGGATTCAGAAAAGTTGAAGTTAGCAAAACATCTCAATCGGGAGTTATAACGACAAACCGCTTAAACAAACAAGGAATTAAAGAGTTTTAATTGGATGCTAAAAGGTAGTTATTAACATCATTGTAACCCATTGCAGCAGCAAAGCGATTAAACAAACAAGTAGATATTTAAGTTAAGGCAAAAGGTAATTCTTAATAGTAAGTATCAAACACATAGATAGGCGCAGTCTACAATATGATTAACGGTACGTGCCATTATGTAATCAGTAGCAAACTAAATTAAGCCAAAGAACGTAATTGAACAATTTTGCAATAAGTGGCTAACTAAAATTCCGAGAAGCGTGTAATCGAACTTACGCTAGTTCTTTGTACGGCACACTTCAACTTCTTTTTCGCTTACAAGGTTGTAATGCGAAGAAGTCCATGGCATCAATTGCTTGGATACGCAGTCCCAATACTTCTTTCTTCCCACACCGCATGGGTAAGTCGAATGGTTAATCTGGTAAGATGGTGCGTCCTTGATATGTTATATGAGGACGTGTAGTCGAACTAGTTGTAGCTAAACACATCACAATCGGCTTTTATCAGTATATTTCATGCGATTACTTTTGGCATATCGAGATCTAAGCAATCTATAATAGGATGAAAAGACTGGCATCCTTCACATTATTGGCGAACTCAGTTCATAGAAACAAGCAATTCAACCATTCTGTGGGTAAATCAAAAGCGCCACTGGAATACTTTTCACTATCCAAACATACACGCAAAAAGGGGCGACGCCACCATAGGGGCTAGTATGGGCGGCCGCCTCAGGTGGCTGGAAAGTGTGCACCTAGTTTGAGTCGTCTAGGTTGGCCCATGCTAGTTTGTTCTTCCCAACGCACGAGCATGCAATTTAAAAATGAAGAAAAATGTTTCAATATGGATGGGCCAATAACATAAGTGTAAGGCAGGCCCTATAGCAGGCTCGCGGCCCAAACGAGCGCCTCCCATATCAATCGACAGCAGGAAAAATCCCAATTCATTCGCTCCAGCCTCCGATGCAGTTCGCTCCTAACCTCGTCGCCGCTGGACAGACCGACACAGCACTTCCTCGCGCCCTCGTTGGAGGGCGGTCACCGGGCTTCAAGCGAACAGAAGGACAAGAAGATGAAGATCCAACCCTGGGTGTAGCCTGCGTGGGAGGCAGCGGCGGCAGCACGGGCATGGCATCGAGCTTGCGCAAACGGACAGTCACAGCTTGCAAGAGTAGCATGCGCAACGAGCAGGTACATCACATCCCTGATTATATCTAATTCAACTCTTCATTTTCTGGCCAATAGTTAAACCTGACGGTGTTGTAAAACTGCTTGTATGTAGGGAATCTATGAGAAAATGAAACCAATTTCTACTTATTTTATAACTCCCCCAATCAATACTGAATCGACCGAATCAGATGTATCTAATCAAGTTTCCGGTGCAAACATACAAGATCATGTTCTTGAGCACAAGTGTCTAATGAACAGATCGCTAATGAAGGATTTGATGCAAACATTTTACATGCTCCGGTGATGAACATATAGTGTCTAATGAGGGATCTAATGCAAGCATTTTGCAAGCTCATTGAAGGATTTAGTGTCTAATGATGATCTACTATGTTGAGAGAGGCAGATTTGCGTGCATTGATGACAAGCAAATTATAGTGCATTTTCATAGCTTGAGGAAACGTCGAGGCCATCTACCAGAAAGTCATCGTATCATGACAACATAGCATAAATACTTTTCTAATATGTTGTTTGAAACTATTGGCATACTTGTGCAGGATAGATATATTGATATGCAGTTTGCGCACTGGTTATACGTGCAATTACACTTCGATATTTTCAGCCGTGAGAACGAATAATTCAAGAAGGTACAGACCATGTTTGTAGTCCTTGTACACCATGTTGCATTTTGTGTTTTTGGTGCTTGCATCATTTAGTGTTTATAATCTGAACTACTTTGGATCATTAGCTGGTTTTCAAAGTGCATGTAGCTTCACATTTCTCAAGTTATGTTGATTTCCAGTGCAAGTGCCTTCAGATTTTTAAGTTAAATGTTCGCCTCGTAACTTGAATTCGTGGATCATACACTGCACACAAATCATACACGCGGGCAAGTAAGAACTAAATGAAATCCAGGGAATTACGCTAGCTCGTTATATGTGCTCATCGCAGCTCTGCTTGCGCTTGGGATGTTCCATGTACAAGTCCATGTTACCACTTGCTTGGATGTGCATGCCTTGTGCTCCTTGCATCCCCCTCTGCATTTTTGACACGGTGAATGGTTGATCAAATAAGAGGAATCGACCTTGATGTTGTACCAGAGGACAGATACTCACAAGGTTATACGGGTGTGCAAGATGTGTACCAGATCCCGTAGCACCGTCATGCTTCTCTAAAAAATGGATTTGCTTGTTTCAGATGATATCTCCAGAAGAAATAAGAGTTAAAGTCAGAGTTGCATAGGTGTGTAAGCTAAGAGAGCAGTGAAAGGATATCCAAACATCGTCGGAACAAAGGCACAAGGGAGTGATGTGTGGATACCTAGTTCGGGCGGCGTTTGGGCATGCTCGCCTAGCTAGAGTGCGGGTCACTTGAGCCGTTGAGGGTGATGCGCGCGTTGGCTGGCAGCGCGCGGATGCAGATCTTGAGTGGCAGCGAGCGCTTCTAATCACGATGGGCAGACCGTTGGTGAAGCTCCAACGGCCTCGGGGGGCGGAGGTGTGACGATGTGCTCGGTGAAGTAGCCCCGGTGAGCTGGGAGACGGCGTCGGTGAAGCGCACATGATGCGGTGGAACTCGGTGTCTATGAGGCACGTCGGTTGCGGCGGCCGACGTTGTCGGTGGACCACCCGGTGCGGTGGACGAGGGCATAGATGAGGTAGCTCCGGTGCGGTGGTGAAGCGCGACCATCGTCTTCGTCGTCGTCGTCCGGCACAGAGGTGGGGAACGGTGGGGAAAGAGACGAGATGAGGGGCGATTCGAGGGTTGGCGGCGGATTTGGGATTTGAGCAATCTGGGCGCGGAAGGGGACGGTGGAGAATAGAGATTTTGCAGGGCTGGAATTGGGGCCGCCAGATATTTCAATCCGAAACATGGAAGCGCGAACTTATATTGTCGTCGTCCTTTTTTTGGGGGGAGGGGGGGGGGTGGGTGGCTGGGTGCTACGCGTCCGTCCGACACACGCGACCACCTCGACAGGACTATGCTTCGGTGCCTTAAGGCACCTGCCTTTGTGTCCATGACATGTGGGGCCAACAAATGGCTGACCCACATGTCAGTGACCCAAAGGCAGTTGCCTTTAAGGCACCAAAGTAGTGTCCACCCCGACACGACCCTGGTCTGCCTGGTGCGCCTACATTTGAGAATGCAAACGAATCTTCTTTCATTTGCAAACGAATCTGTATGTATTACCATGCCCGTGTTTTCCTTGCAATAATTAGTCATTCGAAACGAGATACTCCATCCGTTCGCTTTTGTAAGTCGTTTCAGACAACTTAAAATGAACTGTTTTGCACATTGTCTGAAATGTCTTCAAGGTCTTATAAAAGTGAACAGAGGGAGTACTATAAATTAATTAATGAGGAGTTATTTGAAAAAATCAAGACGGTTCCCACGCTAACGTGGATTAGAGTGTGTGTCACATAATTAGTTATTTGAACTAGAGTGTGTGTCACGTAGTAACTATTTGAATTAGAGTGTGTGTCACGTAGCGATCTCCAATTCTAACGTGGATTTCGCATTTCACTGTATCCACGCTACTTTTTTAATACAAATTCATATGTATATGATGAACACCATGGTAGTGAGAAAACTTTTCGATGGATTCAAACATATGACCTACAAAATAGCACAACAAACTGAGTCAATGTCAACTTTTCGGAACTTAGTATGGCATGAATTCGAAATAATTACCCGTATGCCTGGTCCTCGGTTCAAATCTTACAGTGTACACCGAATTGAAACATCGATATTAAGTCTCGTACTATGTACATTCAAATGTTGTTTTAGCCCCCCATGTCGGTCAATCTTCCTCTCCTAACCACCTTAGGAAGCTATCGGTTTCCAACACACGTTCATTCTTTCTCTCCATGTTTCGATCTCTAAGTCTCTCAACTACACAACCCCTTTTTCCAATCTGTTACCAAATGTATTTACCTCACACACCCGCCATTGCACCCCATGCCGAGCTCTCTCTCTCCCCCCTCTCCCTCTCACCCTCTCGCTAAATACATGCATTGCCTATCTAGCCCCAACCTCTCGTGCGCACGCACGCACGTTGTATATCTAGGTCACTCCTCGAGACTGTCTCTCACTCTTTCTTTCGCATGGCGAGCCACACTCGCTCAAACTCGCTCTCTTTATCTGAGTCTCGTTTAACCTCGTTTTCTTTCACACACAAACGATATATCTCCCTGTTCGGGCCTCGATCGACACACTCTATACTCTCTCACGCAGATTGTCTATCTAGGTCAGTCCATCCAAGCCGCCGCCACTCTTTCGACCTCATGGTGGGCCACGCTCACTCAATCTCTCTCTCTCTCTCTCTCTCTCTCCGTATGTCTCGATTGACCTCGCTCTTTCTCGGACAAAAA
This sequence comes from Aegilops bicornis, assembly GCA_021605145.1. Classification (NCBI taxonomy): domain Eukaryota; kingdom Viridiplantae; phylum Streptophyta; class Magnoliopsida; order Poales; family Poaceae; genus Aegilops; species Aegilops bicornis. The sequence continues at coordinate 466,039,906 of CM038671.1, forward strand.
CGATATATCACCATGTTTGAGCCCAATTCAACCTATTCACATTGTATACTCTCTCACGCACATCGTCTATCTAGGTCACTCTCTCCAACCCGTCTCACTCTTTCGATCGCACGGCGACCCTATGTGATCGGTTGACCTTGCTTCCTCCCACGCACAAAATATATCTACACGTGCGTGATCGGATCATCTCTCAAGCTCTATCTTACAGCCCTCACCCTTGCCAAAAAGCTCAATCGGACAATATCTCTCGAGCATATATATTTGTTCAATGAATGTCGGACCACACTCTCTTTGTCTCTCTATCTATATGTCTCTCGATTGACCTCGCTTTCTCACCGTATCTTCCACGCGTTGAAGATACTACCTCTCCATACCTCGCAGCCGGAGCTATTTAGATTATGAGGGCACTCCAACCTTGGATTAATTTGTGTAGGCATTTATTCCGGTTGGTTTAGATTATATTTTCGTAGCATTCGGCCCACAACTACTCCAAACACCGTTGCAACCCATGCAACTCCCCTAGTTGATTTCCCTCTGGCTCGGTCATCGCTCTCTCGCACGTCCTTTCTCGCCTTCAACGTCGCACCATGGTATTATTAAAAAAACTATGTTGTTCTCTTTAATTAATATAAATAAGCTACAAAACTACACACCGATAGTCCACTTGGAATGGAACAAATTTCGACCCACAAATTAAAGTGCTACAAACAACACACCGAGGGGCCCACATGTCATGAAACAAATTTGGACCCATATACAAATTAAAAAATAAAGGACGAGGATCGAACATGCGACCGGGCCTTCAAGCCGCACGTCAATAGGCAACATACGTAGAATAGGAATGTTTGTTGTACCCCCTTTGTTCACATAATGTTTTTATATTACCACAGCCTAATTAATGGATAACATGTAATATTATTTTTAGTACTATTCGCCTTCACTTACTGGTGGGTTACATTTGTGATCTATCTCTCTCTCCTCACCATCTGCGTTTAGGCCTTGCGGGCAAACAGGAAGAACTCGCGGGCGATGTTGTCGTTGACCATATCTGGACGCGTTCACAAGTCACGGCACCAGTTTCACGTACTACCAGCACTAGTCAGTGTGTACGTGCAATGCACGTTAATTCGGAAGTATATTAAGTGCATGCGGATATTAACTACTAGGATATTATTTGCGTGTTGCCATGTGATTAGCCTTATTTTTGGCATGAAATTAACTGCACGCTAAACGTATTGAGCGCTCGACATTGAAGCAGTCTAGGTCGTTGGATGACAAGGAATACATGTGGCTTGATGATGTTTTTTATTTAATTTGATACGGCTCTAGCAGAACATTCAATCGATCAAACCATACATTTCGTTCATTCTGACTCCGACTTTAAATTATACGACGATCGATATAAAATAAACGGAAATGATAAACGTTCGGATTTTAAGCATGGCAATCCGAACGTTTTTCATGGCAAATTTAGATTATGCGGCGGCGGCGGGGGCGTCTCGCGGTGGGAAGCGGCTCCTCCGCCGTGCTTTATGTGTCGTCGGGCCACTGACCGATGGTGACGGCGGCGTCTTGCACCATTGTTGACATACTCCTGGACGTTGGCCTAGCTTCAAGGAAGGCCAAAATGTTCTGGACTTTGGAGCGAAGTCAATCCGGGCGGAGGAGGCGACCGTTGGTGCAAGGAAGCGGTTGACGGCGGCCATCCATGCCGCCGAGGGGGCACCGCACCACCAGCGAGACATCTTGTTATCAGCGGCGTCGGAGACATTCGTGTGCACGGGCACCGGCTTTCGTAGCGCCGCGTCGGTCTGCCAGCGCAGGCGCATGCACTGGCAGGTGCACGGGCACCGGCACGGGCGTGCGCGTTAGTGCACGCGCAGGCGCATGCGCTGGCAGGTGCACGGGTGCGTGAAAGTCGGCGGGGACCTCGTGGAACCCCGTGGGATCAAGCTCGGCGACAATGTGGGGCTCCCAGTCCATCAATGCCACGGGGATGGTATTTGGAGCGGTCGAGGCAACGGGAGCGGAGCAGGAGCGAGGAGACGGCGCGACGTCTTCCCGCAAGGCCAATTCAAGCTCGTCCCAAAGCGCCTTATGTTCTTGAGACTCCGGCTGGGTGTCTTCCTCAGGAAACTGGAACACTAAGAGTAGACCATCATGATGCGGCATGGCATACGTTTAGGTCAGGCTAGTTGGAGGTAGACGGTAGGAGAATCAGAGAGGAAGAGAGAGGATTGTAGCGATACCGGGTACTGCGGGGTTGATTTTAAACTGCGGCACCGGCGACATTAAAAGTGGGAACAGTTGAGACGATGGTGGGCGGCGGAGCCTGGTCAAAGGGCTCGCCTCCCGTGAGCCTGCACAGCGGTCTGCTCGCACGCCTCACGTCGACTCACACGCTTGCTCGGACGGCACCTGCCGATGAGAAGTGGGGACTCATGGCGGCACGTAAATGCCCACGGTTTCAATAGTGAAAGGTTCGCCTTAACGTGACAGATCTTTGTTCCAAAATACCTTGGCTCTTCATTTGTGCAACTTGTCATAAGCAGCTTGTCTCAAATTGAAGATAAAACTTCCGAAGTAATATTTGTGCCATATCACGTGACCATGCTTAGTTTCAAGAATTTATGCTCACTTTTGGATTTTCTAAAATGTAAGATCCAGGATTCGAAACAATATCATAATCTGCATCATGCAATAAATTTTCAAGCCGTACATTTGTCCTGTTGTATTTCTTAAGAAAGGATTTGGTCAAACATTTTGCTTAGTTAGACTTCAGATAAGTTATATATGCAGAGTAAAAGGATAATCCCTACGTACCAGTGCATTGCCTGATATATTAATTCAAGTACTAGGCACGAACAAACGGGCTCAATTCTGTGCTCATCCTGGTGTAGTAGTAGTAGTACTAGGCAATGCAGCCACCGATTGGTTGTGCACCCCCCACCCCTCCTCCACGGGAGAATATCATGTGCCCCCATACCTTAGATGCTATATGCCGATACGAGTTGCTTGGAGCTTGTAGATCTGAGATATAGCAGCTCACATGATGTGTCTTACTATTTTTGCAGGAAACCTTGATGAGTTTGACTATTGCACACAATTTGTACAAAAACTACTTAGATGCCCTTTGATACCATATCCAACAACCTCGAAGCTCGTATCACCGTAGCATCTAAGATGAAGGAGGACATCATATTCTCCTGTATGTAAGAATATCATCTGCTACCACACCTTAGATGCCTTGGTGATACAAGCTCTTCGGAGGCGTTGGATTTGTGACCCAACACCTCCTCGGTGGTTCGAATGGTTTTTTGCAGAAAAGCCCCAAAAGAGTTCGATCACTGCTTACAAGCACAAAGACTGCTCAGATGCCATTGGATCTCAGATCAAACGACCTCCAAAAGCTCGTATCACCGTAGCATCCAAGCTGCGATAACACCTTATGTTTTCTCGCACTGGAGAGTATGAGGTGCTCCCGCACCATAGATTCTATGGTGATACGAGTTCACTGAGATCTAACGGCCCATGAGGAGGTTTGAATGTTTTTGCAATATACGGCTGATAGAGTTTGGGAAATGCGCAGAAAGTACAAGTACAACGCATGTGCCATCTGATCACTGATCATATGACCTAGATGCCCATATCACCGTAGCGGGTAATTAAGCTACGGGGAGCACCTAATATGAGCACCGGGGAGCCGTTGGATCGAAGATGCAGCGGCACACACGAGGCCTGAATGTTTTATTTGCAAAAAAACCTTTGGAGAGTTTGGAAATTGCACATAATTACAAATACTACTCCAAGCCATTGGATCTCACTTCCAACGGTGTAAAACCGTATCACCATAGTATCTAAGCTGCCGGTGGATGTGATATTCTATGTCATTGTCATTTTGTTCAGAACTTGCAAAATACGTGTAACTCGTGCCGTTACTTGTCTAATCACAGAAAGTTTTTTTTTTTCAAAAAAACCATCCTACACTGAAATATCGGAACAACACACGGGGGTCCCACTTGTCATTAATCAAATTTGGACCTAAATCTAACAAATCTGAAAGACGAGATTCGAACTGGCAACCTGGACTAAAAAGCATAAGTCGATAGCCTGAAAAAATGAACGGTTTTTGGCTTTGTCCCATAACTTGATTTTATACAGTACTTGCGTTGAGTAGAGTAGAGGGAGTGCCTCGTCAAGACGTGCATGACCGTTGTCTCACTTACTAGTGGGTTCCAGGTCTGCAATCTCAATCTCTCTTCTCTCCATCGTCTAACCTTTGCACAGGCACACACGAAGAGCGGCGCTAGCTTGCCGTGGTGTTATTACAACTAAAAAAAGCTTGGAAAATAGAAGAATCGCCTAGAACAAGAGACGTTGTGGCTGGTCGAGACGGAGCTAACCACATCTATCCTCCGTGGCATGTTTGCATGATGAAGCTGTGTGGCTAGTGAGGTGTTTTCGACCGACTGGCTGGGTCCCGAGGTCGAACCATAGGTACTACATCTGATACAGTATATTTTTACACACACATTTTTCCTCCATGCCGAGACGTGGCACACCCTACCGCGCGGTTTCGGGGTCCTCCCGGGTGGTGCACGCATATCACGTGGGACGCCCTACCGCGCGTTTTCTGGGTCCTCCTCGGTCATAGTGCCGAAGCAAGTAAATGAGTCGTCAAATCATGAAAGACCACCTTTCCCGCCGAGTACATCAGTGAAGCACGGTGGCTAGATAGTTGGGCTAGTTCGACCGATTAGCTAGGCCGCCGCCACATTTGTTTTTTCACCTCTTTTTTATCTACTTGCCGGCAGGTAAATTTAAATATCCACCGCGGCGCTGCTCTTGTGTTTGGGTGCGACATGATTTTTAATTTTTTGATTGACGGGAGCACGCGCGGCAGGATTTTTAATTTTTTGATTGATGGGAGCAGGCGCGGCAGCAATTAGTCATGATGACTCCGCCTGTAAAAACCCACTACTCCCTGATGTGAGAAGTCGTCGACTGGTGTTTTACCGTGGTGAAAACCAAAAGATTCCCCGCTCCCTCCGCCTTCCCGTAGATTGCATTGCCTTTCAGCCGTTTCGCCCCCTTTGCTTCCTCTCCCCATTGCTTCTACTGGTGCCATGGCGGCGCGATCGATCACGGAGTCCGAGGTGAGGCACCCGACCAGAGCTCCATGCCAAGGATGCGGAGCTCAGGACCAAGGACGTGGAGCTCCGTGAGCTCAAGGAGGAGAGGAGTGCCATGCTCCTCCGTTATGTGCGGGAGTTCATGGAGCTTCAAAAGCGGCAGGCGTCCACCACAAAGATGCTCGAGGCGTCGGCGGCGTTGCTGCAGAAAGCGGGAGATACGATAGGCTGTCAGGGGAGCCGGCTGGAGCGCGAGCCGGCCGATCGTGACGAGGTCCAGGATCGCCTCAGCCACTTGGTGAACCAAGTTGCCACACACGTGTTGCGGCTTCGCGATGCCTACAGTCGTGACAGCGCGACGATGCCGGCCGTCGGGCTAAACCCGTTCGACCACACGGTCGACTTCAACGAGCTACGGCTTCCTGACCTGGTCTCCTTCTTCACCTATATCTCCGAGGAGCTGAGCCGTCTCCGCGCGATGGTGGGGGCTGAGCTGGACAAGGAGGGGTTGCGGGTTGCCGTCGCCGTTGTCGGGCGAATCCTTTCAGGGCTCCGTCACCGGAATCCATTCGTGCCATTGGACGCCGTCTTTGACGAGCTGGCTCCCGTCGACCGGGATCGGGCTCTGCCGCGGTTGCACCCTGCATCACCAACGTTATGCGCCTCGAGAAGCAGAGGGACTTCGGTGGTGTTTAGGCGCCTCTGCATGGGCATGTCCATGTCTCGGCGCAACATGACCGTTGGATCAAACTCGAAAGTGCAGATCGATCCTTTGTAGTACAAAGCGTGTGGGTGTGTTTGGTTGCATTCTCATCTCAATATAGTTGTGTCCTCTTCGTGTATTTTTGTCAACCTACTAGTGTGGACTCATGCACCCTTCATGCAGTCTGCCAAACACCCAAAAGTGGGTCGAGAAGGGAACTTTTGCTCCCATCCGTGCACCCTTCATACACCCCTGCCTAACACTATTCGTGCTTCATATGGTTCATGTTTCATGGAGTCTTGTAGCACCGTACTCTCCGTCTTATTTGTGGACCTAGTTCTGTTAACATTGATCTCACCGTTCATTCTCGACCGGACAGTCGAAAAAGCAGTACTATGTTACATATAGGAGTAGTTGACATGCGCACAACATCATTTGTTATCGTCATATCTTACTACACTAGCAACAAGATTGTGTAGTAATCTTGACGTATGAACCATCGCACATGCCTAGTAGTAGGAGCACTGTATGTTCAAGTGGCTGCCATGTTTCGCACTCCTCCGACGTAAGAGTGGAAGCGCTTGCTTTGTAATCATTTTTTTCTTCGTAAAAACAGTGGACACGCTTCTACCGTATGGATCCTCCTCCACCATGCACTAAATTACTCACTTTCGCCGACGTGTGGGACAGCCAGCACCTGGGTCCACCAACCATGCACTAAATTACTCCGTAGTAGAGTGACGGTAGACTACCCCAATCGAACCGCCGCAGTAATGCCCAATGAGCCGTCAAATCACAAAACCCCCTCATTTCCAACAGTAAGTTGGACGGAAGAAGCAACCATCATTTCACTCTTCTCTCTCAACTTCCTCTCTTGAAGAAAACCCCCACTCGCTTCGCTTCTCCCTTATCTCGTTCCTCCTTTCACTCTTCTCTCTCAGCTTCCTCTCTTGGATGGATGGCGGAGCACCGGCCGACGTGATGTCTATGGCTCTGGCCAAAACCGTCGAGGCTTATGGTACGAAGAAGCGCAAGCACCCCGCCGAGACTACCGCAGACAAGCTCAAAGCCATCGCCCTGTCCAAGCCCCCCTCTCCGGGATCCCTCATTAAGCAAGTCCAGGTAATGTCTCTTGTTGACGATCTTTTTCTCGATCTTGATCGTGTTTTTTCATCTAACATGCCGTACTAGTACTGGTAGTACACCTTTCTGGGTGATCTTGCATGTGATTTTAGTGTGCCAAATGACGGTTCTAAATTCCTCTTTTGACCAAAACATGCGAGAGGTTGACACTGATTTCTTATAGATTACTTTCAACTACTCCCTCTGTTCCAAATTTCATGCCTTATATTTGTCTAGATACGGATGTATCTAATACTAAAATGTGACTTGATACATCCGTATCTAGACAAATCTAAGACAAGAATTTTGGGACGGAGGGAGTACTTTATGAACATCAGTGCTACCTTTTAAGAGGGTATATTTGCCTCAAGAACTTGTGTAATGGATATTGCATGTAATCCCTCCGCTCTCATGCCTTTGAAGACATGTTCTAGTGTCTTTGTTCACTCATTTCGTATGTATATGTAGTCATATATGGAGTATAATATCGAAAATCATCTTATATTTCTGAACGGAGGTAGTAATAAAATATGGTTTCTGTTTGAATTAGAACCAGGTCCGTGGTGGAGATGAAGTTCTCAAAGTCATGCCGTGTGAACTGGAAGACCTGATGATGAGTTCTACTGCTGAACTATCCAGCTGCTGTGTCCTTGTCGCCACATGTCCTGAACTAGTGGTTTCCTGTAGCATTGTTGTCAGGTGTGTTCTCGAGGCTGTACTTGACCACAACAATTTCCTGGTTGTGCCTTCGATTACGAAGGGTGTGGTTCTTGTAAAGCTTCCCAACAAATCTGATGCGGCCTGTCTTCATCATCATGTTTATGAGTGGAAAGACCACTCTGTTAGGTTCTCCAAGGTTGACAAGATGGTGATGGTGCATGTAGACATCACACACAAAGTCCATGGCCTAGTCAGTACTGCAGGGTTCATCCCGTAGGTCAGTGGAAACAAATAGTCTGCAGAGTTTAGTTAGTGCAACTTTGCTTGTCTGTAGTAAGTACTATTGTTCAGTACTTGATTTGTGTTTGTGAACCCTGTATTGTTTATTAGTACTGTCGCTTTTGGTGTGTGGTCAGTCCTGAGAACGGTCTATGTTAATGTCTGTCCACTCAGTTCAGTTTGTATATTTTTAAGTATCCAGATCATATTTTTTGTGAGGACGGTTTATCAATTATGGTTACACTCCAATATCTGTATGCATTGCAGGGTTTATCGCACCCACCAGGATTTCCAGTCCCATGGATGTTTGGTCCATATGATTTGTCACGACCTTTGGACCGTCCTGCTTGTGGGAGTAGGCGGGCCCCCTGCATGCCACGCGTAGTTGGACGATCAATCTTCTGTTTAGTACTTCAACATAGTGATTTCCTGGTAAGGATTCACTCGTGTCACATCAAGTAAATCTTATTGATTTACCGTCTAAATCTTATTGATTTAATGTCATGTTTTCTTTCTTTTCCTGCAATTTTACGATGCAGGTTTTGCCATGTGACATTCATCACGTAATAAACCGTTTGGTTTGCTCTCGATGGCTATTTTTGCAGGTTTCACTTCTTATGTCATGTCGATACTTGAAGGCACTGTCCATCACTTATATTATCGGAAAAAATTGGATCGACCGTTGTTTGAGTACAAGCTGAATCCCTATGATGAACTGCAGTTTGGTTTTACAAAAACGCCACAATTAGTCCTTCTCGCGTTTAAAAGAAATGACGAAAAAACTGGATCACTGTCACGGATCCTAGTCAAATTAGAAAGCTGATCATAGCAGACCAGACACGATCGCCGCTGTCTCGCACAGATCGAGCACCGGCAGTTGCTCTAGCAGCGACAATGGCAGTTCGATTCGATCCGGTGAGGATTGGGCACCAACCGCGTCGTGGATCACCGATCTCCGGAGGATCGGGCATCGACACCGCACCGCTCGACACCGGCACCAGCTCTACAAGGAGCACCATCTTGGCAAAGCAGCGGCTTCGCACTTGCACCAACACTTGCACTTGCATCTGCTCGCCCGTGCAATTGCACCGCAATCGACTGGGCTGCAGTTTGCACTTCATATACCAAAGTCCTTACAAAAACCGACATGTCCACCTTCTTGGTAAGCATTGGCCTCCCAAGTGCTTCGTTGTTTTTTCTTTCCATGTTGTTTCACATGATTCACTGTGTTGATCTAACTGTTTGGGTATGTCTTCTTGTTTGCAAACAGATAATTACTAGAGCAACGAGGGAGTCGTTCAACAATCCGGGCGACCATGCCAAGTTTCTCTTACCATGCGCAGCCTTGGTGTGAATGAACCTGCTCAATATACCGTAAGTACAAAGGATGGTCGCATGATGATTGATGCTAAAGGATGGTCAAGGTTCAAATCTAAATCATATCTTGCAGTAGGGGATGATGTCAAAATCGAACTTTCTCGACAAGGAGAGCTGGTCCAAATCAACTTTGAAATTCTTCAGTAGCAGCACGCAACTGTCGAACTGATCTATCCTCCGAGAGATTTTGATGTAGAAATATGGCATGGTGAAACAAGTGTCATGTGTGTATAATTAGTACGACAGTATTATTATCACATGGTATGTCATTGATAGAATTGCAACTCTGATTGCTGGTTAGGAACTTTCGTTCGATTTCATTCCAACAGCTGCCATGCTTTATTCAATTTTGTGTATTCGCCTTGCGACATCATCTAAAACCAGCGCCGTACCAATCTCTTGCAATATGAAAAGCGCCGAGGTAGAACACATGGGCCCCCAAACATGGAGGGTCGGCCTGCGGCCCAAAGTCCAGAACCTTGAGCCTATCTGAGTATTATATTCTTAGCTTAACCCCCATAAAAAAGCTGAACCCCCATAATGCCCGTGCGTTGCAGAGGGAGTATATTTCTCGGCAAGGTGAGCCTGTGATATAAAAGATTTGTATATTTCTTTACAGAGGGAGTATCTCTCTGTCAAAAAATGTATTTATGTGTAACTAGTTACTCCTGTCTTTCTACTTCCTTTCGCTGATATGTGGGGCAACCGGCAACGGGGTCCATGTGCCATATGCACAAATTAGACTACACAACTTCAGGGTAGACACACCCCGGTCGTGGCGCCTTGATAATGCCCAATGAGCCGTAAAATCACAACCCCCTTTCCAAATTTTTAGCGAAGCTGGACGGACGAAGCGGCAATATTTCACTAGGCCTGAATCCCCTTCTCCCTCGTCTGCTTGTTCAGAGAAAACCCCCTCTCGGCGATTGCATAGGGTTTTCTCATGGAGAACCAGGTACAAATTCTTCATCCATCCCCGATAAATCCAAGTCCCTTGGTCACAGGTAATCCTTGGATGGCAGCCGCCGCCGTTGATGCATTTTTCTTCCTACTGAATCTTGTGTGTTTCATTTGCAGTGCCCAAAGTGCGAGTACCCTACAGGTTTCTGCGCCCTCGGTGAGATGCCACACTTGTTCCTTCTCATCCTAACACAGCATTTTGAAATGCGCACAGTATGTTCCTAGAATCCTCTTTTCTATCCGGGAGGGTGGGGTTTTTTTGAACATGCTATGTTCTCAAATTATTTTTCCTGCAGTGTATTATTTGCTCTGCCAGAACACATGTACTCAAGATGCTCGGCCTTGCAATAACTGAATACACTAGTTTAATGGTCATAGTGAAGACAAGCCATGGATATAAGTTCCGAGTTGGGTTCATGAACCAAGAAGATCGCTGCTTTTTTATGGCCGAACTTGGATAAACTTTTTCAAGTGTTACAGACTGAAAGTTGGCGCACGAATGTTGATGGAAATAGCAGAACTTGGTCTCATCTTCACTGTGATCTTCCACCCCGATGTCATTCCAATTGTTCATCCATGTTAGTTTTGTATCTGGTTCTTGCTTGTTGCCTAGATTACTTCTTAATCCACCTATTCTGTCTAACTAATCACAATTTAACTTTATAAGTAGCAACGAATCTCTCATGAAGATGCTACTTCTAAGTAATATTTTCTTATAATTGGTGGCACGTGTAGGTTTTTTCAGAGTTAAGCAGTCTGCTCGTTTGTTACTCTGTAATAACTCATTTGTTACTAATGGCACTGAAGTTGATCGGTCGACATCCACAAGTTCCTACATTTTATTGATCGTCTTGAGGTCCTTGTGAGGCGTTTCAATGGTGGAAGGCCACGTGGGATATGTGTGCCACTGCTGCACTCGTTGAACAGGTCCAACTGTGTCGAGAAACTTATGGTACGAGCTGTTTTCTGTTATATATGTTGTTCATAAACTATTGCTTATACACAGTTTTACAGCTGTGATCTTCTTGAAACAGGAACTGCCGAGTTCTATTGTTCTTATCTGAGATGCGACCATGGTCAGGTCAGACTCTTGGCGCTTGGTCTCAACATGATGTTTATGTCGACCTACTCAATTCCCCTTGGAGGTAAAAAGATACTTATTCATGGGTGGGCTCAAATAATGAAGGCCCGCCCATCTTGGAGAATAGGACAGAAGATTATGTTCATGCTTTTCCATGGCTCTAAAGCGAATATCCTGTTTATTGACCATGTTGCAAGATGAAGCCGCTTTCAGAAGGTTGTGGATGCGCGGGGTGGCGCCTGGGCCTTGTGGGAGGCTGACTTGTGGGCCTACTAAGTTGACTGGGATGGAGGCGTTTGTCAACTTTAGTCAATATATGAACGATTCTAGCTCTAGTGACCGTACGATGTCCATCCAACGGCCGTAGTGCTTCTTCAACCTCTGGTCTTCTTGCTCCAGCCGCCCAAAGCAGCGCCAGACGTGCCGCCTGCTCCTGCCCCCCGTGGCCGGTTGTGATGCCGCGGAGGCCTCATCGCCCCCTACTACTCCCACCGCTGGCCAGGCCCTGCGGCGACGGCAGCCTCACACCACAGCCGAACCAGTGAACCCTCGTACTCCTCTCCGCGCGGGCTTCCACTACCGCATCTTCCCCGGCTCCGCGTCGTCCCCTTCCTAGGCCTCGCCGTCGTCCACCGCCGTGCTGCTCTCCGCGCGGCGTGGTCAATGTGGTCAAGGAACGACTTCCATCGGAAGAGTACTGTACGTCGAGAGGCTGACAGCTGGGTCCACGGCCATAGCCCAGTTTTTTTGTGATTAGCCAAGTAAGTCACTTTGTCAGGCCTGTTGGGCTGCAAATCTTTCAAGACGAGGAGAGCTTTCATTCTGGTGGCGAGAAAATGGCCCATCAAGAATGAGAAATGGGCTGTACATTTTTAAAACACATCAAACCGGCAATTAGTTTCAAATATCTTTTTTTTCATTTCGAGATTTTAAATTACATTAATTTTCATGCGTGGAGAATTTGTTGGATTTTATATTGATATACATTTATTTTTCAAATCAGTTTGAATGTGAGTCAAAATTTCGGGATTAAAAATAGTTCGGACCGCACCGAAATATGCAAAATTTCGTATAATTTTTTAACCGTGGACACAATATGGGTTGTAATGCTAACAAAAAAGAATATGGGCTCCAAAAAAACCTTAATAATTAGCAAATGGGCTGTAAATTATTAGAAATAATGGCAGATGGGCTGTATGCTGTTTTCCACAAATTTGAGGCTTTCCTAATAAAAGGTTGACGACAAGCGTTGATCGTTGGATGGCCATCCAACGGCCGTCGTCTTCTTCAATCTCTGCTCTTCCTACTCCAATTTGCTCAAACAAGCGCCCGGTGGACTGCCTGCTCCCTCCTCCCATGACGGCTGTCTTTGCCACAGCCTAACCGCCCACCGTACTCCCATCGCTGGCCTAGCCATCCCTCTACTCATCCACACCTGTTGTTATTCTTCGGCGACAGCAGACAAACCAGTAAACCCTCGTACAGTTGTACTCCCCTCCGCGTGGGAAACAACTGCCAGGTCTTCCTAGGCCTCGCCGTCGTCCACCGCCCTGGTGCTCTCGGTGCGGCCTGGTCAACGTGGTCAATGACCGACATGCATCTGAAGTGGATCAGACGTGGAGAGGCCGGCAATTTGGGTCCACGGCCGCACGCAAGGAAATGCCTCCTTATTAAGCGCAAAATAATGATTCCTCCACCTGACAACAGGGACCCACCGAAAGGGCCTCTGTATTTCGCGAAAAAAAACATTACCGCCGCTGACAGCTCGGACCCACCAGCTATATCTTCGCATGCAAGGAAGTGCCTCCTTATTACACACACAAAAATGAATACTCCCCCTGTTAGCTGGGACCCAGTATAGTGGCAGGCTGACTTGTGGGCCTACTAAGTTGACGGGGACGGAGGGCTTTGTCAACTTAGTCAATATGCACGATTCTAGCTCCAGTGACCGTCAATGTCCATCCAACGGCCGTAGTGCTTCTTCAACCTCTGGTCTTCTTGCTCCAGCCGCCCAAACCAGCGCCCGGTCGTGCCTCGTGCTCCACGAATCCCGTGGCCGGCTGCGATCTGGCGGAGGCCTCACCGCCCCTACTACTCCCACCGCTGGCAGGCCATACCTCTACTCACCCACACCCCTGTTATTCTGCGGCGACGGCAGCCTCACACCGCAGCCGAACCGGTGAACCCTCGTACTCCTCTGGCGTGGGCACCACTGCTGCGTCTTCCCGGCTCGCGTTGTCCCTTCCTAGGCCTCATTGCCGTCCACCGCCCTGGTGCTCTCGGCACGGCGTGGTCAACATGGTCAAGGAACGGCTTCCATCGGACGTGGACTGTACGTGGAGAGGCTGACAGCTGGGTCCACGGCCGCAGCAAGGAAGTGCCTCCTTATTACGTGCAAAATAATTATTCCTCCACCTGACAGCGGGGACCCACCGGATGGGCCACCGTATTTCGTGAAAAAAACGTTTGCCCCTTACTGTTGGGACCCACCAGCTACATCTTCGCACGCAAGGAAGTGCGTCCGGGCAAAAAAACGATTCGCCCCCGTGACTGCTGGGACCCACCAGCTACATATTCGCAGACAAGGAAGTGCCTGACAGTCGGGACCCACCTGGTCGAAGCGTATGTAGGTTGTCATTCTGGTCACGAACGTGTACGTACATATATACTGGTGGATGTAGAGGCGCGCACGTGTCGTAGTAGAGGCGCGTATGTGTCGTAGTAGCGGCGCGCACGTAGCATGTACACGTACGTACATCGGCCAGGGTGCAAGAAAGAAAATATGGCCATGTATGTGTTCATACGGGCGGGGTCATGAACGCCTACTCGCGCATACGTACGGCGAGGGCTCGTGTACATGGCTGGGTCGGAACGGAGAAACAGCGTCGTCATCGTGTTCATGGGGAGGCAACGGAATGCGTCGTGTTCATCGGGTGGCAACAGAACGCGTGGGAGCCAACCGGCTGGGTCGGAACGGAATGCGTGGTCGTGTTCATCGGCGAGGCTTGGGCCGGAACAGCGATGGAAACGAGGCTGGCGTACCGCACAACGGAGGAAACGGACCTCCCACGTTCAAACAGGGTCCCGTTGATCGAGGGGTCTGGCGCATCGCAAAAGCGGAGGAAACGGGCCTCCCTACGGTCGAAACGAGGTCCTGTTGATCGGGAGGGCGTGGCGTGCCGCCAAAGCAGACGAAACGAACCTCCCTACGGTCGAAACGGGGTCCTGTTGATCGGGAGGGTGTGGCGTGCCGCCAAAAGCAGACGAAATGGACTTGTGTTGGGCGCTATGGTCAAAAGCAGGGGTCCTGTTCATCGGGGAGGGTGTGGCGTGCCGCAAAAGCAGGACTCCACGGGATACTGTTCATCTCCACCGTCGACCTCCTCCGGCCTCCACGGGCTACCGTCGACCTCCTCCAGCCTCCACGAGCTCCTGTTCATCCAGCCTCCACCGCGCGCTACTCCACCGGCTACTGTTCAACCACCCCTCCACGGGCACCCCTCCACCGTCTACTGTTCATCCAGCCCTCCACACCACGGGGTCATGTTCAACCACCCCTCCACGGGCACCCCTCCATCGTCTACTATTCATCAAGCACTCCACACCACGGGGTCCTGTTCAACCACCCCTCCATGGGCACCCCTCCACCGTCTACTGTTCATCCAGCCCTCCGCCACACCACGGGGTCCTGTTCATCCAGAGGCAACGCCACCGCTCACTGTTCCTCCACCCCCCCCGGCAACGCTCACTGTTCATCCTGCAGGCAGCATCGATCGGCTTGATTAGCAGATGGCGAAGAATCGCTCGATCGGGTTCGATTAACGACCATCGATCAACGGCTCGGGTTCGATGAACGCGTAGCCTGTAGTGCAATCGCCGGGTTCGATTAGAGCCCAACGCCTCGCTTCGGGTTCGATTAGAGCCAACGCCTTGCACACGCAGCGTCGTGTATGAGAAAGCGATGCATCGCCGCCCCGACCTCCCACCGTAACCGGCAACTCCCCGAAATTTTCCTCGCCCTCGATTCTACCACGGTTTTTTTCCGTCATGGACGGCCCAAATAATGTCATGCAGCTGCGTCTCCGGCCCGCCCAGGACGAAAAGCCCATTTTCTGTCATGATTTTTTATCATAGAAGTAGGAGCCCACCACATCTATGATGATACCGGGTTTTGTCACAATTATCGTCATAGAAGTGTCATATGTATGACAGAAAAAAAATTCGTTCGGCCCAAAATGTCACGGATGTGTCTTTTTTTGTAGTGTTGGAAGGCCCTGCAGGTGGAGTGCGGTGACTCAGCGGGAGCCCCCGATGAGGCGGACTGACGAGGCAGCTTCGATTCGGAGACAAGCGGAGCTTCCAAGTCCGATACGAAGGTTGGTTTCGATTCAGAGACGAGGTCGCAAAGGCGGCCCGGAACAGGGTCGAGCAGAGGAGGCCCGCAGGTGACTCGCGACTCGTGGCGGCTCGCAGGCGACTCACGACTCATGGTGGCTCAGTGCGTCATGACGGCTCACAGCAAGGCTCGGTAGCGGCGGGTCGACACCGGCCAGCGCGGAGGCAGCTGCACGGGCACACGGGTGTGGCCGGCTTGGAGTCAGGTGCTGGTGGAGGCGAGCGGATACGGCCTGCTGACTTAAGACGGCCGGCGGAGGTAGCGGGCTGGCCACGATGGAAAACGGCAGCTCAGAGGTGGTGTCGCGCGGTGGGAGGACGGCTCAAGACGAGGCCGGGCGTGGCTCGGTGTTGACCCGTCGTAGAGGAGGCGGCTCGACGGCGGTTTGAACGCCGCGGGCGACTCGTCAATAGAGCAGAATCCGGGTCGTGGTCTCCGGTGATCTGACTCGTACTAGCAGCAATTGATAGTTGATAATTTAGTATGGGCTAATTGACTAGCTCGGTCTCCATACAGACGGTTTGAAGATCCTGATGGATTTGATGTGTGCGTTGCAGCGGTGTTGCTTCTGATTATCCAGCAGTCATCATCATCTAACTTGTGAACAATAGTCAATAGTCATATATGATTTCCTTGGGAGCAAACGAACAACTCGGTGGAACAACTAGTGTCTTCGCAGCGATGTGCGATAGCAGTAGTGGAAATTGATCTTCTCTCGGATTTGACTAGCAAAGGCGGCGGCTCATGGCGCAACCCTAAATTTTTTCTTCAACTTCAATCTCATGGGTTTGTGAAATCTTCATCTGAAAAATTGCAAACTCCTCAATCCCTGGGGAGATCCCTCCAAGAACTCATCACCACCGTGTGCTGGCCCCACGGTGGGCGCCAATTGTCGTGGATTTGTCACGGCAGGTGTCCTAGTGAGAGGACTTAATCATGACGCCAACGCATCTATGAGGTAGCTTCAGAGGGGTTGATCGGAATCGAGAGACGCAACACAAGACAAGGGTTTAGACAGCTTCTGGCTCTGGGAAACATCATCCGGTAACAACCCTACATGCTGTTTGTGGCTAGGTCTCATTATGCTCATGAGGATATGATACGTCTCCGTCGTCTCTACTTTTCCAAACACTTTTGCCCTTGTTTTGGACTCTAACTTGCATGATTTGAATGGAACTAACCCGGACTGACGCTTTTTTCAGCAGAATTGCCATGCTGTTATTTATGTGCAGAAACAAAAGTTCTCGGAATGACCTGAAACTTCACAGAGATTATTTTTGGAAAATATAAAAATACTGGCAAAAGAATCAAGGCCAGGGGGCCCACACCCTTTCCACGAGGGTGGGGCGTGCGCGCCCCTGCCTCGTGGGCTCCCTGGAGCTCCACCGACCTCAACTCCAACTCCATATATTCGTGTTCGGGGAGAAAAAAATCAGAGAGAAGGATTCATCGCGTTTTACGATACGGAGCAGCCGCCAAGCCCTAATCTCTCTCGGGAGGGCTGATCTGGAGTCCGTTCGGGGCTCCGGAGAGGGGAATCCGTCGCCATCGTCATCATCATCCATCCTCCATCACCAATTTCATGATGCTCACCGCCGTGCGTGAGTTATTCCATAAATGAGGCTTGCTGGGCGGTGATGGGTTGAATGAGATTTATCATGTAATCGAGTTAGTTTTGTTAGGGTTTGATCCCTAGTATCCACGATGTTCTGAGATTGATGTTGCTATGACTTTGCTATGCTTAATGCTTGTCACTAGGGCCCGAGTGCCATGATTTCAGATCTGAACCTATTATGTTTTCATGAATATATGTGAGTTCTTGATCCTATCTTGCAAGTCTATAGTCACTTACTATGTGTTATGATCCGGCAACCCCGAAGTGACAATAATCGGGACCACTCCCGGTGATGAACGTAGTTTGAGGAGTTCATGTATACACTATGCTATTAAAAGGAGGCCTTAATATCCCTTAGTTTCCAATAGGACCCCGCTGCCATGGGAGGGTAGGAAAAAAGATGCCATGCAAGTTCTTTTCCATAAGCATGTATGACTATATTCGGAATACATGCCTACATTACATTGATAAATTGGAGCTAGTTCTGTGTCACCCTATGTTATGACTGTTACATGATGAACCGCATCCGGCATAATTCTCTATCACTAATCCAATGCCTACGAGCTTTTCACATACTGTTCTTCGCTTATTTACTTTTCCGTTGCTACTGTTACAATCACTAAAAAACCCAAAAATATTACTTTTGCTATCGTTACCGTTACTTCCATACTACTTTGCTACTAAATACTTTGCTGCAGATACAAGTTATCCAGGTGTGGTTGAATTGAGAACTCAACTGCTAATACTTGAGAATATTCTTTGGCTACCCTTGTGTCGAATCAACAAATTTGGGTTGAATACTCTACCCTCGAAAACTGTTGGCGATCCCCTATACTTGTGGGTTATCAAGACTATTTTTTGGCGCCGTTGCCGGGGAGCATAGCTCTATTCTTTGAGTCACTTGGGATTTATATTTGCTGGTCACTATGAAGAACTTGAAAGACAAGAAAAAAAATTATCCCTCAACTACGAGGGGAGGTAAGGAACTGCCATCTAGCTCTACACTTGATTCACCTTCTGTTTTGAGTAAGCTTGCGACACCTAAACCTGCTTCTGCTATTTATTCTGATATGTCGCATGTTATTGATGATGCCACTTCTGCTATGCATGATACTTATGATGAAACTACTTCTATGCTTGATACTACTGTGCCACTTGGTGAATTTCTTGGTGAACAACTTGCTAGGGCCAGAGAGAACGAAATTATTGAAACTGATAATATTGATGAAAGTGATGATGAAGATTATCCCCCTAAATATGAATTTCCTGTTGTTCCTAAGGGCTATGTTATGGATGAAGAAACTGCTAGAGTGTCACAGCCCTAGAGCTTGCTTGTAACTAGTGGCATTGCATCCATGCATCATGTTTAATTTTCATGAAATTTGAAATGGGGATGACAAACCTTAGCACTAAATGAAATGCATTTAGGATCAAAATAAAAATATTTTCAATGAACCCAGAATGCCCTTTAGAAAAATTCATTATTTTTGATGAAGGTGAAAACCTCTGCCAAACATAATGCACTTATATTTTAGGCCACTCTGGATTTTTAAATTAACTCATATTGTATTTGAATTGGGGCCTTTAAATGCTATATATATTTTAGATGCTCCAAAAATGTTGGAAATTGTTAAGGGTCCCTGAAATAATTCAGAAAGGACCCATAACTGTTCCCATGATTTTATGAAATGGTTTGGTATTATTACTAAATCAAAACAAATAGCAAAAACTAGAAAAACCGAACATAATTTAAAAAGAACAGGAAAGGACAGAAACCTTACCTGTCCAGCCCAACCAGCCCAGCTCCTGTTTGCCCACCACCACCGTCTGCTCCTCGTCGCCTTCCTCCTCGCGCCCGGTGGGCGGCGCGTGCCCAGCAGCGTGGCCACACGCCGCCACCTCCTCCTGCTGGCTGCCTCCTCCTCCCCCTGGACGTCTCCTGCAGCGCCACGCCACCCCCTCAGACCCCTCTCACTCTCTCCCGTGCTTCTTCCCTCCTCTGCTCTCTTTCCCTCTTGCGCCCGTGCGCAACCACCGCCGCCGCTCGTCGTTGGCGCGACCACCGCCGTCCCCTCGTCCCATGACCATGTCCAGCAGCTCCGAAATCGAGCACCCCATCCCCACGCCGAAGGAAATGAGGCGGAGGGCTCTGCTTCGTCGCCATCGACCCGTCTTCAACCTCGGGACACCGGAGATCGTCATCGCCGTTCCGTCGCCTCTGAGCCGTCCCCGAGCGCGCTGAGCCTCCCTACGACATCACCGTGAGCCCCTGAGCTTTTCCCCTCACCTCCCCCTCTCGCTAGCTTCCTCTAGCCACCGCCCCCACGAGCTCCCGAGGCCGCCGTCCGCCATGGCCGACCTCCTGCTCACCGCTGAGCTTACCACGCCCAGCTGTGTTGTCCACCGTGCTCCTAGGGCCCCCTAGATGCGGCCTAGCTACCTGGTTCCCTCGAGGGCGAGCCGTAGCCCTGCGCTCGTGCACCACCGAGCTCCGGCCACCACACTTGTTGCTGTTGCCGTTGCTACGGGCCGCCCTAGCAACCACTGCTTACCTTTGCTTTCGTCTTGAGACGAGCACGGGCCAGCGTGACGCCCTCCGCCGCGCTTTTGGTGGCCGGAGGAGTGATCCCGGAGCCCTCCGCCATCCCTGGCCTCGCCGGCGGCAAGCCGCGGGTCAACTCCGGCGGGGTTGAGCCCGTTTGACCGGGGTTTGACTTTTCCCTGACCCACTGACGTGTGGGCCCAGGCCCCCTGTTTAATTAGTACCAAGTTAAGTTAGTGTTAACTAACTTAGTTAAGTAGATAGGACACTGACATGCGGGCCCAGGCTCTAATTAAAATTAGGTTAGTTAACTGTGTCACTGACGTGTGGACCCCACACGTCAGATTTGACCTGGACCGAGTCATTGACCTGCTGACAGCACTGTGAGGTCATGCTGACGCATTAATTCCTTTCTGGAATTTAAATAAATCTTAAATGATTTATTATTTTCAGAAAATACCCTAAACTTCTAAAAATCATAGAAATTAAACCGTAACTCCAAATGAATTAAATTATATATGAAAAATGATCAGAAAAATCCAATCTATCCATCTGTACCACTTTCATGCATGATTGAACAAGGTAACCTCACTGAATAGGATGAATCATGATTAGGGCAATTTATGAACTAGCATTTGGAGTTGGAGTTTCACCTTGTTTAAATTCCACTTCAATTAACTTGGCTTACTGCTGCATTAGGTCAATTCAGTTCCTTAACATGACATGTCATTCATTTATTTGTGCATTGCATTGATTGTGTTTCTTCTTGTTTGTCGGTGGTTGTTCCCTCTCAATAGACGTGGTTCCGACGATGAGTTCGATGACACCAATGAAGAACTATATTATCTTCAGAAGTGCCAGGCAAGCAAAACCCCCTTGTTCATTCCGATACCATCCCACTCTCTCACTCCTGCTCTCTTTTACTGCATTAGGACCACAACGATTCATCTATTACTTGCTGCGGTAGCTGAACCCCTTTATCCTCTTGCATGACCTGTCATTCCACGATAATTAGATGAAACCCACTAGCATGAGTAGGAGTTGTTTGAGCCTGTTGTGCCTACTCATTCATGCTTGCTTGTCATGCACTGCTCGCTTAGATTTGAGTCAGTCGACTCATCGGGGATGAATCGGAGGTGTGTGAACATGTCCTCACTGTGTAAGCTACGTGTGTGAACACGATTTGGTAAAGGTAGCGGTGAGAGGCCATGTAGGAGTACATGGTGGGTTGTTTCATTGAAGCCGTCCTCAGGAACTGAGTTCTGTGTTTGTGATCCATGAAACCGTTACTACCACACATTGGGATCCTTAATTGACTCTATCGGCTTCTTAACCACCCTTGTCCTCTGTCCAGGAGTTGCAACTAGTTTCTGGTCTTTGTAGGATATGTGTTGGAGGCCGTGCGTAGCGCTGACACTAGGGGTGGGCTATGATGCGGTAGATACACCGTGGCCCGGTGTACGGATTCGCCCGTTTGGTGTCTCGGGAACCCTGCACACATCGTTCGGGGCCGTTAGTGGAAACCTCGGCGGACTCCTGCGGATGGAACCCGAATAGGCGATAAACCTGGACTAGGGACTTGAGTGTTTAGGTAGGCCGTGGCCGACACCGACGTTGGGCTTCCGCTGAAGGTTGCAGTACATGTCGTGTAAACGACGGTAAGTGGTGAGAGCGTGAGTGAACAAGTACACCACTGCACGTTTAATATGATCAATTCGAATAGAAGTGTCCGCGAAAAACGACATAAGGCTTGCCTATATCAGTTAATAGACAAGAGAAAGTGGATACTCTAAAATGCGCAAGATAAGCGTGAGTGCTATGGACGGCGTTCTCGCAGGGAGACGGGAGCGGATCCATAGTGGTGTATCGATATGGTGAATATGTGGACTCGTGTGCGCCACCTCAAAAGAGTTACTTGCAGTCGTAGTTCAGGATACCCACCGAGTCAAAGCTGGCTTGCTGCAGTCAAACTCCACCACCCCCTTTGTTGATAATGATGCATATGTAGATAGTTCTGATGTAAGTCTTGCTGAAATGCGTTTGTACTCACGTTTGCTTATTTTATGTTTTGCGAGAGACTTGATCTCGCTAGTAGTTCCAGCGTGGACTTGACGTTTTGCTTGTTACCTCAGCTACGATCGTGTGCCCTCCGCAGGATCTGGTAGATAGTCCGGCTTCTCAGCCCTTTTCAGTTGTA
The DNA here is from genome assembly GCA_021605145.1 of Aegilops bicornis. Lineage (NCBI taxonomy): Eukaryota > Viridiplantae > Streptophyta > Magnoliopsida > Poales > Poaceae > Aegilops > Aegilops bicornis. The sequence goes on from CM038671.1 coordinate 466,061,970, forward strand.
GATGTCTGTACTCAGACATGTTTAGCTTCCGCTTGTGCTTTGACTTGTATGCTGTGAGTGTTGGGTCATGAGACCCATGTTTGTAATATCTCGCTCCTCGGAGCCTAATGAATAAATATTTGAGTCGTAGAGTTATGTTGTGATGCCATGTTGTATTTACACATATTGAGCATATTGTGTGTATGTTTGAAATGCTTGGTATGTGTGGGCTCCGACAATCTAGTTGTTTATCCTTGGCAGCCTCTCATATGGGGAAATGTAGTCTAGTGCTTCCTGAGCGATAGTAGTCCGCTACAGCCCGGTTCACCGGAGTCCTGCTAGCCCAGCACTACTGCTTTGGACACTTGACTGGCGGGCATGTGTTTCACTTTGTTCCTATGTCTGTCCCCTCGGGGAAATGTCACGCGGTGATATCCGGAGTCCTGCCTAGCACCTTTCTGACCGGGTTACCGGAGTCCTGTTAGCCAGTGCTATAGCCCGGATTAAATACGTTGATGACCGACATGCTCGATGTGATTCATGTATGCATGTCCCCATGGGTTAGTGCCGCTTTGGGTTCACGACTAGCCATGTCGGCCCGGGTTCTCTGTCATATGGATGCTAGCGACACTATCATATATGTGAGCCAAAAGGCGCAAACGGTCCTGGGCCATGGTAAGGCGACCCCCGTGGGAATACCGTGCGTGAGGCCACAAAGTGATATGAGGTGTTACCGGCTAGATTGATGTGATTTGGAATCGGGGTCCTGACAGCGTTGGTATCGAGCTTTGTTGCTGTGGGATTACCAAGCCAAACTGGTCGAAGTTGTGTCTAGAAATGCTTTAGTTATATAAGGTAATTGACTGTGGAAGGGAACGTAAGGCTCTTTTTACTCCTTATACCTCATGGCCTTCTAATCTGAGTCATCCTCTTCTCTTCTACGGGGTTTAAGAACTAGGCTTCTCATCTTTCTATCAGGATGACGTGTTACTAATCCATAGACTTTTAAGATTGTTGGTTTCAAGCCTCAGTTCAGTTCCTACTATTTCTATATGTTAACTGTTGATTTCGGAACCTTGATATGATGTTGTTGACTGGCTATGCCACCATTTTGCATGATGTCTCAAATCTTTTTGAGCATTTACAGCCGTTATGCTGTCCGAGTCATCACAGGTTTCTAATACAATCTGAAGCATTTGCAAAATCCCTTCCTCCCATTTTGATGTCCCTTTGGGCCAGATTAACCACACTAATCGGTGGGTTGAGGTACTCTGTTGCCTCGACATATATGTTGGAACTATTATTATGACCATAGGTGTCTTAGAGGATCATCTAGTAATCTCGCCATGCTTTATATTCCTAGTGTGATGATTCTGGCCATTATTCTTGAAAGCATCCTGTGATGTTATTAGTTAGTAGGCATTCTATTCCTGGGTTCTTGAACCCGAGATTCACCCTACTTACTTCATGTTGATAGTAATTGCTAGCTCCTTTAGGATATTAGTAACCTTGCAATAGTCCTCGAGGTCCGTGGTATTTCCTTCTTCCAAATACCATGAACCGCTTATGGCCAGTTCCTCGCTGAACCGAAGGATCACGATCGAGTACTCTTGAGGAGTTCTCCATTCATAATTGTGAATCTGCCGGTTCTACCCTTTTTCGCATGGGTTATCCGGAAGAAATGTTGAGCTTCGCTCGACATACTAATCTATGCATCCACAACTCGAGAAGTTATATGTTCCTCGAGTTGTTCCTCCTTAGTTGTATTACGACCCCGTCTGTCAATTGATAGTCATGAATAGTCGTGCATTCGTCATCGATGCCTATTATTCTTGTGGTCTGTCAAGCCATTCTATCCGGGAATGACTAGGAGAAACAAACTATAGTACCTTGTCCATTTCGAGGATTGGGTCAAAGTAGTTGTATCCCGCAGATCAAAATGTCAATTCAGCTTTGTTCTGTTCTACCTTGGAGTATTACCCCCTTTGTGTCAGAATTGTCATGAGAACTGCACCAACTCTCATGAATTCTTGACGTAGTGATACCTCTCACCATCATCATTCATTCCTCGGTCCTCGTGTTGTTGTAACCGGAATGCCGACAAGTGAATTGTGATGTGTGAAATCAATACTCCGAGCAACTCGTTGCTTGGTAGCTAATGCACAATATCCTCATTCTTAGCGTGTTGGTTATTAAATCATCATCCTAAGATTGATCGTGCTACATAGTCCTTATTTACGGTGCACACTTGATTGATGAGTTAGGATCTTGTCAAGTCCTCACTCATTTGATCATATCGTCTTGCCCTCAAAAGCAAGATTGATCTCGAGCTTAGTAACATACCGGTGGTTCGTGATTTTCCGAATATCTTCTCGGGAGTATCACCAGGTTGCCCCTGACTGTTATGTTGAGCTCGTGATCAAGTTGGTTTCTTGTAAATCACCCCTTCTCCAAGAATCTGTGTTGGATACCCTGAGCTAGTTGGTTAAGCTTAACAACAACACGGAGAGTTGGAAGATGAAAGCTTGCACGACTTAGTTCATCACTAAGGGATATCCTTGTGTGTGTGTGCTGAAGAAAGATGATATCTCCATTGATCGGTCCTCGTGCCCAGTTGTTGGACCTGTTGTCTTGCCAAAATTTTGACTTGAGTATGGGCTATCGTCAAGTCAAGTCAGAACAAATGATAGTCATAATGTTGTCTTACTCGTGGTTGATCCCTCGGGCATACACCATTATATCTTTTGGTCTGACCAATGCTATCACCGTGTTCACATGATGGTGGAAGTCCAGTGATATGGAAATTCCGATGAGTTGTTGTTGAGCCCATCGCCAGCATTGTGTCTCCCCCATGATTCATGTTGAACATCAACCTAGTGTTGAAAACTTTGTAAGCAATGCCTTCGTGATCCGTTCATGAAGCCTATGCTTGGATGAAAGAAGTGACTTCCTCTAATTCACATGCATTTGATGTAAGTTGTCGCCGTGGATCCGAGAAAGTTGTTTTTGCTTCCTGTGGAATCATCCCAAGTCAGTCACGCATGTGCGAAGTATTCTGTGGTTTGATAGACTGATCATCTTCATTCCATATGCAATTCCTAGCACACCAAGCCACTGATTGATTTGTTCAAGGAAAAGGAGTTGAGGTGCGAATACTAGTTCATGCACACGACTTCGATATCCTTGTTGATGGTGCCCCACCGAACTTCGGTAGTGTTGTATTATAAGACTACTACGTGGTCATGCTTATGCAGGACAGCGTGTTCACTTGTTTGTAGCAGAACCAGCTCATCTTTTGGAGCTTGCTATCATAGTTCATCCCCTGAGAGTGTCGCAACGTCATCTCGTCGATTTGTGTTGCAAACTTTATTCTCCAGGCATACTGTCTGGAATATTCCGTTACCGACCAGATCTGAATCTCAGGCAGATATGATGGTTGGGTCATTCCCAGTATTTGCATTTTGCTCCCAGCTTGCACCCGTCATTGTGTCAGTCTACCATGGGTCCCCTCCACCTCCGATGATAAGCAGAAATCATCCATTTCGTTGTCTTCGACAAGGTAGTCCATATCATCCATTCTAGCCCGGGTGTGTCGTTCTTCCGAACTCCTTCAAACGATCGTTTGTGAATTTGCCTTAGGTTGGTATAAGAGTTTCAATGATCTCTGAATCAAAAGTAATTATTTCTGCCACTTCAGGGAATAACCCTACGAGTCACCTCCTCTAGGGTTCCCCGTAATAGAATCGTGGTAAATATCTCCTCGCTACTTGAACCATCCGCCATCTTCTTAAGCGTGGAATAGCTGCCTACCGAATCGAACTTCACCATCCGTTACTTTCCATCCATCTTGATGTATGTTTTGTGTCCCAACTCGAGATGTTCCAACATCTCACTCCATGAGTTGATCCTGAGTGCTCGATCTTCGAGGAGATCAATTCTGTGGAGTTTCTTTACGTAAATAAATCGTGTTGGATGAAGTTCTCAAAGCAAGACGTCAAGATCAAGATGATGCAATGAATCAACATCCTCGAGAAAGACATCTGGATCGTGATGTTTGTGCTAGCTTGTGTCCTCTCTGTCTTCTTACCTCATGTCTTGAATCTCGGGACGAGATTCTTGTTTAGTGGGGGTGAGTTGTCACAGCCCTAGAACTTGCTTGTAACTAGTGGCATTGCATCCATGCATCATGTTTAATTTTCATGAAATTTGAAATGGGGATGACAAACCCTAGCACTAAATGAAATGCATTTAGGATCAAAATAAAAATATTTTCAATGAACCCAGAATGCCCTTTAGAAAAATTCATTATTTTCGATGAAGGTGAAAACCTTTGCCAAAAATAATGCACTTATTTTTTAGGCCACTCTGGATTTTTAAATTAACTCATATTGTATTTGAATTGGGGCCTTTAAATGCTATATATATTTTAGATGCTCCAAAAATGTTGGAAATTGTTAAGGGTCCCTGAAATAATTCAGAAAGCACCCATAATTGTTCCCATGATTTTATGAAATGGTTTGGTATTATTACTAAATCAAAACAAATAACAAAAACTAGAAAAACCGAACAGAATTTAAAAAGAACAGGAAAGGACAGAAACCTTACCTGTCCAGCCCAACCGGCCCAGCTCCTGTTTCGGCCCAGCCCACCACCGCCTGGCTCCATGTCGCCTTCCTCCTCGCGCCAGTGGGCAGGGGTGCGTGCCCGGCGCGCGTCGCCACACGCCGGCCACCTCCTCCCTGCCTGGCTGCCTCCTCCTCCCCTTGGACGTCTCCCGCAGCGCCACGCCACCCCCTCGGACCCCTCTCACTCTCTCCCGTGCTTCTTCCCTCCTCTGCTCTCTTTCCCTCTCGCGCCCGTGCGCAACCACCGCCGCCGCTCGTCGTTGGCGCGACCACCGCCGTCCCCTCGTCCCATGACCATGTCCAGCAGCTCCGAAATCGAGCACCCCATCCCCACGCCGAAGGAAATGAGCCGGAGGGCTCTGCCGTCGCCATCGACCCGTCTTCAACCTCGGGACACGGAGATCGTCATCACCGTTCCGTCGCCTCTGAGCCCGTCCCCAGCGCCTGTGCCTCCCTCGACATCACCGTGAGCCCCCAGGCTTTCCCTCACCTCCCCTCTTGCTAGCTTCCTCTAGCCACCGCCCCCACGAAGCTCCGAGGGCCGCCGTCCGCCATGGCCGACCTCCTGCTCACCGCTGAGCTTACCACGCCCGTTGTCTTGTCCATCGTGCTCCTAGGGCCCCTAGATGCGGCCCTAGCTACCTGGTTCCCTCGAGGCGAGCCGTAGCCCTGGCTCGTGCACCACCGAGCTCCGGCCACCACACTTGTCGCCGTTGCCGTCGCTTCACGGGCCGCCCTAGCCACCGCTGCTTGCCTTTGCCGTCTTGAGACGAGCACGGGCAACGCGTAGATGCCCTCACGCCCGCGCTTTTGGTGGCGGAGGAGCGATCCCGGCCTCCGCCATCCACAGCCTCGCCGGCGGCAAGCCGCAGGTCAACTCGGCGAGGTTGAGCCCGTTTGACGGGGTTTGACTTTTCCCTGACCCAGCGGCGTGTGGGCCCGGGCCCCTGTTTAATTAGTACCAAGTTAAGTTAGTGTTAACTAACTTAGTTAAGTAGATAGGACAACGACATGCGGGCCCGGGCTCTAATTAAAATTAGGTTAGTTAAGCTGTGTCAGCGGCGTGTGGACCCCACACGTCGATTTGACTGGACCGAGTCATTGACCTGCTGACAACCTTTGTGAGGTCATCTTGACGAATTAATTCCTTTACGGAATTTAAATAAATCTTAAATGATTTATTATTTTCGAAAATACCCTAAACTTCTAAAAATCATAGAAATTAAACCGTAACTCCAAATGAATTAAATTATATATGAAAAATGATCAGAAAATCCAATCTATCCATCTGTACCACTTTCATGCATGATTGAACAAGCTAACCTCACTGAATAGGATGAATCATGATTAGGGCAATTTATGAACTAGCATTTGGAGTTGGAGTTTAACCTTGTTTGAATTCCACTTCAATTAACTTGGCTTACTGCTGCATTAGGTCAATTCAGTTCCTTAACATGACATGTCATTCATTTACTTGTGCATTGCATTGATTGTGTTTCTTCTTGTTTGTCGGTGGTTGTTCCCTCTCGATAGACGTGGTTCCGACGATGAGTTCGATGACACCGATGAAGAACTATATTATCGTCAGAAGTGCCAGGCAAGCAAAACCCCCTTGTTCATTCCGATACCATCCCACTCTCTCACTCCTGCTCTCTTTTACTGCATTAGGACCACAACGATTCATCTATTACTTGCTGCGGTAGCTGAACCCCTTTATCCTCTGCATGACCTGTCATTCCACAGTAATTAGATGAAACCCACTAGCATGAGTAGAAGTTGTTTGAGCCCTGTTGTGCCTACTCATTCATGCTTGTTTGTCATGCCTGCTACTGCTTAGAGTTGAGTCAGGTCTGATTCATCGGGGATGAATCGGAGGTGTGTGAACATGTCCTCACGTGTGTAAGCTAAGTGTGTGAACACAATTTGGTAAAGGTAGCAGTGAGAGGCCATGTAGGAGTACATGGTGGTTTGTCTCATTGAAGCCGTCCTCGAGGCTGAGTTACGTGTTTGTGATCCATGAAAGCAGTTACTACCACACATTGGGATCCTTAATTGACTCTCTCGGCTTCTTAACCACCCTTGTTCTCTGTCCAGGAGTTGCAACTAGTTTCTGGTGTTTGTAGGATATGTGTTGGAGGCCGTGCGTAGCGCTGACCCTAGGGGTGGGCTATGATGCGGTAGATACACCGTGGCCCAGTGTACCGATTCGCCCGTTTGGTGTCTCGGGAACCCTGCACACATCGTTCGGGGCCGTTAGTGGAAACCTCGGCCAGACTCCCTGCGGATGGAACCCGAATAGGCGATAAACCTGGACTAGGGACTTGAGTGTTTAGGTAGGCCGTGGCGGACACCCACGTTGGGCTTCCGCTTGAAGGTTCTTGAGTACATGTCGTGTAAACGGCGGTAAGTGGTGAGCGTGTGTGAAGAAGTACACCCTGCAGGGGTAATATGATCTATTCGAATAGCCGTGTCCATGAAAAGGACTTCTGGGTTGCCTATATCAGTTCATAGACAAGAGAAAGTGGATACTCTAAAATGCGCAAGATAAGCGTGAGTGCTATGGATGGCGTTCTCGCAGGGAGACGGGAGCGGATCCATAGTGGTGTATTGATATGGTGAATATGTGGACTCGTGTGCACCACCTCAAAAGAGTTACTTGCGGTCGTAGTTCGGGATAGCCACCGAGTCAAAGCTGCCTTGCTGCGGTCAAACTCCACCACCCCTTTGTTGATAATGATGCATATGTAGATAGTTACGATGTAAGTCTTCTTTGAGTACGTTTGTACTCACGTTTGCTTATTTTATGTTTTGCAGAGAGACTTCAGTCTCGCTAGTAGTTCCGCGTGGACTTCGACGTTTAGCTTGTTACCTCAGCTACGATCTTGTGCCCTCGGCAGGATCTAGTAGATAGTCAGGCTTCTCAGCCTTTTTCATTTATAGATGTCTGTACTCAGACATGTTAAGCTTCCGCTTGTGCTTTGACTTGTATGCTCTGAGTGTTGGGTCATGAGACCCATGTTTGTAATATCTCGCTCCTCGGAGCCTAATGAATAAATACTTGAGTCGTAGAGTTATGTTGTGATGCCATGTTGTATTTACACATATCGAGCATATTGTGTGTATGTTTGAAATGCTCGGTATGTGTGGGATCTGACAATCTAGTTGTTTATCCTTGGCAGCCTCTCATATGGGGAAATGTAGTCTAGTGCTTCTGAGCGATAGTAGTCCGCTATAGCCCGGTTCACGGAGTCCTGCTAGCCCGGCACTACTGCTTTGGACACTTGATAGCGGCATGTGTTTCACTTCGTTCCTATGTCCGTCCCCTCGTGGAAATGTCAGCGGTGATATCCGAGTCCTGCCTAGCACTGCTACGGCCGGGTTACCGGAGTCCTGTTAGCCAGTGCTACAGCCGGATTCATACGTTGATGACCGACATGCTCGATGTGATTCATGTATGCCTGTCCCCATGGGTTAGTGCCGCTTTGGGTTCACGACTAGCCATGTCGGCCCGGGTTCTACATCATATGGATGCTAGCGACACTATCATATACGTGAGCCAAAAGGCGCAAACGGTCCCGGGCCATGGTAAGGCGACCCCCGTGGGAATACCGTGCGTGAGGCCGCAAAGTGATATGAGGTGTTACCGGCCAGATTGATGTGATTTGGAATCGGGGTCCTGACAGCGTTGGTATCGAGCTTTGTTGCTGTGGGATTACCAAGCCAAACTGGTCGAAGTTGTGTCTAGAAATGCTTTTTGTTATATAAGGGAATTGATTGTGGAAGGAGCGTAAGGCTCTTTTTACTCCTTATACCTCATGGCCTTCTAATCTGAGTCATCCTCTTCTCTTCTCACGGGGTTTAAGAACTAGGCTTCTCATCTTTCTATCGGGATGACGTGTTACTAATCCATAGACTTTTAAGATTGTTGGTTTCAAGCCTCGGTTCAGTTCCTACTATTTCTATATGTTAACCGTTGATTTCGAACCTTGATATGATGTTGTTGGTGGCTATGCCACCATTTTGCATGATGTCTCAAATCTTTTTGAGCATTTACAGCCGTTATGTTGTCCGAGTCATCCCAGGTTTCTAATACAATCTGAAGCATTTGCAAAATCCCTTCCTCCCATTTTGATGTCCCTTTGGGCCAAATTAACCACACTAATCGGTGGGTTGAGGTACTCTGTTGCCTCGACATATATATTGGAACTATTATTATGACCATAGGTGTCTTAGAGGATCACCTAGTAATCTCGCCATGCTTTATATTCCTAGTGTGATGATTCTGGCCATTATTCTTGAAAGCATCCCGTGATGTTATTAGTTAGTAGGCATTCTATTCCGGGGTTCTTGAACCCGAGATTCACCCTACTTACTTCATGTTGATAGTAATTGCTAGCTCCTTTAGGATATTAGTAACCTTGCAATAGTCCTCGAGGTCCGTGGTATTTCCTTCTTCCAAATACCATGAACCGCTTATGGCAGTTCCTCATTGAACCGAAGGATCACGGTCGAGTACTCTTGAGGAGTTCTCCATTCATAATTGTGAATCTACCAGTTCTACCCTTTTCCGCATGGGTTATCCGGAAGAAATGTTGAGCTTCGCTCGACATACTAATCTATGCATCCAAAACTCATAAAGTTATATGTTCCTCAAGTTGTTCCTCCTTAGTTGTATTCTGACCCCCGTCTGTCAATTGATAGTCAGGAATAGTCGTGCATTCGTCGTCGATGCCTATTATTCTAGTAGTCTGTCAAGCCATTCTATCCGGGAATGACTAGGAGAAACAAACTATAGTACCTTGTCCATTTCGAGGATTGGGTCAAAGTAGTTGTATCCCGCAGATCAAAATGTCAATTCAGCTTTGTTCTGTTCTACCTTGGAGTATTACCCCCTTTGTGTCAGAATTGTCATGAGAACTGCACCAACTCTCATGAATCAAGGTTATGATAAGAGAGACTTTGTTGCTAGGAAGCACGGTAAAGAATGAGAGCCACGGGTTCAGAAACCCATGCCTTTTCCTCCCAAACCATCCAAGAAAAAACATGATGGGGATTTTGAGCGATTTGCTGAAATGGTTAGACCTATCTTTTTGCGTATGCGATTAACTGATATGCTCAAAATGAATCCTTATGCTAAGTACATGAAAGAAATTGTTACTAATAAAAGAAAGATACCGGAAGCTGAAATTTTCACCATGCTTGCTAATTATACTTTTAAGGGTGGAATACCCAAGAAACTTGGAGATCCAGGACTACCCACTATACCATGCTCTATTAAAAGAAACTATGTTAAAACTGCTTTATGTGATCTTGAAGCCGGGGTTAGTGTTATGCCTCTCTTTTTATATCGTAGGCTTGATTTGAATAAGTTAACACCTACTGAAATATCTTTGCAAATGGCTGATAAATCAACTGCTATACCTATCGGTATTTGTGAGGATGTGCCTGTTGTGGTTGCAAACGTTACTATTTTAATGGACTTTGTTATTCTTGATATTCCCGAGGACGGTAGTATGTCTATTATTATTGGAAGACCCTTTTTGAATACTGCAGGGGCTGTTATTGATTGCAACAAAGGCAATGTCACTTTTCATGTTAATGGTAATGAGCATACTGATGCAGGTTTCCGAGGAAACAACCTCAAGTCCACAGTATCAATTCTATTGGAAAAATTCCATCGATTATTTTTGGAGGTTTTGAATTTCCTCTTCCTACTGTCAAGAAGAAATATGATAATTCTTATTATTGGGGACGTGCATATCCCCGTTGAGGTAACATAGTGTTATTCGAAATTTCTCCGGTTCCATGTTATTCGGAATGAGTTTGTTAACAAGACTTGATCAACCTTGTTAGTAGATTCCTTTTGATGGATGAAGTTAGAAATCACAACCTTATGTACCCTCCTTTTACTCTCTGTTATTTAGTTTAAATAAAGTAAAAATAGTATTTTCTGTCTATTTTCTGTATTATCCGTGTAATATAAAAATACCCTAAAAATAAAAGTTCTCCAAATGCTCTGAAATTTAAATATGATTTTTTCTAGAATATTTGAGAATATCTGGCACTAAGAACGCAGCAGGGGGAGCAATCACCTGTCCACGAGGGTCAAGGGCGCGCCCACCCATACAGGGCGCGCCCCCTGCCTCGTGGGCCCATGATGGCTCCCCTCCACTTATTCCTGCACCCACACACTCCTTCCTCCCAAAAAAATCACCAACCAGCTCAAGCACGAGTTCTAGCTCATTTTGCTGCGATTTTCGATCTCCTTGCTCAAAGCACCTCTCACGAAACTGCTTTTGGGGATTGTTCCTTGGTATGTGACTCCTCCATTGTCCAATTAGTTTATGTTCTAGTGCTTTATTCATTGCAAATTTGTGCTGCCTAGGTGAACATGTTCTTGAACTTGCATGTCAAATTTATATGGTTCCAAGTAGTTCTAATGCATGATATAGTCTCTAGGCACTTGTAGGAGTAGTTGCTATCAATTTTGTTGAGTTTGGTTCACTTTTATTTGAAGTTACTAAAAGTTTCCAAAATTTTCAGAAAATGATGAAGATATTTTTGAGGGGCTCTTCGAGTCGAAGCTCGAAGGATAAGCAAAGTGAAGAAGAAGAGAGGCCCAAATATAATCTGCCTCGTACCGCGGAGGTTCGGCCGTGTGAATGGCCTTGCGATAATTTCTTGAGAGCAGCCGGGATTTATGATGATTTTTATGAGTTGGCTGAGAATGCAGGCCTCACCGACTTCCTCCGCGACCAACGCGGACAGTATCTCTTACTCACCAATACCTTTGAGCAAAATTTTCATTTCCATTCTAGGAGGTCACCACCTACGGTGGACTTTTATTTATATGATGAGTATAACGAGATGACCCTTCGTGAGTTCTGTGAGGTTTGCAAGTTACCTTTTCCAGGTTTCACAGAGGAACCACATCATAACGATGTGGAGGGGTTTATTGATACAATTGTTGTAGGGGAACGAGGAAGGTTTCCGATGCACGATCACTAGCATACATTTTCCTATTCTACGTTACTTTGCTATATTTTCTAGTAGGTGCTTAATTGGTCGCGGAAACTGTGGAAACTTGAGTGTCCTTGATATTATTATTTTGTGCCACGCCTTGTTCCGTGATGACACATTTAGTATGGGCGCTATTGTTGCAAAGCGGTTAAATCTTAACCGTACTAAGGGCCCCATCTTGGGAGGCATCTTCGCCTCACGCCTCGCTGCATACTACAACATACCTATTAGGCATTATGAGAAGGAAGAAAAATTGTTTCCTACTGTTCTTCTAGATTACAAGAGTATGGTTGCACATGATTTTATTGTTAAGAATAGAAAAAAGGAGCTTAACTATAGGCTCTTATTTGATAAAAATCACCCTGAGACTATTACTTTGCCTGCTCCTTCCTTGTTTGATTTAACTGCATGCGAGTACCTTGTTCCGTTGGAGTCCGTTCACGCCTACCGGAACCCCACCTCAGCTACAGAGCCAGATCCGGAACCACAATTTGTTCCTCCATGCCAATCTGTTTACCAGTGGAATCCGGAGGAGATGGCCAGCCAGTGGCAACCTGGGGCTTCATCTCAGTATGACCCCAGCTACAACTTTGGATATCCGCCAGGCCAGCCATGGCCATAGACCAACTTAGGCCAAAAGCCTAAGCTTGGGGGAGTACGTATTTCTCACCGACATTACATTTATGTTCACACACTCATTGCTAGATGTCGGTGCTCATACTTTTTCACTGTAATATCCATGGTAGTTTATTTTCCTTTTTATGCTTTCTTCTTGTGGATTTGATGAACCTGAAGAAAAAAAATATTAGTAGTAGCTTTTAGCTAGTTTATTTTCTTGTTGTAGTAGTAACTAAAAAGAAAATCCAAAAAGATTTCCCATCCTTCTTTTGCTTGTTGGGAGCTTTCCCGTGTAAATAGTTTTATTTCTTTTCTTTTCTTTGGGGGTCGATAGGAGAAGACCATAATAAAATTGTTGAAGTGGCTCTTATATGCATTATTGTTGAATTAACCAAGATCCCATATTGCCTTGTCTTCTCTTGTTTATTGAATGCTCACAGATTCCAGCTTAGTCCAATGCACGTGCACTATTATTATTCACATCATTCGGTCGTGCAAGTGAAAGGCAATTATGACGATATATGATGGACTGATTGAGATGAGAGAAGCTGGTATGAACTCGACCTCTCTTGTTTTTCTAAATATGATTAGTTCATCATTCCTGATTCAGCCTATTATGAATAAACATGTTTGCAATGACAATTAGAGATTATAGTTGCTTATGCCATGCTTAATTAGCTAGGAGTTTATAATGGTTTACCTTGCGTGCCAACATGTTATTAAAATGGTTGTGATGTGGTATAGTAGGGTGGTATCCTCCTTTGAATGATTCAAGTGACTCGACTTGGCACATGTTCATGCATGTAGTTGAAACAAAATCAACATAGCCTTCATGATATTTATGTTCATGGTGGATTATATCCTACTCATGCTTGCACTCAATGTTTATTAATTTTAATGCATGTTCATGACTGTTGTAAGCCCTACGGTTGGTCGCTTCCCGGTCTTTTGCTAGCCTTCACTTGTACTAAGCGGAATACTGCTTGTGCATCCAATCTTAAACCCCAAAGTTATTCCATATGAGTCCACTATACCTTCCTATATGCGGTATCTACCTGCCGTTCCAAGTAAATTTGCATGTGCCAAACTCTAAACCTTCAAATGAAATTCTGTTTTGTATGCTCGAATAGCTCATGTATCAACTAGGGTTGTCCGTATCTTCCATGCTAGGGGGGTTATTCTCAAGAGGAGTGGACTCCGCTGCTCACTCACGAGAAAATGGCTAGTCACCGGGATGCCCAGTCCCATGCTTTATGCAAATCAAATCAAAATAATTGCAAACAAAACTCCCCCGGGACTGTTGTTAGTTGGAGGCACTCGTTGTTTCGAGCAAGCCATGGATTGATGCTTGTTGGTGGAGGGGGACTATAAACTTTACCATTCTGTTTGGGAACCGCCTATAATGTGTGTAGCATGGAAGATATCACCATCTCTTGGTTGTTATGTTGACAATGAAAGTATGCCGCTCAAAATATTATTTATCTCTATTTCAAAATGGAGCTCTGGCACCTCTACAAATCCCTGCTTCCCTCTGCGAAGGGTCTATCTATTTACTTTTATGTTGAGTCATCACCCTCTTATTAAAAAGCACCAGCTGGAGAGCAGCGCCTCCATTTGCATCCATTACTATTAATTTATATTGGGTATGACTGGATCTCTTTTACCATGAATTACAATATTTAGTCAGTCCTTGATATTTAAAGGTACTCCGCATTTATGTTTTGCGGTCTCGGAAAGGGCTAGCAAGATACCATCTTGTTATATCATATCATGATTGTTTTGAGAAAGTGTTGTCATCTGAGATTTATTATTATTGCTCGCTAGTTGATTATGCCATTGACATGAGTAAACATGAGACCTAAATGTTATTGTGAATATGGTTAGTCATAATCTTTGCTGAAAACTTGAATGGTGGCTATACATATTTACAGCAGCAAGAGCAAACAGAGTTTGTAAAAGTTTTTCTTTATCACTTTCAGTTTATCAACTGAATTGCTTGAGGACAAGCAAAGGTTTAAGCTTGGGGGAGTTGACACGTCTCCGTCGTATCTACTTTTCCAAACACTTTTGCCCTTGTTTTGGACTCTAACTTGCATGATTTGAATGGAACTAACCGGATGACGCTGTTTTTTGAGAATTGCCATGGTGTTATTTATGTGCGAAACAAAAGTTCTCGAATGACACGAAACTTCACGGAGATTATTTTTGGAAAATATAAAAAATCTTGGTGAAAGAATCAAGGCCGGGGGCCCACACCCTTTCCACGAGGGTGGGGCGTGCACCTTACAGGCGCGCCCACCTTGTGGGCCCCACTGGGCTCCACCGACCTCAACTCCAACTCCATATATTCGTGTTCGGGGAGAAAAAAATCAGAGAGAAGGATTCATCGCGTTTTACGATACGGAGCCGCCGCCAAGCCCTAATCTCTCTCGGTAGGGCTGATCTGGAGTCTGTTCGGGGCTCCGGAGAGGGGAATCCGTCGCCATTGTCATCATCAACCATCCTCCATCACCAATTTCATGCTGCTCACCGTCGTGCGTGAGTAAGTCCATCGTAAACTTGCTTTGGGCCGGTGATGGGTTGGATGAGATTTATCATGTAATCGAGTTAGTTTTGTTAGGGTTTGATCCCTAGTATCCACTATGTTCTGAGATTGATGTTGCAATGACTTTGCTATGCTTAATGCTTGTCACTAGGGCCCGAGTGCCATGATTTCAGATCTGAACCTATTATGTTTTCATGAATATAAGCGAGTTCTTGATCCTATCTTGCAAGTCTATAGTCACCTACTATGTGTTATGATCCGGCAACCCCGAAGTGACAATAATCGGGACCACTCCTGGTGATGACCATAGTTTGAGGAGTTCATGTATTCACTATGTGTTAATGCTTTGGTCCGGTACTCTATTAAAGGAGGCCTTAATATCCCTTAGTTTCCAATAGGACCCGCCTGCCACGGGAGGGTAGGACAAAATATGTCATGCAAGTTCTTTTCCATAAGCATGTATGACTATATTCGGAATACATGCCTACATTACATTGATGAATTGGAGCTAGTTCTGTGTCACCCTATGTTATGACTATTACATGACGAACCGCATCCGGCATAATTCTCCATCACAGATCCAATGCCTACGAGCTTTTCACATATTGTTCTTCGCTTATTTACTTTTCCGTTGCTACTGTTACAATCACTACGAAACCCAAAAATATTACTTTTGCTATCGTTACTGTTACTTCCATACTACTTTGCTACTAAATACTTTCTTTGCGAGATACTAAGTTATCCGGTGTGGTTGAATTGACAACTCAACTGCTAATACTTGAGAATATTCTTTGGCTCCCCTTGTGTCGAATCAATAAATTTGGGTTGAATACTCTACCCTCGAAAACTATTGTGATCCCCTATACTTGTGGGTTATCAGGATGTCACCGTATCTCCGGCTCTCCTAGTTGTGTCTAGCCTTAATGATTATTCAACTTGTCCCTCTTGAGGTGCCCTGCCCCTCCTTATATAAGTTTAAGGGGCGGGTTACATGTAGAGTCTAGCTCGGATTAAGACTTAAACTATTCTGACTTCTCTTCATGGGCTTCTCTCCATGGGCTTCTTAACATCTTGGGCTTCTTTAACGTTTTGGGCTTATTAACCCCAGGCGAGTCTGTTACAATCTGACTTACCATCCGACTTAAACATATGTGTTAACATCTACCGGCTTAAACATCTGGCTTAACATCTGTCGGCTTAAACATCTGGCTTAACATCTGTCGGCTTAAACATCTGGCTTAACATCTTCCGACTTAAACATCTGGCTTAACATCTGCCGGCTTATAATCTGCCGGGTCACCAATGAAACCCCAAGTCCCAGCCGGGTCATATCTCCGGCTGGGTTATACCGCAGGGTATATCCCCAACACATGCCTTCCTATGCGAGAGAGGGAGGTGCCCCATCCATGCGCGCAGGTCCTGAGGTGGTGCGCTGGAGACACCGCTCTCCTGAGGCTCTTGGCGGAGCAGCTGCTTCTTCTTCTTGGGGACATCCTCAGGAGGGTAGAGGGTGCCCTTATTTTCTAGGTCCTCAACCGCTACAGCCTGGTAGGGGCGCTCGAGAGAGCACACTGCATCCTTCTCCTCCCAGGCGATCGTGATGATGTCGCGGTTCCCTGGCATCTTGAGAACATTGTAACCATGATGAGTCACCGCCATGAACTTGACCAATGCTGGATATCCAAGGATGGCATTGTACGGAAGGCAGATGTGGGCGACGTCGAAGTCGATGAGCTCGGTGCGGTAGTTGTCGCGCTGGCCGAAGGTGAAAGGGAGGCGGATCTGCCCTATCGGGGTGGTGGAGCCGTCGGTCACTCCTGAGAAAGGGTTGGTGAGCTGCAGCTGATCATAGGGTACTTGAAGCCGGTCGAATGTCTCGATGGAAAGGACATTGAGCCCCGCACCGCCATCGATGAGGGTCTTGGTGACGAGGACGTTGCTGATGACGGGCGAGCAAAGCATCGGGAGGGCACCGGCAGTTGTCGCCAAGACGCGCAGGCTGGTCGGACGAGGTGAAGGTGATGGTGCACTTGGACCACCTGAGAGGACGCGTGGCCTCGAACCTGGGGAGGGCCGCGTTCACCTCACGGGCGAACTGCTTGAAGATGCGTTGAGAGGCTGGGGCCTGAGCGCCGCCCAGGATGCAGGTGATGGCATGAGGCTCCTGGAAGCCCCCAGCCCCCTCGTCCTAGTGGTGGTCGTCATTCCTTCTTGGTGGCGGTGGCAGCGCAGGGAGGTCGGCGTTGCCCTGAGGATGGTCCTCACGAGGCTGATCTCTCCAGGCGCCCTTGCAAGGCTGGCCCTGCCAGCGGTCCTCACGAGGTTGGTCGCTCCACTCCTGGCGGGGGCCGCTGTCGTCCCAGCGTCCTCCACTTCGACCTCCTCCATGGCCGTAGCCTCGATCGTTGCGCTCGCCATGACGACCGAGGTGCCCGTCACGGATGGCCCCAAGCTCTTGACAGTCATTGTTGTTGTGGTTGTGTACGTTGTGGAGCACGCAGAATGGACGGCTGCCCTTGGATGACAGTGGATGGTCGCAGTCGCGCTTCATCTCTAGTTCAGCCGTGAGCACGGCCGCCCCCTTGTGCTTCACGTCCTTGACCTTGGCCTTCTTGTCTTCTGGGTCGCCGCTGGGAGCTTGAGGAGGGAGAAGCGTCCTTCCTCAGCTCTCGCGCACTTCGTCGCCAAGTTGGACATCTCCAGAGCCGTGCATGGGTCCTCATGTATGGCGAGCTCCTCCTTCATCTTGACATCGCGGACGCCGTCAGAGAACGCTGATATGATGGCTTCGTCCGACACCTTAGGTATCTTGAGGCGAACACTGTTGAAGTGCTGGATGTACTTCTGCACGGTTTCCCCTGGTTGTTGCTTGATGCGCCACAGGTCACCCGCGGCAGGCGGGCGGTCGCGAGTGCCCAGGAAGTTGGCGAGGAAACGCTCTCGCATCTCGCCCCAGGAGGAGATCGATCCCACGGGTAGGTTTAGGAGCCACGAGCGTGCGCCATCCTTGAGAGCCATGGGAAACCAGTTCTCCATGACCTTCTCGTCACCATTGGCCGCCTTGATGCTCAGCTCGTAGAGCTGTAGGAACTCTGCAGGGTCAAGGGTGTCTTCATAGCGCGGAGGCAGGTCGGGCTTGAACTTCCCCGGCCAGACGATGCTGTGAAGCTCGGAGTGAAGGCTCGGCAGCCCCCGGTGGTCACGGGAGCCCGTCGTGGAGGTGGAGCCTCTTGGTGCTCGTGCGCCACCATTGCAGGCGGCGCGCGGTGCAGGGAGCGCTCGAGCGTCTTCTTGCGACCGCTGGACCTTCTGACAGCTTTCTTCTTCACGCGGGGCGCCCTGCACGGCGGGTCATGCTGTGGGGCCGCGTGTCTTGGTCCGAGGACGACGTCTTGACGGGGAGGTGGAGGAGGCGCTCCATGGGCTACTTCGCCTGCGGCAGGCGGCGAGCGAGGTAGTGAAAGGGACGATGCAGGCGAGCCCCCAGCTGCGCTGACAAGCTTGGCGATGCGGTCCAGCCAGTCTGAGTAGAAGTTGTTGACGGGGCGGTGATGACCCACAAGTATAGGGGATCTATCATAGTCCTTTTGATAAGTAAGAGTGTCGAACCCAACGAGGAGCAGAAGGAAATGATAAGCGGTTTTCAGCAAGGTATTCTCTGCAAGTAATGAAATAAGTGGTAACAGGTAGTTTTGTGATAAGATAAATTGTAACGAGCAACAAATAACAAGATTAAATAAAGTGCAGCAAGGTGGCCCAATCCTTTTTGTAGCAAACGACAAGCCTGGACAAACTCTTATAATAGGAAAAGCGCTCCCGAGGACACATGGGAATATCATCAAGCTAGTTTTCATCACGTTCATATGATTCGTTCGGTACTTTGATAATTTGATATGTGGGTAGAACGGTGCTCGGGTGCTGTTCTTACTTGAACAAGCATCCCACTTATGATTAACCTCTATTGCAAGCATCCGCAACTACAACAAAAGTATTAAGGTAAACCTAACCATAGCATGAAACATATGGATCCAAATCAGCCCCTTACGAAGCAACGCATAAACTAGGGTTTAAGCTCATCACTCTAGCAAGCCATCATCTACTTATTACTTCCCAATGCCTTCCTCTAGGCCCAAATAATGGTGAAGTGTTATGTAGTCGATGTTCACATAACACCACTAGAGGCTAGACAACATACATCTCATCAAAATATCGAACGAATACCAAATTCACATGACTACTAATAGCAAGATTTCTCCCTTGTCCTCGGGAACAATCGTAACTACTCACAAAGCATATTCATGTTCATAATCAGAGGGGTAATAATATGCATAAAGGATCTGAACATATGATCTTCCACCAAATAAACCAACTAGCATCAACTACAAGGAGTAATCAACACTACTAGCAACCTACTAGCACCAATCCCGGACTTGGAGACAAGAATTGGATACAAGAGATGAACTAGGGTTTGGAGATGAGATGGTGCTGGTGAAGATGTTGATGGAGATTGCCCTCTCCCGATGAGAGGAGCGTTGGTGATGATGATGACGGTGATTTCCCCCTCCCGGAGGGAAGTGTCCCCGGCAGAACAGCTCTGACGGAGCCCTAGATTGGTTCCGCCAAGGTTCCGCCTCGTGGCGGCGGAGTCTCGTCGCGAAAGGTTGCTTAATGTTGTTTTCTCATCGAAAGACTTCATATAGGAGAAGATGGGCGTCGGAGAGCCACCAGGGGGCCCACAAGGTAGGGGCGCGCCCGGCGCGCCCCACCTCGTGAGTGGTGTGGGCCCCTGGCCTTCATCTTTGGCGATGATTTTTCTTTATTTATTTTAAGATATTCCGTGGAGTTTTAGGACTTACGGAGTTCTTGTGAATAGGTCTCCAATATTTGCTCCTTTTCCAGCCCAGAATCCAGCTGCCGGCATTCTCCCTCTTCATGTAAACCTTGTAAAATAAGAGAGAATAGCCATAAGTATTGTGACATAATGTGAAATAACAGCCCATAATGCGATAATATATCGATATAAAAGCATGATGCAAAATGGACGTATCAACGCCCCCAAGCTTAGACCTCGCTTGTACTCAAGTGAAAAGCCGATAACAATAAATATGTCCTCATGTTTAGAGGTAGAGGCGTCGATAAAAATAAAATACGGACATGAAGGCATCATGATTGTTCTCATAACAGCAACACAAATAGATTTTGTCATATGATTACTTATGTTCAAGTGATGATCTTTTCACAATGCAAAGGTATGAATCAGAAACCTTATTGAGCACCAACAAATTATAACCTCAGTCATTGAAGCAATTGCAATTTATCATAACATCGGAAAGAGTCTATGTCAGAGCTTAAAAGCAAGTCCACATACTCAACTACCACTTAGTCCTTCATAATTGCTAACACTCACGCAATACTTGTGGTTACGGAGTTCTAATCGGACCTGAGAGAAAGATAGGGGCTTATAGTTTTGCCTCACAACCTTTTACCTCAAGGGTAATGTCAACAATAATAATTCATGATCCCCTACATCCAATTAGATATGTATATCATGTTCTTTCCAACATGCTGGGCTTGCCAAAAGATAAAATGAAAAAGGAAAGGTGAAGATCATTGTGACTCTTGCATAAGGTAGAGGATAATAATAAAAGATAGGCCCTTCGCAGAGGGAAGCAGAGGTTGCCATGCGCTTTTATGGTTGGATGCACAAAATCTCAATGCGAAAGAACGTCACTTTATATTGCCCCTTGTGATATGAACCTTTATTATGCAGTCCGTCGCTTTTATTTCTTCCATATCACAAGATCATATAAAGCTTATTTCTCCCACACTAATCAATCATACATATTTAGAGCAATTTTTATTGCTTTGCACCGATGACAACTTACTTGAAGGATCTTACTCAATCCATAGGTAGATATAGTGGACTCTCATGGCTAAACTGGTTTAAGGGTATTTGGAAGCACAAGTAGTATCTCTACTTGGTCTTTGAGAATTTAGCTAACATGAGGGGAAAGGCAAGCTCAACATGTTAGAGGATCCATGACAACATACTTTATCACAGATACAAGAAAACATAACTCATCACGTTGTCTTCCTTGTCCAACATCAACTCTTTAGCATGTTATATTTTAATGAGTGCTCCCGATCATAAAAGATGTCAATGATAATATATCTATATGTGAAACCTCTCTTTCCTTATTACTTCCTATTAATTGCAATGATGACCAAAGCTATATTTGCCAACTCCCAACAACTTTTAATCATCATACTCTTTCTATGTGAAGTCATTACTCTCAATAAGATCAATATGAACTCTTTGTTTCTTTTTATTCTTTTTCTTCTTTCTTTCTTTTATTCACCCAAGATCATGGCAAAACAATCAAGCCCTTGACTCAACACTAAACTTTATTGTACATATATAGCTCACGGACTCGATTACATAGAGGGATCATAAAGCAAAACTCAAAACTAGATCATGGCAAAACTTTATTCTACTAAATCAAGATACTACTAAAAGGATCGAACTAAGAAAACAGTAAAGATAAGAGTTGTGATGGTGATACGATACCGGGGCACCTCCCCCAAGCTTGGTAGTTGCCAAGGGGAGTGCCCATACCCATGTGATTATGTCTCCTTTGTTGGCGAAGAAGGAGGAGGTGATGGATAGTCACACATCGAGTGTAAGAGGTCCTCCAGCTTGCGGATGATGCCCTTGAGTGCAACAATATGCTCCTTCAACAAAATATTTTCTTGTGTGAGATACTTGTTCTGTATACGAGCTAACTCAATCATCTTGAAAGCTTCGATCTCAGTCGGGGTAAGAAAATTATGATCAAGTTGAAGGATGTCTTTTGCTGCCGGAGCTTGATCCTCCATGGTCTTCTTGATCCTTTCATCCTTCTTGACCTTCATGGGTTCTTCCCTCTTCAGATCTATCTTCATTAGCCAAGCATCGTTGTGACCATTGTTGGAGGAGGGGGACGACATGATGCCTAGCCTTGAAAACCCTGACAGAAAACAGCTTGAAATAAGAACAGAAGAGATTTGCGTGATACGAGAGTCAAAACCTTCGGGAGACTATATAATGAATTTTTACCGACCAAAATACGTATCGTGCAAGAAAACGGAGTCCGGAGGGCACACGAGGTGCTCACGAGGAAGGGGGGCGCGCCCACCACCCTTGTGGGGCTCTCGTGTCCTTCCCGGACTGCTACTTATTTTTCTATTTTTCTAAATATTCCAAAACGGAGAAATATTGCCTTAAAAATTGTTTTGGAGTCGGTTTACTTACCGTACCACATACCTATTCCTTTTTGGAGTGCAAGCAGTGCGGAAAGTGTCCCTTATGTATTCCTCCGGGGTTACGGTTTCAATAATATTGGTTTCAACATTTATGGGATTACCTGAGATATAATGTTTGATTCTTTGACCGTTTACCATCTCTGGATTTGTGCCTTCGAAGTTGTTAATTTTTATGGCACCGGAACGGTAGACCTCCTCGATAACATAGGGGCCTTCCCATTTAGAGAGAAGTTTTCCTGCAAAAAATATTAAATGAGAGTTGTATAGAAATACATAATCACCTACATTAAACTCACACTTTTGTATCCTTTTGTCAAGCCATGTTTTAACTTTTTCTTTAAACAACTTGGCATTTTCATAAGCTTGGGTTCTCCATTCATCAAGTGAGCTAATATCAAATAACCTCTTCTCACCGGCAAGTTTGAAATCATAGTTGAGCTCTTTAGTAGTCCAATATGCCTTATGTTCTAGTTCGAGAGGTAAGTGACATGCTTTTCCATAAACCATTTTATACGGAGACATACCCATAGAATTCTTATATGCATTTCTATAGGCCCATAATGCATCATCAAGTTTCTTGGACCAATTCTTTCTAGACCTATTAACAGTCTTTGCAAAATTAATTTGAGCTCTCTATTGCTCAATTCTACTTGACCACTAGACTGTGGGTGATATGGAGATGCAATTCTATGATCAACATCATACTTAGCAAGCATTTTACGGAAAGCACTATGAATAAAGTGTGAACCACCATCAGTCATTAAATATCTAGGGACTCCAAACCTCGGAAAAATAACTTCCTTAAGCATTTTAATAGAAGTGTTATGATCAGCACTACTAGTTGGAATAGCTTCTACCCACTTAGTAACGTAATCAACAGCAACCAAAATATGTGTATATCCATTAGAGGCAGGAAAAGGTCCCATATAATCAAAGCCCCATACATCAAATGGTTCAATAACAAGTGAATAATTCATAGGCATTTCTTGCCGTCTACTAATATTACCAATTCTTTGACATTCATCGCAAGACAAAACACTCTTACAAGCATCCTTGAAGAGAGTGGGCCAATAAAAACCGGATTGCAATACCTTATGTGCAGTTCTGTCTCCAGCGTGGTGTCCTCCATAAGCTTCGGAGTGGCACTTGCATAGGATCTGTTCCTGTTCATGCTCAGGTACACAACTTCTAATAACACCATCTACTCCTTCTTTATAAAGATGTGGGTCATCCCAAAAGTAATGCCGGAAATCATAGAAAAACTTTTTCTTTTGTTGGTATGTGAAACTAGGTGGTATAAATTTAGCAACAATATAATTAGCATAATCAGCATACCATGGAGTGCTACGAGAAGTGCTTATGACATTTAATTGTTCATCGGAAAGCTATCATCAATAGGTAGTGGGTCATCAAGAACATTCTCTAACCTAGATAAGTTATGCGCAGCGGGGTTCTCAGCTCCCTTTCTATCAACAATATGCAAATCAAATTCTTGCGGCAAGAGAACCCATCTAATAAGTCTAGGTTTAGCATCTTTCTTTTCCATAAGATATTTAATAGCAGCATGATCAGTGTGAATAGTTACTTTAGAATCAGCAATATAGGGTTTGAATTTATCACAAGCAAATACAACTGCTAAAAGTTCCTTTTCGGTAGTAGCATAATTTCTTTGAGCATTGTCTAGAGTCTTACTAGCATAATGGAAAACATTTAATTTCTTATCAACTCTTTGCCCTAGAACATCACCTACGGCATAATCACTAGCATCACACATAATTTCAAAGGGTAAATTCCAATCAGGTGGCTGAACAACACGTGCAGAGACTAATGCTTTCTTAAGTATTTCAAATGCTTATACACAATCATCATCAAAAACAAATGGTACATCTTTTTGTAATAAATTAGTCAGAGGCCGAGAAATTTTTGAGAAGTCCTTAATGAACCTCCTATAAAATCCGGCGTGACCAAGGAAACTTCTTATACCTCTGATGTCCTTGGGACATGGCATCTTTTCAATAGCATCAACCTTGGCTTTATCAACTTCAATACCTCTTTCCGGAAACTTTGTGCCCCAAGACAATACCTTCATTAACCATAAAGTGGCACTTTTCCCAATTCAAGACAAGATTAGTTTCTTCACATCTACGCAAAACTTCGATCAAGATTGCTCAAGCAATCATCAAAAGAGAATCCATAGACGGAAAAGTCGTCCATGAAAACCTCACAAATCTTTTCACAAAAGTCAGAGAATATAGCCATCATGCATCTTTGAAAGGTAGCAAGTGCATTACATAAACCAAAAGGCATATGTCTATAAGCAAAAGTACCAAAAGGGCATGTAAAAGTAGTCTTTGATTGATCTTTAGCCGACACAAGTGTCGGTGTCAAAACCGGCGGATCTTGGGTAGGGGGTCCCGAACTGTGCGTCTGGGCGGATGGTAACAGGAGACAAGGGGCACAATGTTTTTACCCAGGTTCGGGCCCTCTCGATGGAGGTAAAACCCTACTCCTGCTTGTTTAATATTGATGATATGGGTAGTACAAGAGTAGATCTACCACGAGATCAGAGAGGCTAAACCCTAGAAGCTAGCCTATGGTATGATTGTTGTTAGTCCTCTGAGACTAAAACCCTCCGGTTTATATAGGCACCGAAGAGGGTTAGTGTTACACAGATTCGGTTACAATGGTAGGAGATCTACATATCCGTATCGCCAAGCTTGCCTTCCACGCAAAGGAAAGTCCCATCCGGCCACGGGACGAAGTCTTCAATCTTGTATCTTCAAAGTCCAGGAGTCCGGCCAAAGGCTATAGTTCAGCCATCCGGACACCCCCTAATCCAGGACTCCCTCAGTAGCCCCTGAACCAGGCTTCAATGACGACGAGTCCGGCGCGCATATTGTCTTCGGCATTGCAAGGTGGGTTCCTCCTCCGAATACTTCATAGAAGATTTTGAACACAAAGATAGTGTCGGCTCTGAAAAATAAGTTCCACATACCACCGTAGAGAGAATACTATTTACACAAGTTCATTACTGGCGGCGTATTCCGCAGCGTGACATCACACTGCAGCCAAGCCTTTATTCGAATCGTTTTTACTGTCCCACCTCAGCGCGTTTAGCGAGGCGGTTTCCTTGGCACGTCATGTCAAAGCAGAGATCGTGTCCCCTTATTCCGGGATTCTCATTAATACGGGCTTGGGTAACCAAGTCGTGCCCGTTAACCACGCCTCCTCTATCGGCGAGTCCCAAGCGGTCACGGGGAGGGCTCTGGTATTCAACCTCTTTATAAAGAGACCAAGGCCCGCTCTTTTTCTCAATCTGAATCGAATCCGCCCCTCGCTTGAGTCCCAACACCCAAAGCTCCAGATTGGTAGCGCCGGACCTTCGATGATGTCCGGCTCCGACCTTCAAGGCGGTGGATGCCTTCCTCCGTCACGGAAGAACACGTCCTAAAGCTAAGAGATGCGGTATCTAACGGCGAAATCTCACATAGGCTGCCTGCCCAAGGGCAGGTTATTCCCTCCCAAAGCCCGGTGAAAGCGTGGTGTTAGCGTCTCACTTCCTTGAGGCTAGGTTTCCAGCGGACCCCTTCGTGAGGGCTCATGTTTTATTACGGGCTGGAATTTCACGACTTGGATCCGGAGTCCATCCTCCACATCTCATCGTTCATCATCGTATGCGAAGCATTCCTCCGCATTAGCCCTCACTTCGGATTGTGGCTCAAGACCTTCAAGGTGGAGCCGAAGATGATCAAGGGGCAACACGCAGAGTGCGGAGGGGCTGTTATAAGCAAGAATGTTGACGCTCCATGGCCCGAGGGCTCTTCTCAAGAGGAGCTCAGTCTATGGCAACAAGAGTGGTTTTATATCACAGCTCCCAGGGGCAACAAATGGGTGGCGCCACCTGCCTTTCGCTCGGGTCCTCCACCGCGGCTGGCGTCATGGGTCAATAAAGGGCTTGATCAGGGGCCGTCAGGGCGTGCCCTTGTTGCGAGGCCGTATTCGAGACCTCCTAGAGAGAGATCAATCTGGTCGTAGTAGCGCAGGTCATGTTGATTCGTCGCATCCTGCCCTGCAAACGTCGCCCCCTCCGCCTATGGGAGTTCATTCCGGAGGGACCACGAGCTCTCGAACATTTTATGGGCGCAACACCCGTGGAGATGTACAAACTGTTCTTGGATCACAAGCAATGTGTCCGGACTTGATCGAGGACGCAGGTCTGAGCTGCAATCGCCCGGATGCTCAAGTAAGTAGTCATGTACCCGGACACGCTATCCGTATATTTATCATAAACTTGCCCTTAAAAGAGTTGTCCCTAAAAAAGGAGTGGATAACGAAAGCAAAACTGATCAGGTGTCCGACCCCCCTCCCTGAGACCACGCCGGATCCCGTGTTAACCAAGATGTTGGAGGCTGCGCCTTTAGAAGAAGGCGAAGGGGGGAACAAGGAAGCTACTGCCTCCGTGAAGGAGGTTAACAAGAAAGGCGGGATCGAGAATCCCTCCATCCAAGGGGAGAAGAGGACCGCCTCTGAAGATCCGGAGACCAAGGCCTCAAAGCGCGGGAAGAAATCTTCGCCAGAGGGTCCTGCGCCGGAAGATGCCCCGGCCGCATTATTTCCCCAAGGAGATCAGCCCTCCAACAAGCCGTAAGTAGAGAGGGGAGTTTTTAAAATAAGAGACATCCCTGTTTTGTTTCTGAAGATGACCAAAATTTTACCTTGTGGTTCGGATCTCAGCCCTTCTCAGCAGAGCTCGTCTTCAGGTGATCTTCGTCCGGAGATGATGGAGAGCGGAACGCCTCCTCCTGCCGTATAGCCTAGCGAGGCGGACGATCCTGAGGTGTCGTCGCGGAGGGTTTCTCTGAATCCGGCAGGGGTGGAGGGCGCTCGTAGGGCCCCCAGAGCCCTCTGTGTCCGGCCTTCGAAAAAGGCCATCAGACGAGTCCGGCACCTCCTGGTGCACGGTCGGAGGAGTTGAAGGGTCTACTCGGGCGAGTGTCTATCTCAGAGGATCACCGTGCATTGATGGGTACGGTGGTTGGAAAAAATTTCGTCCATGGAAAGTGTGTTGTCTGAGGCCGCCAAGTTTCTTGACAGGTTTTGAGGTACGTGCAATGATGTACCTTTTGACGGTTCCGCATATATAAGATGCGCCCTGTGTAGATAGTAGCCCCTGAGACTTGGTGCGTTTGTCAAGAATGACAGCGTGCCGAGGATCATAATCCCAGGTTATAATATGTCGCCTGTCGGTGTCAAAACCGGCGGATCTCGGGAAGGGGGTCCCGAACTGTGCGTCTGGGCGGATGGTAACAGGAGACAAGGGACATGATGTTTTTACCCAGGTTCGGGCCCTCTCGATGGAGGTAAAACCCTACTCTGCTTGATTAATATTGATGATATGGGTAGTACAAGAGTGGATCTACCACGAGATCGGAGAGGCTAAACCCTAGAAGCTAGCCTATGGTATGATTGTTGTTAGTCCTCTGGACTAAAACCCTCCGGTTTATATAGACATCGGATAGGGTTAGGGTTACCTGAGTCGGTTACAATGGTAGGAGATCTACATATCCGTATCGCCAAGCTTGCCTTCCACGCCAAGGAAAGTCCCATCCGGACACGGGACGAAGTCTTCAATATTGTATCTCCATAGTCCAGGAGTCCAGCCAACGGTGATAGTTCGGCTATCCGGACACCCCCTAATCCAGGACTCCCTCAGTAGCCCCTGAACCAGGCTTCAATGACGACGAATCCGGCACGCATATTATCTTCGGCATTGCAAGGCGGATTCCTCCTCCAAATACTTCATAGAAGATTTTGAACACAAGGATAGTGTCCGGCTCTGCAAAACAAGTTCCACATACTACCGTAGAGAGAATAACCTTTGCACAGATCTGCTGACGTATTCCGGCGTGACATCACACCTGCAGCTAGGCCTTTATATGAATCGTTTTTCTTGTCCCACCTCGGTAGCGTTTAGCGAGGCGGTTTCTTTGTACGTCTTATCGAGGCGGAGATCGTGCCCCCTTTATTCTGGGATCCTCATCAATACGGGCGTGGGTAACCCGGTCGTGCCCGTTAGCACGCCTCCTCCATCGGCGAGTCCCGAGCGGTCACGGGAGGGCTCTTGGTATTCAACCTCTTTATAACGAGACCAAGGCCCGCTCCTTTCTTTCAATCTCAATCGAATCCGCCGCTCCTTGAGTTCCAACACCCAAAGCTCCAGATTTAGGCGCTTGGACCTTCAACGATGTCCGGCTCCGACCTGCGGCCCGTGGATGTCTTCCTCCGTCACGGAAGAAGATGTGCTAAAAGCGAGACGCCCGGTATCTAACAAGCGAAATTTCGCATAGGCTGCCTGCCCAAGGGCAGGTTATTCCCACTCGAGCCTGGTGAGGCGTGCTATTCGTGTCTCACTTCCTTGAGGTTTAGGCTTCCAGCCGGACCCCTTCGTGAGGGGCTCATGTTTTATTATGGGCTGGAATTCCATGACTTGGATCCGAGTCCATCCTCCACATCTCGTCGTTCATTGTCGTATGTGAAGCCTTCCTCCGCATTACATCACTTGGATTGTGGCTCAAGACCTTCAAAGTGGAGCGAAGATGATCAAGGGGCATCGAGGCGAGTCTTGAGAGGGGCTGTTATAAGCAAGAATGCGGACGCTCCATGGCCCGAGGGCTCTTTTCAAGAGGAGCTCAATTTATGGCAACAGGAGTGGTTTTATATCACCGCTCCCAGGGGCACCAAATGGGCGGCGCCACCTGCCTTCTGCTCGGGTCCTCCACTGCGGCGGGCGTCATGGGTCAATAAAGGGCTCGGCGGGACCGTCAGGGCGTACCTACATTGCGGGGCCGTGTCGAGACCTCCAAGAGAGAGAGAGAGAGATCAATCTGGTCGTAGTAGCGCAGGTCATGCTGATTTGTCGCACCTTGCCCTGCAAACGTCGCCCCCTCCGCCTCTGGGAGTTTAATCTGGAGGGACCACGAGCTCTCCAACATTTTATGGGTGTAACGCCCGTGGAGATGTACCAACTGTTCTTCGGATCACAAGCAATGTATCCGGACTTAACTGATCAGGTGTCCGGCCCCCCTCCCTGAGACCACGCCGGATCCTGTATGAACCAAGATGCTAGAGGCTGTGCCTTTTGAAGAAGGCGAAGGGGGGAACAAGGGAACTACTACCTCCATGAAGGAGGATATCAAGAAAGGGGGGATCGAGAATCCCTCCCTCCAAGGGGAGAAGAGGACCGCTTCCGAAGATCCGGAGACTAGAGCCTCGAAGCAGGGGAAGAAATCTTCACCAGAGGGTCCTGCGGCGGGAGATGCCCCGGCCGCACTATTTCCCCAAGGAGATCAGCCTTCCAGCAAGCCGTAAGTAAAGGGGGGCGTTTTTTTAAAAGAGAGACATCCCCGTTTTATTTTTGAAGGTAACCAAAAGTTTACCTTGTAGTTCGGATCTCAGCCCTTCACAGCAGAGCTCGTCTTCAGGGGATCTTGGTCCGGAGATGATGGAGAGAGAAACGCCTCCGCTGCCCGTACCGTTATGCGAGGTGGATGACCACGAGGTGTCGTCGCGGAGGGCTTCTCCGAATCCGGCGGGGCGGAAAAGCGATCGTATGTCCCCTCAAAGCCCTCCGTGTCCGGCCTTGAAAAAGGCCACCAGACGAGTCCGGCACCAGCGGGTGTCACGGTCGGAGGAGCTGAAGGATCTGCCGGGCGGCGTCTATCTCGGAAGATCGCCGTACGTTAATGTGTACGGTGATTGAAAGGATGTCATCCACTGAGAGCGGATTGCATGAAGCCGTCGTAAGTTTACTGACGGGTTTTGAGGTACGCAAAATATTGTACCTTCTGACAGCTTTGCATATAAAATGCGCCATGTATAGATAGTAGCCCCTGAGACTTGGTGCGGTGTCAAAAATGACGGCGCGCCGAGGATCATAACCCCAAGTATAATATGCGCTCTTCCTATGTAGGTGGCGAAGCGTCCGGTGGCTAGCCGGGCTGATGAATTTGCCGAACTGAAGCGGCAACTTGACGTGGCGGATACAGACATCACACTTGTTAATAAGCGGCTTGACAAGTCACAAGGTATGCAACTTCTCCGCGGACACCTGGTAAGGGAGCTTGACGCCCATGCCTTACAACATGTATGCTTAATGCAGATGGTGCCGCTGCTATGGAGAGCCTTGGTGAGCTCGCCCGAGCCAAGCGACAAGCGGAAAAAAGTGATCGTCTGCCTTAAAGTGACCACGAGCTAAAAGCCGAATAGGCTGCTCCTTTGCCGAAACAAGAAAGAAATGGCCGAGATGGCCGTGAAATTGAAGAAGACTCTTGACCGTTGTGAGCTTCTTGAAAAAGAAGATCGAGCGAAACAAGAGGACCTGAAAAAGGCCGCCACCGAGGCCAAGGATACTCGCTCTGCAATGAGAGCTATGAAGGAGGAGCTACGTCAGGCCGGAGATATTGCGGCTGGAAAGCCCTTTCTGATGCGGAGGAAATTCATGGATCCTAAAATGCACGCTCAATTGGACCCGGCTGTGGGGTGCGGAGGATGCTTATCTGTACTTGGCGGCGAGTCTGCAGACAGCGACGAACACTTCCGAGGTCAAAAGGATCACGGAATGGAAGAGCTTTTTGGTCGCAGTTCCATAGTCCGGAGCGTCCACTTTCATTAACCAATCGTTTGGCCGAATGGGCTGAGCTGAATAGGTTGTCCGGACTTGCCATGAAGGCTGTCGTGACTCATTTGTGGCCGAAAAGACCCGAGCCGAAGAGTTATTTTGGCTTGGTGCAACAGTTCCTTGGTGCGGTGCCGCATATCGATGCAATGAAGTGGTCAACATGCATAGAGGGTGCGCGGATGGGTCTTTCCCGTGTCAAGACATACTGGGGGGAGATGAAGGCCACCGACGTTGCATCCCAAGATTCGGACAGAAGCCGAGTACCTGCCGAGCACTATTTTGAGGAAGTCTGCGAGGCGCTTCGTTTAATAGAGACGCAATGCTCGAACGATATTATGTTTTAATGACATGTATGATTTGTGAAAACAATGTTTCAATATAATATAAGAGCTTTTTATACTTGTGCGTTCAAGTATTAAAACACCTCATGTGCCGCCGTTGATGTATATGTGTATATAACTTTGAAAGATGGCAGTCTTGACTTCAACGCACATAGTGCGGGGGTGTTTGCAAAAAGGCGAATTTTCACACTTAATCCAACGTCTTGGTCCTGTAAAGGAGGTGATAGCGGAGCAAACTAGGCAACCGGACTATAATGCTTTATCACTTTCACTTAGCCATGGGAGTTCGATGGTGGGGCTACTATATAGCCCCTAGGGGCACCGCGCTCTCGAATTGAGGCGTATGTGCCTGACCGAGAAGCAGTCCTTCGTCAATGCGGGGAATTATAAACATTCCGATGGGTCATCGAGTGGTTGACCAGTCTCACGCTATATCATGACGATCAGTTTCGGCTTTCTCTCTTGAGGTGCTCACTTGGCGAACCGGGCACAATCGCGATAGTTCTCCTGGTGCCGCGTTAGCCGATAGAGCGGAACGTAAAGGCAGCAAAACACAGGAGCCGGACAAACCCAACATTTGACCAAAGACATGATTCAGAGCTGATGCATATAAGGCCTAACTCGAGACGTCGAACACTCCCTAAGGTATTCGGTCTTTATGAAAACAGGCAAAATAATGCCCTAAGCCCCTGGTGTCCAGGTACGCGCAAAAGTTCTTGTGCGGCCGATGCCAAAACACCAGCCTCCTCCTCGGTTATAGCAAGAAACCGGGGAATGTGTATCAACAAGAGACAGTAAAAAAGGTTTAAGCAGGGTCTTAATCTGAAAAGAATCCTTACAGCGGGTCCCTCTTGCGCCTGCTGTGTCTCCGTTGTGCCGTATCCTGGCCAGGTGTAGCACGGTGTTCATCTGTAAAGAGAAGAACTTAGTTGAAAAAGAAAAAAAGCGTCTGAAAAATGTACTTTATATTAAATAAACAGAGTATGGTTCAAAAGTGAATAAAATTGAGCTTTATTGTCTCTTGTTGTACATGTGTGCAGCCCCTTATGCGGGGTATGCCGCTAGTAAGGCGTTTACATGTTTACGCCGGACTCGTCTAGCCATGTCCGGGGTTCGAATGACCTATTCAGGTGCCTTGATTAGCGGAGCCGGATTAGTGTGGGGCTGTCAAGGCAATCTCACGTTCTTCCGTGCTCGAGTAACACTTGATACTCCCTTTACATGAGATGATGCCACATGGACCGGGCATTTTAAGTGTAAGAGATGCATAATGCGGTATCGCGTTAAAGCGGGCGAAAGCTTCACGTCCCAGTAGTGCTTGATAGCTACTTTCGAATGGGGCGATGTGGAAGGTTAACTTTTCACGGGGGAAGTTGTCGGATGAGCCGAACACAACTTCTAGCAGTAGGAAGCCCGTACAATGGGCATATAGGCCTGGCATTACCCCTTTGAAGGAGGTGTTGCTATGGCGAATTTTGGTTGGGTCTATCCCCATTTTGCGGATTGTGTCTTGATATAGTAGGTTTAGATCGCTACCTCCGTCCATTAGGACTTGTGTAAATTGGAGTATGTCGATTATAGGATCTAATATCAAGGCAGTCCATCCCGCGTTCCGGATACTTCCGGAATAGTCCTGATGATCGAAGGTGATTGGTTTTGACAACCATCGTTGGGACTCTGCTGGGATAGACCATGCGGCGCGTGTTTCTATGGGCGCCGCTCTGTTTTTCCCTTTTGTCACTTGAAGTGAGTTCATTGTATTGACTTTTTGTGGGAAATTCTTTTGTTTTCCGGTGATCTGCTTGTGGGGTTCGTCATCGTCCTCGCTTGGTGTGTCGAGCCCCTTGTGTTCGGCATTGAGTTTGCCGGACTGCTTGAAGACCCAACAATCTCTGTGGGTATGGTTTGCGAGCTTCCGGAAGTCTTTGTGGATTTGGCATATTTTGTCCAAGATTTTGTTTAGGTTGGATAGCTCGTCGTTGTTGTTCTTGAGGGGCAGTTTTTATGATTCTGCCGGAGCTTACGAATCCGGCGTTGGTTGTCGTGCTCTTGGGTTGTTTCCCTTTGTCCGCCTTTGGTCCTTGCTGCGTCGTGGTTTTCCATTTCCATCCACGACTTGGATGTACTTGGGTCGCTGGTATCGCATCTTGCCAGCCAACTATCCTCTCCCGCGCAAAAGTGGGTCATGAGGCTTGTTAATGCAGCCATTGTTCTCGGCTTCTCCTGGCCGAGGTGTCTGGCGAGCCATTCGTCTCGGACGTTGTGTTTGAAAGCTGCTAAGGTTTCGGCGTCCGGACAATCGACTATTTGGTTCTTCTTGATGAGGAACCTGTTCTAGAATTTGCGGGCTGACTCTCCGGGTTGTTGAGTTATGTGAATTAAATCGTCTGCATCCGGAGGACGGACATAAGTCCCTTGAAAATTTGCCCGAAAAGCATCCTCGAGCTCTTCCCAACTTCCAATGGTATTTTCAGGGAGGCTTTTGAGCCAATGTCGGGCTGGCCCTTTGAGCTTGAGGGGTAAGTATTTAATGGCGTGGAGATCATCTCCTCTAGCCATGTGTATGTGGAGGATGTAATCCTCAATCCAGACTCGAGGGTCTATTGTTCCGTCGTATGCCTCTATGTTTACGGGTTTGAATCCCGTTGGGAATTCGTGATCCATCACCTCATCGGTGAAACACAGGGGGTGTGCGGCACCCCTATATTTGGGTGTGCCGTGATGTTCGGATATTTGGCGTGTTGCATTGCTTGGAAGAGCTTGCTTTCTGGGCACATAGATGGACCTAACTGGGCCATCCTTTTGATGTGAATCCTTATGCGGATCACGTGCCGGCTTGTGTGCGGCGCCGCTTGCCGCTCCATGTTTGCCATGTGGTCGTCTATCCGACCGGGCGGCCTCTTTGTTCTTTGATTGCGGGGCTCTCGGCCTCCTCATCGAATTCGAGCAGTAATTTACGCTTGGGTAGCTCTTTGTTTGGCGACCGTCGCCGTATTTCTCTGCGGTGTTGAGTACTTTGCTCCATCTGATTACATGTGCATCTTCCGCTGTTTTGAGCTTCCGCTTACCTTTTTTCAGGCTACTGGCAGCGATGGCGGAGCCTTTTGTGGAGGTTCTTCTGCTCCAACAATTTGTCCGGCGTGAGATCGTCCGGACTGTTATCTTCACCGGGGCGGGTTGTTTATCCAAGTTGTCATGTTGAGACGGTTGCTCGATAGCATGTTAAATGCGACCATCGGTTCGCCTGCTCTATGGCTGAGTGCATGTGGCTGCCGTCTTTGTCGAGCGGGACTTGGTGCGGCGTTTACGTTGCCGTTTAGACTGCTTTTCGAGGATTTATCGCTTCGTAGTGTCCCGTTGTTCCTCGTCGTCACTTCCTTTAGGTGTATCCACCATGTATACATCGTGGGATGAGGTGGCTGTCCGATTATCCTATAGGTGCTGGTTCATGGTTGTCTCCTACATAAATCGTCCATACCGTCGATGTCTTGAGTCGAAATCGAGCACGTCGTTTAAGCTTTCAACAGTGGCTACAAAGTGGGCGGTGGATGGGCGTTGAATTTCTTCGTCGTCCGCATCCCAACCTTCTGACCGTAGTCCGCCAGGGCTCTCTGATAAAGAGAGAGACTTTAGTGAATTCAGGATGTCGCCAAAGGCGAGTCTTTGAAAGATGTCATGACGATGAACTCCATAACCGGCGCCCAATTGGATTCGATTGGCGGTAGCGGAGGGTTGAGTCCGGCACCTTGGAGTCACGGTCTTCGCAAAGGACAGGGATGGAGTTCGGCTCAGTCGCCGCAGAGATCGTAGCCCCCGAGGCGGTGTCCAACCACTCGTCCTCGATCGGCGGAGTCGGCTCCGAGCTAAGGGTCGGAGCGGACGCTGGTGCGGCCTCCAGGGCACTATTCGGCGGCAGAGCTAGATCGTGCCCATCGAGACAGTGCGGCACGCTTGGCTGTGGCTTGAATCCGTCGAAGATCAAGTCTCCGCGGATGTCGGCCGTGCAGTTCAAACTCCCAAATCTGACCTGATGGCCAGGGGCGTAGCTTTCGATCTGCTCCAGGTGGCCAAGTGAATTGGCCAGCAGTGCAAAGCTGCCGAATACGAAGATCTGTCCAAGGAGAAAAGTCTCACCCTGGACCGCGTCGTTGTTGATGATTGAAGGAGCCATCGGGCCTAAGGAGGGCGACACAGAGGAACTCTCAATGAAGGCACCAGTGTCGGTGTCAAAACCGGCGGATCTCGGGTAGGGGTTCCCGAACTGTGCGTCTAGGCGGATGGTAACAGGAGACAAGGGACACGATGTTTTTACCCAGGTTCAGGCCCTCTCGATGGAGGTAAAACCCTACTCACCGCTTGATTAATATTGATGATATGGGTAGTACAAGAGTGGATCTACCACGAGATCCGAGAGGCTAAACCCTAGAAGCTAGCCTATGGTATGATTGTTGTTCGTCCCTACGGACTAAAACCCTCTGGTTTATATAGACAACGGATAGGGTTAGGGTTACACAGAGTCGGTTACAATGGTAGGAGATCTACATATCCGTATCGCCAAGCTTGCCTTCCACGCCAAGGAAAGTCCCATTCGGACACGGGACAAAGTCTTCAATCTTGTATCTTCATAGTCCAGGAGTCCGGCCAACGGTGATAGTTCGGCTATCCGGACACCCCCTAATCCAGGACTCCCTCATCGCCCTTCCTATGTAGGTGGCGGAGCGTCCGGTGGCTAGCCGGACTGATGAATTTTCCGAACTAAAGCGGCAACTTGACGTGGCAGATGCCGACATCGCGCTTGTCAATAAGCGGCTTGACGAGTCACAAGGCATGCGGTTTCTCCACGGACACCTGGTAAGGGAGCTTGATGCGCGTGCCTTAAAACATGTATGCTTGATGCAGATGGTGCCGCTGCCATGGAGAACCTTCGGGCGGAGCTTGCCCGAGCCAAGGAGCAGGCCAGAAAAAGTGATGCTGCTGCCTTAAAGGCGGCCGAAGAGCTAAAAGCCGAACAGGCTGCTCACTGCCGAAGCAAGAAGGAAATGGCCGAGATGTGTTGGGGAACGTTGCAGAAAATAAAATGTTTCCTACGGTTTCACCAAGATCCATCTATGAGTTCATCTAGCAACGAGTGATAGGAGTGCATCTACATACCTTTGTAGATCGCGAGCGGAAGCGTTCAAGAGAACGGGGTTGAGGGAGTCGTACTCGTCGTCATCCAAATCACCGATGACCGAGTACCGAACGGACGGCACCTCCGCGTTCAACACACACGTCTGAGGCGGATGGCGTCTCCCGCACCTTGATCCAGCAAGGAGGAGGGAGAGGTTGATGAAGATCCAGCACGACGGCGTGGTGGTGGATGCGGAAGTTCGGCGAGGCTTCGCCAAGCGACTACGGGAGGAGGAGGTGTAGCAAGGGGAAAGGAGGCGCCAGTGCAAGGGTGCGGCTGCCCTCCCTCCCCTCTATATATAGGGTCCCCAAAGGCGCGGCCCCTAGGAGATGGGATCTCCTAGGGGCGGCGGCCAAGGGGTGGGGTGCCCCAAGGCAAGTGGGCGCCCCCTCCCTAGGGTTCCCAACCCTAGGCGCGAGAGGGGGCCAGTGCACCAGCCCACGAGGCTGGTTCCTCCCACTTCAGCCCATGGGGCCCTCCGGGATAGGTGGCCCCACCGGTGGACCCAGGACCCTTCCGGTGGTCCCGGTACAATACCAGTGGACCCGAAACTTTCCCGATGGCGAAACTTCGACTTCCCATATATAATTCTTTACCTCCGGACCATTCCGAAGTCCTCGTGACATCCGGATCTCATCAGGACTCGAACAACTTTTGGTTTGCTGCATACTCATATTCATACAACCCTAAGCGTCCTTTGAACCTTAAGTGTGTAGACCCTACGGGTTCGGGAGACATCTTGAGACATGACCGAGATGGCTCTCCGGTCAATAACCAACAGCAGGATCTGGATACCCATGTTGGCTCCCACATGTTCCACGATGATCTCATCGGATGAACCACGATGTCGAGGATTCAAGCAACCCCGTATACAATTCCCTTTGTCAATCGGTATGTTACTTGCCAGAGATTCGATCGTCGGTATCCCAATACCTCGTTCAATCTCGTTACCGGCAAGTCACTTTACTCGTACCGTAATGCATGATCCCGTGACCAAACACTTGGTCACTTTGAGCTCATTATGATGATGCATTACCGAGTGGGCCCGGTGATACCTCTCCGTGTACTGAGTGACAAATCCGATCTCGATCCGTGACAACCCAATGCACACTTTCGGAGATACCTGTAGTGCACCTTTATAGTCACCCGATTACGTTGTGACGTTTGGTACACCCAAAGCACTCCTACGGTATCCGGGAGTTACACGATCTCATGGTCTAAGGAAAGGATACTTGACATTGGAAAAGCTCTAGCAAACGAATTACACGATCTTGTGCTATGCTTAGGATTGGGTCTTGTCCATCACATCATTCTCCTAATGATGTGATACCGTTATCAATGACATCCAATTTCCATAGTCAGGAAATCATGACTATCTATTGATCAACGAGCTAGTCAACTAGAGGCTCACTAGGGACATGTTGTAGTCTATGTATTCACACGTGTATTACGATTTCCGGATAATACAATTATAGCATGAATAAAAGACAATTATCATGAACAAGGAAATATAATAATAATCCTTTTATTATTGCCTCTAGGGCATATTTCCAACAAGATGGCCGTGAAGTTGAAGAATGCTACCGACCGCTGCGAGCTTCTTGAAAAAGAAGGTCGAGCGGAGCAAGAGGACCTGAAGAAGGCCACCACCGAGGCCAGGGATGCTTGCTCTGTGATGAGAGCCATGAAGGAGGAGCTACGTCAGGCCGGAGATATCGCGGCTGGAAAGCCCTTTCTGCTGCGGAGGAAGTTCACGGATCCTAAATATGCTCAGTTGGACCGGCTATGGAGTAGTGAGGATGCTTATCTGGACTTGGTGGCGAGTGTCGCGGACGCGGCCGAACACTTCGGAGATCAAAAGGATCACGAGATGGAAGAGCTTTTTTGGTCGCAGTTCCGTAATCCAGAGCGTCCACTTCCATTAACCGATCATTTGGCCGAATGGGCGGAGCTGAATAGATTGTCCGGACTTGCCATGAAGAATGTCGTGACTCATTTGTGGCGAAAAGGCCCGAGCGAAGAGTTATTTTGGCTTGGTGCAGCGGTTCCTTGGTGCGGTGCCGCATATCAAAGCAATGAGGCGGTCGGCATGCATAGAGGGTGCGCGGATGGCTCTTGCCCATGTCAAGACATCTTTGAGGCGGAGATGAAGGCCACCGATGTTGCATCCCAAGATTGAGACGGAAGCCGAGTACCCGTCGAGCACTATTTTCGTGAAGTTACGTAGAGGCGCTCGTTTAATAGAGACACAATGCTCGAAGGATATTATGTTCGAATAACATGTATTATTGTGAAACAATGTTTTGATGGAATATAAAAGCTTTTTATACTTGTGCCTTCAAGAATTAAAATACCTCATGTGCGGCCGTTAATGTATATGTGTATATAACCTGAAAGATGGCAGTCTTTGGCTTCAGCCCCCATGCAGATAATGCGGGGGGTTTGTAGAAAGCGCCTTTACACACTTGATCCAACGTCTTGGTCCTACAAAGGAGGTGATAGCGCAGCAAACTAGGCAATGCTTTATCACTTTCACTTAGCCATAGGAGTTCAACAGTGGAGCTACTATATAGCCCCTAGGGGCACCACGCTCACCTGAATTCGGGGCGCGTATGTGCCTGGCCGGGAAACGGCCCTTCGTCAATGCGGAGGAATTCTAAAGATTCCAGCGGGTCATCGAGTGGTTGACCAGTCTCACGCTATATCATGACAATCAGTTTTTGGCTTTCTCTCGAGGCGCTTGCACGGCGAACGGGCACAATCGCGATGGTTCTCCACAGTGTCGCATTAGCCGATAGAAGCGAGCGTAAGGCAGCAAAACACAGGAGCCTGGCAAACCCAACATTTGACCAAAGACATGATTCGGAGCTGATGCATATAAGGCCTAACTCGAGACGCCGAACACACCCTAAGGTATTCGGTCTTTATGAAAACGGGTCGAACAATCGCCGTTGGTAATAAGCCCCATGTGTCCAGTGCATCGAAATTACAGCGTGGCCTATGCCAAAAGCATGACCTCCTCCTTGGTTATAGAAATAAACCGGGGATGTGTATCAACAAGAGACAGTGAAAAAGGTTTACGCAGGTCTTAATCTGAAAAGAATCCACTGTGGCGGGTCCCTCTTGCACGCGTCTGCGCCTGTGTCTCCGTTGTGACGTATCCTGGACGGGTGTAGCACGATGTTCATCTGTAAAAGAGAGGAACTTAGTTGAAAGAGGTCGTGCGAAAATGTACGTTATATTAAATAAACGAAGTACAATTCAAAAAAAATGAATAAAATTGAGCTTTATGGTCTCTTGTTGTGGAGCCCCTTGTATGGGGGCATGTGTCTAGTAAGCCCTTGTATGTTTACGCCGGACTCGTCTAGCCGTGTCCGGGGTCTGGACGACCTGTCTAAGTGCTTTTATTGGTGAAGCCGGTTTATTGTGTGGCTGTCAAGGCAACCGCACGATTTTCGGACTCGAGGAACCCTTGATGTTTCCTTTTAACGAGATGATGCAGCGTGGACGGGCATTTTAAGTGTAAGAGATGCATAATGCGGTATTGCGTTAAAGCGGTAAGCTTGGCGTCCCAATAGTGCTTGATAGCTACTTGTAAATGGGGCAAGGTGGAAGGTTAACTTTTCGGCGGAAGTTGTCGGGTGAACCAAACACAACTTCTAGCGAGAGAGCCCGTACAATGGGCATATGGGCCTGGCATTACCCCTTGAAAGGAAGTGTTGCTATGGCGAAATTTGGTTGGGTCTATCCCCATTTTGCGGATCGTGTCACGATATAGCAGGTTTAGATCACTGCCGCCGTCCATTAGGACTTGTGAAAATTGGAGTCCGCCAATTATCGGATCTAATACCAAGGCAGTCCAACCTGCATTCCATATACTTCTAGAGTAATCCCGATGGTCGAAGGTGATTGGTTTTAACAACCAGTGGCGGGACTCCTCCGGGATAGGCCATATGGCGCGTACCTCTATGGGCGCCGCTCTATTTTTCCCTTTTGTCACGCGAAGTGAGTTTACTGTTTTGATTTCTTGTGGGAAATTCTTTTGTTTTCCAGTGATCTGCTTTTGGGGTTCGTCATCGTCCTCGCTTGGTGTGTCGAGCCCCTTGTGTTCGGCGTTGAGTTTGCCGGACTGCTTGAAGACCCAACAATCTATATGGGTATGGTTTGCAGGCTTCCCGGGAGTACTGTGGATTTGGCATATCTTGTCCAAGATTTTGTTTAAGTTAGATAGCTCGTCCTTGTTATCCTTAAGGGGTAGCTTTTTATGATTCTGCCGAGAGCTTTTGAATCCGGCGTTGACTGTCGTGCTCTTCGGGCTGTTTCCCTTGGTCCGACGTTGGTCCTTGCTGTGTCATGGTTTCCGTTTCCATCCCCTACTTCGGATGTACTTGGGTCGCTGGTGCTGCATCTTGCCAGCCAGCTATCCTCTCCCGCGCAAAAGCGGGTCATGAGGCTTGTTAATGTGGCCATTGTTCTTGGCTTTTCTTGGCCGAGGTGTCTAGCAAGCCATTCGTCTCGGACGTTGTGTTTGAAAGCTGCTAAGGCTTCGGCGTCCGGACAGTCGACTATTTGGTTCTTTTTAGTAAGGAATCTGTTCCAAAATTTCTGGGCTGACTCTCCGGGTTGTTGAGTTATGTGACTTAAATCGTCGGCATCCGGAGGTCGGACATATGTCCCTTGAATATTTGCCCGAAAAGCATCCTCGAGCTCCTCCCAACTTCCAATGGGGTTTTCGCGAAGGCTTTTAAGCCAATGCCGGGCTAGCCCTTTGAGCTTGAGGGGAAAGTATTTTATGGCGTGGAGATCATCTCCTCTAGCCATGTGTATGTGGAGGATGTAATCCTCAATCCAGACTCGAGTGCATTGTTCCGTCGTATGCCTCTATGTTTACGGGCTTGAATCCCACTGGAAATTCCTAATCCAGCACCTCATCGGTGAAACATAGGGGGTGTGCAGCACCCCTATATCTAGGTGTACCGTGGTGTTCGGATACTTGATGTGTTGCATTGCTTACTAGAGCTTGCTTTCTTGGCCCGTAGATAGATCTAACTGGGCCATCTTTTTGATGCGAATCCCTGTGCGGATCACGTGCCGGCTCGTGTGTGCGCCGTTTGCCGCTCTCTGTTTTCCATGGGGTCGTCCATCCGACCGGGTGGCCTCTTTGTTTTTTGATTGCGGGGGCTCTACGGCCTCCTCATCAAATTCAGGCAGTAGTTTTCGCTTTGGGTAGCTCTTCGTTCGGCGGCTCGCCCGTATTTGTCTGATGTTGAGTACTTTGCTCCATCTGATTACGAGTGCATCTTCCGCTGTTTTGAGCTTCGCTTACGCCTTTTCGAGGCTACGTGCGATGGCGGCGAGCCTTTTGTGGAGGTTTTTCCGATCCGACAACTTGTCGGCGTGAGATCGTCCGGATTGTTATCTTCGCCGGGACGGGTTGTTTATCCAGATTGTCCTGTTAGGACGGTTGCTCGATAGCATGTTAAATCCACCTTTGGTTCACCCTGCTTTATGGTTGGGTCTGTATGGCTGTTGTCGTTGTCGAGCCGGGACTTTGAGCGGCGCTTACGTCACCGTTTTGACTGCTTTTCGAGGGAATGATCCTTCGTAGCGTCCCGTTGTTCCTCATCGTCGCCTCCTTTAGGTGTGTCCACCATGTATACATCGTGAGATGAGGTGGTTCTCCGATTGCCCTATAGGCGCTGGTTCATGTTCCTCCT
The DNA here is from genome assembly GCA_021605145.1 of Aegilops bicornis. Taxonomy (NCBI): domain Eukaryota; kingdom Viridiplantae; phylum Streptophyta; class Magnoliopsida; order Poales; family Poaceae; genus Aegilops; species Aegilops bicornis. The sequence continues at coordinate 466,103,964 of CM038671.1, forward strand.
ACATCGCCGTCCATACCGTCGATGTCTTGAGTCGAAGTCGAGCATGTCGGTTAAATCATCGGCGGTGGCTACGAAGTGGGTGGTGGGTGGGCTTTGAATTTCTTCGTCGTCCGCATCCCAACCTTCCTGACCATGATCCGGTCGAGGCTCTCCTGATAAAGAGAGAGACTTTAGTGAATTCAGGATGTCGCCAAAGGGCAAGTGCTGAAAGATGTCGGCGGTAGTGAATTCCATGATCGGCGCCCAATCGGATTCGATTGGCGGGGGCGCGGAAGGCACGGAGTCCGGAGAGGAGTCCGGCACCTTGGAGTTACGAGCTTCGCGAAGGACGGGGTAGGTTTACGGCTCAATCGCTGTAGAGATCGCAGCCCCCGAGGCGGTGTCCAGCCACCCGTCCTCGATCGGTGCAGTCGGCTCTGAGCTGAAGGTCGGAGCGGACACTGGTGCGTCCTCCAGGACACCGTTCGGCGGCAGAGCTAGATCATGCCCCTTGTGACAATGCGGCGCGCTTGGCTGTGGCTCGAACCCGCCGAAGATCAAGTCTCCGCGGACGTCAGCCTGTAGTTCAAACTTCCAAATCTGACCTGGTGGCCAGGGGCGTAGCTTTCAATCTGCTCCAGATGGCCAAGTGAATTGGCCCTTGATTAAAGCCGCCCGAATCTGAAGATCTGTCCGGGAGAAAAGTATCACCCAGGCGCGTAAATCGTTGATGATCGGAGGAGCCATCGGGCCTAAAGATGACGACACAGAGGAACTCTCAATGAAAGCACCAATGTCGGTGTCAAAACCGGCGGATCTTGGGTAGGGGTCCTGAACTGTGCGTCTAGGCGGATGGTAACAGGAGACAAGGGGCATGATGTTTTTACCCAGGTTCGGGCCCTCTCGATGGAGGTAAAACCCTACTCCTGCTTGATTAATATTGATGATATGGGTAGTACAAGAGTAGATCTACCACGAGATCATAGAGGCTAAACCCTAGAAGCTAGCCTATGGTATGATTGTTGTTCGTCCTACGGACTAAAACCCTCCAGTTTATATAGGCACCGAAGAGGGTTAGGGTTACACAGAGTCGGTTACAATGGTAGGATATCTACATATCTGTATCGCCAAGCTTGCCTTCCTCGCCAAGGAAAGTCCCATCCGGACATGGGACGAATTCTTCAATCTTGTATCTTCAAAGTCCAGGAGTCCGGCTAAAGGCTATAGTCCGGCCATCCGGACACCCCCTAATCCAGGACTCCCTCAACAGGTATTTGAGAGAAACCAGAATAACCATCTAGAAAGCAATAATGTGTATGTTTGCATAATCTTTCTAGCATTTGATCAATAAAAGGCAAGGGGTAATGATCTTTCTTAGTAGCTTTATTTAATTTGCGGAAATCAATTACCATCCTATAACCTGTAATAATTCTCTGCGGGATCAATTCATCTTTATCATTAGGAACAACAATAATACCTCCCTTCTTAGGGACACAATGGACAGGACTTACCCACTGACTATCAACAACTGGATAAATTATACCTGCCTCCAGAAGCTTGAGTACTTCTTTTCTTACTACTTCTTTCATTTTAGGATTCAAACGTCGTTGAGGATCACGAACTGGTTTGGCATCCGCTTCCAAATTTATTTTATGTTGACATAGAGTGGGACTAATGCCCTTAAGATCATCAAGAGTATATCCAATAGCAGCACGGTGCTTCTTCAGAGTTTTCAATAATCTTTCTTCTTCATGCTCTCAAAGGTTAGCACTAATAATAACAGGATATATTTTATTTTCATCAAGATAAGCATATTTAAGATTACCAGGCAACGGTTTAAGCTCAAACACGGGATCACCCTTGGGTGGTGGAGGATCCCCTAGGATTTCAACAGGCAAATTGTGTTGCAAAATAGGTTCCTGTTTAAAGAATACTTCAGCTATTTCCCTTCTTTCATTCATGAACATATCATTTTCATGGTCTAGCAAATAGTGTTCTAAAGGATCACTAGGAGGTACGGAAAAATAAGCAAGACCAATAATTTCATCTTTACTAGGCAATTCTTCCTCACGATGTTGTTTACTAAATTTAGAGAAATTAAACTCATGAACCATATCATCCAAGCCAATAGTAACAACGTTCTTTTCACAATCTATCCTAGCATTAACAGTATTCAAGAAGGGTCTACCAAATATAATGGGACAAAAGCTATCTTGTGGAGAACTGAGAACATGAAAATCAGCAGGATATTTAGTTTTCCCACACAAGACTTCAACATCTCTAACAATTCCCATTGCATATATAGTATCTCTATTGGCAAGTTTAATTGTAACATCAATATCTTCTAACTCAGCAGGTGCAATTTCATGCTTAATTTATTTATATAAATCATAAGGTATAACACTAGAACTAGCACCCATATCACATAAGCCATGATAACAATGATCTCCTATTTTAACAGAAATAACAGGCACGCCTACCACATGTCTATGTTTATCTTTAGCACAAGGTTTAGCAATTCTAGAAGATTCACTGCAGAATTGAATAACATGCCCATCAATATTATCAGACAAGAGATCTTTAACAATAGCAATATTAGGTTCTACTTTGACTTGCTCAGGAGGTGTATAAGTTCTAATATTGCTTTTACGAACAACAGTTGAAGCTTTAGCATGATCCTTTATTCTAACGAGGAAAGGTGGTTTCTCAACATAAGAGGTAGGAACAATAGGATCATTATAAGTGACAGTATTTTCTTCAACTTTAATAGGTGCAACTGCTTTTACTTCTATGGGAGGATGATATTTAAACCACTTCTCCTTGGGGAGATCAACATAAGTAGCAAAAGATTCACAGAAAGAAGCTACTATCTCAGAGTCAAGTCCATATTTAGTGCTAAACTTACGGAAAATATCGGTATCCATAAAATATTTAACACAATCAAACTTAGGTGTCATACGACTCCTTACCTTCGTCGAGGTCCCAATCTTCAGAGTTGCGTTTAATTCTATCCAATAAATTCCATTTAAATTCAATAGTCTTCATCATAAAAGAGCCAAGACAAGAAGTATCGAGCATGGTGCGATTGTTATCGTAGCCGAGCATAAAAATTCAAGAATTGTCACTCTTGAGAGCTCATGATTGGGGCATGAATATAACATTGATTCAAGCCTCCCCAAGCTTGAGCGATGCTTTCTCCTTCGCGAGGCCAAAAATTATATATATAATTGCGATCACGGTGAACAAGATGCATAGGGTAATACTTTTGATGAAATTCCAATTTCAATCTTTTATAGTTCCATGATATCGTATCATCACATAGCCTATACCATGTCAATGTGTCTCCCTTCAAAGATAAAGGGAATACCTTCTTCTTAGCAACATCATCGGGAATACCTACAAGCATAAATAGTCCACAAACTTCATCCACATAGAGTAGATGTTCATGAGGATGCTTTGTTCCATCTCCTGTAAAAGTGTTAGCTAACAGTTTTTCCATCATACCCGAAGGAATTTCGAAAGGAGTTTCATTTTCAATAGGTTCAGTAGGCTGAGGAGCAACTCTTTGCTCTACCGGACGGGGTGAAGATACCCCGAACAAGCCCCTCGGAGAATTACTTTCCATCGTAACAAGTGACAGTAAATTTCAGCACACTATATAATTTTTTCCTTAACAAATTGCACCTACCAAAGGCGCTACACTCCTCGGCAACGGCACTAGAAAAGAGTCTTGATGACCCACAAGTATAGGGGATCTATCGTAGTCCTTTCGATAAGTAAGAGTGTCGAACCCAACGAGGAGCAGAAGGAAATGATAAGCGGTTTTCAGCAAGGTATTCTCTGCAAGTACTGAAATAAGTGGTAATAGATAGTTTTGTGATAAGATAAATTGTAACGAGCAACAAGTAACAAGAGTAAATAAAGTGCAGCAAGGTGTCCCAATCCTTTTTGTAGCAAAGGAAAAGCCTGGACAAACTCTTATAATAGGAAAAGCGCTCCCGAGGACACATGGGAATATCATCAAGCTAGTTTTCATCACGTTCATATGATTCGCGTTCGGTACTTTGATAATTTGATATGTGGGTAGACCGGTGCTCGGGTGTTGTTCTTACTTGAACAAGCATCCCACTTATGATTAACCTCTATTGCAAGCATTCACAACTACAACAAAAGTATTAAGGTAAACCTAACCATAGCATGAAACATATGGATCCAAATCAGCCCCTTACGAAACAACGCATAAACTAGGGTTTAAGCTTACATCACTCTATCAACCCATCATCTACTTATTACTTCCCAATGCCTTCCTCTAGGCCCAAATAATGGTGAAGTGTTATGTAGTCGACGTTCACATAAAACCACTAGAGGCTAGACAACATACATCTCATCAAAATATCGAACGAATACCAAATTCACATGACTACTAATAGCAAGACTTCTCCCTTGTCCTCAGGAACAAACATAACTACTCACAAAGCATATTCATGTTCATAATCAGAGGGGTAATAATATGCATAAATGATTTGAACATATGATATTCCACCAAATAAACCAACTAGCATCAACTACAAGGAGTAATCAACACTACTAGCAACCTACTAGCACCAATCCCGGACTTGGAGACAAGAATTGGATACAAGAGATGAACTAGGGTTTGGAGATGAGATGGTGCTGGTGAAGATATTGATGGAGATGATTTCCCCCTCCGGGAGGGAAGTGTCCCCGGCAGAACAGCTCTGCCGGAGCCCTAGATTGGTTCCGCCAAGGTTTCACCTCATGGCGGCGGAGTCTCGTCCCGAAAGGTTGCTTAATGTTTTTTCTCATCGAAATACTTCATATAGGAGAAGATGGGCGTCGGAGAGCCACCAGGGGGCCCACGAGGTAGGGGACGCGCCCCAGGGGGGGCGCCCCCACCCTTGTGAGCAGGGTGTGGGCCCCCTGGCCTTCATCTTTGGCGATGATTTTTATTTATTTATTTTAAGATATTCCATGGAGTTTCAAGACTTTTGGAGTTGCGCAGAATAGGTCTCCTTTTCCAGCCCAGAATTCCAGCTGTCGGCATTCTCCCTCTTCATGTAAACCTTGTAAAATAAGAGAGAATAGCCATAAGTATTGTGACATAATGTGAAATAACAGCCCATAATGCGATAAATATCAATATAAAAGCATGATGCAAAATGGACGTATCAGGCGGTAGTGCAGGAGCTCGCATGCTAGGAGCAGCGCAGCCATCGCGTCCGCCGGCCCGCGACGAGCGTGAGACGATGAAGCAGCCGGAGTCAGCGACAGAGTGGCGGTGCGCCCATCACGCCGCACGGAGGGGTGCAGCGACGAGGCTTGCTGCTCGTGCCCCACCGGGCCGGTGGCGGCAGGCGATGGAGAATGATGGGTAGGTCCGCCGATGGTCGCTGGCTGGGCGGCGCGAGCGGCAAGGGTTGCCCGACGCTCAGCACGGGCTCGACGGGCGTCAGCCATGGAAGTGGTGGAGCGGCGGCGGGTCGACCGACAGGAGAGAGGCTCCGACGCACCCCTACCTGGCGCGCCAAATGTCGGATTTAGGGTTCCGCGGACCCTAGAGAGGTTCGAACTCTAGGGTGTGTGCAAAGGACTCGTCTTCCCTAGTCCACCTACTCATTGATTCCACGGCCTAGCTCGACGAACCCAACGAACAAGAAACGTGGTAGTTTATCCTGGTTCGGGCCACCTTGCGGTGTAATACCCTACTCCACCTTTGTGGTGGATTGCCTCGAGGGGCTGAGGATGAACTAGTATAGTGGTCAAATAGCCTCAGGAGGTGAGGTGTTCTTGAGCTCGATGAACTAGTAAGCTGGTCAGGGTGGAATGGATCCGTCCCTCTATGGTGGTGGCTAAGTCCTATTTATAGTGGCCTTGGTCCTCTTCCCAAATGTAGGTGGGAAGGGATCCCACAACGGCCAAATTTGAAGGGAGACAACTAGTACAAGCTATCCTGACAAAAGCGGTCTTCTCCTGCAAAAGCCTCTGGTGGTGACGCTGTAGTGGGCTCCGTGATGACCTACGTCCTGCCGTCCTGGCGGTCTTGGTCTTGTTGCACCGATATGGAAACCCTTGCTTGATTCCTTGGGACCCCGCGCCTGCGCTTGCCTCCTTAGCACCAAAGAGGAAACTGGTACACTACGCCCGCTGGCGCCTGCCTGGCCTTGGTCCTCACGGCTCACGTCATATGAACCTCACGAGGTGCACCTTGCATAGATATCTCCGCTCCTCGGGAGCCAGCCTGGGGAGGCCGACCCCCGTGGGGGTCTTGGTGTCGTCCGCCTCGCGAGGCTTGGCCCCTTGCGAGGGTCTTGAGTTGTTATTCTTTGGTCAGGCCGTACCGAGGCCGCCCGGCGAACCACGCCATGGGCCGCAGGCAGGCAAGTCTGGGTACCCCCGTTCCCAGGATGCCGACACAATCCCTCTACTTCCCGCACATCACGTGCGCGGGCGAGAGGTTACTGCCATGAAGGAGGAGTGTCGTGAAAGATCGGGCCGCAACAACATATCGGATATCACCATCAAGGTTCAGTCTCTATCACTTTCCGGGACAAATTTGAGGGAATTTATGTCCGGCCACCAGACGCTGATGACCTGAGCCACATAGTCTAGCAACCCGGAGAGTCAGCCCGCAAACTTTGGACTCGGTTCTTAATTAAAAAGAACCAAATTGTCGAATGTCCGGACGCCGAAGCCTTAGCAGCATTTAAGCACAGCGTCCGTGACGAATGGATCGCCTGACACCTTGGTCAGGAAAATTCGAAGACTATGGCAGCTCTTACTGCACTTATGACCCGCTTCTGTGCGGGCGAAGATAGTTGGTTAGCTCGTAGAAGCAACAGTTCCAGCGACCCCGGCACCTCCAACGCCAGGGATGGCAATGGAAGGCCACGACGCAGCAAAAACAAGCGTCAGAACAACAACGAAGAAACAGAGGATATGGCAATAAACGCCGGATTCAGCGGCTCTAAACCCGGTCAGCGAAAGAAGCCGTTCAAAGGAAATAGGGAGGGTCCATCTAATTTAGACAAAATACTAGATAGGCCTTGCCAGATCCATGGCGCCCCTGACAAGCCTGCCAACCACACCAACAAAAACTGCTGGGTTTTTAAACTGGCCAGTAAATTGAATACCGAGCATAAGGGGAAGGGACCTCAAAGTGAGGGCAATGATGAGCCTCGCCCTCCAAACACCGGGGATGTAAGAAGTTTCCCCCCGAGGTGAAAACGATGAACATGATATATGTCACCCACATCCCCAAGAGAGAGTGCAAATGCGCATTAAGGGACGTCTACGTCGTAGAGCCTGTCGCCCCAAAATTAAACCCATGGTCGGCTTGTCCGATCACCTTTGATCACAGGGACCACCCAACCAGTATCCGTCATGGAGGTTCGGCGGCCCTGGTGCTCGATCCTATCATCGATGGATACCATCTCACTAGATTCCCTATGGACGGTGGCAGCAGCCTCAACTTGATCTATCAGGATACTGTCCGTAAGATGGTTATTGACCCGTCAAGAATCAAGCCTAGTAACACTACCTTTAAAGGGGTGATACCCGGCGTGGAAGCCCATTGCACGGGTTCCTTTACACTGGAAGTAGTATTCGGCTCTCCAAACAACTTCCGAAGTGAGGAATTGATCTTCGACATTGTCCCTTTTCGCAGTGGTTATCATGCACTGCTTGGGCGAACTGCTTTCGCCCGCTTCAATGCAATCCCGCACTATGCTTATTTGAAGCTCAAAATGTCCGGACCACGTGGCGTCATCACAGTAAATGGAAATATGGAGCGCTTCCTCCGTACAGAAGAGCACACCGCGGCCCTGTATAAGGCGGCCTAATCAAGCCGAATAGTTCATCGGTCATCAAGACCCAGGACACTGCTAAGCGAGTCCGATCCGCATTACAGTGCGATAGCTCCGTGGATCCCGAGCTTGAATAGCAGTTTCGCCGGCATATGTACCGCGCGTACATAATTACGCACTTAAATACCCTGGGCAGCGCCGGAGGCACACTGCGGAAAAGGTCCATAGTATGGCTTGACCCTATTCGGACCTTACATATTTTTTTCCCTATAGGTTCGTTAAAAACCTACCTACTCTACGATTGTACAGGGCTATTTTCTAGGTCCCTCTTTCTTGCAGACGACCATCGACTCCTCCTCTCAAAGGATTTCTCACCAAGGAGAAATAGCGCAGACGTGCAGCAGGGCACCATTGGGATTTTTGAACCACTACTTTTAGGCCATGTGTAAACATTTCCCTTGTGTAAAACTTTTGGCATGTAAACTGGCCTTGATATTTATGGCATTATCTGTAGTAACACATCTCGACGTATTAATCATGGTATAAAGGAAGCAGTTTATCACCACTTTTGTTTGGTACTCATTTATTGCATATTGTCATCTGTGTTCTACTTCAGACTACCACATGTGCTTTAGTCCGGCCTTAACACCGGGGGCTGTAGTCGGCCCGCACATTTTCAAGTCCAAACACCTATAGGGTACTCTTCGGTGTCCCGGATATTGCATTATTTGCATCGATTCTGAGTCATGTCTTTGGTCTATAGTTGGGTTGCCTCGCTCCAGTGCTTACCAACTTGCGTTCCGCTCGCTCGGCAAAGGTAGTAAAGGGAGAACTACTGCGATTGTATTTCTGGTCCGTCCGGTTAAATACTGATACGTCTCCAATGTATCTATAATTTATGAAGTATTCATGTTGTTATATTATCATTCTTGGATGTTTTAGAATCATTTTATAGCAACTTTATATCATTTTTTGGGACTAACCTATTGACCCGAAGGCCCAGTGCGATTGCTTTGTTTTTGCTTGTTTTTTACATTGCAGGAAATCAATATCAAATGGGGTCCAAACACCGCGAAACTTTTTGGAGATTTTTTATGGACCAGAACACTCAGGATGGGCTAGAGCAGCACCTGGGGGTGCCCCGTGGGGGGCACAACCCACCAGGGCGCGCCTGGGGACCCAGGCGCGCCCAGATGGGTTGTGACCACCTCGGTGGCCTCCCGCACCCCCTCTTTACCCTATAAATTCCCAAAAATTCAGAAACCCCTCGGGGTTAACCTAGATAAGAAGTTCCGCCGCCTCAGGCCTCTGTAGCCACCGAAAACCAATCTAGACCCCGTTCTGGCACCCTGCCGGAGGGGGGAATCATCTCCGGTGGCCATCGTCATCATCCCGGCGGCCACCACGATGAGGAGGGAGTAGTCCACCCTCGGGGCTGAGGGTTTGTACCAGTAGATATGTGTTTAATCTCTCTCTCTCGTGTTCTTGAGATGTCACGATGTTGATGTATCGCGGGCTTTGTTAATATAGTCGGATCATATGGTGTTTTCCCCTCTCTATCTTGTTGTGAATTCAATTTTCCCTTTGAGATTTCGTTTTATCAGATTGAATACTTTATGGATTTGTGAACACTTGATATATGTTTTGCAATTTAATACTCATGGTGACAATGGGCTATCATATTGATTCACTTGATATATGTTTTGGTACTCAAGTCGCGGATTCTCGAGGTGACATTGGGGTAATCTATGCATAGGGATTGATGCACGTTCTTGTCTTTGTTTCTTCGGTAGAAATCTTGGGGAACTCTTTGAAGTTCTTTGTTTTGGATTGAGTATTATGAATATGAATTTGCTTTGGTGTTATTTTAGTAAGAACTCTAGGATAGATCGAACGGAAAGAATAGCTTTGTGTTATTTTAGTACTGACTCTTGAATAGATCGAATGGAAAGAATAGCTTCGAGGTGGTTTCGTACCCTACAAACAATTTATTCTTATGTTCTCCGCTAGATAGGAACTTTGGAGTGATTCTTCATCGCACGTTGAGGGATGATTATATGATCCAATTATATTAGCATTGCTGAGAGGTTGCACTTGAAAGTACGAACACTAGGCCTCATTTTCAAGCATTGCAATACCGTTTTTTTGCCCGTTTACTATTTGCTACCTTGCTGTTTTTATTTATTCAGATTATAAAAATATATTTCTACCATCCATATTACACTTTTATCATCTTCTCTTCGCCAAACTAGTGCACCTATAAAATTTTCCATTGTATTGGGTGTGTTGGGGACACAAGAGATTTCTTGTATTTGGTTGCGGGGTCGTTTGAGAGAGACCGTCTTCATCCTACGCCTCCTACAGATTGATAAACCTTAGGTCGTCCACTTGTGAGAAAATTGCAACTGTCCTACAAAACTCTGCACTTGGAGGCCCAACACGAGTCTAGGAGAATAAAGTTGCGTAGTAGACATCAAGCTCTTTTCTGGCACCGTTGCCAGGGAGGTGAGTGCATGAAGGTATTAGATCTTGCAATTGATTAGTTTCTTGTTTATCACTAGTTTGGTTTATAAAAGAAAACTACATAAAAATGGAATTGAGGTTGCATCATATTATTGATCATCTTTATAATATCTTTCATGAAAATGATGGCAAGGAAAATTGTGCTCAATTGATAGAAGAAGAATTCAATAGAATGTTTAGTATAAATGATGAGCATGATTGCAATGTTGTTAGTATGAATTCTTTGAATATCCATGATGCTAATGATATGCAAAGCCATAAGCTTAGGGATGCTATGTTTGATGAAGATGATATTTTCAGTCCCCCAAGATTTGATGTGCAAATTTGTTATAATGATTGCATGCCTCCTATTTATGATGATTACAATGATGAAAGTGGATTTGAAGAGGTAATGACTTTATTTAGTGATGAATCCACCATTTTGGATGAGGCTTCAATTGACTGTGATAACAAAGTTGTTATCTATGATGATTATGGTGATGACATGTATGCTATAAGGAATAATGATAACCATGAAATTTGTCATCATGATTTTAATTTTCACTCTCATGATAGTTATTTTGTTGAGTTTGCTCCCACCATTATTGATGAGAATAAATTTGCTTGCGTGGAGAGTAATAAAATTTATATGCTTGTGGATCATGAAAAGAATGCTTTATGTGATGGTTATATTCTTGAATTTCTTCATGATGCTACTGAAAATTATTATGAGAGAGGAACATATGCTTGTAGGTATTGCAATAATATCAAGTTTCCTCTCTATGTGGTGAAAATCTTGAAGTTTTGCTTGTTTAACCTTCCTATCCTAGTTGATTCTTGTTCCCATAAGTTGTTTGATCACAAAATCCCTATGCATAGGAAGTGGGTTAGACTTAAATGTGCTAGTCATATGCTTCATGATGCTCTCTTTGTGTTTCAATTCTTATCTTTTATGCGAGCATCATTGAAATCATCATGCTTAGCTACAAAGGCATTAAAGAAAAGCGCTTGTTGGGAGATAACCCAACACTTTTACCTACTGTTTTTATGTGTTCACATGATTATGCTACTGTAGTAATCATATTTTATTGCTTTTGTTTCAATAAAGTGCCAAGTAAAGCCTTTGGGATAGTGTGGATGATAGTTGACTTGAATCTGTGCAAAAACAGAAAATTTTGCTTCCAGAAACAGCATTGTTTAAATTCACTGGAGCGTCGAAAAATTCTGATTTTTTAACATATGATTGGTATACACATTATCTAAGTGGTCCTAATTTATCAGAATTTTTGGTGTTGCAGAAGTATGACTAATATTCAGATCTTTACGTATTGTTCTGTTTTTGACAGATTCTGTTTTCAATGCATAGTTTGCTTGTTTTCTAGTTTCTATGGCTTATATTGCTCAATATAAATTGTGGAAATGATGAGGTACAGTAGGCATTGTGTGAGAAAAATTATGAATCTTGTCTTTGACAGTACCAAAGTGAATAGTTTGTCTTTATCATATTATCCCATCTCACGAAATTCCGTTAAGTTTTGTGTGATTGAAGTTTTCAAGTTTTGGTTGAGATATCGATATGAGGAGAATAAGGAGTGACAAGATCCTAAGCTTGGGGATGCCCAAGGCACCCCAAGGTAATATTCAAGGAAGATCCAAGCAACTAAGCTTGGGGATGCCCCGGAAGGCATCCCCTCTTTCGTCTCCAACATTATCGGTAACCTCACTTGGAGCTATATTTTTATTCGTCACATGATATGTGTTTTGCTTGGAGCGTCATTACATTTTATTTTTATTTGCTTGCTACTATTTAGAATAATGCTTTGCATCTTTTATTTCAATAAAAATGTCAAGGATAACCTTTACCATGCTTATTTTGCAAATCTATTTGTTATTATTTAAAAACAAAAAGTTTTCTGTCATTGTCTGAATTCTTCTGGAAAGTCAGAACGTGATAAAATCTTGAAATTTTTACACAATATGCTATGCTAAATTTTCTACAGTGTAGTAACTTTTCATAAATTTTTTAGCTAGGGAAGTATGAGGAAAATTGCACTCTTTACATATTGTACTGTTTTGGTAGATTGCTATTATGTTTGCGTTGTTTGCATATGTTTGTTTGTTTAATGATTCTATTTGAGGATAAGAGTATTAAATATGCAGAGGCATTTAGTATGCAATGTTGAATAACAATTTTTATGATTTTCTACAATAGAGAATGATAAGGGTTTTGCATTGGTTTATACTAACTTATCTCACGAGTTCTTGTTGAGTTTTGTGTGGATGAAGTTTTTAAGATTTAGGGAAACTGTGATATAAAAGGAATTAAGGAGACACAAAATCTCAACCTTGGGGATTCCCAAGGCATCCCAAGATAATATTTCAAGAAGTATCAAGCATCTAAGCTTGGGAATGCCCCGGTAGGCATCCCACCTTTCTTCAAGAATAATTATCGGTTAGTATCGGTTGATCCTGAGTTTTTGCTTCTTCACATGATGTGTGCTACTCGTTGAATGCCATTTTATTTTTTGCTTGTTGTTTTAATAAAATACTTAGACCTAAAAGTTTTAAATAAGAGAGAGTCCTCAAATAGCTACCTATTTACTTAACTACTCGCTTGATCTTCACTTATATCTTTTTGGAGTAGCTTGTCATTTACTCTTGTGCTTCACTTATATCCTATGAGTAAATTGTTGAATGAACTGAATGTCATGAAGTTGAAATCATATCATGCCTACCGGTAGCTTCACATTGGGTTTAGAAAGTGAAATCTTTTGAGGCTTGACAATCACAATATTGGTCATAAAAGCAATTCACTAATAATTAGTATAAGGAAGAGAACCTTCACATGCAATACACTATCTTGGAAATCTTTTGTGATTGTGAGCCCCCATCAAAATATTGTATGCCAACATTGTTGACGTTGGACAAGGAAGACAACGTAATGGTTTATGTTTGTTCATATTCACATAGAAGTTGTATTGTCATAGATCCCTGAACATGTGGTGCTTGCCCCCCTTCTTTGCTAGCCAAAAATTCCACACCAAGTAGAGATACTACTTGTGCATAAAAAAACCATTGAACCCAAATCTTATTTTCAAGAGTCCACCATACCTATCTAAGGATTGAATAAGATCCTTCAAGTAAGTTGTCATCGGTGCAATAAGGCAATAAAAATTGCTTCTAAAAGTGTTAAATCATTTTGTGTAAGAGAAAATTGAGCGTTGTACGAACTTGTGATGGCAAAGAATAAAAGTGAAAGACTGCATAATAAAGGTTGCTATCATAAGGGGCAATATAACATGACGTTCTTTTGCACTAAGGGGTTGAGCATACAAACAAATAAGCACATGGCAACCTCTGCTTCCCTCTGCGAAGGGCCTATCTTTTACTTTTATGTATTTACTTTTATGCAAGAGTCAAAGTTTTTCTCTCTATTCCTTTTTATTTTTCTCCTTTGGCAAGCATCATGTGGTGAGGAAAGATCTAGGCACACATATCCAGTTGGATATGGGTAGCATGAGTTATTATTGTTGACATCACCCTTGAGGTGAATACGTTGGGAGGTGAAATCATAAGCCCCTATCTTTCTATGTGTCCGGTTGAAACGTTTTGCTCATGTGTATGCGGGGAGTGTTAGCAATCATAGAAGACTATAAGATGGTTGAGTATGTGGAGCTTTGACTTGAACTCTATTGAATAAGTTGAATTACAATTGCTTGGTGACTGAGAACATAGGTTGCTGAGTTTCATGACAATTTATTGTTTGAACCTTAACATGTGATTTGGTTGCTACTATAACATGAGAAGTTTTATAAGAAAGAATTGTCGTTATGATGCTTGGAAATGTGATTGAAATTATCATTGATAAAACTTATGCACATTGTTAGCATTCACACTTCATAAATTATTTCTTTTATCATTTACCTACTCAAGGACGAGTAGGAGTTAAGCTTGGGGATGCTGATACGTCTCCAACGTATCTATAATTTATAAAGTATTCATGCTGTTATATTATCATTCTTGAATGTTTTACAATCATTTTATAGCAACTTTATATCATTTTTTTGGACTAACCTATTGACCCAGTGCCCAGTGCCAGTTGCTGTTTTTTGCTTGTTTTTTCCATCGCAGGAAATCAATATCAAATGGAATCCAAACACCGCGAAACTTTTTGGAGATTTTTTATGGACCAGAACACTCGGGATGGGCTAGAGCAACACACAGGGGGTGCCCAGGGGCACAACCCACCGAAGCGCGCCAGTCGATTAATGCCCACCTCGCTGGCCTCCTGCACCCCCTCTTTACCCTATAAATTCCCAAAATTTTCAGAAACCCTCGGGGTTAACCTAGGTCAGAAGTTCCGCCACTGCAGGCCTCTGTAGTCACCGAAAACCAATCTAGACCTCGTTCCGGCACCCTGCTGGAGGGGGAATCATCTTCGGTGGCCATCTTCATCATCCCGGCGGCCACCACGATGAGGAGGGAGTAGTCCACCCTCGGACTGAGGGTTTGTACCAGTAGCTTTGTGTTTAATCTCTCTCTCTCATGTTCTTGAGATGTCACGATATTGATGTATCGCGGGCTTTGTTAATATAGTCGGATCATATGGTGTTTTCCCCTCTCTATCTTGTTGTGAATTGAGTTTTCCCTTTAAGATTTCGTTTTATCGGATTGAATAATTTTATGGATTTGAGAACACTTGATATATGTCTTGCAATTGAATACTCGTGGTGACAATGGGGTATCGTATTGATTCACTTGATATATGATTTGGTACTCAACTCATGGATTCGAGGTGACATTGGGGTAATCTATGCATAGGGGTTGATGCACGTTCTTGTCTTTGTTTCTCCGGTAGAAATCTTGGGGCACTCTTTGAAGTTCTTTGTGTTGGATTGAGTATTATGAATATGAATTTGCTTTGGTATTATTTTAGTACGAACTCTAGGATAGATCGAACGGAAAGAATAGCTTTGTGTTATTTTAGTACGGACTCTTGAATATATCGAATGGAAACAATAGCTTTGAGGTGGTTTCGTACCCTACAAACAATTTATTCTTATGTTCTCCGCTAGATAGGAACTTTGGAGTGATTCTTCATCGCACGTTGAGGGACGGTTATATGATCCAATTATATTAGCATTGTTGAGAGGTTGCACTAGTGAAAGTACGGACCCTAGGCCTCATTTTCAAGCATTGCAATACCGTTTTGGTGCTTGTTTACTATTTGCTACCTTGCTGTTTTTATTTATTAAGATTACAAAAATATATTTCTACCATCCATATTACACTTTTATCATCTTCTCGTCGCCGAATAGTGCACCTATACAATTTGCCATTGTATTGGGTGTGTTGGGGACACATGAGATTTCTTGTATTTGGATGGAGGGTCGTTTGAGAGAGACCATCTTCATCCTACGCCTCCCACGGATTGATAAACCTTAGGTCATCCACTTGAGGGAAAATTGCTACTGTCCTATAAAACTCTGCGCTTGGAGGCCCAACACGAGTCTACAAGAATAAAGTTGCATAGTAGACATCAAATACCTCAGTAGAGAAAGCCGAAAACTGACCGTCATGTCAAGCGAGAGCTGGTCGATGATTCGGCGACTTAGTCTTATACTACCAATCGTTAGCGAGTCACTCTGTGTTATACGAGGGGCTGGTCTTCCTCCAGCCGCGTGGAAAAGGCACCATGGACCGGATAGCCGCACACGCACCCGGGGCTAGTACTTAGCCCCATAGTCAAAATCCTATGGCTAAGTGAAAGTAATAAAGCCGCATAGTATGATTACCTGGTTCACCTCGCGGACACCTCCTTTACGGACCAATATGTTGTATAAAGTGTGGTCACGCATTACGATGAACACCCGGTAGCGTCTACATGGGGGCTGAAGCCGACGACTGGCAACTTTCAAAATAAACGGTTGCATAGGAGGAAAAATTGCTTGAAACAAAAGGCGCCAACATAGATATATCACAAGCATGGGTTCATAGCATAGTTTTTACAACCCGAACACATCTAATCAAATATTACGTCCTTAGAACATTGGCCCTCTACAATTCAGGCCCCTTCTAGGACGTCATCGAAGTACCTCTCTGGCTTCCAATGATCTTTGCCTTCGGGCGGGCCTGCGGTCGCCACTTCGGTGGCCTTCATCTTCGCCCATTGCATCTTGACGTGGGCGCAGGCCATCCGGGAGCCCTCTATGTAGGCCGAACGCCTTATAGCATCGATCTGGGCCGCGCATTGACCAGCCGCTTCACCAAACTGAAGTAGCTGCTAGGAATCAGCTCGACCGGCCAGAGTTGGACTGTTACGTTCTTCATGGCCAGGCCTGCCACCCGATGCAGCTTCGTCAGCTGCTTTAGCTGGTCGTTCAACAGCACCGGGTGTTCCGGCGCAAGATACTGCGACCAGAACAGCTTCTCGGTCGAGTTCCACTCTTGAGCTCGGAAGAAGTGCGCGGCATCGGCAACACTCTTCGGAAGATCCGCAAACGCGCCTGGAGAACTCCACCCTCGTGTGAGCAAAGCGTACCTCTGACCTCCAAAGGTACTTTGCAAGAGAAAGGCCTTACTAGACGCTATCTGCCTCGCCTGGTGGATCTCTTCACGAGCACTCCGGGACCCGATCCGTGCCTCTTTGACAGCATGGGGAGCCTTGGCGAGCTCGGACGACTGATCTGAAGTCTTCTGCTCTAAAGTTTCGCATTTGCTGATGGCATCCTTCAGTTCGTACTCGACTTCGGCCACCCAAGCTTCATGTTGGCGGTGGGCAGCTTGTTCGGTCTTCAGTTCAGCAGCCGCTTTGTCGGCGGCTGCCTTATTCGCCTCCGCCTCTTTCTTGTCCTGGGCGAGGGCGCCTTTGAGGGCCTCGGCCACGGCTGTGCTAGCTGTGATCATAATTAAAGCATTCCATGAGTTAAACCTCTAACATACATATTTGTGACATAAAAATAAACTTCCTTTTAAAACATTATACGCATACCTTGCGTCTCGTCGAACCGCTTATTAATGCGGTCGATTTCCTCATCGGCCACCTGAAGCTTCCGATTGAGTTCGGTAACTTTCGCGGCTTGGGCGGTTGCCGCCAACAGGGAAGCCTGTTATGATAACAGCACACTATGTTACTCTCCCAAATTCTATGTGGATCCTCTGACCGGTTTATGTTAAACCGGACAGAGCCTCAGGGGCTACTATCTGTACACAGGTATATTCCTTTATATAAAAAGTTTTTAGAGGATTACGTCGCATACCTCAAAGCCTGTCAGTAGGCTGGTGAAGGCTTCATGCACTCCGCTCTTAGCAGACTGGACCTTTTCCACCACCGCACCCATCAGGGTGCAGTGCTCTGCCATGATGGAAGCGCGCTGCAGTGCTTCCTCCAGGGCGTTGGGCGCCTCCGGATTAGTGGAGGCCACTAATGGAGCTGATGTTCCTCCCCCCTCTTTCGGAGGGGGCTTCTTATCCGATCCCGGAGCCGCGTTGGTCTCCAGAATGGTGTTCGGCTAGGCCCCGGATTATTGGGGTTCCCCGCCGTCGGTTGTCATAGCGGTCGCCTCCCCTAGCTCTTCGGCGACCGAGGTATTAACCTCGGGCGCCTTCTTGACAGCCTCGCTCGCCCCCCTCGGTTAGGGGAGGTCCTTCGGGACAACACCTCGGTGTCCTCCATGGTGATAGGCGAGGAGGCTCGCGGCAGCGTCTCAGTCTCTACCATTTTGGGTGGCAGAGAGTTCCCCTCTGATAATGGAGTTTGCAGGAGCTCGCTGGGAGGGCTGAAAGGCAAATGACAAAATAACTTATACAAGGAAAGCAGGAAGACTAAAGATAAACAAGTAAGTTTCTAAATACTTATGATTCAGCCAGGGGCTTCACCCTGGGAGGTCTCTTGGGGACTAATTCGGAATCTGAGTCCGAACTGTGTGGGAGGGACACTTTCCCTCTTTTGGGCGCCTCCCCCTTCGGTTCTTCGGAGGCCGCCCTCTTCTTCTTCCTCCTCATCCTCTTCTTCTTCCTCATCCCCCTCGTGGGAGGAGAGGGCTTCGGTCTCTCTGGACACTACGCCCGAAGGACCTTTGTGGTGGGGGGCGCCTTTGGCCTCCTTGCACTTCTTCTTCTTGGCCTTCTTCTCCGGCACCTGATACAGCACCGGGACCAACATCTCCGTTAGCTGGGGTGTGGCCCGGTTCTCCGGTAGCGGCGCCAGACAGTTGATCCGCTCCGCTTTTGCCGTCCAGCACTGTATGGAAGGCAAATAATATAATCTTCATTATATCTAAAGTATTGACCGAATAAGTCTTTGGAAAAGAATATGCTTACTGTTGAGGCCGGATTCTCGTTGTCGAGTTCGATGTCCTCGCTCTTCATCGGACAACTTTTCTGGGCCTTGAAGAGCTGCTTCCATATATCTTCATGCATGGTGCTGAAGAAGCACTTCAAGGTCCGTGGTTCCTCCAGATTGAACTCCCACATGGGGGAGGTCCGGAGTTGGCAGGGAAGTATACGGCGGAAGTGCATCACTTGAATCACGTTTGTGAGACCAGTGTTCGTACCCAACACGTTGGAGATGTGCTTCTGTATCATCTTCACCTCCGTTTGGGACCCCCAATCGAGGCCCTTGCCATTCCATGATGTGAGTCTTGTGGGGAGTCCGGATCTGAAATCGGGCGTGACCGCCCACTTGGCATCACGGGGTTCGATGATGTAGAACCACTCCTGCTGCCACACCTTCACAGTCTCAACAAATGCCCCTTTGGGCCAGACGGCGTTGGGGAGCTTGTTTACCATAGCCCCGCCGCAGTCCGCATGCTGACTGTCGACCACCTTTGGCTTCAGATTGAAGACCTTGAGCCACAGGCTGAAGTGTGGCGGGGATGCGGAGGAGAGCCTCACACACGACGATAAACACCAATATGTGGAGGAAGGAATTTGGGGCTAGATCATGGAAATCTAGCCCGTAGTAGAACATGAGGCTCCGGACGAAGGGGTGGAGGGGAAACCCTAGCCCTCAGAGGAAATGGGGGATGAACACAACCCTCTCACCAGGCTCTGGGGTAGGGATGACCTGATCTATGTCGGGAGCTCATGTACGATATCCAGACAGATAGCTCAAGGCCCGGAGATCCTTGATGTCCTTCTCGGTGACGGAGGAGGCCTCCCACTTGCCCTTGGAACCGGACCCGACCATTGCTGGGAAGGGTGGCGGCGGTGGGAAAGATCGAAGTTTTAGGCGCTTGAGCTTGGAGGTTGGAAGGCAGGAGCTAGAAGAAGGCGTGGGGAAAAAGGAGGGATCTTTATCCTCCTATAGACGGTGAAAATACCAAACGTCCCCCTCTCAAGCCATAAAACTTTCCTGCTCCCAATGAGATCGTGCGTAGGGCACGGTTGGGTTACCCAAACCACACTAATGAGAATCCCGCAATGGGTGGGCACGATCTCTGTTTTGACAAGACGTGCCAATGGAGGCTAAGCCTCGAAACGCGAAACGGGAGGCGTGAAAATGGTTCAAAATATTAAAGAGTCAAGTGTGACGCTTCGCCGAAAAACTTGCCAGTAAAAGACACTGTTCTTGTTTTTGACATCTTGCCTTCGTGGCTAAGGGTTGTATTGATTGTGCAGAGCCGGACATAGTTCCTTTATATGGGAAGTTAACTTGAAATATTCAGGAGAAGGAACCCGCCTTGCAATGTCGAAGATAATCCGCGTGTCGAACACATCGTCAACGAAGACTAGCTCAGGAGCTACTGAGGGAGTCCTGGATTAGGGGGTCCTTGAGTGTCTGGACTATTTTATATGGGCCGGACTAATGGGCCGTGAAGATAAAGCGGAAGACTATCCCCCGTATCCGGGCAGGACTCCTATGTGCGTGGACGGCAAGTTTAGTGTCCGGATATGTTATTTCCTTCCTCTGCAAACCGACTCTGTACAACCCTAGGCCCCTCTTGTGTGTATATAAACCAAAGGGTTTTAGTCCGTGGAGGCTATCAGAATAATCATAGGCTAGACAGCTAGGGTTTAGCCATTATGATCTCAAGGTAGATCAACTCTTGTAACCCCTATACTCATTGAATACAATCAAGCAGGACGTAGGGTTTTACCTCCTTTAAGAGGGCCCGAATCTGGGTAAACATTGTGTCCCCCTCGTCCCTTTGTTACCATTGATCCTCAGACACACAGTTCGGGACCCCCTACCCGAGATCTGCTAGTTTTGACACCGACACTACCACCGTACTAAGCAAAATAAGATGCATAAAAGATAAACATCACATGCAATCAAAATATGTGACATGATATGGCCATCATCATCTTGTGCTTTTAATCTCCATCTCAAAAGCATCATCATGATCTCCATCGTCACCGGCTCGACACCTTGATCTCCATCGTTGCATCGTGGTCGTCTCGCCAACTATTGCTTCTACAACTATCACTAATGCATAGTGACAAAGTAAAACAATTACATGGCGTTTGCATTTCATACAATAAAGAGACAACCATAAGGCTCCTGCCGGTTGCCGATAACTTACAAAACATGATCACCTCATACAATAACGTATATCACATCACGTCTTGACCATATCACATCACAACATACCCTGCAAAAACAAGTTAGACGTCCTCTACTTTTTAGTTGCAAGTTTTACGTGGCTGCTACGGCCTTCTAGCAAGAACCATTCTTACCTACGCATAAAACCACAAAGGTGTTTTGTCAAGTTTGCTGTTTTAACCTTCCTCGCGGACCGTCCACAGTCAAATTCGATTCAACTAAAGTAGGAGAAACAGACACCCGCCATCCACCTTTATGCAAAACTAGTTGCATGTCTGTCGGTGGAACTGGTCTCATGTGTGTGGACATGTAAGGTTGGTCCGGGCTGCTTCATCCCACAATACCGCCGAATCAAAATAAGATGTTGGTGGTAAGCAGTATGACTATCACCACCCACAACTCTTTGTGTTCTACTCGTGCATATCATCTACGCATAGACCTGGCTCGTGATGCCACTGTTGGGAATCGGTGCATGAAAAACAAAACAAATTCTACGCACACGCAATGATCTATCCATGGACATGCATAGCAACGAGGGAGAGAGTGTGTCTACGTACCCTCGTAGACCGTAAGCAGAAGCGTTTCTCAACGCGGTTGATGTAGTCGAACTTCTTCGCCCTTCAACCGATCAAGTACCGAACGCACGACACCTCCGTGTTCTGCACACATTCAGCTCGGTGACGTCCTCCACCTTCTTAATCCAGCAAGACGACGAGGTAGTAGATGAGTTCCAGCAGCACCACGGTGTGGTGACGGTGATGGTGATGTGATCTCCGCAGGGCTTGGCCTAAGCACTACGAAAATATGACAGAGGGAGTAAACGGTGGACGAGGGTGCCGCACACAGCTAAGACAATGTTTTTTTCTCGTGTGGCGCCCCCTACCCATGTATATATAGGTGGGAGGGGAGGAAGCATCCCCTAGGGCGCCCCAAGAGACCTGGCGGCAGCCCTAGGGATGTTGCCTTGCCCTGTGGCCCCCTTTCCTTGTAAGAAGAAGGGGGAAGGAAAGAGGGGGGAGAGGGAAGGAAGGGGGAGTCCTACTCCACACTTCCCTTTCCCTCCTCTCTTTCCTTCTCCTCCTCATAGGGCCGGACACTATAGGGGCGCACCAGCCCCTTATGGGCTGGTGTGTTCCCTCTCTTGGCCCATAAGGCCCATATCTTTGCCGAGGTTGCCCGAAACTCCTTTCCGGTGACCCGATAAGTACCCGGTACCCTCCGAAACACTTCCGGTGTCCGAATACCATCGTCCTATATATATAAATCTTTACCTCTCGACCATTTGGAGACTCCTTGTCATGTCCGTGATCTCATCCAGGACTCCGAACAACATTCGGTCACCAAATCACATAACTCATATAATACTATATCATCAACGAACGTTAAGCGTGCGGACTCTACGGGTTTGAGAACTATGTAGACATGACCGAGACACCTCTCCGGTCAATAACCAATAGCGGAACCTGGATCCCCATATTGGCTCCTACATATTCTCCGAAGAACTTTATTGGTCGAACCGTTATGACAACATACGTAATTCCTTTTGTCCATCAGTATGTTACTTGTCCGAGATTCGATCGTCGGTATCTTCATACCTAGTTCAATCTCGTTACCGACATGTATCTTTACTCATTCCGTAATACATCACCTCGTGACTAACTTCTTAGTCGTTTGCTTGCCAGCTTATGATGTGTATTACCGAGAGGGCCCAGAGATACCTCTCAGATACTCGGAGTGACAAATCCTAATCTCGGTCTATGCCAACCCAACAAACACCTTCGGAGATACCTTTAGAGCATCTTTATGATCACGCAGTTACGTTGTGACGTTTGATAGCACAAAAGGCATTCCTCCGGTATCCGGGAGTTGCATAATCTCATAGTCGAAGGAATATGTATTTGACATGAAGAAAGCAATAGCAATAAACTGAACGATCAATATGCTAAACTAACGGATGGGTCTTGTCCATCACATCATTCTCCTAATGATGTGATCCCAATATCAAATGATAACACATGTCTATGGTTAGGAAACCATAACCATCTTTGATCAACGAGCTAGTCTAGTAGAGGCTTTACTAGGGACACGGTATTTGCTTATGTATTCACACATGTATTTAGGTTTCCGATCAATACAATTCTAGCATGAATAATAAACCTTTATCATGAATAAGGAAATATAAAATAACAACTTTATTATTGCCTCTAGGACATATTTACTTCAATTTTTGCTACGACCAGACGATGGCGAGCATTGTTTTTGCTGGAACCAATGTTTTTGTTTTCTGAAATGATACATTAGTTTTGTTGGAACCATGCATTTTTTTGTGCTTTTTGTTTGACCAGCGCCATTGTTTTACGGAATCATGTTTCGTTTTGCTGGAAACATGCCATTCTTTTGCTGGAACCACACCTTGATTTTGTTGCAACCGGCGATTCCGGGATCGTTGTGTTCCCGCCGACGTGTTGACAACGTCGCAAGAGAAGCATGCGCGGGTGGTAGGCGCGAGAGGAGGAGAGGCCGTCAACGCGGTGGACGGTCGAGCATAGCTACCCTTAGAATAACTTTTCTTTCCCCTCTCGCAAGGCGACTAGAGAAAGCCTTCATCCCCTCAATCTTCCCCGGTGAGCACGTGAATTCGCCTCCCCTTCGCCTGCCGCTCCGGTGGCCGGTGGCGGAAAGGGGACTTCTGGTGCCTTGTCTCCTACTAGTAGATAGGTAGGGTTTTACTTCTCACAGGCGTGGCGCTTGGACGGATGGCGGCGATTATTCTTTGAGTCAGTCTTTCAGGCTCTGATCCTCCTCAAGTTCATTCGTTGGGACGAATTAGACGGTGCTCCGGCATAGATTCTTGCCAGCTCCTAGGGGCGGCGAGGTTAGGGTTTCTCGTCGTGCGTATGAAACGGCGATATTTGGTGTCAAATTCTTCAGATTGATTCAAGGATTTAATGGTGACGACTGTGGCTCCAGGACGTTGGTCCTTAGGGGCACGTGCACGAAGACTTTCCGGCTGTCATCGACAAGGTCAGGCCAGCTTCTGTATGGGAGCGGCGATAGCGGCGCGGCAGCGGCTCGGTCTGACGGCGGCAATGGTCGTTCGATGGTACATGAACCTTAATGTAATTTTTATTATGTTTGATGTGTTTTATAGTTCCGATGAATCTTTATAATAGATCTGATTTTTTTCGAAAAAAGAGAGCAAAGGTACCCTTTTGGAAAAGGATGCGGGCGTTGACTCAGTGGAGGACTCGAGGTCTATCGTGCAGCTGCTACAAAACTGAATCAAGGGCTGCTAGGCGACTGGCCAAAAATTGGGCCGGTCGGCCGGCGCCTAAATCGCCCTATTCAAATACACATTCCTCTGAGTTACCCCACTGTAATTTATTTGGCCTCCAAATCAATGTCGAATCGAGTGAACTAACAACCTCCAGCCAAGTTCTATCGTCCGCGAACTGCTGCTCACCTTGCTCAAACGCAGCCAATCTACCTTTTGCTGAAATCGACTGCGCACATGCCGTTCAAATCACGGAAGCGAACAAAATGACAAGTGAACGCCTGCCAATTTCGTTAAGACCCACACATTCCTGGACCTGGGCCACCCGGGCCACCATTTTGTGAACCTCTGCCGGGAAACAAACAAGATAGAAAGACCGAGCAAAGAGGTAGAGTCCACAGACAATCAATCGCCCTTGGACAACCCGATCTGCATCACGCTATCTGGCTGCTCGTGTCCTCCTCGATTCACCCATGAAAGTGAGATGGTGAAATGTGTTGTGCCTACTCGTTGGTCACGACCGTTGGGCATGCATGTTTCTCGAAATGGGGAGGTAAAAAAAACATAGTATGTGATTGACAATGCACCACTTTTTTTACGAGAAATCAGTGTTAATTGCTCGGTTAGTTTGGGGTTTCACAGGCATGCCTGTACGTATTTATGCTGGTATCCATCCATTGCAGCGCTGTCTACATCCTTGTTGATCGTGTCCTTGGGTCCTTGCAATCCTTGGACGGCAACCTGTCATTCATCATCCCCTGCACACTCATATATGATATATGCCTAACCTTTTTTACGAATACGCACGATGCGTATCATTCCATTGTAGAAGGTAGAGAAATTACATGGAGCCGACCCTAGTATAACGTACGCTAGAAGGCGCATACGAGGACGCTTTCGGGCATATATGCCTTCATAATGGCTTCCCGAGCTCTCCGCAAGCGCTCAACAGGAAACACCGGCTGCCCTGCCCACTTGGCCAAGCTAAGCTAGCTCATGCTCTTCTCATTTCCCTCTCTGTTTCTTCTGCCACGCTCGCGGCTCACTTGCTGAGCGACCGGCCGCGGCTGGTAAATACCAGTGCCATCCTATGTGGTTCCTAGGAGGCCATTTCTCGCTGGCGCTCGCCGTGTGGCATACTCTCCTGGTCCTGGGCCTTGGGAGCGGCAGCTCGGCGCTCAGCTGCTACTCGCGAATCTTCAGCTTCGGCGACTCCCTCACCGACACCGGCAACTACGTGCGCCTGACGGCGAAGAACCCGAGCCCGTACGGAGCGCCGCCGTACGGGACGACGTTCTTTGGCCGTCCGACCGGCCGGGCGAGCGACGGCCGCCTCGTCATCGACTTCATCGGTGAGCAAACTGCTTGCGTCTGCATTTCCTTGATTTCTTTCGGCGTTTGCTTACGAGCTTCTCAGTGCGTGTGCGTGCTGGCGCCTTGACGGCACTAGGGTGAGTTCCGAAACGTGTATCTTTCACGGAATTCCATCTTTACCGTTGCCTCCTACATGGTGGTGTCAACTCCGGGAGTGTCGATTGCAAATTTGCATTCGCACTGCTCCGGGAGTGTATCCAAACAAAAATCGTGTCAGCTATTTCTGTAAGTAACATCAAAGAGAGATATAAAAAATGCTTTAAAAAATGACAATACATCATTCTTAGGGTTAATAAAAATCTAACGCCCTCAGGTGTATCAGTTTTTTACACTATGACAACTCCCACTTTAGAACATTACAAATCCTCATACACAAGCATGACAAATCCCTAATTCCCTATCCCTATACATCATACTAACTTTCACTTTAGAACATGGCAAATCCTCCCTGTACAACATACCAACCTTTTACACTCACACTCTCGTCTTAATCAAAAAATTGCTTTTGGTCTCTCTACTATTTCTACTATTTGCTGATTTTGTTTTGATCCAAAAACTTGGACCCTGATAAGTGTCACACGTTAGATACAAGCACATGACAACTCCCAGTGTTCTCGACGGCAAGTTTAATGATGTGAGGATGGCAACTTTAGTTGTCAAGCATGGCAACTTTCGTGCTTTAGTTTATTTTTAACAAAATATTGCCGTCGGTCACTGGAATTTACAATGCTTGCGCGACTGGAATTACCATCAAAAAACGACAAGGTCCGGAGTGTCACGCACCAAACGTGTGTCACTTATCATTTTGGGAAAACTTTGGATCCGAATTGGATTTGTGATCACTGTTTTTCAAGAATGAAAGAAAGAAAGATAATGGTTTAACAAACAATGCAGGTCTGTAAGAAAGAAAAATAGAAAACGACATGTTAGATTCTTTTTGGGATTATCTGACTTTTTCAACAAGAAATTGGAAAAGTACATGAAAAGCCAGAAAATGAACAAAAACAAACAGGAGATTTTGGATGAAAGTTCATAAAACAAATTTGTTATTATAGTTTCGATAACAAAAGTAAACTCAGTTATAGTTGATATACTAAAAGATACATTTTTCACAGGAAAACGACACGGATGGAAGTTTTTTTTTTTGGAAAAATTTCTTATCTATTCATCTTCAACCATGGTAGTACAACAAACACTAAAAATAATAAAAATTACATCCAGATTCGTAGACCACCTAGCGACGACTACAAGCACTGAAGCGAGCCGAAGGCGCGCTGCCGTCATCGCTCCTCCCTCCCTAGAGCCAGGCAAAACTTGTTGTAGTAGACAGCCAGGAAGTCATCGTTTTAAGGCCTCATAGGACCAACGCACCAGAACAACAACCACCACCACCAATGAAGAGACGCGTAGATCAGAAGGATCCAACTTGAAGACACACGAACATGGACAAACGATGATCGGATCCAGGTAGATCCACCAAAGACAATCACCGACGAATCATGTGAGATGCGCCGCAGACACACCTGCACATGCCCTCTGGCGATGCTAGACGCATCACTGGAACGGGGGCAAGGCAGGGAGACACTTGTTCCATCTTTAGGGAGTCTTCGCCATCTAAGGACACAAACCCTAAAAAACTAAAAGAAACATCTAAAAATGGAGTTCTCCCGCCGGCAAAGGCCGGGATCCACCACGCCTCCATTGCCCTATGGCCACGGGAGACGAGGCGGACCGGCACCGACGCCGACGAGACAAATGAACCTTAGCTTTTTTGGAGGAGAAGGCGGCGGCTGGGTCTGCGTGCCACACGAATGGAAGTTAATACAAATATGAAAGGTACAATGCCTCAAGCATGTGCATTTTTTGTTGTCAAAATTAGAGATCTCTACTGTAAAGATCATACCTTCTATGACGATGATGGCGTTTTATCGCTTTCCCTTCTGGGGGCCTCGTTTTGGAGTAAGTGCTGGCTGGGGGATGGTGGAGCGGTGCTTCATCTCACACATCGATGGCGGCGGATATCGGCGGCATAGCGCCATGGAGGTTTCTCGGCGTCCGATGCACGGAGATGGACTCGCGCAGAGGAGGTTGTTGTCTGGCGTCATGGTGACGTCGATGGCGAGTGGCTGCACAAGGTAGAAGCCTCAATATGATCTGAAGACGGACCCGTGGAAGATGGCGGCGATGACACACGAGTGCATCTGACCGGATTGTGCCCCAGACCCGGTATGTGGCTCGGCTGGGGCTTCCGAATATGTTTCGGCTTCCGACTTTTGATGTTAGGCTTAGGCGAGTGGTTTGGGTAGTGGCCCAACTAGCACCCCTTCATCATTTTGGATAGGAGTAGCGGCATGTGTTGCCAAGATGGTGGATTCAGGCACATTGTTGTAATACTTTGTAAGGTCCTCGAGAATAATCAATAAAGTGGCCGTATGCATCTCCCAGATGCAGAGGCCGGGGGTCATCCTCATTTTCTAAAAAAATATAATTTGCCAAAACTAAGGAAGAACTTGAAAAGCAAAAAATGCATTAGGAACAAATTATCATGGTACCATAGCCAAAATTGGATCAAACACCGACAATAACCCCCCACCCCCCCACCCCCCCACACACACACGACCACCACCACCACGACCCAAAATAAGAATATCAACAACATGTGAGCGGGCAAAAGCCGCACAATAAGAGTGTAATGAAGAGAAAGCCTTTATAGAACCGCATGTGAGAAGGGTTATCACTTGCATCATTGTTATCCAACCAAACAAAGTAATGTCAAAGGATTTTAACCAGAAAACATATTTCAGTACTACAAGACAATGCCTTCAAGAATTTAATCTCACTATAGTTGACATGATTCCCTGACTAACCAACGAACTTCGGTTCAATGTCTTTAACTCTAAGGATATCACCACAACATAACTTGATAGTTAGGATCCAACCAATGATGGATATATGAAAGATGAGTCATTGTCGACATCATTGTGTCATCGTAACTCTGCGTGGACAAATCTGCAGAAGCTGAATCGATTCTCTTAAAGGATTTATATTCCTTATTTTTATCTAGACCGAGCACCACACATCAAAAGAGGAAGGATGATGTCCAGTGCCATAGGCCCCCTACCTATCATGTTCTCCACCACTACAATCCACGGCTGACGACTCGCACTCGCCCGGTCGATGGCTTCTACGCTAGCCTAGGCTACCATCAGCTGATCTAGACCAAACTAGGAAGCCGCTACTCTATGTAGCCAAGCCACCTCCCTATCTATGTTGGCGTCTACCATCGATACATAAATTGAATGAATCTTATTAGGCCCTTTCGAATGCCAAAAAACATTGTGCAAGCAAATGGTTTCCTCATGGGAAAAAAATAACCCTTGTTGCAATGACCAAAACATTTGTGGTGAGGAATAGGGAGTATTGATAGCTAGGGTTTCTACCAGTAATGCCTACTATAGGAACACAAGAGGTGCACGTGTTTTTTCCAACTTCCTTAATTCTTCAGGTGACAGCAAAATAACTATTGCTAGTGATTCCGTTATCCCTCCGGCCTGCGTGCCGTGTTTGGCAGGTTGCCATGTACCCCTAATACTCTCGTGTGTCCTGGTTTATTCTGATGTTGTGGATGTTGGGTGTATCGCCCTGGTTGTTGATGGTTGGGCTTATGACGCTGCCTTGTGGCTTTATTTATAAAGTCGGGCTTAGGTCTTTTCTCTAAAAAACAGAACTATCTAACCTAAACACTATATTCGAGTAAGAACAAAGAAATGAAAGATCTCGATTAGATGGCTACCAATTGACCACTGAGGTATACACTCATCTTTTTTGTTTACAGATTATCTTGCTTTATGGTTTTTTGTTCAAAATAGAAAAATGATCCACTATTTTTTGGCCAAAAAGCACTAGACCTGTCTGGCCAACCCTGTTATCCGGATTTGATGCCGTTTAGATGCATATGGTTGGATGATCGGCTTCTTTATTGCTGTCCACAGACACGTTTTTTAGTGTGTTCATTTTAAGGTACCGTGTTAGAGATGCCCTAAGGCCCTTGCTCATGCACAGGGCTTGTATGTACGTGCTTATACGAGTACAGTTACCCTCTTAATTAGGATATATGCAGGGCTATGGCCCTCTAAACTGTGCACGTTTGACGGCGACTACTTGCCAATTAAACTGTGTATACGATGTTAAAAAAAAGAACTTGCACGATGCTGCCAGACAGCCATGCATGGACCCGTCGCTTACCTACACGTTCCCGATGGAAAGGGCATTCAACGGTTTACGTACCTGCCGTAGCTATCATACGGTTCGTGCTGTACAATCATGCACAATGTACTGTACCACTACCACTTACGTTGGAGTCTTGCTTGGTGTTGATTCGCTGCAGCGCAGGAGCTTGGGCTGGCCAATGTGACGGCCATCCGGACGAGCACGGCACCGGCGGACTTCGAGCACGGCGCCAACTTCGCCATCATCTCGGCCACCGCGAACAACGGCTCCTTCTTCGCCGGCAAGGGGATGGACATCACCCCCTTCTCGCTCGACACGCAGATGATCTGGTTCAGGGCCCACATGCAGCAGCTCGCGCAGCAGAACAGTAAGTCTTAATCTAGTAGACACCCTACACCGCAATGATCACCGAGTGAATCAGTCAATCTCTGACACCCCGCACATACGGACGTGGCATCCCCTAGTCGGCGTCAACGTGCTGGCCGACGCGCTGGTGGCGCTGGGCGAGATCGGGGGCAACGACTACAACTTCGCCTTCTCGAGCGGCATGCCGCGCGAGAGGGTGCGGGCGTTCGTGCCGGCCGTCGTCGAGAAGCTGGCGGCGGCGGTGGAGGAGCTGATCGGGATGGGCGCGAGGGCGTTCATGGTGCCCGGGAACCTGCCCTTCGGGTGCGCGCCGCTGTACCTGCGGCGGTTCCGGAGCGCCCGCGCCGGGGACTACGACGCGCGGACGGGGTGCCTCGCGTGGTTCAACAGGTTCGCCGAGTACCACAACCGGGTCCTCACGGCGCGGCTCGACGCGCTCCGGCTCCGCCACCCGGACGTCACCATCGTCTACGCCGACTGGTACGGCGCCATGATGAGCATCTTCCAGGGCCCCGAAAGGCTAGGTACGTACGTACGTGTGCGCGCGACCGCCTCTTCTTCTGCTTGTTTATACTTCTCGATTTTGGCTCCATTGCGTTGTGATGGCGACATCGCACCGATCATGGTCACGGCCATGCAATGATAGTTGTTCGTTTGGTATGCCTCTGTTTCTTTGGAGACACTGTGGGGCGAGTACAGGGTAACAGAGGGACGAGCACATGTAGTTATGCGGTTGTGTCCACATAAGGGCATCTCCAGCCGTTGGCCCCGCAGGGGGCGTCTAAAAGCGTCGCCTGGGGTGAGCCGGCGCTAAAAATGGCCCTGGGGGCGAGTCGGTCCCCAGGGCCGTCCCCAGACGCGTATTAAAAAAAAGAATGGCCGTTCGGCGAAGTTATGATAAAAAGTAGTTAAATTTCAGCTAAACATGGCAAATTTCGGCGAAATTCGCGCATTTTCATTACATTAACCTAATCTAAAAAAGAAAAAAGGGCTGAAGTCGTCGCCGCCATCGTCGTGACCTTCTCCTCCTTGACGCGGGCGCCCTCTTTGGACCGGCGTCGCCATGGCGGATCAAGGCGGCGTCGTCGTCGTCGTCGTCATTGTCGCCGCATAGGACGACGACCCGTCTTCATCGCGGCCGCGTCGGCGCTCCTCGAAGCGGCGTAGTACCGGCGCTTCGCCTTCGCCTTCTCCCGGCGCGCCTTCTCCATCGCAATAGAGTCCTGGCGCGCCCATTCTAGGGCCGCGTCGTCGTCGTCGAACTCCGCCTTCAATGGCCCCGGCTCCGTCTTTGGCTTGACGAAGCGCGGAGGAGCCGACGAGGAGGAGGCGCGTCGGCCGCCCTCGTTGATGAGAATGTCGGCGCTGCGAGTGCGCCGGCCGAGCGGCGACTCAGCCGCGGGCTTGGCCTTGACGCCGAGCAGGGCCGGAGTGCCGGAGGAGTGCGACGAGGATCGGGAGGAGGAAGAGGAGGAGGAGGACCCGAACCTCCTTGGCGCCCATGGCCCGGACAGCGTCGGTGCTGCGCCGGGTACGCTTAACGGCGGGTCGTTACCGCCCTCGAGGTACGTGAGCACGCGCTTTTCGAGTGTGCGGCGGGGCGCCCGCAGGTGGCGCCCCTCGCTGTTCTGCCGACGCCGACCACCGGCACACCGTTGAGTGGGCGCGATCGCCTTCTTCTTGGCGGCGCTCGAAATACGCCGCCCGTGCCGCGTGGTTGTCGGCGATGTCTTTGGGGAGGAGAGTTAGGCGCCCGGTGAGGGGCCACGCGACGATCTCGGCCTCCTCGGCGGCATTTCGCCGCCATGGCGTCGGAAAGCAGGGTAATGGGCACTCCCGGCCGAAGTCTCCACCCGTTGGCGGCGCGCATGTCCGTGGCGCCGGATATTCGCCGAACAGAGCTGTGACTCTGTTGGAGCAACGACGGCCGAAGCCGTGCCGCCGCCGCCTCCGGGAAGCGATTCTCGCCATGGCGACGGCGGGCCGGCTCGGGAGAGGTAGAGAGAGGGGTGGCGGCGCGCCGGGAGAGGCAGGGAGAGGGAGGGCTGGGCGGCGGCGAGGGCGGGCTGGTGTGGCACAGCGAGTGGAGGACGCCGCTTTTATAGCCGGGCCGCGCCCGTGTGCAGCGTCGGAGGCGTGGCGTCGGCCGTCCCGTGAAGCGCCGCCGTGATGAGGAATCAATGGCAAGGCTGACCGCGGCAGCCTTGCCATTGATTCTCAAGGAACCGAGGCCGTTGGGGAAGACGAGGCGCCGAAGTCGCCGACGCTGCTGGCCAGCGTCTTTTTCGCTTAAACAGCTCGCGCCTTCGGCGCCCCAGCGCGCCGGGTTCGGGCTGGATCCGCCGGCGTTGTTTTTGGCCCAAGCCAGCGAAAATCGGGCTCCTGGAGACGCGATTGGGCCGTTTTTTCGACGCCGGCGCAAAAAATCGCCTGGGGAGGCCTTCCTGAAAGCGCGGCTGAACATGCCCTAAGGCAGCAGCAACAGCAACACGCACGTCGTCTGGTGGCCAGTTTTGCTAATAATAGTTGGGCCTTAGCTTGGGTAAAAGTCCAGCTAACATCTCGTAGGGCTTTATTCGCTTGCACTGAGAGCCTGGCCCACCTTTTTTGCCTTCTTTTATTTGGAAAAACCATATATACAAAAATAAGGGCTCACTACTACTGTCTAAAAAAACTTAGATCAATGCGGCTGTGGCCATGTTGATGTATATATTTGAGAAAAATCAGAACGGTCAGATATCTAATAAACAATAAATAATTTGTATAGTGTTACGTATGTAATTGGGCATTGTTCAAACCTTTTGTTATAGGATGAGATATTTAAATATATTATAGATAGTTAAATGTGAATTTGTGAGGCCATCAATCTGAATGGGGTGTGCATTACATGATAGACCATAACAAATATATAATGCATCACAAATAGCTCATAATAAGCACTTGGTAGTCGGTGTAACGACTCCACGTTCTAAACCCTGGGTGGTGTATGGAAACGTGTTTAATGATTAGCATAATCGAGCAACTACGAAAATGCCAACATATAAATAGCTACAACCAGAATTTGGGTACACGTAAAGATTTGTGTAGAAAATATAACAATATAAAATGGAAGTGTTCTTTTTATCCCGAGCACACATGCTCCCTCGTGAATTCAGAAAAATATAGTAAATAGGTTTCAAAAACACCTGTTTTTTTGTGATAAACATTGATGGCCGATTTAACTGCTTGCAACATTTGTAATGATGAAAGACATTCTTGGAGGCCTGGGCAAAAAAATTTGATGCTCCAGAGCATCATATCATCAGTTTCTTTGCCAAGATCTTCATGAATGTCATTTTATCACGATTTTTTCATATGTTTGGGAAGAGTTTATCAATGTTTTTCACAAAAAGAAATTCTGATTTTTTTTCTGAATTGTTTTTCTATTTATTTTAATTTTACTGTTCATAAGGGTGAGCTCAAGGTCAAAAACTCCATGTCGCATCAAGTGCTCCAGTGCTCACAAAGTTTCTACCATCCTTTTCGATGCACTGAAACACCATGGTTTTATAAATTTTCAGTACCAAAGAAAATGACTCGGGTAGTGATAGAAGAATAAATCATGCTACATGATGAGTTGTCAACACTTTGTTCTAGTGCCAATCCACATAAGTTGGCGAAGCTAATTTTCTTATCAATGATAAAATTTAATTAGGTACTTGATTTTATGGAGCGAACATATGTATTCCCTGAACTAAAATGAGAGAAGGTACACTAAAATTGGTTACATTAGTTTTTTAACTCACTTTAGTAGTTCGGCCCATGCTTCACGAGACTAGCGCATGCTCCCGCGGAAGAAACCGCCCTATCCGAAATGTTTGGATCGTCGATTCAGCCGCCGCCGCTTTCCCATCCACTCGCCTCGCCTCCACAACATTAATGGTTGTGGCGTTGGTCGCTTATCTCTCCCCCACCATGCTCATCATCGACTCTCGTTCCCTCACCATGGGCGTGGGTCTCGCGGACCTGCGTCAATTGTGGCGCGCGCACCGTCGCAAGGATGTCCTAATTGGCAAGAGGAGAGAAGGTGTCGTGACGTGGGTAGCCGGGATAGTAGGGTGGAGATGGTCCAACGAACAAGGAGAGGGTCCGTAAGGAGAGGCCACCGAGCGTTAGGCAAACTTTCTAGGAACGGGGGGTTGGGGAGAAAGACAAGTATAATGAAACACTGAGTTCAACTTGGCCAATTTGGCCCGATCAACGACGGGACGCCCCTAGCATGTCTCTGAAGTAGCAACCCGAAAACGCTGGGTTGGCCATGACGCCCTACATGAAGAATAAGAAATGGCCCTGAGGTTCTAGTGGGACAATGAAGCAACCCGATATGTACATTTGTGGAATCTAAAGGCTAGCGAGTTCAAATCATGTTGGGAAGCCATAGGTTGCTCGTTTACTATTCTTTTTAATACAATAGAAACTTTTCAAGTGAAAATTATGTTAATTATGTTTTCTTCTTAGATAAGGATAATGACCATGTGAAACATTGATGTGTTGAACTTTCGATATGCCGGCCTTCCTTCTCTCCACGTGGGCAGCGAACCCTCACTCCATCCCGCGCTCGTCCAATCCACTCCTGGCCAAGTCGATGTTGTCGCCATCAATGTAGAGCTAGCTAAGGCCGAGCGTTTGTCACTCACGCTACTGTCTTCCCCTGACTCGGTCATTTTACCTCAGGGAACTTCCGTCTTCTTCGCCTATATAGAGATTTTTCAAGTAACAATACTTTTGATTCAATTATGAACGCTATCAAATAAAGTATCTTCAAACTTAATGAACGTGACCCACTAATTCGCTACACCGGGATTGTAGTAAAGGTAAACAACATTGGATCTACCTGCTTGTTGAGCGCCTCTCCCCCTTAGCCTCATACTGATGGCGACTCGTCGAACTCCCAGTCCCCGCCATGCCTTCCCACGTGACCGAAAGGCAATAGTTTTCTATGTCATTCCGAAAAAAGACGGCGGTGGGTCGCGGGCATTGTCGACATCACCATGCTTGCGTATGCCCTGCTCATCTTGAATGGCAAGGAATCCTTGGGTCCATGTTTGCCTTTGCTGGCGTGTGTCGGGCACCAATCCACCAACGCTTGTTTGCTGCATCGCCTTTTGATAAAGGAAGTTCCATGTTCCCTCTAATAGGAATGCTCCTTCATCCTGACCAAGGGTGCTCTTCTGCTGATCGAGGGCCCCATCCAAAGTCAACTTGACTGAAACTCATGCGACGCATTTACCTAGTAAACGTGCTCAACCTCCCATTCTACCAGAGCCAATGAAGTGTTGTCCTCGTGCTAGGAATCCCCTAGAGACAATGGCTTGATCCTTCTCAATCCCAACTCTCTTGCAGTGGTGGATATCCTACATGTCCTACCTTAATCCAGAGCCATCGGTGGGGCTCTATCGGTCCCTTAGTTGTTGGTGGCCATTGGCTTGATCTTCCTCAAACCCCACCCCTCCTCTCCTTGACCCTAACTTTGATCTCGAGCCATCTGGTGGGGCTCCACTGGTCCATGCGTTATAGGTTGTCAACGATAAACTCCCTATGAGCATTGGGAGGCCAACCTTAGATCTCGTGTCTCTAGAAGCTTCGTCGTGTCACCTGATGTCGGCCATCTCCATGACTATTTTTGCCAGCGTGGCATGCTCCCATGTGGCTGACCAGCCCTAACCGCGTCTATTGGGCTACTGTTTCAAGCCTCGCGTATTATGTGGGTCACTCTCAATCCGGTCTGGCTTGCTCCTTCCTGGCGGGTTTTATACAAACCATTCTACAGTTTGCTTAGGCGTCGTTCCTTCCATCTGTCGTTCACTGACGGGGGCAGGGACTACTACCAGATTTCACCCCTCCCTGGAGTGGTCATATTGCTAAGGCGCTGGCCGAGGGCTGGACTCAAAGATGAAAGCTAAGAGAGTTCTACTTCTTCACCAAGGACTCGTTCAAGACGATTCCCTGGTCAATGAAGAGTTCCTTGCCAATTATGCTCATCTTTTCCAACGACTGCTAGCCGAGGACATGATTCTTCCCTTCGCCGATTTCTTCGGGGAAGGAAGTACATGGGCGGCTAGGTCAATTTTGATGTGACTCTTATCTAGTCAGGTCCACTTTGTTGAGGTACGAATTGCGCACCCCTCACCTAGATTGAAATCCTTCTATATGGATTGCAACCTCGAGATCATCTTTTGGTACATGTGTTGCCTCAATTGTGGAGCCAAGCACGCCGATGTTTGGAGCATTATTTCTGTGTTTTCACTTAGTATTGCTTGTATAAAACTAAGCTGGCTTTGACCCCATTGGCCACTGTTCCTAAAACTTTAGAACCTCCGTTTGAGGAATTTCTATTCCTCTTGGTGGATGGCAGCAACAGTGGTATCCTGCTCGTTTGGCATCCTTCGGAAATTTTTATTACAAACAACAACACAATCTTGCATTACACTCGTTTCAAATCTTTCACAAAATAAGAATGATGAGGGAAGCAATCCCTTTTCTCATGCTACCGATGCGATTTTGGTCGTTGATGTAGGCCATTGAACACCACCAACCCGTGTGGAGAAGGATATTGTCTCAATCTTTTATGTGTAGATCCACCATCGCGAGCCAAAGCTTAATTTGCTCCCAAATGTGGACAGTGATACGAACATAATACTTTTATGTGTTGAATTACTCGGTACAATATTTTGTGCTAAGTATTCTTTTTCTATCAATGAACTTAACATTTGAATCGGAAGGGGTTTTCTATCCTTTTTAGAATTTTTCTAAACTGGAGATTGGAGGGCAACAGGCACCTAACTGATGTCTATATTTCCGCCAAAAGAAACTACTCCCTTCGTCCCATAATGTAAGACGTTTTTTGACACTACAGTAGAGTCAAAAAACGGGTTACATTATGGGACAAAGGGAGTAATTCCTATATATGATGTAACTGCAGGAATCACAAACACTCTACTGTCGTGTTGCGGCAACCAGACAGTGCCGTGCGGTAGACCTGGGTGCACCGTATGTGACGACCCATCCACGTATGGCTCGTGGGACGGGACGCACCCGACAGAGGCAGTGTACAAGGTGATCGCCGACGGTGTGCTGCACGGTCCGCACTCGTCCCCTCTTCCTCTCGCCAAGACTTGCCCTCCCAGCTGAGGAAACCTCCCCTCGGTTTACTCGAGTAGTCATTATTTCCGTAATTATGTAAAGAACTGTCTGATCATCCGATATCATGCATGCGTGGAATACGGCAATAGAGCGTCAGTTCAGAATGTAGGCGAGTTTAATGTCCATACAAGTTTCGTGTACAAATGCAATGCCGTGTCTCCCTCTCCTCTGATGGATGTACATGTTGCACAACCATTGATAAACCTGCGTGTGTAACTTAATTTGTTGGGGAGTTCTCACCGTCACTTAGGGCAACTTTAATTGAGAGACCCATTTTATCTGGATGTGTCCGTTTGAATTCGCGCAAACAAAAACCGCTGCCCAATGCAGAGGCATATTTCGTCTGCATGTCCGTTTTAACCCATTCCTGTCTCAAATTTGAATTAGATTTGGGTTAAATCGGACGTTGTCTGCTGTCTGTCTGGCCTGACCAACTACCCATCCCTTCTCTCTCTCCCATGACTCCACCCGTCCACCTATCCCACGACTCCACCCACCACCCATCCCACGGGCGACAGAGGCAAGAGAGGAGCTCCCTGCACGTCGAGTGTCGCCGCCGCCGCCGCCGCTGCAAAGGAGAGGAGCTCCCTTGACTCTATTCTGCCGCTGCCGCCAGGTGAGGAGCTCTTACACGAGGCGCACGAAATCCCACCTCTCAGCTGCATGGCACAAACCTGCCGCCAGGCGCACGTCAACGACGACATTAAGGCTGGTTGTAATGGGAGTATCATAGGTAGTATCATGTATGCCAACTAAGACAATTTTGATGAGGTGGCATATAATTAAATAAAGAAAGAGAGAGTTGAGTATCATATTTAATCGTGTGCTACTATATGTCATGCATGGCAATAAATAAAGTCATCTATGGTCCTAATATATGATATTATGCACTACGGATGTGGTATCATACACTAGTATCATATGCATGATACTAGTATATGATACTCACCATTAGGCTGGTCATAGTGGGAAATAAGTTAGACTAGTAGCATGCATATGTTACTAGTCTATATTACTACATTTATAAGGTTGGTAACATATGAATGGTAACATGCAAGCATTCATTAATAGAAATATAGTCTCATTTTACCTCGGGGTGTGTTATGTTGCAGTAACATTTATATTACCACAAGCATCTCTCTCCTCATTAACTCCATGCCATATAAGCAAAATAAAATTGGGATGTGTTATGTTACTATCTAAGTTACTCCCACTATGGCTAGCCTAAGCCTAAGATCCTCTGTGTTGAGTTGTATTTTGTGTTGCATGTATATTGGAGTTGTGGCCCACCTCCTAGTCTTGTATAGTTGAGGTAGAGGCCTTCCCTTGTAATTATATATACGTGCCCAGCACTCCATCAATACAACGTCTATTGAATTGCAAACTTTTCTGTCCACATGGTATCATCTTGGTCGTTCCTCCCCTAGGATTCGCCGCGCCGTCCCCACGCGAGCCGCCGCCGCGCCCCTTCCTCCACGCGCCGCCGCCGCCGCCCCGTGCCTCCTGCTTCTGCTCTCTGCCGCGCCCGCGCCGCCCCATCCCGCTGCCGCACCGGCGCCTCCCTCTCGCGCCATGCCGCCGCCTAGCCGCCGCTGCCTTCACCCGCCGCAGCCACTGCCCACCCGCTGCAGCCGCATCCGCCTACTGCTGTCGCCTCCTCCCTCTTCACCAAAACCCTAACCCTAGTTGCCACCCCTCACCCGCACGCCGCCATGTCCTGGCCATCCTCGCCCGGCTCGTCCATGACCCACTCGTCCAACCCGTTCGCCGGCTCCGAGCCCTCCGCCGTCGCCATCCGTGGAGGTCTGGGTCCCTATCCGTCTCGACAGCTCCAGCACCGTCGTACTACGCGTGGAAGACCTACTTCAACCTCATCTTCCGCAAGTACTATCTCACCGAGCACATCGAAGGTTCCGTGGACAGCGCGTACATGCGCGGCGACCCGGAGTGGTCCGCCATCGAGGCCACAATCATCCGTTGGTTCTACCAGACGGTCTCGAAAGACATCTTCCACATGGTCGTTGCCGACAACAAACTTCAGCGCCTTGTTTTCTTGCAGCAGGAGTTGTTCGGCTGTCACCAGGACAACTCCACCATCGACGAGTACTGCATGAGGCTCAAGATGCTCGCCGATGAGCTTCGCGACATCGGCGCTAAGGTCTCTGACGACCTCATGCTGAGCACCCTCACCGCCGGTCTTAATGAGGACTTCGGCAACGCGGTGTCCAACCTCACCCTGCTGCCACATCCCACTTTACAACGCGTCGTCGCGAACCTCAAACTTGAGGAGCGCTGGATGACGAAGCTGAAGCAGCGGGTCCAACACACCGCCGTCGTCGCCGGTACCACCCGCGGCGGCCCCGTTCCTCCGACCGCACCCCGCGCCGCCCGTGCCCACCGTCTACTACCCGCTGCCGCCCGCACCGCCTCCCCTCAAGGCCCCTCAAAGAATCAGCAGGCGGGGGCAGCAATCAATGGCGGGCGGGTCGCTGCCAAAGCAGAAAGCGCAGGCGCAGGGGTGCCTCACTACCAGCCGCCTCCACCGTGGTGGCCGAAAGGTAACCCATGGACGGGGGTCGTCCACGCCTATCACATACCCGTCCCGCGGGATCCTGCACCGGGTCTCCTTGGTCCCCGCCCCGCGAACCACCAGTGAAGGAAATATGCCTAGGAGGCAATAATAAAGTTATTATTTATTTCCTTATTTCATGATAAATGTTTATTATTCATGCTAGAATTGTATTAACCCGAAACATAATACATGTGTGAATACATAGACAAACATAGTGTCACTAGTATGCCTCTACTTGACTAGCTCGTTAATCAAAGATGGTTAAGTTTCATAACCATGGACATGAATTGTCATTTGATTAACGGGATCACATCATTAGGAGAATGATGTGATTGACTTGACCCATTCCGTTAGCTTAGCACTTGATCGTTTAGTTTACTGCTATTGCTTTCTCCATGACTTATACATGTTGCTGTGACTATGAGATTATGCAACTCCCAAATACCAGAAGAACACTTTGTGTGCTACCAAACGTCACAACGTAACTGGATGATTATAAAGGTGCTCTACAGGTGTCTCCGATGGTGTTTGTTGAGTTGGCATAGATCGAGATTAGGATTTGTCACTCCGATTGTCGGAGAAGTTTCTCTGGGCCCTCTCGGTAATGCACATCACAATAAGCCTTGCAAGCAATGTGAAAAATGAGTTAGTTGCGGGATGATGCATTACGGAATGAGTAAAGAGACTTGCCGGTAACGAGATTGAGCTAGGTATTAAGATACCGACGATCGAATCTCGGGCAAGTAACATACCAATGACAAAGGGAACAACGTATGTTGTTATGCGGTTTGATCGATAAAGATCTTCATAGAATATGTAGGAACCAATATGAGCATCCAGGTTCTGCTATTGGTTATTGACCGGAGACATGTCTCCGTCATGTCTACATAGTTCTCGAACCCGTAGGGTCCGCACGCTTAAAGTACTGTGACGATCGGTATTATGAGTTTTTGTGTTTTGTTGTACCAAATATAGTTCGGAGTCCCGGATGTGATCACGGACATAACGAGGAGTCTCGAAATGGTCGAGACGTAAAGATCGATATAATGGATGACTATGTTCGGACACCGGAAGTGTTTCAGGAGGTTTCGGACATATACCAGAGTACCGGGGGGTTACCGAAACCCCTGGGGGATGTAATGGGCATATTGGGCCTTAGTGGAGAAGAGAGAGGGCAGCCAGGAGGTGGCGTGCGGCCCCCCTTGCCCCAGTTCGAATTGTACAAGGGAAGGGCGTGGCGGCCCCTCTCCTTCCTGCTCTCCACCTCCTCCTTCCCCTTCTCCTTCTTGGAATAGGAAAAGTGGGGGGGGGGGGTGCAATCCTACTTGGAGTAGGATTGCCCCCCCCTTGGGCGCGCCTCTCCCTTGGCCAGCCCTCTCCTCCTCCCCCCTTTATATACGGAGGAGGGGGGCACCCCATAGACACAACAATTGATCATTGATCTCTTAGCCGTGTGCGGTGCCCCCTCCACCATAATCCACCTCGATTATATCATAGCGGTGCTTAGGCGAAGCCCTGCGTCTGTAGCATCATCATCATCGTCACCACGCCGTCGTGCTGACGAAGCTCTTCCCGGAAGCTCTACTGGATCGTGAGTTCACGGGACGTCACCGAGCTGAACGTGTGCTGAACGCGGAGGTGCCGCACGTTCGGTGCTGAGGATCGGTCGATCATGAAGACGTACGACTACATCAACCGCGTTGTTATAACGCTTCCGCTTAAGGTCTATGAGGGTGCGTAGATGACACTTTCCCCTCTTGTTGCTATGCATCACCATGATCTTGTGTGTGCGTAGGATTTTTTTTAAATTACTACGTTCCCCAACAGTGGTATCAGAGCCAGGTTTATGCGTAGATGTTATATGCATGAGTAGAACACAAGTTAGTTGTGGGCGATACAAGTCATACTGCTTATCAGCATGTCATACTTTGGTTCGATGGTATTGTTGGATGAAGTGGCCCGGACCGACATTACGCGTACGCTTACGCGAGACTGGTTCTACCGACGTGCTTTGCACATAGGTGGCTGGCAG
Organism: Aegilops bicornis; assembly: GCA_021605145.1. NCBI lineage: Eukaryota > Viridiplantae > Streptophyta > Magnoliopsida > Poales > Poaceae > Aegilops > Aegilops bicornis. The sequence goes on from CM038671.1 coordinate 466,145,841, forward strand.
GTGTCAGTTTCTCCAACTTAAGTTGAACCAAGTGTGGCTACGCCCGGTCCTTGTGAATGTTAAAACATCACTAACTTGACGAAATATCGTTGTGGTTTTGATGCGTAGGTAAGAACGGTTCTTGCTCAGCCCGTAGCAGCCACGTAAAACTTGCAACAACAAAGTAGAGGACGTCTAACTTGTTTTTGCAGGGCATGTTGTGATGTGATATGGTCAAGACATGATGCTGTATTTATTGTATGAGATGATCATGTTTTGTAACGGAGTTATCGGCAACTGGCAGGAGCCATATGGTTGTCGCTTTATTGTATTAAATGCAATCGCCATGTAATTGCTTTACTTTATCACTAAGTGGTAGCGATAGTCGAAGAAGCAATAGTTGGCGAGACAACAACGATGCTTCGATGGAGATCAAGGTGTCAAGCTGGTGACGATGGTGATCATGACGGTGCTTTGGAGACGGAGATCAAAGGCACAAGATGATGATGGCCATATCATATCACTTATATTGATTGCATGTGATGTTTATCCTTTATGCATCTTATTCTGCTTTGTTTGATGGTAGCATTATAAGATGATCTCTCACTAAATTTCAAGATAAAAGTGTTCTCCCTGAGTATGCACCGTTGCCAAAGTTCGTCGTGCCGAGACACCACGTGATGATTGGGTGTGATAAGCTCAACGTTCAACTACAACGGGTGTAAGACAGTTTTGCACACGCAGAATACTCGGTTTAAACTTGATGAGCCTAGCATATGCAGATATGGCCTCGGAACACTAGAGACCGAAAGGTCGAGCGTGAATCATATAGAAAATATGATCAACATAGTGATGTTCACCATTGAAAACTACTCCATCTCACGTGATGATCGGTTATGGTTTAGTTGATTTGGATCACGTGATCACTTAGATGATTAGAGGGATGTCTATCTAAGTGGGAGTTCTTAAGTAATATGATTAATTGAACTTTAATTTATCATGAACTTAGTCCTGGTAGTATTAGCATATCTATGTTGTAGATCAATAGCTCGTGTTTAGCTCCCTTGTTTTATTTTGATATGTTCCTAGAGAAAACTAAGTTGAAAGATGTTAGTAGCAATGATGCGGATTGGATCCCTGATCTGAGGATTTTCCTCATTGCTGCACAGAAGAATTACGTCCTTGATGCACCGCTAGATGACAGACCGATTGCAGGAGAAAATGCAGACGTTATGAACGTTTGGCAAGCTCGATATGATGACTACTTGATAGTTTAGTGCACCATGCTTTACGGCTTAGAATCGGGGCTTCAAAGACGTTTTTGAAATGCCACGGAGCATATGAGATGTTTCAAGAGTTGAAATTAGTATTTCAGACTCATGCCCATGTCGAAAGGTATGATACCTTTGACAAGTACTTTGCCTACAAGATGGAGGAGAATAGCTCAGCTAGTGAGCATGTGCTCAGAATGTCTGAGTACTACAATCACTTGAATCAAATGGGAGTTAATCTTCCAGATAAGATAGTGATTGACAGAGTTCTCTAGTCACTATCACCAAGTTACTAGAAATTCGTGATGAACTATAATATGCAAGGGATAACGAAAACGATTCCCAAGCTCTTCGTGATGCTGAAATCGACGAAGGTAGAAATCAAGAAAAGCATCAAGTGTTGATGGTTGACAAGACCACTAGTTTCAAGAAAAGGGAAAAGGGAAGAAGGGAAACTTCAAAAGAACGGCAAGCAAGTTGTTGCTCCCGTGAAGAAGACCAAAGCTAGACCTAAGCCTAAAACTGAGTGCTTCTACTGCAAAGGAAATGGTCACTGGAAGTGGAACTGCCCTAGATACTTGGCGGATAAGAATGATGGCAAAGTGAACAAAGGTATATTGGATATACATGTTAATGATGTGTACTTTACTAGTGTTTATAGCAACCCCTCAAGTAGTAACTCGAAGCGGGAGTTGCAGAATGAACAGAGACTAGTTAAGAGTGAAGTGACGATGTGTGTTGGAAGTGGTTCCAAGATTGATATGATCATCATCGCACACTCCCTATACTTTCGGGATTAGTGTTGAACCTAAATAAATGTTATTTGGTGTTTGTGTTAAGCATGAATATGATTTGATCATGTTTATTGCAATACAGTTATTCATTTAAGTTAGAGAATAATTATTGTTCTGTTTACATGAATAAAACCTTCTATGGTCATACACCCAATGAAAATGGTTTGGATCTCGATCGTAGTGATACACATATTCATAATATTGAAACCAAAAGATGCAAAGTTAATAATGATAGTGCAACTTATTTGTGGCACTGCCGTTTAGGTCATATTGGTGTAAAGCGCATGAAGAAACTCCATGCTGATGGGATTTTGGAATCACTTGATTATGAGTCACTTGATGCTTGCGAACCATGACTTATGGGCAAGATGACTAAGACTCCGTTCTCCGGAACAATGGAGCGAGCAACAGACTTGTTGGAAATAATACATACTGATGTATGCAATCCGATGAGTGTTGAGACTGCGTAAGGTGTATCGTTATTTTCCGACCTTCACAGATGATTTGAGCAGATATGGGTATATCTACTTGATGAAACATAAGTCTGAAACATTTGAAAAGTTCATATAATTTCAGAGTGAAGTGGAAAATCATCGTAACAAGAAAATAAAGTTTCTACGATCTGATCATGGAGGAGAATATTTGAGTTACGAGTTTGGTCTTCATTTGAAACAATGTGGAATAGTTTCGCAACTCACGCCACCTAGAACACCACAGTAATGGTGTGTCTGAACATCGTAACCGTACTTTATTAGATATGGTGCAATCTATGATGTCTCTTACCAATTTATCACTATCGTTTTGGGGTTATACATTAGAGACAACTGCATTCACATTAAATAGGGCACCATCTAAATCCGTTGAGATGATATGAACTGTGGTTTGGCAAGAAACCAAAGTTGTCGTTTCTTAAAGTTTGGGGTTGCAATGCTTATGTGAAAAAGTTTCATCCTGATAAGCTCAAACCCAAATCGGAGAAATGTGTCTTCATAGGATACCCAAAGGAGACAGTTGGGTACACCTTCTATCACAGATCCGAAGGCAGGGCATTCGTTGCTAAGAATGGATCCTTTCTAGAGAAGGAGTTTCTCTCGAAAGAAGTGAGTGGGAGGAAAGTAGAACTTGATGAGGTAACTGTACCTGCTCCCTTATTGGAAAGTAGTTCATCACAGAAATCTGTTCCTGTGACTCCTACACCAATTAATGAGGAAGCTAATGATGATGATCATATAACTTCAGATCAAGTTATTACCGAACCTCGTAGGTAAACCAGAGTGAGATCCGCACCAGAGTGGTATGGTAATCCTGTTCTGGAGATCATGTTACTTGACCATGACGAACCTACGAACTATGAGGAAGCGATGATGAGCCCAGATTCCGCAAAATGGCTTGAGGCCATGAAATCTGAGATAGGATCCATGTATGAGAACAAAGTGTGGACTTTGGTTGACTTTCTCGATGATCGGCAAGCAATTGAAAATAAATGGATCTTCAAGAGGAAGATGGACGCTGATAGTAGTGTTACTATCTACAAAGCTAGTCTTGTCGAAAAAGGTTTTGACAAAGTTCAAGGTGTTGATTACGATGAGATTTTCTCACTCGTAGCGATGCTTAAGTCTGTCCGAATCATGTTAGCAAATTGCCACATTTTATGAAATCTGGCAAATGGATGTCAAAACTACATTCCTTAATGGATTTCTTAAAGAAGAGTTGTATATGATGCAACCAGAAGGTTTTGTCGATCCTAAAGGTGCTAACAAAATGTGCAAGCTCCAAAGGATCCATCTATGGACCGGTGCAAGCATCTCGGAGTTGGAATATACGCTTTGATGAGTTGATCAAAGCATATAGTTTTATACAGACTTGTGGTGAAGCCTGTATTTACAAGAAAGTGAGTGGGAGCACTACAGCCTTTCTGATAAGTATATGTGAATGACATATTGTCGATCGGGAATGATGTAGAATTTTCTGTAAAGCATAAAGGAGTGTTTGAAAGGAGTTTTTCAAATAAAGACCTCGGTGAAGCTTCTTACATATTGAGCATCAAGATCTATAGAGATAGATCAAGACGCTTGATAAATTTTTTCAATGAGTACATACCTTGACAAGTTTTTGAAGTAGTTCAAAATGGAACAGTCAAAGAAAGAGTTCTTGCCTATGTTCCAAGGTGTGAAGTTGCATAAGACTCAAAGCCCGACCACAGCAGAAGATAGAGAGAGAATGAAAGTCATTCCCTATGCCTCAGCCATAGGTTCTATAAAGTATGCCATGCTGTGTACCAGACCTATTGTATACCCTGCCATGTTTTTGGCAAGTGAGTACAATTTTGATCTAGGAGTAGATCACTGGACAGCGGTCAAAAATTATCCTTAGAAGACTAAGGGAATATTTCTCGGTTATGGAGGTGATAAAGAGTTTGTCGTAAAGAATTACGTCGATGCAAACTTTGACACCGATCTGGATGACTCTAAGTCACAATCCGGACTCATATTGAAAGTGGGAGCAATTAGCTAGAGTAACTCCGTGCAGAGCATTGTAGACATATAAATTTGCAAAATACATACGGATCTGAATGTGGCAGACCCATTGAATAAATTTCTCTCACAAAGCAAAACATGATCACACCTTAGTACTCTTTGGGTGTTAATCACATAGCGATGTGAACTAGATTATTGACTCTAGTAAACCCTTTGGGTGTTGGTCACATGGCGATGTGAACTATGGGTGTTAATCACATGGTGATGTGAACTATTGATGTTAAATCACATGGCGATGTGATCTAGATTATTGACTCTAGTGCAAGTGGGATATCAAGGAAATATGCCCTATAGGCAATAATAAAGTTATTATTTATTTCCTTATTTCATGATAAATGTTTATTATTCATGCTAGAATTGTATTAACCGGAAACATAATACATGTGTGAATACATAGACAAACATAGTGTCACTATATGCCTCTACTTGACTAGAGCGTTAATCAAAGATGGTTAAGTTCCCTAGCCATGGACATGAGTTGTCATTTTATTAATGGGATCACATCATTAGGAGAATGATATGATTGACTTGACCCATTCTGTTAGCTTAGCACTTGATCGTTTAGTTTATTGCTATTGCTTTCTCCATGACTTATACATGTTCCTGTGACTATGAGATTATGCAACTCCCGAATACCAGAAGAATGCTTTGTGTGCTACCAAAATGTCACAACGTAACTGGGTGATTATAAAGGTGCTCTACAGGTGTCTTCGATGGTGTTTGTTGAGTTGGCATAGATCGAGATTAGGATTTGTCACTCTGATTGTCGGAGAGGTATCTTTGGGCCCTCTCGATAATGCACATCACAATAAGCCTTGCAAGCAATGTGACTAATGAGTTAGTTGCGGGATGATGCATTTCAGAAGAAGTAAAGAGACTTGCCGGTAACGAGATTGAGCTAGGTATTAAGATACCAACGATCGAATCTCGGGCAAGTAACATACCGATGACAAAGGGAACAACGTATGTTGTTATGCGGTTTGACCGATAAAGATCTTCGTAGAATATGTAGGAACCAATATGAGCATCCAGGTTCCGATATTGGTTACTGACCGGAGACATGTCTCCATCATGTCTACATAGTTCTCGAACCCGTAGGGTCCGCACGCTTAAAGTTCTGTGACGATCGGTATTATGGGTTTTTGTGTTTTGACGTACCGAAGATAGTTCAGAGTCCCGGATGTGATCACGGACATGACGAGGAGTCTCGAAATTATCGAGACGTAAAGATCGATATATTGGACGACTATGTTCGGACAATGGAAGTGTTTCGGGAGGTTTCGGACATATACCGGAGTACCGGGGGGTTACCGGAACCCCCCGGGGGATGCAATGGGCCTATTGGGCCTTAGTGGAGAAGAGAGAGGGCAGCCAGGAGGTGGCGCGCGGCCCCCCTTGCCCCACTCCGAATTGGACAAGGGAAGGGGGCGGCGACCCCCTCTCCTTCCTTCTCTCCACCTCCTCCTTCCCCCTTCTCCTTCTTGGAATAGGAAATGGGGGGGCAAACCTACTTGGAGTAGGATTGCCCCCCCCCCTTGGGCGCGCCTCTCCCTTGGCCGGCCCTCTCCTCCTCCCCCCTTTTATATACGGAGGAGGGGGGCACCCCATAGACACAACAATTGATCATTGATCTCTTAGTCGTGTGCGGTGCCCCCCTCCACCGTAATCCACCTCGGTCATATCGTAGCGGTGCTTAGGCGAAGCCCTGCGTCGGTAGCATCATCATCACCGTCACCATGTCGTCGTGCTGACGAAGCTCTTTAATAAAGCCCAATATTGCCCAAAACAGTAGATAATATAGCATGGAGCAATCAAAAATTATAGATACGTCGGAGACGTATCAAGCATCCCCAAGCTTAATTCCTGCTCGTCCTCGAGTAGGTAAATGATAAAAGATAATTTTGATGCGGAGTGCTACCGGCATAATTTCAATGTAATTCTTCTTACTTGTGATATGAATATTCAGATCCGAAAGATTCAAGACAAAAGTTCATATTGACATAAAAATAATAATACTTCAAGCATACTAACAAAGCAATTATGTCTTCTCAAAATAACATGGCCAAAGACAGTTATCCCTACAAAATCATATAGTCCGGCTATGCTCCATCTTCCCCACACAAAATATTTAAATCATGCACAACCCCGATGACAAGCCAAGCAATTGTTTCATACTTTAACATTTTCAAAACTTTTTCGATCTTCACGCAATACATGAGCGTGAGCCATGTATATAGCACTATATGTGGAATAGAATGGTGGTTGTGGAGAAGACAAAAAGAGGGGAAGATAGTCTCACATCAACTAGGCGTATCAACGGGCTATGGAGATGCCCATCAATAGATATCAATGTGAGTGAGTAGGGATTGCCATGCAACGGATGCACTAGAGCTATAAGCATATGAAAGCTCAACAAAAGAAACTAAGTGGGTGTGCATCCAACTCGCTTGCTCACGAAGACCTAGGGCATTTTGAGGAAGCCCATCATTGGAATATACAAGCCAAGTTCTACAATGAAAAATTCCCACTAGTATATGAAAGTGACAACATAGGAGACTCTCTATCATGAAGATCATGGTGCTACTTTGAAGCACAAGTGTGGTAAAAGGATAGTAGCATTGTCCCTTCTCTCTTTTCCTCTCATTTTTTTATTCCTTTTTTTGGGCCTTTTCTCTTTTTTTTTTTTGCCTCTTTTTTTCTCCTTTTTTTCTTTTTTTTATTTTTCGTCCGGAGTCTCATCCCGACTTGTGGGGGAATCACAGTCTCCATCATCCTTTCCTCACTGGGACAATGCTCTAATAATGATAATCATCACACTTGTATTTTCTTACAACTCGATACTTAGAACAAAATATGACTCTATATGAATGCCTCCGACGGTGTACCGGGATATGCAATGACTCATGAGTGACATGTATGAAAGAATTATGAACGGTGGCTTTGCCACAAATACAATGTCAACTACATGATCATGCAAAGCAATATGGCAATGATGGAGCGTGTCATAATAACCGGAACGGTGGAAAGTTGCATGGCAATATATCTCGAAATGGCTATGGAAATGCCATGATAGGTAGGTATGGTGGCTGTTTTGAGGAAGGTATATGGTGGGTGTATGATACCGGCGAAAAGTAAAGTCTATTAGAGAGGCTAGCAATGGTGGAAGGGTGAGAGTGCGTATAATCGATGGACTCAACATTAGCCATAAAGAACCCATATACTTATTGCAAAAATCTAGAAGTTATCAAAGCAAAGTATTACACGCATGCTCCTAGGGGGATAGATTGGTAGGAAAAGACCATCACTCGTCCCCGACCGCCACTGATAAGGAAGACAATAAATAAATAAATCATGCTCCGACTTCATCACATAACAGTTCACCATACGTGCATGCTACGGGAATCACAAACTTTAACACAAGTATTTCTCAAATTCACAACTACTCAACTAGCATGACTCTAATATCACCATCTTCATATCTCAAAACAATCATCAAGCATCAAACTTCTCTTTAGTATTCAACACACTCATAAGAATTCTTACAAATCTTGTATGCTTAGCATATTAGGATTATTTAAGCAAATTACCATGCTATTTAAGACTCTCAAAATAATATAAGTGAAGTATGAGAGTTCATCTATTTCTTCAAAATAAAACTACCACCATGCTCTAAAAGATATAAGTGAAGCACTAGAGCAAATGACAAACTACTCCGAAAGATATAAGTGAAGACCAATGAGTAGTAGGATAATTACGCAACTATGTGAAGATTCTCTAACATTTAAGAATTTCAGATCTTGATACTTTATTCAAACAGCAAGAAACTACTAACAAGAGAAAATTACGCTCCAAGCAAAACACATATCATGTGGTGAATAAAAATATAGCTCCAAGTAATGTTACCGATGAACGAAGACGAAAGAGGGGATGCCTTCCGGGGCATCCCCAAGCTTAGACGCTTGGTTATCCTTGAATATTACCTTGGGGTGCCTTGGGAATACCCAAGCTTAGGCTCTTGCCACTCCTTATTCCATAGTCCATCGAATCTTTACCCAAAACTTGAAAACTTCACAACACAAAACTTAATGTAAAACTCGTGAGTCTGCTAGTTAAAAGAAAAAAAAACACCACTTCAAGGTACTGTAATGAACTCATTATTTGTTTATACTGGTGTTAAACCTACTGTATTAAAACTTCTCTATGGTTTATAAACTATTTTACTAGCCATAGATTCATCAAAATAAGCAAACAACACAATGAAAACAGAATCTGTCAAAAACAGAACAGTCTGTAGTAATCTGTATCAAACGTATACTTCTGGAACTCCAAAATTCTAAAATAAATTGGTGGACCTGAGGAATTTTTATAGTAATCATCTGCAAAACGAATGAACTAAATATCACTCTCCAGTAAAAAAGTTCTAGCTAATATCCTGAGCACTAAAGTTTCTGTTTTTTACAGCATGATCATAAAGACTTCACCCAAGTCTTCCCAAAGGTTCTACTTGGCACAAACACTAATTAAAACATAAAACCACATCTAAAAAGAAGCTAGATGGATTATTTATTCCTAAACAGAACCAAAAAGCAATAAACTAAAATAAAATTGGGTTGCCTCCCAACAAGCACTATCGTTTAACGCTCCTAGCTAGGCATTATGATTTCAATGATGCTCACATAAAAGATAAGAATTGAAACATAAAGAGAGCACCATGAAGAATATGACTAGCACATTTAAGTATAACCCACTTCCTATGCATAGGGATTTTGTGAGCAAACAACTTATGGGAACAATAATCAACTAGCATAGGAGGGTAACACAAGCATATCTTCAAAAATTTAAGCACATAGAGAGGAAACTTGATATTATTGCAATACCTACAAGCATATGTTCCTCCCTCATAATAATTTTCAGTAGCATCATGAATGAATTCAACAATATAACCAGCACCTAAAGCATTCTTTTCATGATCTACAAGCATAGAAATTTTATTACTCTCCACATAAGCAGAATTCTTCTCATTCGGAATAGTGGGAGTAAACTCAACAAAATAACTATCATATGATTGAAAATTAAGATCAAGATGACAAGTTTCATGGTTATCATTATTCTTTAAAGCATACGTGTCATCACAATAATCATCATAGATAGGAGGCATGCTTTCATCATAGTAAATTTGCTCATCAAAGCTTGGGGGACAAAAAATATCATCTTCATCAAACATAGCTTCCCCAAGCTTGTGGCTTTGCATATCATTAACATCATGGATATTTCAAGGAATTCATACTAACAACATTGCAATCATGTTCATCATACAAATACTTAGTGCCAAACATTTTAATGCATTCTTCTTCTAACACTTTGGCACAATTTTCCTTTCCATCATACTCACGAAATATATTAAAGAGGTGAAGCGTATGAGGCAAACTCAATTCCATTTCTTGGTAGTTTTCTTTTATAAACTAAACTAGTGCTAAAACAAGAAACAAAAAAATTCGATTGCAAGATCTAAAGATATACCTTCAAGCACTCACCTCCCCAGCAACGGCGCCAGAAAAGAGCTTGATGTCTACTATGCAACCTTCTTCTTGTAGACGTTGTTGGGCCTGCAAGTGCACAGGTTTGTAGGACAGTAGCAAATTTCCCTCAAGTGGATGACCTAAGGTTTATCAATCCGTGGAAGGCGTAGGATGAAGATGGTCTCTCTCAAACAACCCTGCAACCAAATAACAAAGTGTCTCTTGTGTCCCCAACACACCCAATACAATGGTAAATTTTATAGGTGCACTAGTTCATGAAGAGATGGTGATACAAGTGCAATATGGAAGGTAGATAAAGGTATTTGTAATCTGAAAATATAAAAACAGCAAGGTAACAAGTGGTAAAAGTGAGCGTAAACGGTATTGCAATGCTAGGAAACAAGGCCTAGGGTTCATACTTTCACTAGTGCAAGTTCTCTCAACAATAATAACATAATTGGATCATATAACTATCCCTCAACATGCAACAAAGAGTCACTCCAAAGTCACTAATAGTGGAGAACAAACGAAGAGATTATGGTAGGGTACGAAACCACCTCAAAGTTATTCTTTCCAATCAATCCATTGGGCTATTCCTATAAGTGCCACAAACAGCCCTAGAGTTCGTACTAGAATAACACCTTAAGACACAAATCAACCAAAACCCTAATGTCACCTAGATACTCCATTATCACCTCAAGTATCCGTGGGTATGATTATACGATATGCATCACACAATCTCAATTCATCCATTCAAACCAACACATAGAACCTCAAAGAGTGCCCAAAGTTTCTACCGGAGAATCACGACGAAAACATGTGCCAACCCCTATGCATAGGTTCATGGGCGGAACCCGCAAGTTGATCACCAAAACATACATCAAGTGAATCACGTGATATCCCATTGTCACCACAGATACGCACGGCAAGACATACATCAAGTGTTCTCAAATCTTTAAAGACTCAATCCGATAAGATTACTTCAAGGGGAAAACTCAATCCATTACAAGAGAGTAGAGGGGGAGAAGAAAACATAAGATCCAACTATAATAGCAAAGCTCGCGATACATCAAGATCGTGCCAAATCAAGAACACGAGAGAGAGAGAGAGAGAGAGAGAGAGAGAGAGATAAAACACATAGCTACTGGTACATACCCTCAGCCCCGAGGGTGAACTACTCCCTCCTCGTCATGGAGAGCGCCGGGATGATGAACATGGCCATTGGTGAGGGTTCCCCCCTCCGGCAGGGTGCCAGAACAGGGTCCCGATTGGTTTTTGGTGGCTCTGGAGGTTTTGCGGCGGCGGAACTCCCGATCTAATCTCTGTTCTGGAAGTTTTAGGATACATAGGTATATATGGGTGCAAGGGGTACGTCGGTGGAGCTGCGGGGGCCCCACGAGGCAGGGGGTGCGCCTTAGGGGGGTGGGCGCACCCCCCACCCTCGTGGCCAGCTCCCGTATCTTCTGACGTAGAGTCCAAGTCTATCCGGTGGGTTTCCCTCCAAAAATAACTTCTCCAGTTGATTTCGTTCCGTTTCGACTCCGTCTGATATTCCTTTTCTTCAAAACACTGAAATAGGCCTAAAACAGAAAATCTGGACTGGGCCTCCGGTTAACAGGTTAGTCCCAAAAATAATATAAAAGTGGATAATAAAGCCCAATATTGCCCAAAACAGTAGATAATATAGCATGGAGAAATAAAAAATTATAGATACGTTGGAGACGTATCACTCTTCCCAGAAGCTCTACTGGATCGTGAGTTCACGGGACGTCACCGAGGTGAACGTGTGCTGGACGCGGAGGTGCCGTACGTTCGGTGCTGAGGATCGGTCGATCGTGAAGACGTACGACTACATCAACCGCGTTGTTATAATGCTTCCGCTTACGGTCTACGAGGGTACGTAGACGACACTCTCCCCTCTCGTTGCTATGCATCACCATGATCGTGCGTGTGCGTAGGCAATTTTTTTAAATTACTACGTTCCCCAACAACCAGACGTTCGTCGGCGCGCCCCCTATACCAGCCCTACAGTGCCCCTTTCGTGCCGCCACCCCTCGGTGGCTACGGCGCGCCCACCCGGGCGCCGCCCTATGGAGGCTATCCACCGCCGCCGGTACCTGCACCGTGGGACCCAGCCCTCCTGGCCGCCCTACACTCGGCGCCGTCACCGAGCAACTATGGCAGTGGAGGCGAATGGTACATGAACTCGGGTGCTACTGCGCACATGACGGCTCATCCCGGTAACCTATCCTCTTCCACTCCAGTTCACACACCCACTCGTATCACCGTTGGCAACGGTTCTTCTTTACCTATCACTCATGTCGGTAGTACTAGTTTTCCTTCTAATTCCACACCTATCACTATGTCTAATGTCCTTGTCTCACCTGACTTAGTCACTAGTTTAGTTTCCGTTTGTCATCTTACTCGTGAGAATCCACTTACTCTTGAATTTGACGGTGTTGGTTTTTCTGTGAAGGACGCCCGTACCCGGATAGTGCTTCACCGATGTGATAGCCCTGATGAGCTTTACCCCGTGCACGCCGGTGCCTCCACCTCCACACCTGTCGCCCTCGCCACCGGTGTCGATCTTTGGCATGCTTGCTTGGGCCACCCCAACCCCGCTGTTTTGCGTCAGATTCTTAGGAGTTTTTCTTTCTCATGTAATAATATCGACGAGCATACTTGTGAGGCTTGTCGTTTGGGCAAGCACGTTCGTCTTCCCTTTAGTGCATCTACTTCAGTTTCCACTTTTCCGTTTCAGTTGCTTCATAGTGATATTTGGACGTCTCCCGTTACGAGTAACACGGGCTATCTATACTACTTGGTGATTTTAGATGATTATTCTCATTATGTGTGGACTTTTCCTCTTCGTCGTAAATCCGATGCTTTAGCCACACTCATCGCCTTTTATTCCTATGTCACCATCCAGTTCGGTTGCCCCATACTTGCACTCCAAACTGATAAGGGAAAAGAGTTTGACAACGTCGCTCTTCGCACACTTCTCGCTTCTCACGGCACCACCTTCCGTCTAACTTGCCCTTATAGTTCACACCAGAACGGCCGCGCCGAGTGCATTCTCAACACTCTTAATGACTGCGTTCGCACGTTACTCTTTCACTCTAACGTGTCCACTCGGTTTTGTCACGATGCCCTCGCACCGCCACTCTTTTAGTTAACATTTGTCTGTGTCGTCCTCCATGGAACTACGCCCCTCACCACATTTTCTTCGGTACACCACCGTCCTATGATGGTCTCCACATCTCTGGGTGTATTTGTTATCCTAGCACTGCGTCCACCATGCCACACAAGCTCGCACCCCGATCCATCCCATGCGTCTTCCTTGGCTACCCTCCTAACATCAAAGGTTACCGGTGCTATGATCTTGTCACTCATCGTGTGTACACCTCGAGGCACGTGTACTTTGTCGAGACAGTGTTCCCTTTTTTTAGGTCCCTCTGGCTTCGGCTTCTTCGGCGCCGGCCCCCGCGCCCCCTACCTGGACCGATGCGCGACGGCACCCCCCGGCGCCCCCCCCCCCGGCACGGCGCCTTCTGCCATCACCACCCGGTTTCTCGACTCCCTCCCCTGAGGTCAAGTCTGATCGGGCCCCCGGGTCCCGTATCCCTCCTACGAGGTTGAGCCAGCGGGCACCCCGCCCACCACCCCTGCGATGGGCTCGACGTCCTCCTCGCCCGTCGCCCCTCCACCGCCGGCTCGGCTGGCACTGCTGCGGCCGCGGCCTCCGCCAATGCCGCCTGGCCTGTGCACCAGTTGGATATCTACAACACCTTCTTGCACGGCCATCTTGCCGAGCAGGTGTACTGTGAGCAGCCCACTGGCTTTGTCGATGCCGAGCACCCAGACTTCATGTGCTTGTTCTCCCATTCTCTTTACGGGTTGAAACAGGTGCCTCGGGCTTGGTACCAGCGTATCGCAACCTTCCTGCTGTCTCTGGGATTTCGGTCCACTCGCTCCGATGCCTCACTCTTCGTGTATCATTAGGGAGCCGACACTGCATATCTGCTGCTCTACGTCGACGACATTGCTACCTCTTGAGCACTGCGTTGGTTTTCCCTTGAAGAGGAAAGGGTGATGTAGAAAAGTAGCATAAGTATTTCCCTCAGTTTTTGAGAACCAAGGTATCAATCCAGTAGGAGACCACGCACGAGTCCCTCGCACCTACACAAACAAATAAATCCTCGCAACCAACACGATAAGGGGTTGTAAATCCCTACACGGTCACTTACGAGAGTGAGATCTGATAGATATGATATGATAATATTTTTGGTATTTTTATGATAAAGATGCAAAGTAAAGTAAACAAAATAAAAACGGCGCCAGAAATAGCTTGTTGTCGAGAGATTAATATGATGGAAAATAGACTCGGGGGCCATAGGTTTCACTAGTGGCTTCTCTCAAGAGCATAAGTATTTACGGTGGGTGAACAAATTACTGTTGAGCAATTGACAGAATTGAGCATAGTTATGAGAATATCTAGGTATGATCATGTATATAGGCATCACGTCCGAGACAAGTATACCGACTCGCCTACATCTACTACTATTACTCCACACATCGACCGCTATCCAAAGATGCATCTAGAGTATTAAGTTCATAAGAACAGAGTAACGCTTTAAGCAAGATGACATGATGTAGAGGGATAAATTCATGCAATATGATATAAACCCCATCTTGTTATCCTCGATGGCAACAACACAATACGTGCCTTGCTGCCCCTCATCACATCGGGAAAGGACACCGTAAGATTGAACCCAAAGCTAAGCACTTCTCCCATTGCAAGAAAGATCAACCTAGTAGGCCAAACCAAACTGATAATTCGAAGAGACTTGCAAAGATAACCAATCATACATAAAAGAATTCAGAAGATTCAAATATTATTCATAGATAAACTTGATCATAAACCCACAATTCATCGATCTCAACAAACACACCGCAAAAGAAGATTACATCGAATAAATCTCCACAAGAGAGGGGGAGAACATGGTATTGAGATCAAAAAAGAGAGAATAAGCCATCTAGCTAATAACTATGGACCCGAAGGTCTGAGGTAAACTACTCAAACTTCATCGGAGAGGCTATCGTGTTCATGTAGAAGCCCTCCGTGATCGATGCCCCCTCCGGCGGAGCTCCAGAACAGGCCCCAAGATGGGATCTCACGGGTACAGAAGGTTGCGGCGGTGGAATTAGGTTTTTGGCTCCGTATCTAGTAGTTTGGGGGTACGTAGGTATATATAGGAGGAAGAAGTACGTCGGTGGAGCAACATGGGGCCCACGAGGGTGGAGGGCGCCCCCTACCTCGTGCCTTCCTGGTTGATGTCTTGACGTAGGGTCCAAGTCCTCTGGATCACGTTCATTCCGAAAATCACGTTCCCGAAGGTTTCATTCCGTTTGGACTCCGTTTGATATTCTTTTTCTGCGAAACTCTGAAATAGGCAAAAAACAGCAATTCTGGGCTGGGCCTCCGTTTAATAGGTTAGTCCCAAAAATAATATAAAAGTGAATAATAAAGCCCAAAATGTCCAAAATAGAATATAATATAGCATGAAACAATCAAAAATTATAGATACGTTGGAGACGTATCAAGCATCCCCAAGCTTAATTCCTGCTCGTCCTCGAGTAGGTAAATGATAAAAACAGAAATTTTGATGTGGAATGCTACTAGGCATAATTTCAATGTAATTCTTCTTAATTGTGGTATGAATATTCAGATCCGAAAAATTCAAGATAAAAGTTCAATATTGACATAAAAATAATAATAATACTTCAAGCATACTAACTAAGCAATTATGTCCTCTCAAAATAACATGGCCAAAGAAAGTTCATCCCTACAAAATCATATAGTTTAGTCATGCTCCATTTTCGTCACACAAGAATGCTCTCATCTTGCACAACCCCGATGACAAGCCAAGCAATTGTTTCATACTTTAGTAATCTCAAAGTTTTTCAACCTTAACGCAATACATGAGCGTAAGCCATGGATATAGCACTATGGGTGGAATAGAATATAATGATGGGGGTTATGTGGAGAAGACAAAAAGGGAGAAAGTCTCACATCAACGAGGCTAATCAATGAGCTATGGAGATGCCCATCAATTGATGTTAATGCAAGGAGTAGGGATTTCCATGCAACGGATGCACTAGAGCTATAAATATATGAAAGCTCAACAAAAGAAACTAAGTGGGTGTGCATCCAACTTGCTTGCTCACGAAGACCTAGGGCATTTGAGGAAGCCCATCGTTGGAATATACAAGCCAAGTTCTATAATGAAAAGTTCCCACTAGTATATGAAAGTGAAAAAATAAGAGACTCTCTATCATGAAGATTATGGTGCTACTTTGAAGCACAAGTGTGGTAAAAAGGATAGTAACATTGTCCCTTCTCTCTTTTTTCTCTCATTTTTTTGGGCCTTCTCCTTTTTTTTATGGCCTTTCTCTCTTTTTTTATTTTACCTCACTTGGGACAATGCTCTAGAAAATGATGATCATCACACTTCTATTTATTTACATCTCAATGATTACAACTCGATACTAGAACAAGGTATGACTCTATATGAATGCCTCCGGCGGTGTACCGGGATATGCAATGAACCAAGAGTGACATGTATGAAAGAATTATGAATAGTGGCTTTGCCACAAATACTATGTCAACTACATGATTATGCAAAGCAATATGACAATGATGAACGTGTCATGATAAACGGAACGGTGGAAAGTGGCATGGCAATATGTCTCGGAATGGCTATGAAAATGCCATAATAGGTAGGTATGGTGGCTTTTTTGAGGAAGATATGAGGAGGTTTATGTGTGAAAGAGCGTATCATATCATGGGGTTTGGATGCACCGGCGAAGTTTGCACCAACTCTCAATGTGAGAAAGGGCAATGCACGGCATCAAGAGGCTAGCAATGATGGAAAGGTGAGAGTGCGATAATCCATGGACTCAACATTAGTCATAAAGAACTCACATACTTATTGCAAAAATCTACAAGTCATCAAAACCAAGCACTACGCCGCATGCTCCTAGGGGATAGATTGGTAGGAAAAGACCATCGCTCATTCCCCGACCGCCACTCGTAAGGAGGACAATCAAAGAACACCTCATGTTTCAAATTTGTTACATAACGCTTACCATACGTGCATGCTACGGGACTTGCAAACTTCAACACAAGTATTTCTCAAATTCACAACTACTCAACTAGCACAACTTTAATATCACTACCTCCATGTCTCAAAACAATCATCAAGCATCAAACTTCTCTTAGTATTCATCACACTCATAAGAAAGTTTTTACTAGTCTTGAATACCTAGCATATTAGGATTATTTAAGAAAATTACCATGCTATTAAGACTCTCAAAATAATCTAAGTGGGGCATGAGAGAATATTAGTTTCTATAAAACAAAAGTTACCACCGTGCTCTAAAAGATATAAGTGAAGTACTAGAGCAAAAACTATATAACTCAAAAGATATAAGTGAAGCACATAGAGTATTCTAATAATTTCCGAATCATGTGTATCTCTCTCAAAAGGTGTGTACAGCAAGTATGATTGTGGTAAACTAAAAATCAAAGACTCAAATGATACAAGACGCTCCAAGCAAAACACATATCATGTGGTGAATAAAAATATAGCTCCAAGTAAAGTTACCGATGGAAGTAGACGAAAGAGGGGATGCCTTCCGGGGCATCCCCAAGATTTGGATTTTAGGTGTCCTTATATTATCTTGGGGTGCCATGGGCATCCCCAATCTTAGGCTCTTGCCACTCCTGGTTCCATAATCCATCAAATCTTTCACCCAAAACTTGAAAACTTCACAACACAAAACTTAATAGAAAATCTCGTGAGCTCCATTAGCGAAAGAAAACAAAAGACCACTTCAAGGTACTGTAATGAACTAATTCTTCATTTATATTTGTGTTAAACCTACTGTATTCCAACTTATCTATGGTTTATAAACTATTTTACTAGCCATAGATTCATCAGAATAAGCAAACAACACACGAAAAACAGAATCTGTCAAAAACAGAACAGTCTGTAGTAATCTGTAACTAACGCAAACTTGTGGAACTCCAAAAATTCAGCCAAAATAGGAAGACCTAGAAACTTTGTTTATTGATCAGCAGCAATTGGAATCAATATTTTATCACGTTATGATGATTTTTAAAAATTATTTTCGTGAACAGAAAGTTTCTGGAAATTTCAGCAAGATCAAATAACTGCCATCCAAGAAGATTCTATAGGTTTAACTTGGCACAAACACTAATTAAAACATAAAAAGAAGTATAACCAGAGGATAGATAAAAGATTTATTCCTAAACAGAAGCAAAAAGCAAAAAACTAAAAATAAAATTGGGTTGCCTCCCAACAAGCGCTATCGTTTAACGCCCCTAGCTAGGCATAATAGCAAAGATAGATCTAGGTATTGCCATCTTTGGCTTTCAATTTTTTAGCGGAATCATGCTCGAATCTGGGAGGTTCTTTACGTTTCCCTTCATATTCAGAAATTTTTGATCTAAAGAATCCAACCGCTTATTGCAAAGGGTAATCAACATATTCATGCGGTGAAGATTTCCACTAACACCCTTAAGAGGTTCAAGAGATTTTTGTAAAATTTTCGTTACTTCGCAAATTTTCTCAAAAACTTGCGTTTCTTCCTAGGTATGATGAGGCCCCTTTTGTTGAGGTAGTGTTCCCACTATGCCTTCTATAACTTCAAGCGCAATACTGGGATTAAATTCAATAAAATTGCCTTTGGCAACGCAATCCAAGAGTTGTCTATGAGACATATTTACTCCAACATAAAATTTGCGAAGCAGAATTCTAAGGTTTACTTCAAAGGTACAATTGCGATAAGACTCCATCATTCTAAACCAAGCATCTTTTAAATTTTCTTCTTGTCTTTGTTTGAAGCGAAAAATTTCAAACTCAGGAGACAAAGGAGTTGATAAAGGGCTAGCCATGACGACAAAGCGAGCGGTAAAGAGGTGAACGGAAAAGAGAGGGCGAATAAAACGGCAAGGGTGAAGTGGGGGAGAGAAAACGAGAGGCAAATGGCGAATAATGTAATGCGGGAGATAAGGGTTTGTGATGGGTACTTGGTATGTTGACTTTTGCACAGACTCCCGACAACGGGCGCCAATCCTTCTTGCTACCTCTTGAGCACTGCGTTGGTTTTCCCTTGAAGAGGAAAGGATGATGTAGCAAAGTAGCGTAAGTATTTCCCTCAGTTTTTGAGAACCAAGGTATCAATCCAGCAGGAGACCACGCACGAGTCCCTCGCACCTACACAAAAAAATAAATCCTCGGGGTTGTCAATCCCTACACGGTCACTTACGAGAGTGAGATCTGATAGATATGATATGATAATATTTTTGGTATTTTTATGATAAAGATGCAAAGTAAAGTAAACAAAATAAAAACGGCCTGTAAATAGCTTGTTGTCGGAGATTAATATGATGGAAAATAGACCCGGGGGCCATAGGTTTCACTAGTTGCTTCTCTCAAGAGCATAAGTATTTACGGTGGGTGAACAAATTACTGTTGAGCAATTGACAGAATTGAGCATAGTTATGAGAATATCTAGGTATGATCATGTATATAGGCATCACGTCCGAGACAAGTAGACCGACTCACCTCGTGCATCTACTACTATTACTCCACACATCGACCGCTATCCAACATGCATCTAGAGTATTAAGTTCATAAGAACAGAGTAACACTTTAAGCAAGATGACATGATGTAGAGGGGTAAATTCATGCAACATGATATAAACCCCATCTTGTTATCCTCGATGGAAACAATCCAATACGTGCCTTGCTGCCCCATCACATCGGGAAAGGACACCGCAAGATTGAACCCAAAGCTAAGCACTTCTCCCATTGCAAGAAAGATCAATCTAGTAGGCATAACCAAACTGATAATTCAAAGAGACTTGCAAAGATAACCAATCATACATAAAAGAATTTAGAAGATTCAAATATTGTTCATAGATAAACTTGATCATAAACCAACAATTCATCGGTCTCAACAAACACACCGCAAAAGAAGATTACATCGAATAAATCTCCACAAGAGAGGGGGAGAACATTGTATTGAGATCCAAAAAGAGAGAAGAAGCCATCTAGCTAATAACTATGGACCCGAAGGTCTGAGGTAAACTACTGATAACCCACAAGTATAGGGGATCGCAACAGTTTTCCAGGGTAGAGTATTCAACCCAAATTTATTGATTCGACACAAGGGGAGCCAAAGAATATTCTCAAGTATTAGCAGCTGAGTTGTCAATTCAAGCACACCTGGAAACTTAGTATCTGCAGCAAAGTGATTAGTAGCAAAGTAATATGATAGTGGTGGTAACGGTAGCAAAGGTAAAGGAAGCAAAAGTAATATTTTTGGTATTTTGTAGTGATTGTAACAGTAGCAACGGGAAAGTAAATAAGCGTAAACAAGTATATGGAAAGCTCGTAGGCATCGGATCGGTGATGGATAATTATGCCGGATGCGGTTCATCATATAAAAGTCATAACATAGAGTGATATAGAACTAGCTCCAATTCATCAATATAATGTAGGCATGTATTCCGAATATAGTCATACGTGCTTATGGAAAAGAACTTGCATGACATCTTTTGTCCTACCCTCCCGTGGCAGCGGGTCCTAATGGAAACTAAGGGATATTAAGGCCTCCTTTTAATAGAGAACCGAACAAAGCATTAGCACATAGTGAATACATGAACTCCTCAAACTATGGTCATCACCGGAGTGGTCCCGATTATTGTCACTTGAGGGTTGCGGATCATAACACATAGTAGGTGACTATAGACTTGCAAGATAAGATCAATAACTCACATATATTCATGGAAACATAATAGGTTCAGATCTGAAATCATGGCACTCGGGCCCTAGTGACAAGCATTAAGCGTAGCAAAGTCATAGCAACATCAATCTCAGAACATAGTGGATACTAGGGATCAAACCCTAACAAAACTAACTCGATTACATGATAAATCTCATCCAACCCATCACCGTCCAGCAAGCCTACGATGGAATTACTCACGGCGGTGAGCATCATGAAATTGGTGATGGAGGATGGTTGATGATGACGACGGCGACGAATCCCCCTCTCCCGAGCCCCCGAACGGATTCCAGATCAGCCTCCCGAGAAGTTTTAGGGCTTGGCGGCTCCGTATCATAAAACGCGATGATTTCTTCTCCTTGATTTTTTCTCCCGAAAGCAAATATATAGAGTTGGAGTTGGCGTCGGAAGGTCTCAGGGCCCACGAGGTAGGGGCGCGCCCTGAGGGGCGCCCCACCCTCGTGGGACAGGTGTGGGCCCCTGGTCTTCATCTTTGGCGAGGATTTTTTATAAGATATTCCGTGGAGTTTCAGGTCATTCCGAGAACTTTTGTTCTATGCACATAAAACAACATCATGGCAATTCTGCTGAAAACAACGCCAGTCCGGGTTAGTTCCATTCAAATCATGCAAGTTAGAGTCCAAAACAAGGGCACATGTGTTTGGAAAATTAGATACGACGGAGATGTATCAACTCCCCCAAGCTTAAACCCTTGCTTGTCCTTAAGCAATTCAGTTGACAAACTGAAAGGAGAAAAAGAAAAACTTTTACAAACTCTGTTTGCTCTTGTTGTTGTAAATATGTCAAGCCAGCATTCAAGTTTTCAACAAAGATCATAACTAACCACATTTGCAATAATTCTCAGGTCTCACGATCACTCATATCAATAGCATAATCAACTAGCGAGCCATAATAACAAATCTCGGATGACAACACTTTCTCAAAACAACCATAATATGATATAACAAGATGGTATCTCGCTAGCCCTTTCTGAGACCGCAAAACATAAATGCAGAGCACCTTTAAAGATCAAGGACTGACTAGACATTGTAATTCATGGTAAAAGAGATCCAATCATAGTCATACCCAATATAGATTAACAGTAATGAATGCAAATGACAGCTGTGCTCTCCAGCTAGTGCTCTTTAATAAGAGGGTGATGACTCAACATAAAAGTAAATAGATAGGCCCTTCGCAGAGGGAAGCAGGGATTTGTAGAGGTGCCAGAGCTCGGTTTTGAAATAGAGATAAATAATATTTTGAGCGGTATA
This sequence comes from Aegilops bicornis, assembly GCA_021605145.1. NCBI lineage: Eukaryota > Viridiplantae > Streptophyta > Magnoliopsida > Poales > Poaceae > Aegilops > Aegilops bicornis. The sequence goes on from CM038671.1 coordinate 466,168,087, forward strand.
CTTTCATTGTCAACGTAACAACTAAGAGATGGCGATATCTTCCATGTCACACACATTATAGGCGGTTCCCAAACAGAATGGTAAAGTTTATAATCTTCCACCACCAACAAGCATCAATCCATGGCTTGCTCGAAACAACGAGTGCCTCCAACAAACATCAGGTCCCAGGGGGAGTTTTGTTTGCAATTATTTTGACTTAGTTTGCATAAAGCATGGGACTGGGCATCCCGGTGACCAGCCATTTTCTCGTGAGTGAGGAGCGGAGTCCAGTCCTCTTGAGAATAACCCGCCTAACATGGAAGATAAGGATAGCCATAGTTGATACATGATCTATTCGAGCATACAAAACAGAATGTTTATTTGAAGGTTTAGAGTTTGGCACATACAAATTTACTTGGAACGGCAGGTAGATACCGCATATAGGAAGGTATAGTGGACTCATGTGGAATAACTTTGGGGTTTAAGGGAATGGATGCACAAGCGGTATTCCCGCTTAGTATAGGTGAAGGCTAGCAAAAGACTGGGAAGCGACCAACTAGAGAGCAACAACAGCCATGTACATGCATTAAAATTAATAAACATTGGATGCAAGCATGAGTAGGATATAATCCACCATGAACATAAATATCGTGAAGGCTATGTTGATTTTTTTTCAACTACATGCGTGAACATGTGTCAAGTCAAGTCACTTAAATCATTCAAAGGAGGATACCACCCCATCATACCACATCATAACCATTTTGATAGCATGTTGGCACGCAAGGTAAACCATTATAACTCATAGCTAATCAAGCATGGCACAAGCAACTATGATCTCTAATTGTCATTGCAAACATGTTTATTCATAATAAGCTGAATCAAGAACGATGAACTCATCATATTTACAAAAACAAGAGAAGTCGAGTTCATACCAGCTTTTCCCATCTCAGTCAGTCCATCATATATTGTCATAATTGCCTTTCACTTGCACGACAGAACGATGTGAATAATAATAAGAGTGCACGTGCATTGGACTAAGCTGGAATATGCGAGCATTCAATAAACAGGAGAAGACAAGGCAATATGGGTTCTTGGTTAAATCAACAATAATGCATATAAGAGCCACTACAACAATTTAATCATAGTCTTCTCCTATCGGCCCCCAAAGAAAAGAAAAGAAATAAAATTATTTACACGGGAAAGCTCCCAACAAGCAAAAGAAGAAAGGGAAATATTTTTGGGTTTTCTTTTTAACTACTACTACAGCAAGAAAATAAACTACTACTAATTTTTTTGTTTTTTCTTAAGGTTTTAACAAACACACAAGAAGAAAGCAGGAAAAAGAAAATAAACTAGCATGGATATTAAAGTGAAAGAGTATGAGCACCGACATCTAGCAATGAGTGTGTGTGAACATAAATGTAATGTCGGTGAGAAATACGTACTCCCCCAAGCTTAGGCTTTTGGCCTAAGTTGGTTTATGAAGGAAATATGCCCTAGAGGCAATAATAAAGTTATTATTTATTTCCTTATATCATGATAAAGGTTTATTATTCATGCTAGAATTGTATTAACCGGAAACATAATACATGTGTGAATATATAGACAAACAGTATTTCACTAGTATGCCTCTACTTGACTAGCTTGTTAATCAAAGATGGTTATGTTTCCTAACCATGAACAAGGAGTTGTTATTTGATTAACAAGGTCACATCATTAGTTGAATGATCTGATTGACATGACCCATTCCGTTAGCTTAACACTTGATCGCTTAGTATGTTAATGCTTTCTTCATGACCCATACATGTTCCTATAACTATGAGATTATGCAACTCCTGCCACCGGAGGAACACTTTGGTACTACCAAACGTCACAACGAATCGGGTGATTATAAAGGAGTACTACAGGTGTCTCCAAAGGTACTTGTTGGGTTGGCGTATTTCGAGATTAGGTTTTGTCACTCCGATTGTCGGAGAGGTATCTCTAGGCCTTCTCGGTAATACACATCACTTAAGCCTTGCAAGCATTACAACTAATGAGTTAGTTGTGAGATGATGTATTACGGAACGAGTAAAGAGACTTCATGGTAACGAGATTGAACTAGGTATTGGATACCGACGATCGAATCTCGGGTAAGTAACATACCGATGACAAAGGGAACAACGATGTCGTTATGCGGTTTGACCGATAAAGATCTTCGTAGAATATGTAGGAACCAATATGGGCATCCAGGTTCCGCTATTGGTTATTGACCGAGAATGGTTCTAGGTCATGTCTACATAGTTCTCGAACCCGTAGGGTCCGCACGCTTAACGCTTCGATGCGATGCTCATTATGAGTTTATAAGTATTGATGCACCGAAGGTTGTTCGAGTCCCGGATGTGATCACGGACATGACGAGGAGTCTCGAAATGGTCGAGACATAAAGATTGATATATTGGAAGCCTACATTTGGACATCGGAAGTGTTCCGGTGAAATCGGGATTTTACCGAGTACCGGAGGTTACCGGAACCCCGGAGGTCCATGGGCCTAATGGGCCATAGGAGAGAAGAGGAAGGGCCAGCCAAGGTGGGCTGCGCGCCTCCCCTCTAGTCCGAATAGGACAAGGAAGGGGGGCGGCGCCTTCCCTCTTCCCCTCCTCCAATCCTAGTCCAACTAGGAGAGGGGGAGTCCTACTCCCGGTGGGAGTAGGACTCCTCCAGGCGCGCCTCCCCTAGGGCCAGCCACCTCCCCTTGCCTCCTTTATATACGGGGCAGGGGGCACCCCATAACACACAAGTTGATCTACGGATCTTTCCTTAACTGCAAAGCGGTGCCCCTTCCACCATATTCCACTTCGGTCATATCGTCATGAGCTTAGGCGAAGCCCTGCGCCGGAGAAGTCATATCGTCATGAGCTTAAGCGAAGCCATGCGTCGGTGGAGCATCAACATCGTCACCACGCCGTCAGGTCGACGGAACTCATCCCCGACACTTTGCTGGATCGGAGTCCGGGATCGCCATCAAGCTGAACGATGTGCGTAACTCGGAGGTGCCGTGACGTTCGGTGCTTGGATCGGTCGGATCGTGAAGACGACGACTACATCACATCAACCGCGTTGTTATAACGCTTCGCTTTCGGGTCTCACGAGGGTGCGTGGACGGACACTCTTCCTCTCGTTGCTATGCCATCACCATGGTCTTGGCGTGATCGTAGGAAATTTTTGAAATTACTACGTTCCCCAACAAAGGGCATCCGAGCCTGGTTTTATGCGTTGATGTCATATGCACGAGTAGAACACAAGTGAGTTGTGGATGATACAAGTCATACCGCCTACCAGCATGTCATACTTTGGTTCAGCGGTATTGTGAGATGAAGCGGCCCGGACCGACATTACGCCAGACGCTTACGCCGAGACTGGTTTCACCGCTCCGAGCACTCGTTGCTTAAAGGTGACCGCGGGTGTCTGTCTCTCTCACTTTAGTTGAACCGAGTGTGGCTACGCCCGGTCCTTGAGAAGGTTAAAACGGAGTCTATTTGACAAACTATCGTTGTGGTTTTGATGCGTAGGTAAGAACGGTTCTTGCTCAGCCCGTAGCAGCCACGTAAAACTTGCAACAACAAAGTAGAGGACGCCTAACTTGTTTTTGCAGGGCATGTTGTGATGTGATGTGGTCAAAACGTGATGCTATATTTTATTGTATGAGATGATCATGTTTTGTAACCGAAGTTATCGGCAATCGGCAGGAGCCATATGGTTGTCGCTTTATTGTATGAAATGCAACGCCATGTAATTGCTTTACTTTATCACTAAGGAGTAGCGATAGTCGTAGAAGCAATAGTTGGCGAGACGACAACGATGCTACGATGGAGATCAAGGTGTCGCTACCGTGACGATGGTGATCATGACGGTGCTTGGCGATGGAGATCACAAGCACAAGATGATGATGACCATATCATATCACTTATATTGATTGCATGTGATGTTTATCCTTTATGCATCTTATCTTGCTTTGATTGACGGTAGCATTATAAGATGATCTCTCACTAAAATTATCAAGAAGTGTTCTCCGAGTATGCACCGCTATAAAGTTCTTCGTCTTTGAGACACCACGTGATGATCGGGTGTGATAGGCTCTACGTTCAAATACAACGGGTGCAAAACAGTTGCGCACGCGGAATACTCGAGTTAAACTTGACGAGCGTAGCATATAACAGATATAGCCTCTCAACACGGAGACCGAAAGGTCGAGCGTGAATCATATAGTAGATATGATCAACATAGTGATGTTCACCATTGAAACTACTCCATCTCACGTGATGATCGGACATGGTTTAGTTGATATGGATCACGTGATCACTTAGATGACTAGAGAGATGTCTGTCTAAGTGGGAGTTTTTTTTAATATGATTAATTGAACTTTAATTTATCATAAACTTAGTCCTGGTAGTATTTTGCAAATTATGTTGTAGATCAATAGCTCGCGTGGTTGCTTCCCTATGTTTTTATATGTGTTCCTAGAGAAAATTGTATTGAAAAATGTTAGTAGCAATATTGCGGATTGGATCCGTGATCTAAGGTTTATCCTCATTGCTGCACGTAAGAATTATGTCCTTGATGCACCGCTAGGTGACAGACCTATTGCAGGAGCGTATGCGCACGTTATGAACGCTTAGCTAGCTCAATATGATGACTACTTGATAGTTTAGTGCACCATGCTTAAATGGCTTAGAATCGGGACTTCAAAGACGTTTTGAACGTCATGGACCATATGAGATGTTCCAGGAGTTGAAGTTAATATTTCAAGAAAATACCCGAGTTGAGAGATATGAAGTCTCTAACAAGTTCTATAGCTAAAAGATGGAGGAGAATCGCTCAACTAGTGAGCATGTTCTCGATTGTGCCGGTACTTCAATCGCTTGAATCAAGTGGGAGTTAATCTTCCGGATAAGATAGTGATTGATGTAATTCTCTAGTCACCATCACCAAGTTAGTAGAACTTCGTGATGAACTATAATATGCAAGGGATGACAAAAGTAATTCCCAAGCTCTTCGTGATGCTGAAATCGATGAAGGTAGAAATCAAGAAAAGAGCATCAAGTGTTGATGATTGACAAGACCACTAGTCTCAAGGAAAAGGGCAAAGGGAAGAAGGGGAACTTCAAAAAGAACGGCAAGCAAGTTGCTACTCGAGTGAAGAAGCCCAAGTCTGGACCTAAGCACGAGACTAAGTACTTTTGCTGCAATGGAACTGGTCACCGAAGCGGAGCTACCCTGAATATTTGGTGGAAAAGAAGGATGGCAAAGTGAACAAGGTTATATTTGATATACAGGTTATTGATATGTGCCTTACTAGTGTTTATAGTAGCCCCGAGTATTTGATACTTGTTCGGTTGCTAAGATTAGTAACTCAAACAGGAGTTACAGAATAAACAGAGACTAGTTGAAGGAAGTGACGATGAGTGTTGGAAGTAGTTCCAAAATTGATATGATCATCATCGCACACTCCCTATACTTTCGGGATTAGTGTGGAACCTAAATAAGTGTTATTTGGTGTTGAGCATAAATATGATTTGATCATGTTTGTTGCAATACGGTTATTCATTTAAGTAAGAGAATAAATTGTTGTTCTGTTTACATGAATAAAACCTTATATGGTTATACACCCAATGAAAATGGTTCATTGGATCTCGATCATAGTGATACACATATTCATAATATTGAAACCAAAAGATGCAAAGTTAATAATGATAGTGCAACTTATTTGTGGTAATCGCCGTTTGGGTCATATCGGTGTAAAGCGCATGAAGAAACTCCATGCCGATGGGTTTTTGGAATCACTTGATTATGAATCATTTGATGCTTGCGAACCGTGCCTTTTGGGCAAGATGACTAAAACTCCGTTCTCCTAACAATGGAACAAGCTCTTGACTTATTGGAAATAATACATACCGATGTATGCGATTCAATGAGTGTTGATGCTCGTGGCAAGTATCGTTATTTTCTCGACCTTCACAAGATGATTTGAGCAGATATGGGTATATCTACTTGATGAAACACAAGTCTGAAACATTTGAAAAGTTCAAAGAATTTCAGAGTGAAGTGAAGAATCATCGTAACAAGAAAATAAAAGTTTCTACGATATGATCGCAGAGGAAAAATATTTGAGTTACGAAGTTTGGCCTTCGATTAAAACAATGTGAAATAGTTTCACTACTCACGCCACCGGAACACCACAAGATAATGGTGTGTCCGAACGTCAGAATCAAGACTTTATTGGATATGATGCGATCTATGATGTCTCTTATCGGTTTACCACTATCGCTTTGGGGTTATGCATTAGAGACAAATTGCATTCACGCTTCATAGGGCACCATCTAAATCCGTTGAGGCGACACCGTATGAACTATGGTTTAAACAAGAAACCTAAGTCATCGTTTCTTAAAGTTTGGAGTTGTGATGCTTATGTGAAAAAGGTTTCACCTGATAAGCTCGAACCCAAATCGGAGAAGTGCGTCTTCATAGAATACCCAAAGGCAACTATTGGGTACACCTTCTATCACAGATCTGAAGGCAAGTTATTCGTTGCTAAGATGGATCCTTTCTAGAGAAGAAGTTTCTCTCGAAAGAAGTGAGTGGGAGGAAAGTAGAACTTGATGAGGTAATTGTACCTTCTCCCTTATTGGAAAGTAGTTCATCACAGAAATCAGTTCCGGTGATTCCTACACCAATTAGTGAGGAAGTTAATGATGATGATCATGAAACTTCAGATCAAGTTGCTACCGAACCTCGTAGGTCTTCCAGAGTAAGATCCGCACCAGAGTGGTACGGTATTCATGTTCTGGAAGTCATGTTACTAGACCATGATGAACCTACGAACTATGAGGAAGCGATGATGAGCCCAGATTCCGCGAAATGGCTTGAGGCCATAAAATCTGAGATAGGATCCATGTATGAGAACAAAGTATGGACTTGCTCAATGATCAGCAAGCCATGTTAAATAAATGGATCTTCAAGAGGAAAGACGGACATTGATAGTAGTGTTACTATCTACAAAGCTCGACTTGTCACAAAAAGGTTTTCGACAAGTTCAAGGTGTTGACTACAATGAGATTTTCTCAAACTGTAGCGATTCTTAAGTCTGTCCGAATCATGTTAGCAATTGCCACATTTTATGAAATCTGGCAAATGGATGTCAAAACTACATTCTTTAATGGATTTATTAAAGAAGAGTTGTATATGATGCAACGTAAGGTTTTGTCAATCCTAAAGGAACTAACAAAATGTGCAAGCTCCAAATGATCCATCTATGGACCGGTGCAAGCATCTCGGAGTTGGAATAAACGCTTTGATAGTGTGATCAAAGCATATGGTTTTATACTGAGACTTTTTGAGAAGCCTGTATTTACAAGAAAGTGAGTGGGAGCACTACAGCCTTTCTGATAAGTATATGTGAATGACATATTGTTAATCGGAAATAATGTAGAATTATTCTGCAAAGCATAAAGGAGTATTTGAAAGGAGTTTTTCAAAGAAAGACCTCAGTAAACTACTTACATATTGAGCATCAAGATCTATAGAGATAGATCAAGACGCTTGATATGTTTTTCAATGAATACATACCTTGACAAGATTTTGAAGTAGTTCAAAATGGAACAGTCAAAGAAAGAGTTCTTGCCTGTGTTACAAGGTGTGAGATTGAGTAAGACTCAAAACCCGACCACGGCAGAAGATAGAAAGAGAATGAAAGTCATTCCCTATGCATCAGCCATAGGTTCTATAAAGTATGTCATGTTGTGTACCAGATCTATTGCATACCCTACCACTAAGCTTGGCAAGGAGTGCAATAGTGATCTAGGAGTAGATCAATGGACAGCGGTCAAAATTATCCTTAGTAGAATAAGGATATGTTTCTCGATTATGGAAGTGAAAAAAGGTTCGTCGTAAAGGGTTACGTCGATACAAGTTTTAACACTAATCTAGATGACTCTGAGTCTCAATCTAGATACATATTGAAAGTGGGAGCAATTAGCTAGAGTAGCTTCGTGCAGAGCATTGTAGACATAGAAATTTGCAAAATACTTACGGCTCTGAATGTAACAGACCCGTTGACTAAGCTTCTCTCACGAGCAAAACATGATCATACCTTAGTACTCTTTGGGTGTTAATCACATAACGATGTGAACTAGATTATTGACTCTAGTAAACCCTTTGGATGTTGTTCACATGACGATGTGAACTATGGGTGTTAGGATCATCACTTTGTAATCTAGATTATTGACTCTAGTGCAAGTGGGAGACTGAAGGAAATATGCCCTAGAGGCAATAATAAAGTTATTATTTATTTCCTTATATCATGATAAAGGTTTATTATTCATGCTAGAATTGTATTAAGCGGAAACATAATACATGTGTGAATATATAGACAAACAGTATGTCACTAGTATGCCTCTACTTGACTAGCTTGTTAATCAAAGATGGTTATGTTTCCTAACCATGAACAAGGAGTTGTTATTTGATTAACAAGGTCACATCATTAGTTGAATGATCTGATTGACATGACCCATTCCGTTAGCTTAACACTTGATCGCTTAGTATGTTAATGCTTTCTTCATGACCCATACATGTTCCTATAACTATGAGATTATGCAACTCCGTTTACCGGAGGAACACTTTGGTACTACCAAACGTCACAACGTAATCGGGTGATTATAAAGGAGTACTACAGGTGTCTCCAAAGGTACTTGTTGGGTTGGCGTATTTCGAGATTAGGTTTTGTCACTCCGATTGTCTGGAGAGGTATCTCTAGGCCTTCTCGGTAATACACATCACTTAAGCCTTGCAAGCATTACAACTAATGAGTTAGTTGTGAGATGATGTATTACGGAACGAGTAAAGAGACTTACCGGTAACGAGATTGAACTAGGTATTGGATACCGACGATCGAATCTCGGGTAAGTAACATACCGATGACAAAGGGAACAACGTATGTCGTTATGCGGTTTGACCGATAAAGATCTTCAGAGAATATGTAGGAACCAATATGGGCATCCAGGTTCCGCTATTGGTTATTGACCGAGAATGGTTCTAGGTCATGTCTACATAGTTCTTGAACCCGTAGGGTCCGCACGCTTAACGCTTCGATGACAGTTCATTATGAGTTTATAAGTATTGATGCACCGAAGGTTGTTCGAGTCCCGGATGTGATCACGGACATGACGAGGAGTCTCGAAATGGTCGAGACATAAAGATTGATATATTGGAAGCCTACATTTGGACATCGGAAGTGTTCCGGTGAAATCGGGATTTTACCGAGTACCGGGTGGTTACCGGAACCCCCCGGGAGGTCCATGGGCCTAATGGGCCATAGGAGAGAAGAGGAAGGGCCAGCCAAGGTGGGCTGCGCGCCCCCCTCCCCCCTCTAGTCCGAATAGGACAAGGAAGGGGGGGGGGGGCGGCGCCCCTTCCCTCTTCCCCCTCCTCCAATCCTAGTCCAACTAGGAGAGGGGGGAGTCCTACTCCCGGTGGGAGTAGGACTCCTCCTTGGTGCGCCTCCCCCTAGGGCCGGCCACCTCCCCCTTGCCTCCTTTATATACGGGGGCAGGGAGCCCCCCATGACAAACAAGTTGATCTACGGATCTTTCCTTAACTGCAGCGGTGCCCCTTCCACCATATTCCACTTCGTCATATCGTCATGAGCTTAGGCGAAGCCTCGCTACCGGAGAAGTCATATCGTCATGAGCTTAAGCGAAGCCATGCGTCGGTGGAGCATCAACATCGCCACCACGCCGTCAGGTCGACGGAACTCATCCCCGACACTTTGCTGGATCGGAGTCCGGGATCGTCATCAAGCTGAACGTGTGCGTAACTCGGAGGTGCCGGACGTTCGGTGCTTGGATCGGTCGGATCGTGAAGACGTACGACTACATCAACCGCGTTGTTATAACGCTTCCGCTTTCGGTCTACGAGGGTACGTGGACGGACACTCTTCCCTCTCGTTGCTATGCCATCACCATGGTCTTGCGTGATCGTAGGAAATTTTTTGAAATTACTACGTTCCCCAACAGTTTATTGCCAGGGATAGCCTGGCGGATACCCGTAGGTGTAGCTAGTGTCGTACTGCGACGAAGAGTAGTTGGGTTTGTACTGTGATGCAGCGGCTATCGCCTCATGAGCTGCAGCGTGGAGTCGGGCTGCCTCCGCTCTCCTCTCATACTCATCTGCCTCCTCTCTGGTAATAGTATATCTTCCATTTGCCTGGTAATCGAAGAAGGCAGGAGCAGGGAGAGTAATATGGACAACATGTCGTTTGTTAAAGATTAGTCGATACTGGAGAGGTGATTCAGTCCTCTGGACAAACTGGTGGGAAACCATAGAATCAAAATCTAAATAAGTAGGAGGCAACTCCATGTATCCTTCACGAACGTCTATCTCAAGAAAATTAGCTAAGCGGGTTGCATAAATTCCTCCAAAGAAATCTCCGTTATATCTATTATGATGCAACCTACGAGCTACAATGGCTCCCATATGGTAAGATTGGTCTCCTAACACAAGACTCCACGAGAATGCTAAGGTCAGGGACACACATGTGACATGCTTCATCCTTAGCATTTATGCACCTACCTATGAAGAGAGCAAAGTAATGTATAGCAGAAAGTGAATGCTCCCTATGGTAGCTTATGCTATATCTCTAGATTCCCTACAGTTATACTAGCAAGAAAGTTTCTAAATTCAGATTTAGGGGGATCCCTAACACTACCCCATTGTGGGAGTTTGCAAGCAAAAGTAAAATCCTCTAAGTCCATGGTATAAGATTTATCATAAAGATCAAACATGACTGAAGGAGAATTACGCGAAGATGAAAACTCAAACCTCCTCACAAATGAGCTTGTGAGATCATGATACTGGGGGCATTTGTCTGCCTCAAAGTCCACAAGACGGCAAGCATGCAAATATGCGTTAAATTCCTCTTTAATTCCCGCTCGATCCATGAAATTTTCCGACGGCCATTCACAAGGCCACACTAGAGCGTCTCTTGGTGGTTCCTCGTCAGCATCATGCATAGCAAGCCTCGGTCCTTGCTTCTTAGAAGAACCACCTTGGAACATCTTCCTAAGCATATTGTTTTTCTCTGAAAAATTTCTGAAATTTTTGGTAACTTCAAACAAAAGTGAACCAACTTCAATAAAACTGATAGAAACTACTCCTACAAGTGTCTAGAGCCTATATCAAGCATTAGAACTACTTGGAACCATATAAATTTGACATGCAGGCTCAAGAACATGGTCACCTATACAGCACAAATCTGCAATGAATAAAGCAATAGAACAAAAACTAATTGGACCAATGGAGGAGTTACATACCGAGGAACAATCTCCCCAAGCAGTTTTGCGAGAGGTGCTTTGAGGAAGGAGATCGGAAATTGCAGCAAAGAGAGCTAGAACTCGTGCTTGAGCTGGTTATTCGGGTTTGTGGGAGGAAGAAGAAGAGGATGGGTGTAGGAATAAGTGGAGGAGGGCCACCGTGGGCCCACAAGGTAGGGGGGCGCACCCAGGGGGTAGGGCGCGCCCTCCACCCTCGTGGCCAGGTGGCAGCTCCCCCCGCGGTGATTTTTGCACCATAAATCCTCAAATATTCCCGAAAAAATCATATTAAATTGGCATGGCATTCTGAGGACTTTTATTTTCGGGATATTTTTATATTGCACGGATAAATCAGGAAATGTATGTAAAAATACTATTTTTACTTTATTTCAACTAAATAATGTAAAGTATAAAGAGGGCATGTAAGTTTGTGCTTCTAGTTTCATCCGCCTCATGCTCGTCAAAAGGAATCCACTAACAAGGTTGATCAGGTCTTGTTAACAAACTCATTCCGATTAACATGAAACCGAGACATTTGAATAACACTATGTTACCTCAACGGGATATGCACATCCCCTATAATAAGAATATCATTATTTCTTCTTGACAAGAGGGAAGAGGAAATTCAAAACCTCCAAATATAATCGATGGAATTTTTCCAATAGAGTTGATACTATGAACTTGAGGTTGTTTCCTCGGAAAGTGTACCGTATGCTCATTACCATTAACATGAAAAGTGACATTGCCTTTGGTGCAATCAATAACAGCCCCTGCAGTATTCAGAAAAGGTCTTCCAAGAATAATAGACATACTATCATCCTCAGGAATATCAAGAATAACAAAGTCCGTTAAAATAGTAACGTTTGCAACCACAACAGGCACATCCTCACAAATACCAACAGGTATAGCAGTTGATTTATCAGCCATTTGCAAGGATATTTCAGTAGGTGTCAACTTATTCAAATCTAGTCTACGGTATAAAGAGAGAGGCATAACACTAACACCGGCTCCAAGATCACATAAAGCAGTTTGAACATAATTTCTTTTAATGGAGCATGGTATAGTAGGTACTCCCGGATCTCCAAGTTTCTTTGGTATTCCACCCTCAAAAGTATAATTAGCAAGCATGGTGGAAATTTAAGCTTCCGGTATCTTTCTTTTATTAGTAATGATATCCTTCGTATACTTAGCATAAGGATTAGTTTTGAGCATATCACCAATCGTGACACGCAAAAAGATAGGTCTAATCATTTCAGCAAGGCGCTCAAAATCCTCATCATCCTTTTTCTTGGATGGTTTGGGAGGAAAAGGCATGGGTTTCTAAACCCATGGTTTTCTTTCTTTACCATGTTTCTTAGCAACAAAGTCTCTCTTATCATAACGTTGATTCTTTGATTGTGGGTTATCAAGATCAACAGCAGGTTCAACCTCTACATCATTATCATTACGCATCATCATGAACATCATCATTAACATTTTCATTAGGTTCATGTTCATTGCCGATTGTGTTTCAAAGATCGCATATAGATATATCATTTGGATTCTCAGGTGTTTCGGCAATACGTTCACTAGAAGTTTGCAAAGTCCTATCATTTCTCTTTTTCTTCCTTTTAGAAGAACTAGGTACATCAATATTATTTCTCTGAGAATCTTGCTCAATTTTCTTAGGGTGGCCTTCAGGATACAAAGGTTCCTGAGTCATTCTACCAGTTCTAGTAGCCACTCTAACAACATAATCATTATTCTTACTATTCATTTCATCAAGCAATTCTTTTTGAGCCTTAAGTACTTGTTCTACTTGAGTGGTAACCATAGAAGCATGTTTGCTAACAAGTTTAAGTTCACCTCTAATATTAGCCATATAATCACCCAAGTGTTTAATCATATTGGAATTGTATTTCAATTGTCTACCAAAATAGGCATTAAAATTTTCTTGTTTGACAATAAAATTATCAAATTCATCAAAGCATTGTCTGGCAGACTTATAATGAGGAATATCACCTTCGTCAAATCTATAGAGAGAATTTACCTTTACTACCTGTGTCGGGTTATCGAGGTCTGGAGGTTCTTCAATAAATAAAGGATTAAGATCATATGTTTCTTCAACAGGCGGTAAATTAATACCATGTATTTCTTCAATAGGAGGTAAATTCTTAACATCTTCAGCTTTAATACCTTTTCTTTCATAGATTTCTTTGCCTCTTGCATATCTTCGGGACTGAGAAATAGAACACCTCTCTTCTTCGGAGTTGGTTTAGGAATAGGCTCAGTAATTGGAGCAGGAGCTGGCTCAGGAGATGCCCAATTATTTTCATTTGCCAACATATTATTCAATAAAATTCAATAAAATTTCAGCTTCATCCGGTGTTCTTTCCCTGAAAAGAGAACCAACACAACTATCCAGGTAATCTCTGGAAGCATCGGTTAGTCCATTATAAAAGATATCAAGTATTTCATTTTTCTTAAGAGGATGATCAGGCAAAGCATTAAGTAACTTGAGAAGCCTCCCCCAAGCTTGTGGGAGACTCTCTTCTTTAATTTGCACAAAGTTGTATATTTCCTTTAAAGCAACTTGTTTCTTATGAGCAGGGAAATATTTAGCAGAGAAGTAATAAATCATATCCTGGGGACTACGCACACAACCAGGATCAAGATAATTAAACCATATCTTAGCATCACCCTTTAATGAGAATGGAAATATTTTAAGAATATAAAAGTAGCAAGATCTCTCATCATTAGTGAACAGGGTGGCTATATCATTTAATTTAGTAAGATGTGCCACAACAGTTTCAGATTCATAACCATGAAAAGGATCAGATTCAACCAAAGTAATTATATCAGGATCAACATAGAATTCATAATCCTTATTCGGAACACAAATAGGTGAAGTAGCAAAAGCAGGATCAGGCCTCATTTTATCTCTAAGTGATTCTTTGTTCCATTTAGCTATTAACCTTCTAAGCTCATCATTATCATTGCAAGCTAAAATAGCGGCAGAAGATTCCATATCAAAAATATAACCTTCAGGAATAACAGGCCTATCCTCATCATCATTTTCATCAATATTATCAGATTCAATAATTTCTTTCTCTCTAGCCCTAGCAATTTGTTCATTAAGAAATTCACTAAGGGGCACAGTAGTATCAAGCATAGAAGTAGTTTCATCATAAGTATCATGCATAGAAGAAGTGGCATCATCAATAACATGCGTCATATCAGAACGAATAGCAAAAGCAGGTTTAGGTGTCGCAAGCTTACTCATAATGTAAGGTGAATCAAGTGCGAGCTAGATGGCAGTTCCTTACCTCCCCTCGTAGTTGAGGGATAAATTTTTGTCTTCTCGTCTTTCAAGTTCTTCATAGTGTCCAGTAGATATAAATCCCAAGTAACTCAAAGAATAGAGCTATGCTCCCCGACAACGGGGCCAGAAAAAGGTCTTGATAACCCACAAGTATAGGGATCGCAACAGTTTTCGAGGGAGTATTCAACACAAATTTATTGATTCGACACAAGGGGAGCCAAAGAATATTCTCAAGTATTAGCAGCTGAGTTGTCAATTCAACCACACCTGGAAACTTAGTATCTGCAGCAAAGTGTTTAGTAGCAAAGTAATGTGATAGTGGTGGTAACGGTAGCAAAGGTAAAGGAAGCAAAAGTAATATTTTTGGTATTTTGTAGTGATTGTAACAGTAGCAACGGGAAAGTAAATAAGCGTAAACCAGTATATGGAAAGCTCGTAGGCATCAGATCGGTGATGGATAATTATGCCGGATGCGGTTCATCATATAACAGTCATAACATAGGGTGGTATAGAACTAGCTCCAGTTCATCAATGTAATGTAGGCATGTATTCCAAATATAGTCATACGTGCTTATGGAAAAGAACTTGCATGACATCTTTTGTCCTACCCTCCCATGGCAGCGGGGTCCTAATGGAAACTAAGGGATATTAAGGCCTCCTTTTAATAGAGAACCGGAACAAAGCATTAGCACATAGTGAATACATGAACTCCTCAAACTATGGTCATCACCGGAGTGGTCCCGATTATTGCCACTTCGGGGTTGCCGGATCATAACACATAGTAGGTGACTATAGACTTGCAAGATAGGATCAAGAACTCACATATATTCATGAAAACATAATAGGTTCAGATCTGAAATCATGGCACTCGGGCCCTAGTGACAAGCATTAAGCATAGCAAAGTCATAGCAACATCAATCTCGTAACATAGTGGATACTAGGGATCAAACCCTAACAAAACTAACTCGATTACATGATAAATCTCATCCAACCCATCATCGTCCAAAGAAGCCTATGATGGAATTACTCACGCACGGCGGTGAGCATCATGAAATTGGTGATGGAGGATGGTTGATGATGACGACGACGAATCCCCCTCTCCGGAGCCCCGAACGGACTCCAGATCAGCCCTCCCGAGAGGTTTTAGGGCTTGGCGGCGGCTCCGTATCGTAAAACGCGATGATTTCTTCTCCTTGATTTTTTTCTCCCCAAAAGCAAATATATAGAGTTGGAGTTGGCGTCGGAAGGTCTCCAGGGGGCCCACGAGGTAGGGGGCGCGCCCTAGGGGGGGCCCACCCTCGTGGACAGGGTGTGGGCCCCCTGGTCTTCATCTTTGGCGAGGATTTTTTATTATTTTTTATAAGATATTTCGTGGAGTTTCAGGTCATTCCGAGAACTTTTGTTTTCTGCACATAAAACAACATCATGGCAATTCTGCTGAAAACAGCGTCAGTCCGGGTTAGTTCCATTCGAATCATGCAAGTTAGAGTCCAAAACAAGGGCAAAAGTGTTTGGAAAAGTAGATACGATGAAGACGTATCAACTACTCACACTTCATCGGAGAGGCTATGGTGTTGATCTAGAAGCCCTCCGTGATCGATGCCCTCTCCGGCGGAGCTCCGGAACAGGCCCCAAGATGGGATCTCACGGGTACAGAAGGTTGCGGTGGTGGAATTAGGTTTTTGGCTCCGTATCTGGTAGTTTTGGGGTACATAGGTATATATAGGAGGAAGAAGTACGTCGGTGGAGCAACATGGGGCCCACGAGGGTGGAGGGCGCGCCTGTGGGGGGGGGGGGGGTAGGCGCGCCCCCCTACCTTATGGCTTCCTAGTTGATGTCTTGACGTAGGTTCCAAGTCCTCTGGATCACGTTCGTTCTGAAA
The DNA here is from genome assembly GCA_021605145.1 of Aegilops bicornis. NCBI lineage: Eukaryota > Viridiplantae > Streptophyta > Magnoliopsida > Poales > Poaceae > Aegilops > Aegilops bicornis. The sequence goes on from CM038671.1 coordinate 466,184,594, forward strand.
ATCACGTTCCCGAAGGTTTCATTCCATTTGGACTCTGTTTGATATTCTTTTTCTGCCAAACTATGAAATAGGCAAAAAAAACAGCAATTCTGGGCTGGGCCTCCGGTTAATAGGTTAGTTCCAAAAATAATATAAAAGTGAATAATAAAGCCCAGTAATGTCCAAAACAGAATATAATATATCATGGAACAATAAAAAATTATAGATACGTTGGAGACGTACTCACGACGTCTGCCCCCGACCTCCTTCAGCGGCTGACTGCTCGTCTTCGTGATGAGTTCGCCCTCAAGGACTTGGGGCCCCTGCACTACTTCCTCGACATCGAGGTGGTCCACCGGACTGACGACTTCATTCTGCATCAGCAGAAGTACGCCCACGAGCTCTTGGAGCGTGCCGGTATGCTTAACTGCAAGCCGGCGCCCAGCCCCGTCGACACGAAGGCGAAGGTCTCTGCTCTGGAGGGGTCTCTCGTATCCGATGCAGCGTTCTATCGCTCCATTGTTGGTGCTTTACAGTACCTGACGCTCACCCGATCCGACCTGCAGTACGCTGTCCAGAAAGTGTGCCTCCACATGCATGCTCCGCGTGACTCCCATTGGACCTTGGTGAAGCGTATTCTTCGTTATATACGCGGCACCATGTCTTTGGGTCTCACCTGACGGCCTCCGCCTCCACCGACCTCGTGGCTTACTCGGATGCCGACTGGGCCGGCTGCCTCGACACTCGACGCTCCACGTCAGGCTACTGCGTCTACCTTGGGCTCTCGTTGATCTCTTGGTCATCGAAGCGGCATCCCATGGTCTCCCGCTCCAGCGCCGAGGCAGAGTATCGCGCCGTGGCTAACGCCGTGGCCGAGTGCTCTTGGCTCCGTTAGCTGCTCCAGGAGTTGCTTTGTGATGTTCATAAGGCCACTCTTGTCTACTACGATAACGTCAGCGTGGTCTACCTTTCCGCCAACCCGGTGCACCATCGCCGTTCGAAGCATATTGAGCTCGATATTCATTTCGTGCGCGAGAAGGTTTGCCCTTTGCCGTGTTCGGGTTCTTCACGTGCCGACGTCGCAACAGTTTACTGATGTGATGACTAAGGGATTGCCTACTTCCGTCTTCGAGGAGTTTCGGTCCAGTCTTTGTGTCTGTGACGACGCTTCGACTGCGGGGGGTGTTGAGTTGTATTTTGTGTTGCATGTATATTGGAGTTGTGGCCCACCTCCTAGTCTTGTATAGTTGAGGTAGAGGCCTTCCCTTTTAATTATCGGAAAAACTAACGCCCACACGTGTGGGCGTTTGCACATCGCCCACACGCCTCCATCACCGCTCATTTTGCCACGCATGAACAGATGACATGAGCAGAAATCTTTTTGGTTTCGGCTTAAAAATGTTTTATCTCCTAATTAAAAAAGCGAATTAAAACCCATTTTCACCATTAAGTCCGCCTCGACGAGATCTTCAAAACTAGACCCCATGTTGATATGTTTCGACGAATTTTTTTGATCAAAAGTTGCCATGATGTTTATACTGTAGTTGCCATAGTACTTAAACTAAAGTTGCCATGTGGCAATTTTAGTTTGTAGATCATGGCAATTTTAGTTTTTCGATGATGGCAATTTCAGTACTTTGACCATAAAAATATTTTTTTGTATGAACCATTGCAATTTTAAGTGCATGTATCATGGCAATTTTAATTTATGCTACATGGCAAGTCTAGTTTCTTAATTCCCCGTTTCATAATATGTCAAATTTTACTTTTAAATATAGAAGAAAATAGCTGAAACATATGATGGTAACTTCAGTGTAAACATCATGATAATTCATGTGCAATAGACACGGCAACTTTTAACCAAAAAAATTCATTGAAATATATTAATATGAGATCTAGTTTCGAACATCTCGCCGCGAGGGATTTAATGGTGAAAACGGATCTTCAATCGGATTTTCATTTAAGAGATAAAACATTTTAAAAACAGAAAATCCAAAAAGATTTCCACATGCATACATGCAATGACATGGTGTAGTCTGTGTGCTATAAAACGTGTGGGCGGGTTTGGTTCCCACCACATGTGTGGGCGTTAGCGTTGTCCTTAATTATATATACGTGCACCAGCAACCATCAATACAACGTCTATTATATTGCAAACTTTTCGGTCCACACTCTATATCGAGCGGCTGTTCCGCTTCCCTGACTTCGCGGCATGCCGTCTCCACCTTTTTTTTGATGCACCGGGATCTGGCGGCTCGTACGTCGCGGGATAAGGGTAAATTTGACAATTTTGACCTCTGAATGAAATCATTTTATAAAATGAATTGTCCCTAAAAGAATTTCATTCGGCTGACCTTTTTGAGTGACGCCTGACACGAAGGCGCCATACTACACTATGCAACACCTGACTGACAGGCGCTACACACCTAACCGGCGTCGCACCCCGAACTGCCTAAAAATTACTAAGTCAATGTGCAGCGCCTGAGAGCCGGCGTTGCACACTGACTTAGTAATTTTTTGGATCACCCGGATACGACGCTGGCTAGGCGTGCAGCGCCTGTCAGTCAGGCGCTGCACAGTGTAGTGTGGCGCCATCGTGACGGGCGCCACTCAAAAAACTCAACCGAGTAAAAAAAAATTAGAAGCAATTTATTTTGTGAAGGTTAAAATTATCAATTTTGCCTGAGATAAGTCCATGCCCAGGCTCAGGGTCTTCCTCTTCCCCGCGCCCGGCCTTACTGCCGGTGCTGCTGCCCAAGCCGGAACGGGAGTGGTACCTCGACCTCAAGTCTGACAGCCTGCCTCAGCCACAGGTCGTGCCGCCACCGCCAGTGCAGCAGCAGCCTCCATGGACATGCTACCTCGAGGAGGTCATGGTGCTCCTCCGCAGGAGTCATGCTGATGCCCCTATTGAGGAATGACGATCTCCGTGTCCGCCCGTGTCCGTTTCAAATGGGTAGCATTGTTGGGTGCACCGGCCGGACACACATGTTTGCTCGTCCACGAGGCGACCAAATCAGACAAAAAACAGACATATTTCGTGTCGGTTTGGGTCTCTTGGTTGGAGTTTCCCTTACGTTGTGGTCTGTGCAGTGCAGAAGTCACAGTGTTTTCGTGAGCTCCGTGATTGATGTTGTACTACGAGTGTATATCGTGGTTATGCAGGCGCAACGACTGCTGTGCCACAATATCCACATGACCCGTGCCGCACGCCGCACGTACGCCTTCCTACCTTGGCCGCGCGTATATAGCGCTTCATTCTGTTGATCAGCCTGATCACCACACGAGCAGAGACGGAGTTCTCATTGAATAACTCCGTGTCATCCGCAGGCTCGTCTCGCACTCGCACCGCGTACCCCTGGCGCCATGCAAGCCCTCGGGCAGCCCACCTGTGCGTCGGAACTGAGGGCGCTCGCCTGGACGACGCTCCTTGTTCCGATGTGCGCGGTCTACGCGCGCTCCGCCTGCCGCCGCCTCCGTCCGGGCTGGCCCCGCCTCGCCGCGCTCCTCCCGACGCTCCCCGTCTTCATCTACCTGCCGTGCTTGTTCAACTCCTACCACCTCCGCCTCTTCTCAACCTTCTTCCACACCTGGCTCGCCGCCAACAAGCTCGTCCTCCTCGCGTTCGACCTCGGCCCGCTCAAACCATCCCTGCCCCTCCTCCCGTTTCTCCTCTGCGCCGGCCTGCCCATCAAGCTCCGCGAAGGCCCGCAGCCTACCAGCCATTCTGCGTCACCGGGACCGCCCGTCGCCGATTTCCTTGTCCCCTGCGGCCGCAGCGTTCTCTTCCTCACCGGCCTCGCCCTGCTCTTTCCACACACTGGTTCGCTCCCTCTCTACGTCGTCCACTACCTCTACTGCGCACAAATCTTTCTCACGCTCGATCTCGTCTTCTCTTCTGTCGGCCTCGTCGCCGCTGCCGTGCTGGGCTCGGCCATGGAGAGGCAGTTCCGAGCGCCGCTCGTCGTCGCGTCAGTTAGCGACTTCTGGGGCCGGCAGTGGAACCTGATGGCGGTGGACCTCCTCCGAGCGTCGGCGTACAAGCCGGTGCGAGCCCGGTGGGGCCGGGACGCCGGCGTGCTGGCCGCGTTCCTCATGTCGGGCGTCCTCCACGAGCTGCTCTACTGGTACATGACGCTGGAGCCGCCCACGGGCGAGATGCTGCTCTTCTTCACGCTCCAGGCCGCTTTCCACGTCGCCGAGCGGTGGGCGAGGGTTGCCGGGCTGTGGCGACCGCCCAAGGCGGCGGCGTACCTTATTGGCACCACCTTTATGGTCGTCACCATATCGGAGCTCTTCTTCGGGCCGTTCATCAGAGCCGGCATAGACGTGCGTATGATTCAGGAGGCCGCCGACGCGGTGGAGTTGGTTAGGGCCGTCGCTAAGCGTCTCATCGTCCGTGTATTTGGGGCTGGTTCGAGTTAGAGACAGAAGAGTAACATTCAGCTGTCAGGATATTTCGGGCTTTTCTTACTAGGTATAATCTGTGACCGCCTGCTTGGTTTCTTCTATTTTCCTGATTCTACTTCTGCTAAACAAGTTAAGGAAAGGTTTATTAGTATTGTTGTTAGCGAGGGTTGGACGAACATTACGGAGATTGAAGATGAATTGAACGTGTACTGTGCTTTATTTCTCCCTGGAGATGTAACCTCTTCCTATTGGTCCAAATAAGTATGTCATGTGTTTCTTTTTTTAAAGACAAAACACTTTATTCTTTTGAAATAACAAGTACATCATTTCTGAGAAAGGTTACAATTTCATCTAAAGGCTCCTCAAACCAATCACGAGGTGGGTGAAATCTAGTCAGTCTAGCGAGCTCATGAGCGACCATATTCACTTCTCTATTACAAATGCTCAAACGAAGAAGTAGGAAAATCACAGCCAAAATGATAACAGCCGTCAAAATCCGTTGCCGCCGCCCCCGCAGATTGTCCTCCATTCTTCATGGTTTCAATAACCTTCAAAGTCGTTTGTATGATAGACAGGATCTGATGGCCAAAGGTTCAGTCATTAATCCATCAGCACACAAATCAATCCACCCCCCCCCCCCCCGCGCCAGTAATGAATTGGACTTTGTCATCCCCCAAGACCGCTCTGGCAGTGCCCCTAAGGAGGTCACGTCAACATTAAGTTTGACAAAGCCACTAGGGGGCTGGTCCAACCCCCATTTATCATAGTAGCCTTAGGAGAAGAAGCAATTACAAAGTTAGTCGTAAGCGCACGAATAGAGATGTGGAGGTCATTCTAAACTTTCTCCTCATGGACTAGTTTACGACGTTCCCACCCCAGATATCTAGCAGTAATGAGTATGATCTCCTAAAAATTCTCCATAATGTATACATACTGCTCTCGTAAAAGCAGTAGGAATTCTGGAACTACCTCCCCACCACGATCAACTTCGCAAGCTCTATTAAAGATTTTGTCCATTCCCAACCTCCTTCAAACTTCTCTTGCTTTGTTATAGAGAAATAACACGTGTTTTGTATCTTCTTGACCAGAGATGCAACATGGATTTTGAGGTGAGACATTCAGGTGTCTATTAGCAAGCATAACATGACACGAGAGTGTAACATGCAACGTACGTCAAATAAAGATCTTAACCTTTGCAGGGCACGAGAGCTTGTAGACACCAAATAGGATTAACAGTGGTTTGTCCCATTCTGTTAGTACATCTTAGTTTAGTTCCATGTTGATGATCCCATTCCACCAAAAAGGTTGGTCGAACCGAAAACAAACTATTTTTCGTAAAACTCCAAGCGATAAAATCTTGCATTTCATGTAGAGGGAAAGGGGTAGCAAGGACCTGTTGTGCACTAATAGGCCACAAAGGTTGTCTAACTGGATTGGCATTTCAATTATTAGAAGTCGGTTCAATAAAGTCCACCACCCAGGATAACAAGTGACCCTCTCTTGGAGTGACAACTTTTCTGGAAGCACAATATGAAATCCACGCATCCTCCCAAATATCAATTTTCTGACCATTTTCAACTCGCCAGATAAAATTAACCATGCTTCGGAGAATTCACGCCTACCATGATACTTTGCCAAGTATAAGAAAGTCCTTTTTTAACTTGGTGTTCAATTATCGCCATCAAGAAGGTACTTCAATCTCAAAAATAGTAGCACATAAAAGATCATGTTCTCAGGAAGACGCCATGCCTGTTTTGCCAACATCGCCAGAGTGAAATAGTGGATATCCTGAAAACCCATCCCTCCTTGATTCTTTGGGACTCATATTTTTCACCAAGCCATCCAATGCATCCTCCTCTGGTTATGCTCGTCTCCCCACCAAAAATGCGATATCGCATCAATAATTTCTTTTCATTTTGTAGGAATTTTAAATACGGACATTGCATAGGTGGGTATGGCTTGAACAACAACCTTGAGAAGGATCTCCTACCCTCCAACCAGTGGCGAATCTAGATAGAAGATGGAGAGGGTCTGGGCTGCCTGTGTCATACAAACATTTGTTGGGCTAGGCTGGGCTTTAAGACTAGTAGTAAAAAAATTGTAGCGCTGGAGGCAGGGCTTTAAGCCTGTTAAAGCCCCTTAGTAGATTCACCACTGCCTCCAACATATATATTTTCCTTTCAAACCACTGATTTTCTTGATAATATGATCTATCAGATACCAAAAACAATCAGTTTTATCCAAGCACACATTGGCAGGCAAGCCTAAATATTTATCATTTAGGGCTTCTGTCATGATATTCAAAGTTACACACATTTGTTCTCTCACTTCTTCACTCCAATTAGGACTTAAAAAGATACTTGACTTAGCAACACTTACCAATTGCCCAGAAGCGGCACAATACGAATCCAGAATTGACTTCAAGTGTCTCAACATTGTGCATAATAGCCCTTATGAGGATCAACGAGTCATCAACAAAGAGAAGTTTGGTGATAGGCGAGCATCTCTGCAAACCTTCACTCCCAAGGTATTACCATTCTCCACAGAGAGCAGTGATCCCTCCGTACATAACAAAACAGATAGGGAGATAAAGGGTCGCCCTGCTTAAACCTCTTGTTGGCTTGAAATTTTCACTTTCTTCCACATTAAAGCTAACCCGGTTTCAATAGTGGATACATATTGCATAATAAGATTTATTCAATTCTCTCGAAGCCTAATTTCAGCATAATCTCTTTCAAGAAAGACCACTCAACCCGGTGAGAGAGAGTATCTCATATGTTTCGATAGATCGTGGTGCTAGAGAAGTTGATAGGAGTTCTATTTATTATGGGTTTAAGAGGATGAAAACCACTCATGCTTCATTGTGTTTATCTCCTTGGACTGTCTCTCTTGGCTAAAGCTTATTTACAATCAGAAAAAAACTATGTTGGTGTGTAAGCCTGTTTACGAAAAAGATGGGTTAAAAATGACCAATGTGTTTTTTCGACCGCTAAAACAGCAGGAGAGGCTAAAATGACCAATGTACCTTTGAACATACAAAATAACTGGTAAAAATGTGTGTTAAGCTGGGTCTTTGGGGTTTTCTCTCTTTAAAGGGCCAACAAAGCCGAGTGAACACACACCCAAGTTGCTCCGTGTGGTGGCCAGATGAAACCCAAGTCGTTGCGAGGAGACCTCCTCCCAAGCGCATTAAGCTCCAGGTAAAGGAGCCAGTTCTCACATGCCCCTACTCCATGGGCCGGTCCAACAACGGGGCAAGTGCTTAGTTCCCTGGTCGCTTGGTACAGTTGACCTCTTGCGGTTAACTGGTCCACCGTTGACCGTTGAATTTTTCAGAGAAATACAAAAATTTAAAAAAGGATGGATTCAAAAAAAGTTCAAGCGTTCATGAAAAGTTTACGGATTTGACAAAAAATCGCAGAATTGAAAAAATCACATACTCAAAAAATTATTTGTGGATTTGTAAAAAAATCATGGATTGTAAAACTTTCATGCATTTTAAGCGTTCACGAATTGTCAACAAGTTCGAGGCTAGGAAAGGTGTGCAATTTTTAAAAAGTTCACAAAAAATGAAAAAAGTACCCAAAAATTTACGAAATTTGGAAAAAGGTCCACAAATTTGAGAAAAGTTCATGGAATTGGAAACTATTTTTGAATTTGAAAATAAATCACTAATTTGAAAAAAGGAAAACAAAAAATAAAAATGAAAAAGGAAAGGAAAATAAAAACCGAATAAAACCATTCCATAAAAAACAAGACGAAAAAACGGACTCAACCTTCCAAAATCGGTCAGGAAGCTTCTGGAAGCTACCATAAAGTGAGGAGATAGCTTCCCTCCCGTGCTGCCTTAGATGTGCCGGCACATTTGGAATTAAACGATGGAAGTGTATGTGTGTCATCTATGAATAACAAAGAAACTGGCGGGCCGAACAGGATTTATCCTTTGCATTTTTGTTGTGAGATTAGGATTTATCCTTTGTAGGACTCCCTCTATGACGCATTCTGCGCCAAAACGCATGGGATCGCACATGGCGGCGTCCTACTGGGCCAACCCGCGTAGCGACACTATCAACGAGGGGCAACTGCTCTTGCCAAAACATACAAGCGACAACTATAGCGGTTCAGAATTGCACTTGTCTGGTTTACTGTAGCAGTGCTTTCTAAAAACACGAACAATTTTTGAAAATCTTTGAACATATTTTTTAATAAAGCGAGCATTTCTGAAACATGGATATTTTTTCAAAAGTTGTGGACAAAATTTCAAACCAGGAACATTTTTAATTGTGAATATTCTTTTGAAAATATGATTTGTCAAATTTATTTCAAGTTTGAACATTTTTTAAACTTGATTTTTTTTTCAAATTTGTGAACGTTTTTTAACAACCCAAACATTTGTTGAAAACCCATTTTTTATAATTATGAAATCTTTTCAAAATGCCGACATCTATACCTAATAATAAAGGGGCTATTGCTTTTGTTGGTACGTCATGGAAATTTCCTTCAAAGTTGCAAACTATTATCCACAAATGCCACCTATCATTGATACAAAACGTTTCACACAGGGCAATTCCCCGCCTAGGCCGGCCCATACAGTAGGGACCACCTATACTGCAGACTGGGAGAAAATGCAGTGAGCCTGTTTCGGTCAGCCCAAAGGGACGGCCCATGCAGCCTGCTTTCTCAATTTTTTTTCTGTTTTTGTTTTTTCTATTTTATATAATTTGGTACTTCAAAAAATCAAACATTAAAAATTGTGAATTTTAAAATAACATGTATAATAAATTATAAAATGTTTGTGGATTCAAAAAATGTTTGTGATAAAAAATATTTGCTTATTCAATAATATTTAAAAAAAATTAAAACAAATGTTTGGTAAAAAATCATGATTTTATAAAAATTTCATGTTTTAGAATATGTTAATGAAATTCAAAAAATATTCATGTATGGAAAAATATCCTAAAATGTCAAAAATAGTTCATGGCTTACAAAATAGTTTATTCACTCATAAAATGTTCGCTGATTCAAAAAATAATCATGCATTTCATCATTAAATCAAAACAATGTTTGTTAAATCAAAACAATGTCCATTTATTTCATAAATTGTTCCATCAATTTCCAAAAAATGTTCGTAGATTCTAGAAATGTTCAGAGTCAGGAAAATTGTTTAAAAAATATTCGCAATTCTAAAAAGATGTTTGCAAGTAGTATAAAATGTGCATGAATTCAAAAAATGTTCTTGATTTTAGAAAATGTTTGAAAATTTGTAAAAATGTTCACGATTTGAATTATGAGCACGAGTTTAAATAAATGTTGATAATTTCAAATTTTGTTCATGATTTCAAGAAATTGAGAGTGATAGTGTATCTCAATGATGCAGCAAAATGTGGTCATGGCCATCGGATATTATGATATTTTTTTTGTTTCTTCCATTGCAATGCTCGGGCACTTTTGCTAGTTTTAAAAAAATTAAATAAAATTTGTCAACAGGATCAATTTTTGAAAGGCGCTAATATTTTCAAATTCCCAAATATTTTATGAAAATGCGAAGAGTTTTCGAATTTATGAAGAATATTTGAATACGTGAACATTTTTTAATGCGGACATTTTTCTTTTAAATTTCTGAAAAAAACAGAAACTTGAATATTTTTTTACAACTTCAAACATATTTTTTGAAATTCGAACATTTGTTGATACACTTGTTATCTTGTATTAGCCTTTTTATCTGGGTTGTAATACTTTTATGTGTATTTGATATGTTGCAAAATATGTTGGATGTAAGTCCATAGATGCAAAAGCGAGGGATATACCCTCTCCTTTTATCGAGAAGAAAACATAAAAAAATGAATCACTCCTTATTGTGTGTGTTTTTCCTACTATTCCTTGCTCCTATGTTTGATGACATTTATTTGGCGGAATTGGCACACCCAACCTAGTTACCTAGTTCAAAGGATCATTACCACTCCTTAAGGAAACGATCATCTCATTGAAATTGCGAGAAGAAGACTAAAAGTTTCATGTGAACCCTTATTCAGAAACCATGAGCTTATGTTTGTGGACTTAGTCATTACAACAGTGAGCACACATCCGACAACCTTGTTGTCCTATAATCATCTCTAGGTTTTGTTGGTCAACCCTGAGACCGCCGCCCATCTTGACCTTTGATGTGACCTTTTGCTTCCATGATTTGGTGCATGATACTTTTCTTGGTTGATATTTGGCACACCCCATGCCATCAATTCTATTAACTATGATAACATTATTTGTGTCCTGATTGGTGGGCTACATTTTCTAGTGCAACTCAAAAACCCTTGGTGTAATTTGTTGATTGGAGTGACTAGAAATATTATGTGGCACATCTATGAAAAGAACTAAATAAATCGATTCCCCAACGAGATCATTCCTCCACTCTCCAAGTAAATGTGGCGAAAGACTTGATTGACCTTTGGTGGTTGTGTTGTTTTCACCATATTTTTCGTTTTTTTTTTGGTTCTTTCACTCTATTTATTCTCTTCCTGGGGTGTCTATACACAAAGTGGTTTATTATTTAACCTAATGACAATGCTCCTGCCTTCTTTCATAAAGAACACATATTCCACTATATTCCCAGATAATATTGGGTTGGACAACATAAGGGTTTCACTAGACACTCGTTTTTATACTCTAAATTTGTATTAATGGATCGTGCATGCTGCATGGTGGGTCGGCTGTGAAGTAGTTTCGTTTCAAACAAGGCAACCATAATTAAATTCATATAGAATGAATTTTTTTGATTTGATGCTACCATCAAAACATTTCTAGATTGAACTAATGATATTTAAAACTATAACCAAGCATAAACACCACAAATATATTTGTCGGAGTATCGTGCCTTTATGATTTTTTACTAACAAAATCATTCAAATGAGCCCAATGTCGCAAAACAACAGTGTAAAAATTAATTGAAAAAATGCTGAACATGAGGGGCACTAAATATATGATTTTTTTCCTTACATGTCCATTTTCCTTTAAATAATCTTCAATACATTTGTTTGGACAATACTCCAATCTATAGGAATTTTCCCTCGTGGATTAAATCATTTTTTATGAGCGCAGTCTATAGAAATATATCCTAAGATTAAATTGCACTACATTCATGAGATTTGTTTAATTGACTCCTAGTCTCTTAACTTTTGTACAATATATATATATATATATATATATATATATATATATATATATATATATATATATATTCTTTATGTTGCCATGAAACATAGTTTTAATCTTATAGAAAAACGCATGCCCTAGCGATGTTGCAATTTTTTGTTCTGCAGGTAACTTGCCATGTTGTCTGTTCTACTTATTGTATCTCTCTCTTAGTCAGCGGGCAATTTTTTCTTTCTTGCTATTGAAAATGATTGTTTTTGTTAGGAAACACAGACACACATACATCCACCCTTATGAATGCACGCAAACACACCCTACTACTATGAGATGTGTGACCTGTTAGAGAGAGAAAGTAACATTCTATCAAATGACCAAGAGCATCTCCAACGTTGACCCGCAAACTGGAAATCACATCTGTCCGCAGACAGGGCGGACCAGTCCGTGGACACGGATGCGGGAACCAGTCATCCAAAACTAGCCGCATATGTCCGGTTTCACTTTAAATGAAATTTAATGAAATTGATCAAATTGATTCAAACTTAAACAAATCAGAAGATATTCATTTAAACTAGGATATTTTTTACACAAAACCAGACGATATCTCATCCAATGAACTAAAAACCTTACAAAAAACTTAACCCTGCAGTACCCTATACTTGACAGTGACCTCGTAGGCCATGCCGGGTTGGCTGGTGGCTTCTCCATCACCGTCGTCGGAGCCACTGTCGGAGTCCTTGTTGTGGGGCTTGGGGCGGTGGAAGGGCGCGCCGACGTGGAAGGGCTTCCCGACAGCCGCCTCACGCTCACAGATTTTTGTCCAATCCGCTTGCTCCTGCGTTGTGGGCAGTGCGACCGCGCCCACCGACGATGTGGGCAGGAGGAGAGGGCGGCGGGCCTTGGAGGAGGCGGCGATGGCGGTGGACTCACGGAGAGACCACTCCTGGCCGCACGTGGCCATCGCCTCATCTAGGCGGTGGAGATGAAGCTTTCTCGTCTCCGCTGTCGTCTTGGAGTAGTCCAGGGCCTTGGCGTGGTCGGCTCTGGGTCCGCCACGATGTGTGGTGGCGTGACGTTGGAGTCCATGAACTCCGGCAGGCATGTCACATTGCACCTATCGTGCTGGTTTCCCTCCTAATCGACGTACTTCTCGCCGTTAGGGAGCTCCGGGAGGACGAGTTGTTGTCGCCGCCAAGATAATGGCGAATGCGGCCACACGCCTTCAGGACAATCGGATGTGACATGTCGCAATGAGTTTGACGGGGCGGTGGCGAGGGCCTATCCTCCTTGACATGGCAGGGCAGCGAATAGCGGCACTCCTCCTTGTAGCATAGTTGTTGAGGGGTTATTTTTACACTCCTCTAACCTGAGTTTAAACCGAGATATTTCATAAAACTGAGATATTCGCTCCGATATTACTACTAATGAATAATGAATGCAAATGATTCCAAATTCCCTATTTTTTTCACAGGAAATGGCCTATTTATGGACAAAATCAAGCCAATACATGAAAAGGAGTAAAGTGGAGATAGAGGAGATCAAGTGGGAGGCGTAACAGAGGAACCAGAGCAAAGGACGACGTTACATACAACCATCTCCGCTCGTATGGATGGTTGTATGGCCTGCCAATGGAGCCGCCTGATACCCCAGAACAACCTTTATAACAGGCCCAACACCGAATGAGCAAAAAAACAATCGCACACATCACCATCTTCGCAACAGTCATCTCGATCAACCCTAGCCGCTGCCATTTAACGTCTACATCTCCATAGCCACCGCCGTCATCACCACCTTTGTAATCGCGTATCACATCCAGCATTTATCGCAAGACATATTATCAATAAATCAATCTTCATGATGTGCTCTTCAATGATTTCTTCGTGTGATTCAATAGTGTTTCTAGTGGTCCCCACACAAATATATGGTTGTAAGCATAGTGTTTCTAGTGTCAAATTGATTCCGACGGTCAAAAGCTAGAAATTAATTATCTTGGAAAAGCTTGTCATAAACCCTTGACTTAAAGGGTTCCGTCCTCTCGTGAGTTCCATAACTCAGGTTCACCTATGGGGAAAAAGGCGAGAATCCTTTTTGCTTGTTTACTGAATCGCTAAAGGGACTAATCAAACCTTTTTCTGGCACCATTGCTAGGAAGATTTGTGTGCCTAGTCTTTGTGTTGGAGTTTTTGTTTCATTTTTCGTTTAAGTTTTTAGTTAACTTTTGTTGCAAGTGTTGTCACTAGAAAACCCAAAAAACATTACCATGGCTCATAATATTGGAAGCTTTGCTAGCCCTAGCAATAGTTCGATGCATGAATCAATTGCACAACCTGATGTTGCTGCTGCTAAGTATGAGATAAAACCGAACCTAGTCTCTATGGTCCAACCAGACCAATTTGGAGGCTCTTCTTCTGAGGATGCCGGTATGCATTTGCATAACTTTTCTGAATTGTGTAACATGACACGCATTAAGGATTATGATCCTGACGCTTTGAAGTTGTGTCTATTTCCGTTCTCTTTGAGAGGAATACTGAAAGCATGGCTTGATACTACTGCAGGAGGAACTATCACACTGGTGCGCGTCGGTCCTAAACAAACGGTTTTTAACCCCTTTCCGCGATGGCATCTGGGACCCTCGCCAAGTGAGTGTGGGCGATAGGGGGGTCCTTCCCACACGACCCAGAAACCGTCGGGGATATGCCCTCCTGGCACACACTTCGGCAAAATGAGGTTGTGTGCGACCGGCGAGCGCTCAAATACGGAAATACATACAATACAGCTAAAAAATACAATTATATGGCGAAATTGTTTCCGGTCGCAAGTACATCCCACACAGTCTGTCCCCGCTAAACGTTTCCGTTCGTATGTACATCCCACACAGTCGCTCCAAGGAAAACGTTTCCGTTCACAGGTACATCACACATAATTTTTTCCGTTAAATCGTTTGTGATAGCGTTGCCATTGCACACGATATTAATAATTTTATCGTTTGCGTTATTGAATGCATCACACACGGTGCGTAGAAAGAAACTGTGTGGCAAAGGCTGTCCATCACACACACTTTTTATGTGATAAACGTTTGCGCAAGGTGGCCTAACGCAAACAGTTTTCAAGAGAAAGTCGTGTGTGTAGTGGAGATTGATCGCACACGTAGTGGATCCTAGAAACGTTTCTGATCTCCACGTATATCGCAGACATTTCACTTTCGCAAACCGTGTGCAGTGTAATCCCTATTTAATCCATAATTAATCTATAATTAATCCCTAATTTAAAATTCACATGTTATGAATTTGAAAGTAGGCCATCACTTATTTCATATCCAACCATGTTTATTACAAATATAGGTTCAACCACGATTCCATAATTCAATGCACAAGTACATATACTGAAGAACTACAGAAGCACCAAGTAAAGAATGATGAACCACAGTTATACTAAAGACTGTAAAGAGAGAGGCGAAAGACATTCTGGTTGCTGGAGAAGGTGAAGCGGAATGCCCATATTGTGCCCTCCTCCATGTGTAAGGCACGCATGACTCTAGGCCAACCCTTGTGATGGCTGCCCGTCCATCCTTCACTGCCTTCATTAGGACTTCTCGATGCTCATTGTAGTCTGGATAAAATACTTTAACCTTCATTGCGTGTCCACCAATCATGTACTTTGCGAGGTAATCTTGAGTGAACTGCTTGGGAACCACTGGAGCGAAAAAGATTCGTGCATTGTTGTCTAACAACTCATTATGGGCAGTAAAAAGAGAAGGCTGCAAAGTTTGTAGTTACCATCCTACAACTCACTGTTGTGTTGGATAGAGCATAAAAAAATAATTTGCTTGCCACCATTCGTATCTTTTTGCTAATAATCCTTATCAGTTTCCTCACTTGATGCTTGTTCATCAATACCTCATTGCCCCATACGCAAAAAAGGTCGATGCGTGGATCCTTGCCAAGGGCATATGTACCTACAAGCAACAAGTCAATATTAGAAGCTAACTAGTGTCCAGGCCTGGATCTATATGCACTATATTATGGAACGACGGGGGGAGTACAAGCCGAAGGATGAAGCTAACCTCAGCAGAAAATGGTGGCCACTCCAGTTGTTGTCCTGCATAAGTAGTGGAAAGGCATGATAAGTACAACAATCTTAACATCAAACAAATATAGCAAAGGTAAACGACATAATCTCCAAATGATAGCTTGAATGTGTTGGTTTCAGCATGCTGTTAAAGCAGACATAAAATGGAAGGCAATGTTACCAACAGCAGGCTTAACAGCCATCAAATATTGCAATTCAAACTGGTATTGTTGAAAAATGAATAGAACATATGTAATGCTTAAACATCACACTGGATAAATGTGTAAAACTGAAATAAAGGGCATGTGTTAACTACACCAGGAATAACTGGAACCAAATATAGTCGTTCAAACTGGTATTGATGTAGTCGAGCGGCACAGTTCCGACTTGCACATAATGAACCACACATTGTAAATGACGGAAATAAACAAGGCATAAATGACCAGTATAACAACCAAATATAGCCATTGAAAATTGGACAGAGTCTCACTACAACCAACCTAACAAGCAAATACAGATAAATACGGCATATGCTTGAAAACTGGACAAATGCTCACTGCAGCCAACCTAACAAGTAGATAAAGATAAACAAGGCATCTGCTTGATAACTGGAGAATGCTAAAAAAGCAACCTAACAACTAAATGCAGATAAACAAGGCATCTGCATGATAACTGGACAAATGCTAAAAAAGCAACCTAACAACCAAATACAGATAAACTAGGCATCCGCGATAAGCTGGACAAATACTCACCTGCTACCAAACTAAGAACCAAATACGAGATAAGCAAGGCATCTGCTCGATAACTGAAAAATGCTCACTCCAACCAACCTAACAACCAAATACAGATAAACAAGGCATCTACTCACTATAAACAACCAAATATAGCCATTCGTGAAACTAAAGTGGACAATTCATACTTAAACATCACATAGACCTATTGAACAATACATTTTGCATAACTGAAATAATTAAACACGGCAGTTAAAGCACCGCATACGACAAATGCTACTACAACAAAGGGTGCGGGTTGGCAAGCTAGAAAAGGTAATATTCTTTGATAGAATGTTGCCTCACATTTCATGGATGGGATCCTTCCAGTTGGAAGAGCACAGACCCATGGTGCGCTCTCTGATGTCACAGATGGGTTGTTTCACCTTGGAAGACCCTTCATGGGTGCCCTCCTCGTGGTCGTGGTCGATGAGATCTTACTTGGCAATTGAGGATCCCAAGCCGCCATCGTAGAACGTGTCCTTCAGAAGTGACAAAATGGGCTTGATGGTGTATAAAGCTCGCAAATCCTTGACCACTTGGCGGAGGAGATCAGCAGCAGGGCCGTCGAAGAGATCGATGGCCGTTGAACCAGAGGGGTTGGGGATGGACCACTTAACCGGTGACATGGCCCGCGTGAAGCCGTCGGTGTGGACGAGCTTGATGTCGTAGTCATCTTTCCCGAGATACAGTAATACGCTAGCCCGTTGACATGAAGCCTTCGGCATGGCAACGTAGTCAACGTCTTCGCTGGCTTCCGCGGCGACGTGTTGCTCCGGGATTGACAGGTCGGGGCGAACGGCGGCCACCTCGCCAACGTCCTCCGAAGAGGCCATGATAAACCTCTTCTTGGCTGAACGCTCGTCGGGCTCCCCGGGATACGTGGTCGAGCTTAGGCTGCATTCTGGAGCAGGGGATGTGGATCTGGCAGGGAGGGACACCGCGGGCCTCATCTAAAAACTCAGGGAAGTGGGGCGACGGTATGGGAATCGCTTGATAACCTGAATCCCCCACAAGCTAGGAGGAACGGGCAGACCGGCAGGGTTGGCGGCGGTGCCAGCGGCGGCCGCGAGCTAGGGTTTGAGGGGGGAGGGGGCGGGTGGGGGACTGTGGAGGGGGGTGGTGTTTGAGGATACGCCACGGCTACTGAAAATTTTAGTAATGGTGGGTGGAGATGGTGGTGGACGAGGGAGGGCAACGGTTCAAATGCCTCGGCTGCTAAAATTTTACTATAAGGTCGGTGCTGGAGGAGTGGGGCGGCCAGTTGAAATCTGGCGGCTACTAAAATTTGTGTAAAGGAATTGATGCGGGGCGGGAGTGCCCAAGATCGCACACTGTGCAATAACAATATGCTTGTATGATAATAATGAAAAGTGGCTCGGATTCGCCGATTTTTGCAACGCTTAAGGCGGGTAGCTTGTTTTTTATATTTCTAGCTAGCCGGTCTATCGTACACGGTTCGTCCTAATTTCCAAATAAACTTACCCGCCTTTAGCTTCCACAGGTGGTGGTTTTACAGCACACTTGCATCGCACACGGTTAAGCCAGTACCTCCATCCGTTGCTCGCGCTTGCGCGGTCGTGATGATTTCAGCGCACTTGCATCGCACACGGTTGAGCCAGTACCTCCACCCTTTGCTCGCGCTTGCGTGGTCGTGGTGATTTCAGCGCACTTGCATCGCACACAGTTGAGCCAGTACCTCCACCTTAATTCGCTCGCGCTTGCGCGGTCGTGGTGATTCACATCGCACTTGTATCGCACACAGTATAGATATTATACCCCGTGTTCTTTGAGGATCATCAGAGTCTTTGTGGCAAAAAATAACGTTAGGGAGGGTCAAAAGACAGCCACACCAGCATGTGGCTCAAATATATATGGGTGAAAAGGGTGGTATGTGATGTTCAAAATTTCAATGCACAACTTTGACCCCGCGGGCCCACGGTTGGGAGCGTCACTGAAGATCGATGAGAGGGGCCAGAAGTCAAGAACCACCTGGAAGTGGCCAAATATATGTATGAATATTGGGGATGTTTAAAACTTTAAATACACAATGCATAACTTTGGTGGCACCTGCCTCGCAAACCCGAAATCATCCTAACAACCACCTAGCTAGGATATATATAATGACATAATGTCGTACCTAGCTAGGATGCTTGGCCCACCACCTCCCACTTCGTGTCGGTGGGGTGTATGCACGTAATGATCGATACTTTGGTCATACATGCATGTCGCCATGACCTACCATAAGATGGACCAATGAATCTTTCGTTTGGTCAAATGACAGTTATTGTTGTCGATAAACCGCTTGGGCCAATAGATTGAACCATCATAAACATCGCACGAGAGGGACCACAAAACCAACACCTCTTGCATGCGGCCCAAAATGATGTACGTTGGGAAGGGGTGATGTGTGTTTTCAATATAGAATAATGTATAATTTAGATGTGGTGCCTACCTCTCGGTACAGACAACAACCATGAAGGCAAGGTAGTTAAGGACGAGATACGTACGCAGGGTTTTGAAAGTGCTAGCCAGGTTTGTCGTCAATACTCCAAAACCAACTAGGGGTGGCACTAGATGCACTTACAGGTTTGATGTAGGTCGAACCCAGCAATCCGAGCATCTAGGAGGGAATCCTGACAACGCATGAGCTCGAGCTTTGGTTGACCGACATTTGACGGTGACCGGCCCTAACATGAACTAGGAGGAATTCATTCATGGCCAACACATACCCCTCATTATCGGTCAAAGGGATGATATATATACACTCGGGGAGCCCACAGATATTCGTGTCGTCACAAAAAACCGCACAAGGGAGACGTGGTCGATCAGAAGACCCCGTATACACTGCATGCGGCCCGAAAATATGTATGGGTACGATGGTGTATGATGTGTTTAAATCCCAAATGCACAACTTTGATGGGCCATGCCAAGTACATTACAAACCGAACACCGTACCCGACTCCAAGCCTGGTTTAATACCTATGATGTAAGTTTCCCAACTTCGAGGCGGCAGCAGAAGTGGAAGTCACGCATGCGCTCAAACTTTATTCTGTCTAGCATGGGACACACATCTATGTATATCTATACATCTATACACATATATAGTGTGTGAATAACTATGAAAGTTGCTCGTTGGATGAAGCCAATCTAACGGTACAGAGATGGCAAATCCGAGCACTACTGGCCGTTGGATATCATCTACATTCCACAGATTCTCGCCACATGTACAATCTAGAAGACTCCATGGTTGAACTTAAGCATAATGCACAAACCTCAAAACACAATCACTTCTCCTTTGTTCTCTAGAATCTTCCTTATCTTAATTGCCCAAACCTTTTTTTTCTAAATGAATTGTCACTTTTTGTTTTTACCTTTACAATGCACAATTCCATGAATCTTAAAATAGTTTTTTACAAAACTAATTGATTTTGGATGAGATGAACTATAAGAATTAAACGAACATCTACATCATGCATATCTGGGAGAAGAGGCGGGAAACCAATGAGAGGAGTGGCGAGAAACGGTAGCCTGTTTTGAATGAAAACCTAGTAGAGAAGGAAGCGTGAGCTATATGACGCATGCGCATAGTGCTTACCCATGTACTGCATGTGATGTCGAACGGGCTCAGGGTTGCCGTTCAATCTGGGAGCATCCAACGGTGCACACGTACGATCCGTGGGGTTTGGGTTACGGCGGTCGAGCATGACTGACTCAGAATCATGGCCAGAGGGGATATCATACGGAAACCAACATTCGATGGAAACCGGTGAAAACCACGAGAAAAAGATGTTTTGAAGTTTAAAAAAAATTCAAAAAAATATACGAGATATTAAGAGGATGATGTTTTATTGGCACACAAAATTTCAAGTTGAAACACATTAAGAGATGTGAGCTATGAAAAAGACAAAATCAGTGTTGAATAGTGTCGAATAGTAATGTCACTATTCGTATGGAATTTATCTTTTTCATAGCTCACATCTCGTAATGTTTTTCAACTTGAAATTTTGTGTCGCAATAAAACATCACCTTCTTAACATCCCACATTTTTTTTCAGATTTTTATGAAACTTTAAACTGTGGTTTCCACGAAGTTTTCATTTAATATCGGCTTTCGTGAGTGAACCGTGTGCTATTTGAAAACATTTTGTGAGAAGAATCTCGGTTTTTAAATCCCTGTAAATCCAAAACAAAGCTGAGAATCATGAAACCTGCAATGGTGACACGACATCGCACGTATATGTCGAGGAATTTTTTTCGTCCATTGTGGCGCAAGTTTTATTACAAGCGTCTTACAAACCGGAGCTTCTCTGAAAGAAGCCTCATAGTTCCGATAGGGAAATGTGTCCCCCTTGTGGGAGAAACGTAATCATTGCCTCTTTTCACCTTGTATTTTCTTCTACTGGCAACATGGAACGACAAGATATCCGTGCTGAAATTTGAACTTATTCGAGGTTCGTTTGGCCTTTTATACACTAATTGAGTTTCCTAGGCATTTAATGTCCATAATTCAAATCTGAACTGCAAATACATGCTCCAGTTCACCAAAATGGCTAGAAAAAATTATACATGCGTCCTTGGGTGCATGTTTAGGTCCCATGCCGAGAATGGGAGCAATTACAACCGTCTTTGGTGTCATGGCTCGTACTCAAACATTTTGAATCTCGGTTTTAAGTCCCCATAAATCCTAAACTCACGAGAAAGTCATCAAGGTGGCATGGTGTCACGTCATGACACATATATGTCGTGGTAAAAACATTGTCCAATTTGGGCCAAGCTTTATTACAAACCTCTTACAAAAAATGGAGCTTCTCTCAAAGAAGCCTCGTGGTTCTGATAGGGAAACGTGTTCCCCTTGTGGGCGAAACGTAATCACTGCCTCTTTTCGCCTTGTATTTTCTTACACGGGCAACATGGAACCACAGGATATCCGTGCTAAAATTTAAACTTATTCAGGGTTCGTTTTGCCTTTTTATACACTAATTGAGTTTCCTAGGCATTTAATGTCCATAATTCAAATCTGAACTACAAATACATGCTCCAGTTCACCAAAATGGTTAGAAAAATTATACATGTGTCCTTGGGTGCATGTTTAGGTCTCATGCCAGGAATGGGAACGAATTACAACCGTACCCGTGTCCTGGCTTTTCCTCAAACATTTGAATCTCGGTTTTTAAGTCCCCATAAATCCTAAACTCACCAGAAAGTCATCAAAGGTGGCAAGGTGTCATGTCATGGCACATATATGTTGTGGTAAAAACATTGCCAATTTGGGCCAAGCTTTACTACAAACCTCTTACAAACCGGAGCCTGTCGCAAGAACCCTCGTGGTTTCGATAGGGAAACGTGTCCCCTTGTGGGCCAAACGATAATCACTCCCTCTTCTAGCCTCATATTTTCTTATACACGCGAGACAGAACAACTGAAGATTCGCGCTGAACTCTAAAATTATTCAGGGTTTGTTTGACCTTTTTTATTCATTAATTGAGTTTTCTAGGCATTTAATGTCCATCATTCAAATCCGAACTACAAATACATGCTCCGGTGCACCAAAATGGCTAGAAAAAACGTACATGTTTCCTTGGGGTGCATGTTTAGGTCCCATGGAATGAATGGGAACGAATTCAACCGTCTCGCCGTCCTGGCCTGGCCACAAACACTGCGAATCTCGTTTTTTAAATTTCTGTAAATCCAAAACTCACCAAAAATCATGAAACTTGGCATGGTGTCACTACATGGTATATATAATTGTCCAATTTGGGCGAAGCTATATTACAAGCCTTTTATAAACCGGAGCCTATCGCAACCCTTGTGGTTCCGGTAGGGAAACATGCCCCTCTTGTGGGCGAAACGATAGTCGATGCCTCTTCTCGCCTTGAACTTTGTTTTCTACAGGCAACGTAGAATAACAGGAGTGTCAGGCTGAAATTTGAAACTGTTCAGGGTTCGTTTGGCCATTGTATATATATATTACTAATTACTAAGTTTTCTATGCATTTAATGTAGTCCATAATTCAAATTTGAACTACAACCACATGCTCCAGTGAAGCAAAATGGGTGGGAAATCGTACATGTGTCATTGGGTGCATGTTTAGGTCTCGTTTAAGGAATGAGAATGAATTACAAACTTGTCGTCGTCCTGAAACAATGAGAATCTCGGTTTTTAAATCCCAGTAAATAAAAAAGTCACCCAAAAAACATGAAACTTGGCATGGTTTCATGACATGGCACATATATGCCGTGGTAAAAAAGTCGTCCAGTTTGAGAAGAGGCGCTCACATTAGTAGCCAACGAAGTCCTCTTTGAAACAAAAAGCTGACACGTTAATATCGCAAACGGTTGTATTCTATTTACCGTGTCAAAATTTAACCATACTCGGTGCCGTGCGTGCAGCTGTTTGATTAGACGGGACGAGCGCGAGAAGTCCGCCGTGCAAGTTTGACGGGAAGCGTGTGAGCAGTCCGCCGCGCAGGCTCGATGGGACACGTGCATCCTGTCCACCTCGCAGGCTCGACGGGACACGTGCGAGCAGCAAGGCTTCCTATGCTCACCGGGAAGCGAGCTCTTTGACCTCCATGCACCAGCCGCCGCCCGCCTCGCTCACAACTTCTCCATTGATGGGTTAATTAACGCACCTGTACGGAGGGTGTTTGCTTGTGATCCCATGGCAGCATTTGCTTTGTTCGTGTTTTCAACTAGATTCCGCCCTAATTTAAATTGCCACATAGGGCAACGGATAATTCGACCACAAATAAAATGGCAACGGATAATACGACGACAAATTTAGAATGGCGCACATAATAATTGTCTTACATATTCCAGATAATTTAAAATGCCACATGCGGCAAAGCCCGGAAGACACGGGGGCAAGAGAAGAACGAAATTGCAGACAACGATCTAGGTCGCTACTGTCTCTACTCGTCGATGGACTGCCGGGCGGCAAAATTCTCCAGATCCTTCTTCAATTCCTCACGACTTTGCTTGAAAGCAGCCACGGATTCCTCCACCTCCTGCTCGCGCTCGATCCGAAGCTTCCTCAAGACACCCATCAGTTCCTCGACGACTGCTTTCAGCATCATCTCCGAGGCTCTGCTCTGCTGATGCATCATCTTCCAGCCGGCGGCCTCCTCCTCCTTCTCGGCGACCAACTTGAGGAGCTTCGCATTGTCATCCATGAGTTGCTCGACGAGGCCAGTCGCCTTGTCAACCGATGCATCGCTGATCTTGAGCAGCTTCATCAAGACGTCGACCAGCTCCTGCTGCGTAGAATGTCGTCGTCTCCGGCGAAGGACTTCAGGAACGCCGGCTTGTCGCGATGGCCGACGCCGTGAATGCGCTTGTGAGAGCCCTCGCAGCCCGTGAGAGCTTGTTCGAGGGCTCCGCGGCGCGCCGGGACATCTCTGCTGCGGATGCGGCTTTGCGGCGGGACCTCTCTAGTGCTTCCGCGGCCTTGGTCTTTGCTGCCTGGTTATATGTCCACCCTAAACTCCTCCTACCGGTCATGGCGGAACGACTAGACAGAGAAAACCAGTTTTGTGGGTGATGAGGAGAGGAGCTATGAAGTAATTTTTGAGTGGGTAGTTTTTACAGCCCGGTGCTAAGTGTGAACACGTATTAGTTTGATAGGTGTGAACAGATTTGCAAATACTTATTGCGTTGTAATCAGCAATGTGACGAGAAACAAGGTCAAAATTTATTGATGGCAGAAGGTTGACCACGTGGTTGCTCGCCATTGAGGCGGCCGCGACGCGGTCTGCTCTGGCGTCCCTGCGCGCGCTCTGCTTGCCGTTGAGGCAAAGTTACAATGGCAACTGTTAATAATTTTTAATAATTGTCTCACATATTCAGGATAATTTAAAATGCCAAATGCGGCAAGGCCTAGAACACTCACGACCTACATATGCATACAATTATAATAAAATATAAGCTAAAAGGCTGAGCTGGCGGCCTTTGATAACACACAAGTATAGGGAATCAATTGTAGCCTCTTTCGATAAGTAAGAGAGTCAAACCCAACAAGGAGCTAAAGGTAGAACAAATATTCCCTCAAGTTCTATCGATCACCGATACAATTCTACGCATGCTTAACGTTCACTTTACCTAGAACAAGTATGAAACTAGAAGTAATTTGTAGGTGTTGTTGGATAAGTTTAAAAGATGATAAAGAGCGCGTAAATAAAAAGTAGGAGCTGTTTAGATAAAGACACAACTAAGTTAATTTTAGTAGAGAGCTTTTTGTCACGAGAAAGTTATTTGTCCCTAGGCAATCGATAACTAGACCGGTAATCATTATTGCAAATTTATTTGAGGGAGACGCATAAGATAACATACTTCCTCTTCTTGGATCATATGCACTTATGATTGGAACTCTAGCAAGCATCCGCAACTACTAAAGATCATTAAGGTAAAACCCAACCATAGCATTAAAACATCAAGTCCTCTTTATCCCATACGCAAACAACCTACTTACTCGGGTCTGTGCTTCTGTGACTCACGCCACCCACCATAAGCAAATCATGAACATATTGCAAACCCTACAGCGGGAATACCTCACGCTTGCGCGACATGGAGAGCACCATAGGACATCACCAATAATAAAACATGCAACTCAAACCAATCACGATCATCAATTAACCCATGGGACAAAACGGATCTACTCAAACATCATAGGATAGCCATACATCATTGGGAAATAATATATAGCATTGAGAACCATGTTTAAGTAGAGATTACAGCGGATAAAAAAGGGGTTACACCGCTGCATAAAGGGGGGAAGAGTTGGTGATTACGGTGGTGAAGTTGTTGGTGTAGATTGCGGTGACGATGATGGCCCCGGCGGCACTCCGGTGCCACCGAAAGCGAGGGGGAGAGAGCCCCCCCTCCTTCTTCTTCTTCCTTGACCTTCTCCCTAGATGGGAGAAGGGTTTCCCCTCTGGTCCATGGTCTCCATGGCATGGGAGGGGCGAGATCCCCTCCGAGATTGAATCTGTCTCTCTGTCTCTCTCTGTTTCTGTGCTCCAGATTTTGCCTTTTCACCGTTTCTTTTATAACCGGAGATCCGTAACTCCGATTGGGCTGAATTTTGGACACGATCTCTATCCGGATATTAGCTTTCTTGCGGCGAAAGAAGGGCTCCAACCGCCTTACAGGGTGGCCACGAGGGCCCAGGGCGTGCCTGACCCCCTGGGGCACGCCCCCTGCCTCGTGGCCCCCTCGGGCATCATATAGCGTTGATTCTTCTTCCAAAAAACCACGTATATTCCAAAAAAATCTCCGTCAGTTTTTATCCTGTTTGGACTCCGTTTGATATGGATTTTCTGCGAAACAAAAAACATGCAACAAACAGGAACTGGCACCGGGCACTGGATCAATATGTTAGTCCCAAAAAATAGTATAAAAAGTTGCCAAAAGTATATGAAAGTTGTATAATAGTGGCATGGAACAATCAAAAATTATAGATACGACGGAGACGTATCAGCATCCCCAAGCTTAATTCATGCTCTTCCTCGAGTAGGTAAATGATAAAAAAGATTATTTTTGATGTGGAATGCTACCTAGCATAATCTTGATCATGTATCTATTCATGGCATGAATATTAAGACACGAGTGATTCAAAGCAATAGTCTATCATTTGACATTAATACTATAATACTTCAAGCATACTAATAAAGCAATCATGTCTTTTCAAAATAACATGGCCAAAGAAAGTTACCCCTACAAAATCATATAGTCTGGCTATGCTCCATCTTCACAACACAAAATATTCACATCATGCACAACCCCGATGACAAGCCAAGCAATTGTTTCATACTTTTGATGTTCTCAAACCTTTTCAACTTTCACGCAATACATGAGCGTGAGCCATGGACATAGCACTATAGGAGGAATAGAATATGATGGTGGAGGTTGTGTGGAGAAGATAAAAAAGGAGAAAGTCTCACATCGATGCGGGTAATCAACGGGCTATGGAGATGCCCATCAATTGATGTCAATGTGAGGAGTAAGGATTGCCATGCAACAGATGCACTAAGAGCTATAAGTGTATGAAAGCTCAAACCGGAAACTAAGTGGGTGTGCATCCAACTTGCTTGCTCATGAAGACCTCGGGCATTTGAGGGAGCCCATCATCAAAATATACAAGCCAAGTTCTATAATGAAAATTCCCACTAGTATATAAAAGTGACAACTCAAGAGACTCACTATATGAAGAACATGGTGCTACTTTGAAGCACAAGTGTGGTAAAAGGATAGTAACATTGCCCCTTTTTTTGGCGGGCTTCTTTGGCCCCCTTTTTTATATAGGCTTCTTTGGCCTCTTTTTTTTCTTGGGGCAATGCTCTAATAATGATGATCATCACACTTTTATTTACTTACAACTCAATATTACAACTCGATACTAGAACAAAGATATGACTCTATATGAATGCCTCCCGGTGTACCGGGATGTGCAATGATCTAGCATAGCAATGACATCAAAAAACAGAAAAGCCATGAAAACATCTTGCTAGCTATCTTACGATCATGCAAAGCAATATGACAATAAATACTCAAGTCATGTATATGATGATGATGGAAGTTGCATGGCAATATATCTCGGAATGGCTATGGAAATGCCATGATAGGTAGGTATGGTGGCTGTTTTGAGGAAGATATAAGGAGGCTTATGTGTGACGGGCGTATCATATCACGGGGTTTGGATGCAAGCAAATTTTGCACCAACTCTCGAGGTGAGAAAGGGCAATGCACGGTACCGAAGAGGCTAGCAATGATGGAAGGGTGAGAGTGCGTATAATCCATGGACTCAACATTAGTCATAAAGAACTCACATACTTATTGAAAAAATATATTAGTCATCGAAACAAAGTACTACGTGCATGCTCCTAGGGGGGATAGGTTGGTAGGAAAAGACCATCGCTCGTCCCCGACTGCCACTCATAAGGAAGACAATCAATAAATACCTCATGCTCCAACTTCGTTATATAACGGTTCACCATATGTGCATGCTACGGGAATCACAACCTTCAACACAAGTATTTCTACAATCCACAACTACCCACTAGCATGACTCTAATATCACCATTTTTATATCGCAAAACTATTGCAAGGAATCAAACATATCATATTCAGTGATCTACAAGTTTTATGTAGGATTTTATGACTAACCATGTGAATGACCAGCTCCTGTCAACTCTCTAAATAGATATAAGTGAAGAAAGAGAGTTTAATTCTTTCTAAAAAAGATATTCCCATGCTCTAACAAATATTAGTGAAGCAAAAGAGCATTCTACAAATGGCGGTTTTCTATGTGCAGAGAAACAGGCAATCCAAACTTCAAATGATATAAGCGAAGCACATGAAGCATTCTATAAAGCCATACTCAAATGATATAAGTGAAGTGCAAAGAGCATTCTATAAATCAACCAAGGATTATCTCATACCAGCATGGTGCATAAAAGAAAAGTGAAAACTAAATGCAAAAGACGCTCCAAGATTTGCACATATCGCATGAACGAAACGAATCCGAAAACATGCCGATATTTGTTGAAGAAAGATGGGATGCCTTCTGGGGCATCCCCAAGCTTAGACGCTTGAGTCTCCTTGAATATTTACTTGGGGTGCCTTGGGCATCCCCAAGCTTGAGCTCTTGCCTCTCCTCCTTATCCTCATATCGAGACGTCCTCGATCTTCTAACACTTCATCCACACAAAACTCAACAAAAAGTTCGGTAAGATCCATTAGTATAATAAAGCAAATCACTACTCTAAGTACTATTGCAAACCAATTCATATTTTGTTTTTTCATTGTAGCTACTGTAATATAACTTTTCCATGGCTTAATCCACTGATAGAAATCGATAGTTTCATCAAAACAAGCAAACTATGCATCAAAAACATAATCTGTCTTAAACAGGACACTCTATAGTAATCTGAACATTCACCATACTTCTGGTACTCCAACAATTCTGCCAAAATTAGGAGAAAAAATTGTATAGAAAGACAGTGCAAAAAGTTTCAGAGCTGTTTGACGTTCCAGTAAAAAATGTAAAATCACGCACTACAGCCAAAGTTTCTGTCCTGCACCGCACAAACCAACAAACATTGTAAACATCCTAAAGGATAAACTTGGCACATTATTTTTATTATACAATGGAATTGTACAAGGGGATAATTATTTTTGTTGAAAAGTTTCTATAATCAAGATTCACAAAGTTTCCGTGAGCATGAACAAAGTTCAAGGCTAGCTCCCACTTTAACAATGCTCGTCTTTCTCACTTTCGATTTTCTTTTTGAAAAAGTTTTAGTTTCCCCTCTTTATTTTTTTGTTTTTAAACTTTATAAAAGCACTCAACAGAAATAAATGACTCTCTAAAAATTCCGTGTTGTCTCCCTGGCAGCGCTTTCTTTAAAGCCATTAAGCTAGGCATATAGTGCTCAAGTAATGGATCCACCCGGATCCCAAGGTATATCAAAGCCAATTTTAATTCACAATGATTTGTAATTTAGTAGTGAGAACAAAGTAACATATATCATGCAACAACGAAGTCTAACTCTCTTCCTATGCATCGGCATGTCATAAAAGAACAATTCAAGCACACAAGGTAAAGGCCAATGCATAGTATAAACAATTTCTTGCAATTTTTTCGTGTTGGAAACATAAAGAGGCGGAGATGTAGTTCCTCTCTCATAATAATTGCAAGTAGGAGCAGCAAGCACATGCATATTATATCTATCAAAATCATCATGTGTAGTAGTAAAACGCAATCCATCAATATAATCCTTAATAAGGGCAAACTTCTCCGACATAGTGTACTTTGGAGAATTCAAAAAGATAATAGGACTATCATGCGTCGGTGCAATAGCAACAATTTCATGTTTAACATAAGTAACTATAGCAAGTTCATCTCCATAAGCATAATTCATATTGGCATCTTGGCCACAAGCATAGCAAGCATCATCAAAAAGGGATATTTCAAAAGAATCAACGGGATCATAACAATCATCATAACATTCATCCTTCGGTAAGCACGAAGGGAAATTAAACAATGTATGATTTGAAGAGTTACTCTCATTAGAAGGTGGGCACGGGTAGCTAATCCGCTCTTCCTCCTTTTGTTCTTTGCTCTCCTCATCATCTTCTTCATCCAATGAGCTCATAGTTTCATCAATTTCTTCTTCAATAGACTCCTGCAAAATATTAGTCTCTTCTTGGACAGCGGAGACTCTCTCAATAAAATCATCAATGTTGGAATTGAATTCATAATTCTCATAGCAATATTTAAGTATAGCAAAATTTTCAAGTCTGTAAACAGCATCATCAAGATTTTCACACTCTTTAAACAAAGATTCAATTTCATAAGCACCCATAAAAGCAACGAATTCTTCTATTTGTTCCACATCATAGTAATCATATATACCATTAGCATAAGAAGCTAAGGTTTCATTATCATTAAATTTGCATGAAAAGGGAAGGTATGGAGCCTTCATCCTAGAGCAACAAGTATAATCATATCTTACGCATAGTTCCCGAGCATACCAATGCAACATATGAATTTGATCCCATAATAGTTTCTCTTTTTGAGTCAAGCGATAATCCCTAAAGTATTCACGTTGATCCAACGTGTCTCCCATTACATAATTGAATGGGGTTTTCTCAGGATTATCAAAGTAGTACGTAATATTTTTCACATAACCAGCATCGAGGGTTTTAGGAGGTTCCCCATCTCCATGAGTAGCAAGTACACCTAATTTTTTAGGTATTTCATGTTCCATATCCATAACTAAACATAGAGAACAACTTAGAACAGCAAATAAAAATTACTTAGTGATAAAGCAAACAAGCACACACGAGAATATTCACCCCACGCTATTGCTCCCCGGCAATGGCGCCAGAAAAAGGTCTTGATAACCCACAAGTATAGGGGATCAATTGTAGCCTCTTTCGATAAGTAAGAGTGTCAAAGCCAACGAGGAGCTAAAGGTAGAACAAATATTCCCTCAAGTTCTATCGACCACTGATACAACTCTATGCACGCTTAACGTTCGCTTTACCTAGAACAAGTATGAAACTAGAAGTACTTTGTAGGTGTTGTTAGATAAGTTTGCAAGATAATAAAGAGCGCGTAAATAAAAAGTAGGTGCTGTTTAGATAAAGACACAACTAAGTTAGTTTTAGTAGAGAGCTTTTTGTCACGAGAAAGTTATTTGTCCCTAGGAAATCGATAACTAGACCGGTAATCATTATTGCAATTCTATTTGAGGGAGAGGCATAAGCTAACATACTTTCTCTTCTTGGATCATATGCACTTATGATTGCAACTCTAGCAAGCATCCGCAACTACTAAAGATCATTAAGGTAAAACCCAACCATACCATAAAGCATCAAGTCCTCTTTATCCCATACGCAAACAACCTACTTACTCGGGTCTGTGCTTTTGTCACTCACGCCACACACCATAAGCAAATCATGAACATATTGCAAACCCTACAGCGGGGATCCCTCATGTTTGCGCGACACGGAGAGCACCATAGGACAGCACCAATAATAAAACATGCAACTCAAACCAATCATGATCATCAATTAACCCATAGGACAAAACGGATCTACTCAAACATCATAGGATAGCCATACATCATTGGGAAATAATATATAGCGTTGAGCACCATGTTTAAGTAGAGATTACAGCGGGTAAAAAAGGGGTTACACCGCTGCACAAAAGGGGGAAGAGTTGGTGATGATGGCGGTGAAGTTGTTGGTGTAGATCGCGGTGATGATGATGGCCCCGGCGGCACTCCGGTGCCACCGGAAGCGAGGGGGAGAGAG